>CM053583.1:169042068-169072387 GCA_028627135.1 Pseudochirops cupreus | reverse complement strand
AACGTTGACATGTTAAAAGTGTGAGCCATTCTGAAAATTGTTATCAGTCTTCAAACTCATCTATGATATACTGACAGTGATGGGGTGGCAGTGATGTGTGTTGAGTGTATCAGGGTGAAATGTGGACTAGAATAGGACAAATATTGAGGGTGAAAACATTTTAATTTGTTATTAAAATTCTTACTGGGCCATTTAAAAATGTCTTTTATGTTTGACCTAATTCATAACAAGGCTTAGACCCATGAGTTTGTGCTAATTGGTAGGGGAGGGGCGGGGGAGTATTCTTTGATGGAGATGTGGTTGTCAGTGCCAAAAGCCCATCGCTGATAACTTCCTTTCTACGAGTATAAGACCAGGAGGGTCAATGGCACTCCTCCAACCCCAAGCTTGCCTTGAATACTTGTCCTTGCGCTGGCCTTCCCAAATATGCCCAGATTGGGTGCTGCCTTGGGGTACAGTAGCTATGCTGATAAAACAGCTCAATCCTACCCACCCCCAGCCTTAAAAGAGGGCACAAATCCAAAATTAGCTAGACCTGTCAGGGCCAATCCATAAATTCTAGGGGTCCATAGATAAATAGAGGCAGAGCTATACCTAGTGTGTGTGTAACAGGACTTGGTCCCAAGGTACTGACAAGGGAGATAGCGCTTCCTTATCTGAAGAAGCCATGCAGGGGACCATGTCTTGATGGGCACTGTTGTCCTCTTTCTGTTTCAAGCCATCATGTGGCAGGATGGCCCCATTCCTAGGTTCCCATCCCCATGAAGGTCCTTGAGGGGCTCAGGGTTAGACTTCCCTTTTCCCAGGGCGACAGTCGTTTGACTGACTGTTCTAGTTGCCTTTGCCCCTCACCATCTCCAGGTTCTACTACTGGCTCATTTCTCTCATCATTATCTAACAGTCCTCATCCCGATTCTATATCCAAGTCTTCTGGAGGCTTCACTGTGGTGTGGAAGTTATTGTAGACTTTCAGAGGGAGGAGGGGCCATGGAGGCTGCCTTGTCCAATCTATATCTGAAGAAGACTCTTATCCATTCCATGTCCAATAAATGCTCATACAGCCTCTAATTTAAGACTTCAAGTAAGGGGGAACATCCTTGTAAGGGGCAGCCCATCTCACTTTTGCACATTTTTTAATAATGGGAATTTTTTTCTTACCTCAAATTTAAATCTGTTTTTCTGAAATTTCTGTCATGTCTCCTAGTTGTGCCTTCTTTCTGTTGTTGTTGAGTTTTTCCAGTCATATCTGACTCTGTATGACCCCATTTAGGGTTTTTGTTGTTGTTGGTTGGTTTGGTTTTTTTTTTGGCAAAGGTACTAGAGTGATTTGCACTTCCTTCTCCAACTCATTTTATAATTGAAGAATTGAGGCAAAAAAGGTAAAGTGACTTGCCCAGGGTCATACGGTGTCTGGGGCCAGATTTGAACTCCTTGAAGAGGAGTCTTCCTGCTTCTTAGCTCAGTGCTCTATCCACTGAGCCACCATGTGCCACATTTGTACCCTTTAGTTACAAGCAGGAAAAACTAACTCTCTTCCATATGTCCTTCAAGCCCTTGAAGATCCTTGCCCTTCCATTAACTAAGCTGTGAGATCCCGGGCAAGGTGCTTCACTCTCCAAATTCTGTTTCTCCACCTATAAAATAGGGCAATATGGTATAGTACTAGACAAAGTACAGGTGACTCGAGTTTAAATCTCAGCTCTGCTGTTTAGTTGCTGAGTGACCTTAGGCAAGTAAGCTCTCCTTACTCTCTCCCTTGCGCCCCACAAGCAACCCTTGCTCAGTGTTTTTGCCTGAAAATATTCCTAGTGTCAGCACTGCTTGGAGATCAGAATTTTCAGGCTCTGAGCTGCACCAAAAGAAACTGTAGGGCAAGAAAGGCACTTCCTTCTTCTCAAAGGCTGATTTGGTTCTATGCTGCTGAAATTAAGGACAAGGTAGCCCTATAACACACCTAGCCTTGGCTCATCTCCAGGTCCTGCTCTGGTACCTGGGCTTATAGTCCTGAGACAGGGACAACAGTGGTAGAACAGGACTAATTCTGAAGGGAATTATATTTTTAATTGTTATTAGTCACTGAGAGACTCTGAGTCCTGGCTCTGACATTTTCTAGCTGGTTGACTCAAGGGAAATTAGTTGACTTCTCTCTACCTTAGCTACCTCATTTTTCAAAAGAGTACATAAGAATCACAGGCTTATTCTGAGGAAAGACTTTGTAAAGAGTGAAGTCAGTGGAGCTGTTCAGCCATTGTGGATTCTTGGAGTGGAAAGAGGAGAAGAGAAATAGACTAACCTGCATAAAATCAGGTGTAGATTGAGCATCTAGACCAGTGGTTCTCAACCTTCCCAATGCAGTGACCCTTTAACACTAGTATGTGGGCGTATCTGCATGTGGGCAGACCCGCCTAGAGACGGATAAAGGAGTGGTGTCTGTTCCTAAGACCATCAGAAATACATGTTTTCCGATGGTCTTAGGCGACCCCTGTGACCCCTGTGAAAGGGTCGTTCAACCACCAAAGGGGTCACGACCCACAGGTTGAGAACCGCTGATCTAGATTGATAACTCTGGAATAATTTTCACAGGATTTTACCATTCTCTTTATAAAAGCAACCTAACATCTGTGCTGTTTTAA
Organism: Pseudochirops cupreus; assembly: GCA_028627135.1. Classification (NCBI taxonomy): domain Eukaryota; kingdom Metazoa; phylum Chordata; class Mammalia; order Diprotodontia; family Pseudocheiridae; genus Pseudochirops; species Pseudochirops cupreus. The sequence goes on along the minus strand of CM053583.1, from coordinate 169,069,754 downwards.
AAATGGTCATCCAATATGAATGTGATAAAAGCAGCGGATACAACCAAGAGATTGTTTTAAAAACTATATGAAATGCTGACAGCATATGTAAATCACTTTGCCATCCATCCTCTTTCTGATTATACTTACCTCCATAATATTTCTGCCACCTAAATTTTCTTTTGCACTCACAAGTCTTACTTAAGCCACTGCAGCCACATCCTAAATCATTTCCTGATTCCAGCCTCTCCCCTTTCCCATAACTTCACTCCATAGCTACCAAAACAACTCCCTGCAGCACAGGTCTGACCACCTCACCTCCATCCCTATCCCCAGCTCGAAATCTCCCACAGCTCCCTGAGGGTCCCAGCAAGATCTTGAGGACTTTCTGCAATCTGGTTTCTATCTGCTATTTTTGTAAACTGCTCCCCTTTGTAAACTCTATGTTCCAGGCAAACTAGACTGCCAGTATTTCCCTGAATTCTTGTGTTTCATCATCTACCTAACATGTTATTTGCCCATGCGATCTGACAACCATGCCTAGAATTTACTCACTCTTCATTTCTACTCCTCCCTCCCTCCCTCCCTTCCTCCCTTCCTTCCTTCTTTCCTTTTGTCCTGACTTGATTAAATGTCATCTCTTTCATAAAATCTTCCCATTTCAAACCAGATGTCAGTACCCTTTCCCTTCCTTGTACTGTGCATAACTGTCCACTTGTGGCATCCTCTCCCACCCCCCAACAGAATGTAAGCTCCTTGAGGGCAGGGACTCCCACTTTTGTCTTTGTCTCATTAATGTCTAGTAGACCTATGCAGCCAGGTAATAAATGCTATTGAGTTTAATTGAACACACATACCAATGCAAAATTATCATTTTAAAGTGTGAATACAGGGCTATGGTTTTCACTTTATCCTAGATTTTTTAGCTTATATCAACAATGGTGATTTTTTTTTTGAAGGTTAACAATTCCCCTAATTAACAATGAATGCCCCGGAAACATTAAGTTCATAAAATCATAAAATTTTAGAGCTGGAAGGGACATTAAGGGTGATCTGGTCCAATCCCTTGTGCATATAGAGAAGCAAAGATTCAGTAAGGTGATTTTGATGATTAATGCTTAATCATAGGGAGAGGGATCAGACCTGTGATTTCATTGGGATAGCAAACTCCCAGATGAGGAAATTGCTTCTACCTATTCAGGTCAGCCCTGTCTCTGAAACTCACAGTCTTAGAGGTTTGCCTAGAACAGAGGTTGCCTGAAACTTGGGATCACAAAACTTCTGAGTACTGCCTATATGAGATTAAAATGCAATTGGGAGTTTTTTAACAAGAGAAATAAAAATATGATACAACATGGGGGCAACAGTCAGGACAATTAGGTGGCACATGATGGAGCACACGGCCAGGAGTCAGGAAGTCTCATCTTCCTGAGTTCATATCTGGCCTGAGATACTTACTAGCTGTGTGGCCCTGGGCAAGTCACTTAACCCTGTTTGCATCAGTTTTCTCCTCTATAAAATGAATTGGAGAAGGAAAGGGAAAACCAGTCCAATATCTTTGCCAAGAAAACCCCAAATGAGACTATACAGAGTCAGACATGCCTGAAACAACTGAACAACAAAATATATACATACATACTCACACATACATGCCTAATCCCAATAGGATCCTTAATTCTCTGTTCCTTTCATTCAACTGGACATTTGTAAACAGTCTGTAAAATGGTGGCCCTGTTCCTCACTCCTCTCTAACCTCTGAATCTATTATCCTCTAGGTGAGGACTATATATCATGCCAGAACCTAAGTGCTACTTGGTCTTTCCATCTGTCATGAACTGACCATGAACATGGGTCTTTACCAATTAGAACATGAGCTCCTCAAAAATGCCTCAATTTTCTTTTTGTATGCCTAATGCTTAACCCAGTGCTTAATAAATGTTTTTGCATTCTTTGTGATCCGCGATAGAATTTAATTTGCAAAAGTCTACCAGTCCCCTTCTTGTATCTTTATCAAGGATGCCACTTGATATGCATAAAAGTTGTTGTCATAAAGACTTTACAGACATGTGAAAAAAGTATATGGATCAGAAGTTACTAATATTCTCTCAACTACATTTTTTCCCTATTGCATAGAACACACAATAAAGTACAACACCACCACCCTCTCTAAGAATTTGATATTCTCCTCTTTCAGATATCCTGAGAATTAATCTTTCAACATTCTCAAAATTGTGTTGTTTCTAAAACAATCCTCATCTGTATATCCTTGGTCTTGTCCTGAATGAAGCCATGTGGCTTTTGGTTTTCTTCACTATCCCATGCAATCCCGTGTCAGAGGCTAGAATCCCAGCATGAGGAAGTTCCAGAATCACTGGTGGAGAAGAGTTTGTGATAGAATTCATTAGAAACCTTTTCTATTTGTTTTCTGTCTGTTATCCTTCTTATTACAATTTTCTCTTAATATTCTCTCTTACACTGCCTGGATCAAATATGAAATACTCTCTGGGTTTTAAAGCCTTTCACAACATTTTAAAGCCTTCCTACCTTTCCAGGCATTTTAAATGTTACTCCCTACTCCTCATACCCTATGATTCAGTGACACTGGTCTCCTCCCTGTTCCTCACACAAATTATCCCATCTCCCAACACTGACTATCCTCCATACTTGGAATTCTGTCTCTCTTCTTCTCAGCCTCCTGGCTTCCCTTAAGTCTCACCTCAAATCCTATTTTCTGTGAAGCCTTTCCCTAGGGACTTCTCTCTGAGATCATCTCCAGTTTTCTCTGGAAATATCTTTTGGGTACATATTTTCCTTACTGTCTTCCATTAAGACTATGAGTTCTTTGAGTGTGGGGATCATGTTTTTGCATTTCTTTGTATCTCCAGTGTTTGGCACATAGCAAACACTTTAGAAATGCATGCTGACTGACAGACTTGCGATTTTATCCTTAAATGCTCTGAAGAACACCTACATTTCTCCTCAACCTTGCTTTCCCTTCTAGTCCTTCTGTTTCACGAGACAACAACGATCATAATATTTCCCCACCCTCCTTCATAATATTTTACAAAGAGTTTACATTGTCAATTGTTGTCCTTGGCCACGAGATAGCTCTACTTGGCAAAAAACAATCTAATGTTTTCAGACTAAGGCTGTTTCTGGGCTCTTTTGGTCTCTTCATTGTGGCAACTGATTTAAAATTGCTAAATTCTAAGAAATAATGAGAGTCTATTTTTAAAAATCCATTTATCATTTTTTTTACTTTAACTGCTGGATTCAATAATTCAGGCTGTATGCTATATCACTAGCTTTGTTTTTTTATTGTTCCTTTTAATTTAGTATAGATTCTAATTTCCACATAAATACAACTGATCCAGAAATGGTTCCTGCATTGTTAACTCATTGTTTCGTCTCTGTTAAAGTATGATGAATTACATTATATATAATGAATTTCCTTTTTTTATGATGCTATATGGCACTTACCCAGAATGGACCTCTCAACTCTTTTTTTCCTGACTCTCTTCTTGAATAAAGTGTGAGGAGTTTATATAGTCTACAAACCTTTGGCTTCTTTTGTTTTTTGGTCATGAACCATTTGTTCCAACATATTTTATGCCATCCTACCCTATGTGCAGGCAGGTAGATGGCACAGTGGGTAAGGCCTGAAGGAAGACTCTTCTTTGTGAACTCGAATCTAGACTCAGACACTTATTAGACATGTGACCCTGGGCAAGTCATTTAACCCTGTTTGTCCCAGTTTCCTCATCTGTAAAATGAGCTGGAGAAGGAAATGACAAACCCTTCTAGTATCTCTACCAAGAAAATCTCAAATGGGGTCACAAAGAGTTGACTGAACAACAATAACCCTATGTCCATCTTTGCATTTAAGTTATTGAATATTAAAGTACATGTTCACTTAATTCATAGGACACATCCTTCACAAAAGTATCTACCTCTTCATTCTTTGAAACATATGTTGGCCTTGAAACTTCAATCATGCTCATGGTAACCTTTTTGTAAACATTTATCATGAATGTAGCAATACACTATGACTGAATGTCCCATGAAATAATGGTTTTTTTGTTGAAACATCATAAAACCAACCTGTTTATTTGCCCCCTTCCAAGAAGAACCAGGGAACATTCTTCACCTAGGTATTAATTAAATCCCTTTGCAGTATTGGTTTCTGCAGGCCTCATCCACATTATTCTCTTTCTCTTACAGTACATTCCAACCAAACAGCCCTCTCTGATATTACTCAAGCTTGGAATTCCACCTACCCCTTCTAGGTCTTTGTACAGCTATCTTTAATGCTTGGAATGCATTCTCATTTCACCTCTGCCTCTTAGAATATCTTGGCTTCCATCAAGGCTCAGCTCATGTGTAATTTTCTCTAGGAAATCCTTCCTGATTTACTCCCTCTTCTATCCCCTCTTCACAGGGTAATAGACTTAAAGGACCTTAAAAGGTCATATGATCCAATACCCTCTATTTTTTTTTAACAGATGGGAAAACTGAAATTCAGAGAAGCCTTACCCATACTCACAAAACTAGTAAATATAAGAAGTGCAGTCTTCTAGATTCCAAGTTCAAGTTCAGCACTTTATTTACTCTGTCATCCTGGTTGTGTTCCCTTTCTTTTCAAGTAATCATATGTGTATATATAAACACACATACATGATTGTCTTAAAAGAGAGCACAAGTATATATCATATGCACAAATACTGTATACACACATATGTAAAACATGCATATGTGCTTATCCATATTTTTATAACATAATCCAGAAGACTAGAAGTAACTTAAGGACAGGAACTATTTCTTGTTTTCTCTGTCTTACCAGGGTCCAAGACAGAGCCCTGTACTTAGAAGCCAAAATAAATGCCTGTAGGATTGGATTGGATTCCATTCCAATGCAGGATTCATTTGTTGAGAAGACTATTGGGAATAAAACAAGGGACTTCTTAGAATTTCAAGAAAAAAATTCAATCTCAAGAGATTTCACTCTCCCTAGTCTCAGAATTAACTGTAATGTGTTACGCAGAATTTAAAAATAAATTTTCATTCTTCTATTGCAGACCTATAATTAGGCCTGTTTATGAATAAAGAGATGAAATATTACATTTATAGCTTGAAGCAATGAAAACAATACTATCATTTATTTGAACTTTAAAAAAAATCCATCTCAGAGCCTTCATTAGCCACTCATTCCTGGACAGAGGCAGATTTACCCATAGGCTTAAAATATAATGTTAATTTTAATAAAGTGTTACAAGAGGAAAAAGTTATAATGACATAATTTTTTAAAAAGCTCTTCAATCTCTTTAAGACAATGTAGTTAAAAATGTATTTGAAAGAGAACCCACAGGTGAATGGCAAATATAATTTTTTTTTAACAAACTCTACTTGAGATAGTCAAAATAACGTATGTGTGTACATGTGTTTCATAATTTGTTTACCCAGAAAATAGATACCTAGAAAGGGTATCTTGCCAATATTTATGTTCCCCTTCAATTTTCTGTGGCAACTTAGAAAAAGAAGAGTTTTTGTTGCTATTTTTAAATAAGAGAAGAAGGGATGAAGATACAGGACTAACAGAAGGAACAGAATGACTCAGAGAGGCCTTTTCAAGACAAACTGTCTACAAAGCCTATCCATTGGCTGGAAATTTGAGCTTGATGGAAAAAAAAAAAACCAAAACCAAACCCATACTTCACATGTCGCTTGAGATAAAAAGACCCATTGATCTTGATGGAAAATATGACTAGACCTATATTATAGCATTCATCGCTTTTATGCACCATGAATGTGTAATCTTATCACCTTGAGGGTACATTGATATAGATGGCTGTCACAAGAAGAAATCAGAGTGTTGGGAGTAAGAAAAGATTTTTCTTTTTCCTGACAAAAGCAAAAAAAACACCAAAAAACCCCAGATAACATAAGAAACCGTAATTCTGTGTTGAAAGGCATTTCAGTAGAATGGGGGAACTTCTTGTCTCATTTTCATCATATAATCAATTGCAGATACATCAATCAAATGGTGAGAAAGGAATTCTTGAATTTATATGCTGTGTAGCCCCTCCAATCAGGCCCTAAGTTTTTTCTACATTTCATTTTTTGTATTTCATATACTGATTCCCAATTTGTTCCTGAAAACCCTCTTTTCAATACCCTTAAAAAAAAACATCACTTATGTAAAAAACTTTAACTTCTTTGAAGGAGAAAAAGAACACTGTACGCTTTACAAACAGGTAGTATCCTTCAAAACTCTACCAATACTCTACCCAACACTCTACATCATTTCTGAGGGAAGAGGTCCCATGAAGACTCAGGGACTTATGAATCATAGTTCTATGAGTCAAGCTCCTCCATGGGACCTTGGAACCCAAACTCCATGTTTGTGTGTGGTCCAGCTGAGAGAACACGGGAATCAGAGGACTGGTTCAAATCCCACTTCTCATGCTTATTACCTGTGTGATGTTGGGCAAATCTTTTTTGACCTCCTGGCCCTAAGTTACCTCATCTGGAAGGTGAGAGGGTTGTACACTATGGCCTCCAAGATCCTTTTCATCTCCAGAGCTATGGTCCTACAATCAAGAAACTCACCGAAGGTCACACAGGTAATAAACATGACAAGCAGTATTTGAACCCAATCAAGGTCCTCTGAGTATAGAGTCAGTGGGTCATGGGAAAAAACATCCCACAACACTATATGGCCAAAACCTCGAGAACTGACAAATATGACCATCAGTCTGAAGCACTGAAAGTAACTGTCACTCACTCTACTAAATGTCTTCTGTGGGAGACAAAATCCACATTTTTCTTTAACTTCCTCTAGGCAGCTAGGTGGTGCAGTGGATAGATTGCTGGACCTGGAGCCAGAAAGACTTCTCTTCCTAAATTTAAATCTGGCCTCAGACACTAACTAGCCAGTTGTGTGACCCTGGGCAAGTCACTTAACCCTGTTTGTATCATTTTCCTCATCTGTAAAGTGATCTAGAGAAGGAAATAACAAACTACTCTAGTATCTTTGCTAAGAAAATGCCAAATGGGGTCACTAAGAGTCAAACACAACTGAAAAACTACTGAACAGCAAATCAAATGAGGGGGAAAAACAGAGTAAAACTGATCTTTACTCTGAGTTCAAGAGAACTAAGCTATCTAAGTATCTGTTAGAACGTTCTTGAAAATCTAGATCCTTGATTATATGGAAAACGTATTTTACACTTTGAGTTTTTCTCTCCAAATTGTTCAGACTTTCCAGATCAACTTTTAGCTGCTTTAGGAAGAATTAAAAACAGAATAAATAACATTATAATTATGACAAATTCTCTATCCGTCATTTTTTTAAAGCAGTATATCAGAGCATTACTTTTTTTTCCTGCTTTTGACTTAGTCTCAGTTTGACTCATTAAGAGTTCTTTCTCCTCAAACCCTGACCTAACTATTCCACTACAGCAGTTTTCTTAACCCTTTTTGTGCGATGGACCTCTTCTGGAAGTCTAGTGAAGCTATGGACCCCTTCTCAGAATAATATTTTTAAGCAAATAAAATTTAACATGCAGGATTATAAAAGAATACAATCTGAAATACAGTCATCATTTTTTTTAAAAACAAGTTTACTGGACCCCAGGTTAAAAATCTTGCACTATAGTAATAACCCAAAATTTTTCCTAGGACTCTTTTTCTATGCTAGATAATTGCTAATTATGGTACAGAAGTCAGTCCTTGATTATTTATGCTAATGAAAAGGGTTATTAAGTGAATCAAAATGTACATTTTTCTTCTGAATGTGTTTCTGAATTCACATTAAAATATAGGTGTCTGATAGTCTTGGAATGAAAAAAAAACTTAAAAAATTAGATTACCCAGTGATAATCCACTCAAGAGGAACTAGAAGGCTGTCTTGCCTTGTCTACCTTTTCATCCCTACACAGAGATCCATCCCTACTGTCCAGGCTTCCGTGGAAACCATTATAATATATCAAGTTGAGTTTGCTGGAGGAAGGAGGAGGATCTACTCTTCAACCTTCATATGTGGTTCACACTTTCACTGGGATGGGGCAAATGATAAAGAGTTTGGTTTTTAACAAGGCTGTGGGCCAAGAGTAAAAAAGCAAATGCATTTTTTTTATCATTTCCCTCTCTTCCCCCCAACAGAATTAAAGTCAATCAAAAAATAAGGAGAGTTGATTTCTGTTGAGCTTTTTCATGGACTTTGTCCCTATGTACTATGGCAAACCCTGAGCCAAATCTCTGAAATTCAGGATGTCACTATGGCATTGATAACCGGATACAAGCCTTTGAGATATGCTACTATACTGGTATTAAATATGAGTTATTACCCTAGGTTTAATTAAAAGCCAAAAGGAAGGCTGTCCCACTTGAAAAAAAAAAGAAACAACAACTCCTTGAAAGGTGGCTGGCTTCATGTGCCACCGTCATGACCCTAGCAGATTTTAATCTAGCGTTCACATAGCAGCCAAATGCATATTCTTAAAGTGTAGTTCTGATCGTATCACCCACTGACTCCTCTGTGTGACCTTTAAAGCCCTCAACAGTATGGTTGGGGCCCATCTCTTCAGGCTGATGGCATATGGCTTCTCTTTCTGGTACTGGTCATTTCAACAAAATTGATCTGCTTGATGTTTTCTGCATGAAATATTTTCTTACCTCTGTGCATTGGCAGAGATTGGGCACGTAACATCGAAGCCTAAAGACTTAATTACATTAAATAGTAGTCACACACACTTTTACTTGACTGCAAATATATCTGAAATTCTGGAAGCATATGTCTCGTTTAAAGGAAAAAAGAATTTTCTATTTGCTCTGGTTAAATGAAAGAAAGAAAGAACAAAAGAAAAATCCACAATCAAGGAATCTATCTTCAAAGTTACTGTCAAGTTTCATGGCTGACCAAAGAGAATTTTCTAAAGGAATGGTCTTCCCACATCATTCTCCTACTCCACTCCTCTAAAATATATTTATTTAGTGTTTTTTTTAAAGTGTAAAAAATGTAGTGTTTAAAGACCTCAACAACCTGGCCTCAAACTACCTTTCCTGTTTTATTGTACATTACGCCCCTTCCCCAACTGTTGGGTCCATCCAAAAAAGGCTTCTAGTTTTCCTGGAGTGGTTTATCACCCATAATTTTTAGTTTTTAGTTTTTTTTTTTTTGTTCCAGGACTATCAAACACACCTACATTTTAATGCAAGTTCAAAAACACAGAAGAAAATACAATTTTTTTATTCACTTAACTCTATTCATTAGTTACATACAGCAACACTCCATCTCCTTCTTCCATGCCTTTGCACTGGCTGGCTGTCTTTCATGCCTGGAATTCACTCCCTCACTTTTGCGTCTTAAAATCCCCAATCCCTTTCAAGACTCAGCGCAAGAACCCCCTCCCAACAAGAAGCTCCTTTAATGACTCGCCTTCCCCACCAGCTGCTAGTGCCCTCCTGCCCAAAAAGAAGTGGCAGAGGGATAAAATATTGAACAATTAAGAGCTTCTTGGGACATTATAATTTTCTGCCTGAGAAACTGTTTAGCCAAAACGACCACCTGGTTTCCTACACCTTCTCTGCCTCCTCCCCCCTCTACCTTTTGCCCTTTTGTTTATTATGTATATGTTCAGTAAAACACTTTCCTAGGAGTCTCTAGCCTTCCCGAATGGAATACAAACTCCCTGAGGGCAACTTTGCCTTTTGTGCCTTTAGCCCAGTCAATGCTTAATAAACAATAAGTCAATGCTTAATAAAATCTATTGGCTGACTGGTGTCAAACACTATGTAGACTCTATAAAACACATGCACGTTGATTTCTGGTCAATAAATCCGAAGTCATTCACAGAGTCCTGTGCTCAGTCATACCAACAGGCTACAGAAAGACAGAAGGACAGACAGACACACACACACACCCCTTACCAAATTATTTAACTTGGTTAGACAAGTAAATAGGAAATCAGCATTGTAGAAACACTGACCTTTTTGAAGTTCACCAGAAGCCTGCCTACCACTCCAAATTACTTTCTCTCAGTATTTCAAGCAATTATCACCTTCTCCTAAATGTCTGGAGGGGGAGGGGTGTGAAAAGGGAAAGTGGGGAAGGCTGGATTAGAACTGCAGCTTTTGCATTGAGCAAAGCCCCAGCCTCCGGGGAAAGGCAGAGAGGGGGAGGGGGCAGAGATGGTGAAGGAAGCCAGGTGGTCCTTTTTGCTAAACAGTTTGTCAAGCAGAAAATTAGCATGTCCCAAACAGCTCTTAATTGTTCAATATTTTTCCCTCTGCTGCTTTTCACACAGCCCCAAAGGTCAATATATATTATAATGATTTTTTGAAGGGGCACGTTTTCATTTTATAAATTCTCACCTCTTCCCCCTTTGCAGAATACTTCTCCCCTCTTAAATGGAATTGTCCACACATGTTGATGGGGGCCCCTCACTCTTGCCTAGTTAAGTTTCACTTCCCCGCAATATTACTACTTGTTGCCTAAAGAGCTCCCAGGACAAAATTCTCCTTTAGGGGTTCACTGACTGCTCAAGGTTACCTTCCTGAGATCATGGGATCATAGTAACTCAAGAGCCAGGAGGGGCCCTACAAGACCATCTAGGCCACCCTTTGGTCTAGAAATGGAGACCCAGAGGATTTAAGTGATGTGCCCAAAGTCACATAGGTAATTTACAAACCCACATCCAGCTTCCAAATCCACCTCCAATTAAGCCAGACAGGACTTCTCCCAATAGAAAAGCAGAGATATATTGGCATTTTGTGAGCTCTCCTGCAGTCAGTGATTAATCAGCACAGTGCCTAGAACATAACATTGTTGTTGGGTCCATTTTCACCTATGTCTGACTTTTCATGACACCTTTGGGGGTTTTCTTGGCAAAGACACTAGAGTGACTTGCTGTTTCCTTCTCTGGCTCATTTTATAGATGAGAAAGCTGAGGCAAACAGGGTTAAGTGACTTGCCCAGGGTCACACAGCTAGTTAAGTGTCTGAGACCAGATTTGAACTCCATCTCCCTAACTGTAGGCCTGGTGTTCATCCACTGCACCACCTAGCTGCCCAGCACATAGTAGGTGCTTAATAAATTGGGCTTGACTCACTGATTCTATAGTTCTCAGTCACACATAGATCACCCCACTCGCAAGCTCTTTCTCCACCCAAACCTCCTACCAAGCCAAACTTCCAATCTAGTGCTAAGCTCTCCAAAATTCCCTTACCAGCTCTGCCAAGCTGAGCCAGCACTAGGGTGACAGGGCTCCTGAAATCTGCTTACAGCTCTGATTTAGTAGTTAGCATCCCAAGACCATCGATCTACAGCTAGAAGGAAACTTCGGGGTCACCAAATCCCACCCTCTCCTTGTACCTAGAAAGTAGTATGTGACAGGAAAAAAGGTGATGATGAGGACAGCTAGCATTTATGTATCGCTACAAGTTCTGCAAAGTGCTTTTTTACTAATATTATCTTATTTTATCTTCACAACAACCCTGGGAGGTAAGAGTATTATTAACCCCATTTTACAGATGAGGAAATTTCGCTCAGGGTCAGTTAGTATAGGAAACTTCATTTGAACTCAACTCTTCCTCATTCTAGCTGGACGCTGTGATACCTAGTTGAAAATGAACCTATCACCCTGATCGATCCTCTTGTAAACTACTGAAATAATGCGCTCGCCACCACTATGGAAAATTAAGCAAGATGTCACTGGTCCTCTTCGAGAATATAGAATGAATGACAATAAGGTGTCATTGTTTCTTTTGACCTCTTACTCAATATTTCATACCGTATCCCCACATTCCTCTGAGAAGTGTTAGGCACATCATGTTTTATCTTTGACCCAGAATATTTAAGGACGATATTTAAGTTTCCTCATTTTACAGATGAGGAAACTAAGAGGAAACCCAGAGAAGTGAGAGCATCATAGATTTTGACCTAGAGTTGTGAAAGACCTCAGAGTCCATCTGATATTTCTTTTTCCACTTAGTATTTTTCCCAATTAAGTGTAAAGATAGTTTTCAACATTCATTTTAGTGAGATTCTGAGTTCCAAATTTTTCTCCTTCCCCAAACAGTAAGCAATCTGATATAGGTTGTGCGTGAATAATTATGTTAAACATATTTCCACGTCAGTCATGTTGTGAAAGAATTAGAACAAAAGGGGGAAACCATCATAAAAGGAAAAAAACAAACCAAACAAACAAAAAGTGAAAATAGTAAGCTTTGATCTGCATTCAGACTCCATAGTTCTTTCTTTGGATATAGATAGCATTTTCCATTATGAGTCTTTTGAAATTGTCTTGGATCATCGTATTGCTGAGAAGAGCTAAGTTTATCAAAGTTAGTCATCACACCGTGTTGCTGTTACTGTGTACAATGTTCTCCTGGTTCTCCTCACTTCACTCAGCATCAGTTCATGTAAATCTTTCCAGATTTTTCTGAAATCTTCCTGCTCATCATTTCTCATAGAATAATAGTATCCCATCACATTCATATACCATAACTTGTTCAGTCATTCCCCAATTGATGGACATTCCCTCAATTTCCAACTCTTTGCCCCCCCATATAAAGAGCTGCTATAAATATTTTTTGTACATGTGAGTCCTTTTCCCTTTTTTTTTATCATCCCTTTGGGATACAGACCTTGTGCTGGTAATCCTGGATCAAAGGGTATGCACAGTTTGATTGTCCTTTGGGCATAATTCCAAATTGTTCTCCAGATAGTTGGATCAGCTCACAACTCCACCAATAGTGCATTAGTGTTCCAATCTTCCCACATCTTCTCCAACATTTATCATTTTCCTTTTCTGTCATTTTAGCCAATCCAATGGATGTGAGGTGAATAGCAACTCAGAGCTTTTTTCATATGATTATAGATAGTTTTAATTTATTCATCTGAAAATTTAGATCACCTAATCTAACCTCATTTTGGAGATGAAGGAATCTAGGCCTAGAGTAAAGTTACTGGCCCAAGGTAATACAGTGAGTTAATACTAGAATGTGTTATCAATTGCCCGAGGTATCTTGGTTGTCAATGTATTTTAAGTACTGATCTCAAGCTTAAACTGGGAAAAACATAACCTGAAAAGGGTAACCTACTGATGAAATCCTACTTCAGTGGATAGTTCAGAACAGTGGAAGAAAAGTGACTTTGAAGTGAGAAGATAAGTGTGTTACAACTCCTTTACTTAACTAGCTGTGTTACTTTGAGCAAATAATAAACCTTCCTTTTCTTCTTCTGCAAAGTGGGAGTAGTAATATTTACATTAGCAGCCTCATAAGAATGTTGCCAAGCTTAATGGACCCATTATGCACAGTGCATTGTAAAGCATTATTCAAAAAATATTAGTTGTTAATGTTATTGTATCTGTGGATTAATTTTTGATAAGTCAATAAGCATTTAAGTACCTACTGTGTGCCAGGACCTGTGCTAAGCAATAGAGATAACAAAGAAAGGCAAAAAAAAAAAATAGTCTGATCTCAAGAAATTCACAATCTATTTCAACAACTAGCTTTCTATGAGTAGAATCCCTACAACCAAGTGATTCAAAAATGGGAGAGAATAAAAAAAAAAAATCAGTAGGATATGGGCAAAACTGTGGCTCTGCCCACCCCCATCCTTACCCCTATCCCCCATTCTGTTGCCTTTAGCCCAGTCCTTATCACCACCTACTTATGAAGAGATGGGTGAAGGATCAGGAAAAACGAGAGAAGGGAGAGCTTGATGAAAGTTTTATCTTAGGGGAGTGGTGTGGTTCCCCCAAAGTGTCAAGATGGATTTATCCTTAAAGAGAAAGAGAGCTATAGTATGGCATCCCATCTCATCACACTTCAACTCAAGTACTGCCTAAACCCCTTTATGAGCTTCAAGACAGGACTTCTCAGGAACCCAGACGCTGCTGAGAAGAGTCATTTTAGAATTTCATACATTCTTAGGGCTGACTTGGCTCCGCCATCCTAACTAATGCTGGAATGGCAGGCACCAGGGTGCAGATTCTTCTGGGTATGATGGTCCTTTAACAAGCAACAAGACATATGCTTGTAGTCTAGACCAGCCCTTGTAATCGAGGGCTTAGAGATGGCCACTCTAGGTGGAAGCATAGTAAAGTCACATTTTATCTAGATCAAAGGATTCCCAGAAAGGGGGAACAAGTTCCAAGGCTTTCTCATTAGACATAGCAGGGTGCTCTGGTATTGCACCATAAAGGCTTCTCGAATTGGCTCAAGTGATGAGAGTGTGTTACTGGGAGGTCTCAAAAGACCTAAAGGACCGTCTTTTGTATAGTCAACCCTAAACTAAAATAATAATGATAACACTAATAGCTACTAAGGTCTGCATAGTTCTTGACCAAGAAAAACTCTGCTTTCTTCTTCTTCCTCTTCCTCCTCCTTCTCCTCTTCCTTCTGCTTCTTCTTCTGCTTCTTCTTCTTCTTCTTTCTCCTCCTCCTCTTCTTCCTCGTCTCCTCCTCCTCCTCCTCTTCCTCCTCCTCCTCCTTCTTCTTCTCCTCCTCCTCCTCTTCTTCTTTCTCCTTCTCCTCTTCCTTCTTCTTCTGCTTCTTTTGCTTCTCCTCCTCCTCCTTCTTCTTCTCCTCCTCCTCCTCTTCCTCCTTCTTCTTTTGCTTCTTCTTCTCCTTTTCTTCTTCTTCTTATTCTTGTTCTTGTTCTTCTCCTCCTCCTCCTCTTCTTCTTTTTCTTCTTCTCCTCCTCCTCCTCCTTCTTTTGCTTCTTCTTCTCCTTTTCGTCTTCTTCTTGTTCTTCTTCTTCTTCTCCTCCTCCTCCTCCTCTTCTTCTTTTTCTTCTTCTTCTCCTCCTCCTCCTCTTCCTCCTTCTTCTTCTGCTTCTGTTTCTTCTTCTTTTGCTTCTTCTTCTCCTTTTCTTCTTCTTCTTGTTCTTGTTCTTGTTCTTGTTCTTCTTGTTCTTGTTGTTGTTCTTCTTCTTCTTGTTCTTCTTCTGCTTCTCCTCCTCCTCCTTCTTCTATTTCTCCTCCTCCTCCTTCTCTTTATCCTCCTCCTCTTCCTCCTCCTTCTTTTACAGTTGAGGAAAAAGATTTAAAAGTGGGAGAGAATAAAAAACCAGTGGGATGTGGGTAAGATCAGGATTCTGCAAGGTCTGGATCTGGTCTTGGGCTAGTACTATGTGGACTTCTTAGAAAATCACTAGCTATTCCACAATATCTTCTCTAACAGCCTGGTCCTTGAAATTTAGATAATTAAACTTGCCTCTTAAATTAATAGCATTACATTTCCAGAAGGTCTTTTCAAATGAAGACTGGTTTTTATGGGTGGTTTATGGAAACCAGTCCTGCTGCTTTATTCAGCACCTTACAGGAAGGATCCATTAACACTGATTGGTTTATCAGACTAGTCAACCAATGACAGATTAATAAAACCATAAACCTGAAATTATAGCTCCTTGAGGACAAGGACTGTCTTTTTCCTTCTTTTGTATCCCCAGAGCTTAGCACTGTGCCTGACACAAAGTAGGCACTTCACAAATGCCTATCGTGTTGTTGTGGTTCAGTCATGTATGACTCTTCCTGACCTCATTTGGGGTTTTCTTGGCATAGATACCAGAGTGGTTTGCCATTTCCTTCTCCAGATCATTTTACAGATGAGGAAACTGAGGCAGACAGGGTTAAGTGACTTGCCCAGGGTTATACAACTTATATCTGAGGCCAGATTTGAACTCAGGAAGATGCATCTTCTTGACTCCAGGCTGGGCACTCTATTTACTCCCTCACCTAGCTGACTTTGTATTGTGTTGTGTTGTGTTGTATTGTACAAGTCCCTCATTTTACAGATGATAAAACTCATACAAGTTAAATGACTTACTTAATATCACAGAGTAGCAGAATTTGGATTAGACCCCTCAGTCCAGTGATCTTTACACTATGATACTGCCTTCCAAGCTGCTACCATGCAAATCAAAGAACTAAGTACAGAAAGTAGGGGTCACAAGTCAGGTAAGTTTTAGTGGGGAAAGGCAGAAACAATCCTGGATGGAGTTCCCCAGGGAGGAATCCAATGCAGTGAGGAAAAGATGGAAGGAAATCTCCTCCACCATTTTGCCAAGGTTCACTTCTGTAGACAACATGTAGAATAGTTTGTTGGAAACCTGGGGGTGGGGAGATGGGGAGAGATGGCACAAAGGAGAAAAATAAAGTCAGGGAGCAGTTTTCCACCAGCGTCAGTGTCTACAGCTAGGCTTAGCAAACATCCTGTTTTTGCCATAGGTCAAAAGCACCCTTAACTCCATTTTTTTATATGACAACGTTAAGTAATTGTGTCCAGACATCAAAACACAAGATGTTTAAAAAGCCCATTTTCAAATTTTTCAACAAGATCTCTCCTTGGTCTTCTTTAAAGTGGGCAGAAATCTAATGAAAAGGGGCAACAGCAGTGTTTGGGAGGTCCAGGATCATGAATAAACTGTGGGTACATGTGTCGAAAGGGAAGAAGAAAGAGTGGGAGGAGAGTGGAGAGTGGTACGAAACATGTGGCTGGTTTACCACTAGGCCACCCATTGTCACCATTTGCTTCGAATCCTCTTTTTAAGTAAAATAAAGCATAGATTCGAGCTGAAAGCTGGTTTTTCTGCTTTCAGCTGTAAGAGATTTAAGACCTGGGTGCGGGACTCATTAGAGACTGCTATGTGAAGACAAAGAATATAAGGAAAGCATCCAGAGAGTTTAAAGTAAGCTAGATTTTGAACAAATGCCCCACAGTAATGATTTCCTTTCCCATTCTACCCCCCTCTCCCACCTTTTTGTTTTAAGGTTTGTTACAGAGAACTTTGTAAAGGTTTCAACCATCAGAAAATATTTTATCTGATTTAATTTTTTCCAAGTTAGAAAAAATGCATCCATTTAATGCAACCCAATTCAATTCAAAAATGACCAATGTGCCAAGCCTTGTGCCAGGGGCTGCAGGGGTGGGGAACATACAGCCTGGAGGCCACATGTTGTCCTAGAGGTCCCCAAGTGCAGTCCTTTGACTGAATTCAAACTTCATAGAACAAATCCTAAGGATTAGAAGATCACATGTGGCCTCTAGGTCCTCATGTGCAGTCCTTTAACTGAATCCAAATTTCACAGAAAAAAATCTCCTTAATAAAACGATTTGTTTTGTAAAATTTGGACTCAGTCAAAAGTTTGCACCCAAGCACCTAGCTGTAGGTTCCCCACCCCTGGGCTAGAGGATGCTAGGGATAAAAAGACAAAACAAAAACCAATCCTTGCTGTCAAGAAGCTTGAATTCTTCTGGGGAGATGTAAGCTGCAAATAGATACAGGATTATTTGAGGAGGGGAAGGGGTTCAGGGATGATTTCCCATAGAACTGTGGGGTCTGAAAGTTGGAAGAGAAGAGGGAATGTTTGCTAGGCATAGGGATAGCCCATGCCAAAACTATGGAAGTCGGTAATGGAGGGACAAGTTTAGGAAACATCAAGAAGTCTAGTTTTGCTGGAATACAAAGTGTGTGAACGGATGTAATGTGAAATAAGTCTGAAAAAATAGGCTGGTGCTAGACTATGAAGGACTTTAACAGCTAGGCTGAGGAATTTACATTTTTTCCCCCTAAAGGTACCAGGTAGGTGCTAAAAATTCATGAGTGGACATAGTCAAACCTGGATTTTCAGATGTTTATCATGGCAGTTGGGTGGAAGACAGATTAAAACTGGAAAGAGTGGAAGAAGTTAGGAGGCTATTTTAATAAACCAGGCAAGAGGTGGAGTCAAAGGGAGCAAATGCAAGGTATACACTACTGGGGATTTCAAATGGACAAGCTTGGCAAACAACTGGATAGGAGGCTTGGAGGAAAGGGCAGAGTCAAGATTGTCTCCAAGGTTATGAACCCGACTGGTTGGAAGGGTGGTGGTGTGCCTCAACAGAATTAGGAACATTTAGACTGTATGGCCTTGCCTTTGAACTTGTTGAATTTAAGATACCTATGGGACATCCAGGTAGAGATGTAGAGCAAGCGGCTGGTGATAAGGAACTGTGGTTTACGGGAGAGATGAAAAAAGATGAAAGACTCTGACAGGCAGAGAGAGATAAGGAGGGAGACTATGTCAGGCAGGGTCTTCATTAACAATTTCAGAAAATGTTTTCAAGTGTTCAAGGGAAAGAAGCTGCATCAGTCAGAGTGATATGCCCTCCCCTCTAAAGATGACTTCATTTAGTGAGCATCTTTCATAGTATCCTAGAAAACCTTTTCAGAGTTAAGAGGATCAGAGAGAAGAGGAAAGATAGGGGGAACATATTTTCAGAGAATGGAACTACCAGGACAATGAAATGCCATTCCAAGAGGTAGATATGCCAGGGAGGAGACCCTCCCACCTGAAGGTAAGAAGAAAACACGGGGGGGAAAAACACAGGGGAGGGGAGGGGAGGGGAGGGGAAGGAAGGGAAAGGGAAGAAAGGGGAGGGGAAAGGAAGGGGAGGGGAGGGGAGGGAAGGAAGAAGGAAGAAAAGGAAGGAAGGAAAGGAGGAAGAAAGTCTCTTTACATGGTATATTGGATAGAGAGCTGACCTCTGAATTAGGAAGCTCATAGTTCTAGTCCTACCTCTGACACATACTGACCAAAGTCCTCTTACTTCTTAGTGCCCCTACATCTGGCACATTCTAAGACCTGAAATTGCAGAGCCGACACAATCTGCTTTAGTAGAAGGGTTTCTGTCCCTTGGCAACCATCACTAAGCCACACCTACGCTCTCCCTCCTTCCCTTCTTCTGGAAATGTGACACAGACCCCTGGAACTCTAACTCTGATTGGTGAGCTTTCACCTCACCTTGTCCAGACTCGGTTCCACCATACCACGTTTTAATCATTTTTAATCATCTCTGTGATCTTCCCAGCTTCCTCTCCAACCTCCACTTACTTTCCCCTTGCTTTATCTAGTTCTGAGAACAGTAACCAAATAAACGCCATCGTTCCTGGAAAGGATTTGACTACAGCCTGACACTCCTCCCTGATTACCACCCCTTCACTTGTTCTGCCTTCATCTTTTAGAATGTACTTACATTCTAATTTAGAATGTACTTCCTTGAGGACAGAGACTATTTCACTTGATTTGGATTTGTATCCCTAGGGTTTAACACGGTTCCTGGAATACAGTGAGCATTTAATAGATGCTTGCTCATTTATTCAAATAAGCAGCAGAATGCAGCTGGTCACAGAAAAGTGGGAAGCATTTGGAATTGACCTTAAAAAAAGAAAAGAAGAAAGATGAAGAAAACCACATGAACAACAAAATAAATACGGACACTGTGACGAGTAAAGAGAAACCTTATTCTGACTGGAAGTGACATTCAGGGAGGGTTTATGCCATGCCCAAGGAGGTGGGAGCTATGATTGAAAAAGTTGGAAAGGCAAACTGTAACTTTTTATAGCACATTAGAGGGGGAAGGAGCCTCAAAGGGCCTCTAGGTCAACCTCCTCATTTAGCAGGTGAGCTAACTGAGGCGTGGGGAGTTGCCAACTCTACACAGCTTCCTTGGGCCTTGATTTCCTCATCTGTAAAATGAAAAGGTTGGAAGAGATAGCTTATGAAGTCCTTTCTAGCTCTAGGCACCTAAGCTTGGGAATACTCTTTTTTGAGTAAGACCTATGATTTTATTGCAAAAATTCTGGCTTTTGCACCAGGAGAGACGAAGGGGAGGAAGACAGGGGTCAGAAACCAGGGTCTCCTCACCTTTAGATCAGTTCTCTCCCCTACATGTGATGACACCTCTCCCTCACTGCCTTCCTCAGGTTAACTGAGAATCAATATTTAACCTGTTAAATATCTTAAGTTATGGCAGCTAAAGTCTCAACCTGTAGGAGAACAGCAAAACAGTTGCAGGGATTTTTGGCTGAAAGCTATGCTCAAGATCTGGGCGGGTTTGGATTCTAAGAAACGAAAATTAAAAGACTACAAAGAACCATTCTAATCAAAATTATAGCTAAAAACAAGTTAGTAACAAACAGCTTAAGTTTCTTAAGTCTTTTTTTGTACCTGTTTATTTCTTTCAATTTTGCTCTTTAAACTGATAGAGTCTGAATGCAGATTGAAATATACTACTATTTCTCTGGGTGTTGAAGGGTCTGTATCTTTTACAACATGACTAATATGGAAATATAACTTGCATGATTGCATACATATAAAACTATATCAAATTGCTTACTGTCTGAGGAGGTAGGAGGAAAAGAATTTGGAACTCAAATTTAAAAAGAAAGAATGTTAAAATTGTCTTTATGTGTAATTGGGAAAATACTTTAAAACATTGCTCTTTAATTTTTTTTCGGGGAAAGGGAGAATCAGATGCCATGATTCCATCAGTGTGGGAACTCCTAACATTCAAACTTCCTCCACAAATAAAGATCTGTAATTAGCTGTAATTTATAGCTCTAAGATAATTACTTGGGGGCACTGGGAGGCTTAGTGACTTCAATATTACAAAGTTAATTTGTGTTAGGGGTATGACTTGAACTCAAGTTTCCTTGAGTGCAAGTATGGTTCTGTAGCAAAACTAGAATTGAACCCAAGCCCTCTAACTCCAACTGCCACAAAAAAATATGGCCCCCAAAAGCTAGTAAAATAAGTAAACTAAATGAAATTTACTTTAAAGTAAAATAATTTATTTCTCCTCAACCAACATCAATGTTGTATGTCTATCTGAGTAGCAGTGCGGTATAACTTAGAGGAATGGTACACTGGACTTAGGAGTCAAGAGGTTCTGGGTTCAAATCCTACCAAGTTATGTTTAACCTCTATCAATCAAGAAAACTAGCATTTAAAATGTGAATTATTATTTTATTATTACACTGCTATGGTTTTGAACTGGATAAATCTTTACATTTGCAGTAAAGAAGCCTCTGTTACACTCAAGGAAACCAACCAGAGAATATATTGGTACAAGAATTATACTTGTATCCCCAAGTCATAGATGGGATCAGTTGAAGTGACAGCAAAAACAGGTAGGCTGGTGTTTCATCAAAGAGCTGAACATACTTGATATACTCATATTTCCTAATCTCTTTTTTAAAAAAAGACTGAGGATTCTTCTCACAAAATCTAGCATTGAGTCTTCTACCTACCCCCCTCCAAGAAAGAAGGAAGTAAAAGAATTGTGAGGAAAAGAAGAAGGAAGAGGAAAGGAAAAGAATGGGAGGGAAGGAAGTGAAAGAAAGCAGGCATGAAATGTTACATCAAGTTTCTGTTAAGGACCTAGGAATAAAGCAGATAAGCAGCTCAGTCTTTCAGCTGAGGTGCTGAAGTTTCTGCAGTGAGAGATGTAGCATATGGCCATTCTTGTGGACAGCTGAGTGCCATTGGCCATGGTGCCTGACCTTTCCCAGGACTCTGGTCAAACTGTCTCACAATTTGAGATAACAGTCCAGTGAAGGAGGTGGGGAAGGGGTATAAGGGACCAGGGAGGAATGTAAAGGATGGGAGACAATGAGGAGAAGAAAGACTTCCCTAAATTTAGCTTTCTAGCCTTTGGAGAAGTCTATTCACACACAGAATCATGGATATCTGAATCTAGAAAACAGTTCAGATAGAAACTTGGTTTATCCAAGTCTTTCAGTGTTTGGTGTTTACCGTTCAGTCTTTTTCACTTCTGTCTGACTCTTCATGACCCCATCTGGGTTTTCTTGGCAAGGTACTGGAGCAGTTTGCTATTTCCTTCTCTAGCTCATTTTACCAATGAAGAACTGAGGCAAACAAGGTTAAATTACTTGCCTAGGATCACACAATTAGTAGGTGTCTGAGGCCAGATTTGAATTTAGGAAGAGGAATCTTCCTGATTCCCAGACCAGTGCTCTACCCACACTTTGGAAATCTGGCTGCTCTCAATGTCCAGATGAACAAAATGATGACCAGAGAGTCTAACACATTCAATTGGTAGTTGTGAAATTCAACCTAGACAGCTCAATTCCACACATACTGTAGAAGAGAATTATTAAATGGCACCATTACTGTGTTCCCATTGCTATTTTTTGATAATAGATGAATTTATATGATTTATAAGGATTCTATCAGTTTAAAAAAACTAGTAAGAAATCCATGTTTTCCTCTTATAGGATGAGAAGAGACCTCAGACTCCATCTCATCCATCACCCTCATTTTATAGATGAAGAAACTCAGGCTTCTGGAGGTGAAGGGATTTGCCCAAGGTAACAGCAGAGTCAGAGGCATCTGGTCCCAGCCACTCCTGGATCTCTCCAGTCTAGTTTTTCGAAATTCCATTTCTAGGTTTGCTGTCAATCATTATTCATAATGATGACTTTTGAAATATTTAATATTCATCTTGATTTCCCTCCTACTCAGTCACAAAGTTGATACATAAAAGTGATTACATGACAACAGAAGTCTCATTTCCCTTACTGCATTTAATATCCGAGGCTTTTATTGAAGGTAAATAGTTAGCTAGATTACAGTATTATAATACACATCTAGGAGACAGGTTAGAAAGGATGCTGCACATACAACATAAGCCAAATTATACGACATTTTTTTTTCTAACAATGATTTGAAGAAACCTTCAACTTGAAAAGGCTCTAGGCCAGGTACTCTTCCAAGTACATAATTACAATACTTGTGTTAGATTACTATCAAATACAAAACACAGATTTCAAATAGTTTATTTATCTACTAAAGGTTCTATCCCAGAATGACTCATCTGGGCAATTTAAACAAACAGCTGTGGCCCTAGATTGCTATTGCCTGGGACATCTGGTATAGTGGGTAAAATGTGCTGAATCGGGGGGGTTAATCAGATCCATCTTGACTCATTTTCTTTAATGAGACAGTATAACACATCACATTCACCTAACCTGTTTTGGGGGTTTCATTTTACCTACATTTGCAATTCTGATCTGCTCTCTTCTTGTCCTAACAAAAATTTTAACTGGAATTTCTCTCATTTGAGAATTTTCTATCCTGGGCTGCCTGGGTTAATTTTGGTGTGATGGGGATGAGTCACATAGATTTCTCCATTACCGGTACTATAAACCAAGTTTTTTTGTTTTTTTTTTTTGGAGGGCAATTGGGGTTAAGTGACTTGCCCAAAGTCACATGGCTAGTAAGTGTGTCAAGTGTCTGAGGCTGGATTTCAACTCGGGTCCTCCTCACTCCAGGGCCGGTGCTCTATTCACTGTGCCACCTAGGCACCCCTGAAACCCAAGTTTATAAAACCTTCCTACGTTGCATTCCCTTCTAACCAGGAACAAACAAACAAATAAATAAGATCAATGAACAATGGATATGGATTTCATTCAGGAACTCTGCCTTCCTCTCTCATGGGTTAACTGGAACCTCAGATGGAAATTTTACTTTAGGGCAGTCTTTGTGGTATTAAAAACTTCTTTTTGCACTTTCTGAAATTTCCTATGTATATACATGGTCTTCCTCTCATCTCTGCTACTTGGGTTTTATGGAATTTTGAGTCTTAAAGGCCAGGAGGAATGGCTGCTGATTAAAAATTCTGCCCGTGGAATTTTAGGCAAATATGTTCCACAACAGAAGAAAGTAACAACTAGATTGTAAATTACTCCACTAACACATTGGGGGAGAATAGGAACTCTGAACTCAAAATGACAATATTTTCCTGTACAAAAAGAATGACAAATTCACCCACCTTGTCTCATTTCATCCACAAAATTCCTGTTTCCTCCTACACAAATATTCGTGCTACTAAAGCTTTTGTGAAAACAAATGTGACTTTTTTTGGGTCTTAAATAATTTGCAACAATTTGCAAAATTTGATTCAAATTGATGATATAATTTTCTTCTTTGGAAGGGGCCCAAGTAAAATTATTTCCAAGAAAGAAGACTAAACTAATATCAGTTTGAATTTATTGCGAGCTAAATGCTGAATCGAGAAAGTCATATTTATATGTAAAATCCCAGTGAGAATTCCACTAAGGCTTTAAAAATAATTGTATATCAGTGAAAAAAAAAAAGGATTAAAACAATGTTCAACAAAAGGTGGATGGATGGAGCAGCAGACACAGTGCTAGGCCTGGAGTCAGGAAGTTCAAATATGACCTCAGACACTTGCTAGTTGTGTGACAGTGGACAAGTCACTTAATTATGAACTGGAAAAGGAAATGGTAAACCATTCCAGGATCTTTGCCAAGAAAACCCCAAATGGGGCCACAAAGAATCAGATACAAGTGAACAACAATAGAGGAATTCAGTAAGTTGGGGTTCTAGGGCTATCACCACATGAACCCCTATTTTATAGTCTTGCACTCCTTGTATTTGAGAGTATGGAGCTTTTCCTGAGCTATGCCTACCCTGAACAAAATAGGACCCCCAAAACATCTTGGTCTACAAAAACTAAACTGATGTTCATGTGCCCAACTGATAAGAGAGTCTGGTTTCATTTTGACTCTTAACTGGAAGAGGCCAGACATCCAAGCATAAAAGAAGAACCATCCAGCATTCCCAGCATCATAGATTTGCCACCTCCTTCTTCCTGTTCTCTGAACCAGCTGCTCCCACGTTCATGGTGAATACTTTCTGTCCAGAACATTGGCACGCTGGTGTCCAAGGCAGTCATTAATGGCTCTCATTAGAGAGAACCAGTCTTGGCAGAAAAAAAGCTGTTTGTCATGATGGCCAGTAAGCAACCTAGCCTGGAAATAAACTGAGCTGGTCTCGTCCTCAAGACAATGAGGAATTCATAGCCCCCTGTTTCAAGTCTTCCAATAATTCCACCTTGTGCCATATATTTTATTCATACCTTTCTTTGGAGGAACTCAACCCTCTTTTTAGACAGTTCATTTAATTCTTAAACTTTCACTTTAATGGAAAATAAAAGAGGCAACATGTTGCTACTTTGATTTTTGTAAATAAGGAAATCGCAGAGAATGATAAAAAAAAAAGCTCAAGGTCAAATTAGAGCTTAGAATAAAATTAAAGCTTTCTAACCCTGTGCGCTTGTTATCATGGGGCAATCTTCCATACCCTTGAATGAAATGCTCGTGGTAATAAGCCATTCCTCCTTCCTTTTTTTTTCTTGGTGTGTCCTACTCAGCTAGAACTACTGATTTGAGTTAAACTGTGCAAAATAATGTCTATAGCCATCTTTCAGGACTGCAGAGAACAAGGGTTATTAACCTTTCTATGTTATTAACCTATTCTATGTTTCAACTATCATTGGCAGTCTGATGAAGCCTTTGGATCCCTTTACAGAAGAATGTTTTTAGTTTTATTTTTTTGTTTTTTGCTTTTTGGAGGGTGGAAGGTAGGGCAATTAGGGGTTAAGTGACTTGCCCAAGGTCACACAGCTAGTTTTTTTGTGTTAAGTGTTGGAGGTTGGATTTGATCTCAGGTCCTCCTGACTCCAGGGCCGGTGCTGTATTCACTGCACCACCTAGCTGCCCCAGAAGAATGTTTTTAAATGCATAAAATAAAATACATAGCATTATGAAGAAAAGCAATTATATTGAAATACTCCTGTTAGAGCATTTTCTTGTAAGTTCAAACTTCTAGGTTGAGAACCTTTGGTGTACCGAATTTTTTACATAGGGATGTGGTCATTCAGTTGCTTTTGGTCATATCTGACTCTTCATGACCCCATCTGGGGTTTTCTTGGTAGATACTGGAGGGGTTTGCTATTTCCTTCTCCAGCTCATTTTTATAGATGAGGAAACTGAGGCAAACAGGGTTAAGTGACTTGCCCAGGGTCACATGGCTGAGTAGGTTTCTGTGGCCAAATTGGAACTCAAGACAAGTCTTCCTGACTCTAGGTGCAGTGCTCTATCCTCTGTGCCACATAGCTGCCCCTTATATAAGAATAGCCACCCAGTTATAATCATCTAACCTGGGTGACCATCAGAATTCCCCTTCCCTTCCAGCTTCCAACACCTAACTTAGAAAGCCCTTCCTCCCTTGTTACAGATTTTGATTCTCTCTGAGAAAACGCATTCTGAGTTCTAAATACAAAACTGGAAGGGCCGTGGGTTTAAGGGCAAGGATCTTATCTTCCTGGAACTTCATATTTCCTCCAGAAAGAATCCAGCACAGTGCTGTGAATTGAGGAGTCACTTTATAATTATTTACTAAATTTAACTGAAAATGAATTTTGGAACAAAGATCATTCGGATTTTGGTACCTGCCTAGATTCCAATCTACCTTTTTTTTTTCTCCCTGCAAAGGAACAACTTTCTCATATTAATGCTTTCTGTATTTATCGTGCTTTCTATACAATAAAGCACGGCCATTTACACTATCCCGAACATACAGCCTCTCTCAGGATACAATCAGTTAGAAGTTTGACAATGAATGTCTCCCTTTCAATCCTGGGCTTTCAAATGCACTGGATACACCAATTAAAATGTTCTGAGTCTGAAGCAGGTATGTGTGCATATGAGAGTTGGCTGATATAAAAATGTTAGTGAGATTTTGAAATTCTAATGTTTTTTATTCACTGCATCAGTCATCATTTCTCCTTAGATTTCACTTAAACAAGCGTGTGTTTTTGAAAAAACAGTTTGTCTGGCATTTAAACTTAATTTGCAAACAACTGACTCACAACAGATGGTTCAAGAAAGAAGGTGTGACATGAGGACTTGTCACCAGAGAACTGAGACTGAGGCAGCCTTTTTTCATAGAGTGACTATAGTTTATGCAACTGAAGAGGATGGTCCAGTTCATTTCTGACGAGGATATTATCATATCTTTGTCAGCCCCTCAAAAATTTACTAAACAATCAAGTAATAACAAGATATTGACCTTTTCATCATAAAAACCCAACCAGACCAAATCCCGCCTACCAATGACAATGTCTGAATTGCCTATATCCTTGCTATGTGCAGTAAACTTTTATTAGGAACAATTCAGATCTCCGTTTCCAAAACATTTATATTCTACTGTTCTGATGGTCATAGATAGATTTAGAAACTACTAAACATACCATGAAGAACAAAAGAGAATCCCCTTATGACTTTCCTCAAAATTCCAGGAATGTCAAATAATGCCATACACATATAATCCGGCAACATCAAAAACACATTTAAACCAACTAAGTCATCTGCCCCCACTCACCTAGATCTTTTATCAAAGCTGCCAACAAAGAAGTAAAATGACAGGTTTGAGTGTTAACTTCTTTCCAGGTTCCCGTCTTAGTTCCAACTGGAAATGCTAATAAAATGTGGTCAGAAAGTGGCTGGTAGGAGTGTCAGAGGAAAAGAAGAGGCAGGGACAACCAGTAATTTAACTGATCAGATCCTTGAATAAATCTAGAGTTAAATAATCTTTTTGTTTGTAAGGGAAAGAGGACACAATGCAATTGCTCAGTAGTATTTTAAATTATCCTGTCATATCTACAGGCTGGGGCTAAGCCCAGGGCCATCTCCAGTTATCCTGATCTATATCTGGCCACTGGACCCAAATGGCTCCGGAGGAGAAAGTGAGGCTGGTGACTTTGCACAGCCCTGCCTCACTTAAATCCAATTCACATGCATGTCATGGCATCACCTCCCTGACGTCACAAGGACAAACAACAACAAATTTTTTTGAGAAAATTTTGACTGGACCAACATATTTATTTACAGGTTGGCCAGCTGGGTCACTGCATTGCTTTGAACAAGTCCCTTAATATCTCCATTCTGTGGTTTGTATTGATGAAGGTAAAATGAAAAGCTGGAGGGGTGTGTGTGTGTGTGTGTGTGTGTGTGTGTGTGTGTGAGAGAGAGAGAGAGAGAGAGAGAGAGA
>CM053583.1:168986914-169041568 GCA_028627135.1 Pseudochirops cupreus | reverse complement strand
TCTGTGTGACCCTGGGCAAGTCACTTAACTCTAAGCTTCCATTTCCTCATCTGTAAAATGAGCTAGAGAAAGAAACGTCAGAATCCACCATCTTTGCCAAGTAAACCCCAAATGGGGTCAAGAAGGGTTGGACACAACTGAGATGACTGAAGAATTATAAAATGCACAGCATGACAAATGGTTTTTAGGAATAGAAATGATGTTTTTTCCCAAATAACGATTTTAAGTGGGAAGCAAGTGTGAACTTTGAGGGCACCTTGTCTCAGGATGAACTAACTATTCAGTAAAAACTTAAGTGACTGACAGATTACTCACTCCATGATGGCTCCTTCCGTCCCCTCTCTGACTTTGGGAGATAAAAAGGAAGTTAGTTAAAAAGTGAATAGATAACAACAATATGAGTCGATCATCAACCAACATGCCCTCCAATCAGGAGCCTTCATAACTGGTCACTGAGAGTGAGAGAGGAGGAAAGTTTGATTCAGGTAGCCCAGCTGGGCAGATTGAAAAATCAATGGAGTTGGGGGAGGTGGGGTTAGGGCAGGGAGTAGGGAAGAAAAGAAAGTAGGGAAGAAAAGAAAAGAAAGAGGATGACATTTACCTTGAGGTTATGGGGAGGAGGACATCTTGTGTAGGGCTGTGAATCTTGAGTGGAATTATGACAGCATTCAACAGTAGGCAATCCTATTTAAGGATTAGTTTAAAAAATCTAAGCACCACCCCATTTTATAGGCATTTTTAATTGCCTTACACTGTTTATTATCTCTAAATTTTTATTTTCTCTTTGCCCTTGTCATTTTTTTTTCAGTCTGGACTTGTGATTTCACTGATGTAGGGAAAGCCCAGTGAGGAAACTGCCTCTATCAAAGTAGATCAACACCTCTGCAATTTAAGAGCCTTAGAAATTTGCCTAGAGTGTCAAGAGTTGCTTAGGGTCACAGAACCAGTATGGTGCCAAAAGTGGGACTTGAGCTCAGGCTTTCCTGACTCAGAGAAAAGCTTATTATCCACTACTCCATGCTGCCTCTTGCCTTAAATATAGAATGTCCCTTTGGGATAGCTAAATGGTACAATGGATAGAGAGAGAGCTGTGCCTTGAGCCAGGTAAGAACTGAGTTCAAATCTAGACTCAGACACTAGCTATGTGACCCTGGGACTTAACCCTATATGCTTCAGTTTCCTAATACATAAAAGGAGCTGGAGAAGGAAATGACAAACTACTGCAGTCTCTCTGCCAAGAAAACCCAGTATGAGGTCAGCAAGAGTTGGATACAACTGGAAGAAATGACCAAACATCAACAATGTCCCCTTATGGAACGAAAAGGGGATACACGGGAAAGAGGGAGGAAGCCATTAAAACCTGGACACCCAGAAATGATGTCAGTCACAGAGGAGTACAGATCAATTGTGGAAGATCCCTGAATCTAGAGAAACCAGGCGGCTCAGGGGAGCAGGGAGGTCCAGGAGGCAGTGCTTCATTTGGAAATTCAGTGATTGCAGGAAAAAAATACTGAAAGGTCAAAGCCTTGAGGCTGAAGTCAGAGTCCCCAGACCGGTTCCTAGGGAGGAGCTGGCTGGTGGGAGCATCATGCAGGTCAGATAGGCTCTTCCCATTAAGGAATGAGAACTCTTCTTTCCCAAGGCTTGTGAAAACCAGTCTCTTTACTTCCTAGTCACAACTTCTCTGGATCTGTCCATTTATGTGTGAATTTCATATTTGCTCAGGAGTCATGGGAAGGGAAACATATGCCCCCAAATTCTTATGTTATCGCTTCTCCTTACCTACCAATAAAACAAATTTTCAAACAAATAATAAATCTATCAATTTAAATTAGATTATTCAACATTAACTTGATGGTATTTCTATGAATGCTTCTATGTTTCTTAATCTTTATTCCTCTCTAGGTAGAATTAATTTTGAACTGAATGTCACAAAACAGCTCTGGCAATGTAAAGAAGAGCATTAGTCTCTAATTAAGAGGCTGTCAAATATCAGATTTCACATCACAGCTAAAATATGCATTTCTGATGAGCAGTATACAACTAAAAGACAACTGTAATGTATCAAAAGAAAAATATCATTCGGCTTAAAATGCAGACATTTCCCTGGATTATACAATACATAAATTAGGAGATAATGCCATTCCTGTTACAAAAGGATTCCTTTTAAAATAGTAGTTCCTCTAATACCTTTATGCATTTAAAATTCAAATTCAAACTAGGATTATAGCCTAAGGATATTATTGACAAGGAAAAAAAATCTATCTGTCCATAAATATTCATAGTGTTAATTGTAACAGGAGAAAAAAAGGGGAGAGAAGCTACATATCCAAAAATTAAGGAATGGCTGAACAAACTGTGGTATATGTATCTAATGGAATATTATTGTGCCATAAAGATAAGAAATATGAATGGTTCGGATGAACATAATCAAAACAATATACATACTGGTCACAGTCATTTACAAATTGAAGTACTAACAAAAATTAAATTAAAACAGCAATAATAAAATTTGGGAAAAAACGTACAGAAAAGTTCCCAAAAAAGGACAAGAAGCAGAGCATGTTTTTGTTACTGTTTTGTTAATGATAGCATACACTTTTATTTTTAACGAATGGAAAGCAAAATCTTAATTCAAACTCAAAAAATATTACATATTTATTAGGTCAGAATAACCTAGTGTGATATTCAACTTAAGTAATACATGGTGCCTATCCTCCTTAAGCCTGGAGGTGGGGAAACAGGACATCTGTACAAGTACTACTATACTTGTGTGTGTCTGTGTGTGTGTGTATCATATCCTACTATGTGAAGTATGAGTGGAGAAAAAATACTGACTAAGGAAATCAGGGAAGGCTTCCTGGAAGAGGTAGCGATTAAGATGAGTTTTAAAACATGGGAAGAAAGAAGGGGAAAGATATTTTAGGCATGTAGAGCACTCTGAGAAAAGTCAGAGTTGTGTGCAAGGAATGTAAAAGTGACAAAGTCTAGTTTGGCTTATAAGGAAATGTCAGAAAAATAAGGTAAAACCAAATAATGAAACACACACACACACACACACACACCCACACACCCCTTTAGTTTTATTCATTAGGCATTCAGAAGACATTAAACAGACATGTGCCACAACCAAATCTATAAATGTGGAAGAGAAGTTTGATAGTTATTGGAAGATGGAAGAGTACTGGTTTTCGGGAAAAGAGCAGAGGTAAAAAAACCTGTGAGGACACTGTTTCAATAAATAGTCCTAGTAGATGGTAATGGAGGTGGTGGCAAGTGGAAAGGTAAGTCAGAAAGGGCTGGCAGGTGGAATCAACAAGATTTGGACATAAAGAAAGAGGGACAAGTCAAACACAACCACCAAAGTTTCTACCCTTAAAACTGAGTCTAAGTGTTACCTTTGACAGAAAGACTGGAGTGAAAAGTAGGAGATTTTAAGAGAAAGATGATAAATACCATTATGGATGTGTTGGACTTGAGGTAGCAGTAGACATCCATGTCAAGCTGTCCCAGGAAAAGTAGGAAATGGGTCTGGAGAAAGAAAGGTCACGGCTGGGGATATAGATTCAGGGAGTCATCTGCATAGTGGTGACAGCTGATAGAATTCCGAGGAACCCCCTCCCCAACTGAAGGACTTTGATTAGAGAATAAGAAGCAAGGCAAAGGAATAGTGGGAGAAGTGAGAGACGAATCTAGGTCTTTTGGAGTCTAGGGAAAACACAATATCTTAAAAAAAAGGGAGTTGGGAGGTGATCAACTGTTTAAATGCTACATTGAGTTCTAAGATTTGGGTATTAGGAGGTCAGAGACAGTGTTTGAAAAAGCAGGAACAAAGTCAGGTGGTCAGGACTGGAGGAGAAAGTGATGGATAGGAAGTGAAGGTGCTGGACATAAACATCTCTGTTAATAAGTGTGGCCGTGAAGGGGAGGAAAAAGGAGAACTGATAGAATGTTGGATGGAAGAGAAGGAGTAAGAGAATGCTTTTCTAGAAATTTCTAGAATTCTAGAACAGCTCACAGCCCAGACTTCTTCAGGTCCTTTCCACTGCTACTTGGTCTGTGGTATCAATACAGATGATCCCTCCAAGATGCAGCCAACGCTGTTCCAGGACCACTGGTGCTCCGAGTCTATGATTAAATGCAACCACCAGATAACCTGTTCTTCACCATGGCCAAGGACCCCCACTATCAATTCACAGCACTCAGTGAATGGGAAGTGATTAGACACCTATACTAGACACACTGGGGCTGTGTGGTGTGTGAATGCTGAATGGGACTCCAAATATGTTCTTCCCACCTCAGCTGACAATAGCTGTGACGGGAAAACAACTGGTCCTGCTTAAGACCAACTCAATTGTCTAAGAATGGGGCTTTGACTTTGGAAGCCTCGTCATGTTCTTCGAAGACAAGCATTTCATCACTTTCTTCTGTGTGTGATACCTCTGGCAGAATGATAGCCAGGAATACTAGATGAAGATTACTTGTAATGATGCTAAGATCATAGGTATCATGCGGGGCCACTGGGGATGTGCATCATTACCAGCCATGAAAATGGGAGACTCAGATGGGTCAATGCTAAGTCTGGAGAGGAGCTGGTGAATTTCAAGGAGTAGTTAAGGAAGATTAATGGTCATCCAGATGTCCCAAGACAGTATCACTTTTCAGTGCATCCAAGACCGACACAGGGATCATAGGAGCATAGATTTAGAGCCAAATGGAACCTTAGAGATCATCCACTTGAAGTACATCACTTAATAGATGAGGAAATTGACATAGAGCAGTTAAAAGACTTGCCCAGGATCATGATCTGAGGTATAATTTGAACTCAGGACTTCTAAGTCCAGTGTTCTATCCACTACATTTAACAATTATCAGTTCACATTCTAGACAGAGCAAGCTGTCACATCAGCTGCCTTTCCCCCCTGCCCCAATCTGCTGACCACACAGTAATGAGGGGAGAACAGGAAGTTATGGAGATGACCACACTTTCTACCAGATAGGGGAAATCTGAAGCCAGGTTCTTCCAACCATCATTTCTGAAGAGGAGTTTGGAAGAGCCAAGGGTCCCTTTGGTCCCATCAACAGTTTTGCCTTCCTCCTTGACTGCAAAAGCTAAGTGGTGCAATAGATAGATTACTAGATTTGGACTCAAGAAGACCTGAGTTCAAATCCTACTTCTTACACTTACTGGCTGTGTAATCCTAAGCAAGTCACGTAGACTCTCTCAGTCTCACTTTCCTCAACTATAAACTGGGGATAATAATAGGACCGACCAAATGAGATAACATATGTAAAATGCTTTGCAAACCTTAAAGTATGATATAAATGCTCCTCTAGCAGTGGCAGGGAGGGTGGATCAGAACAAATTCCCTACTCTGACCCGCAGTATGTGTGCTCTCACCATATCTGCTTTCTCATTAACAAGACATGAACACTAAGAAATAAACCAATATGGAATATGGGGGGGAGAGAATGAGCTTATGTACTATGTTCATGTATTTCTATAATCCCCTCTCTTTTAACTACTTATCTTCTTAAAGCTAGTCCATGAGAAATTCTGAAGGCAATATTTTTTTGCATTAAATTTCATTTTTTTGAAAATTTTCTATTTTTAAGCCCCAGATTTATTTGCCTATCTTATTTTCATAGGGTTGAAACCAATGTCTGACAACAGACAATTTTATCTTCCTGTCAGTCCCTTTCCTAAAACTATCTTAGAATAAAAACTATTTAAAATATCTTTCCAGTTAGCCCAATATCTTTGTAAAATTTTACAAAGTATATACCCACTTAAAGGGAAGCTGGATTTATTTACTTTTTTGGCTTAGCCCAATGATGTCATCTCTGTCCCAAATTTTGGGTGTGGAAACCCTCCAGGGTGGAATCTACCTTTTCCAATGAACAGCATGTGGTCTTAGAGAGTTACCTAGAACACTGACAAGTTAGATGATGTGGTCACCCCAGGAGCATGTGTCAGAAGGAGGACAAGCCCCAAGTCTTCCCAGACCAGCTTTCTAGCCACAGTGTCACTCAAATTTATAATTACTATCTGGATCTATGATTTCATGTAGTTGAGGGGGGATTTTCTTTTTCCTTTTTCCCCCCCTTTTTGCAAGGCAACCAGGGTTAAGTGACTTGCCCAAGGTCACACAGCTAGTAAGTGTCAAGTATCTGAGGCAAGATTTGAACTCAGGTGCTCCTGACTCCAGGCATGGTGCTCTATCCATCTAACTGTCCCCAGAGGGGAGATTTTCAATATGGAAGGTTCCTTCAGTGTTGGCAATCCCAACTAGCCTATGACTTGTTGAGTAAGTAAAGTACTATGGAATTGCTTCTTGAATTTAGCCAGAAAGTGACTTACCTGAGGTCACATAGCCAAATATCAGAAGCAGCTGAACATAGGTCTTCTTTCAAACCTAGAATTCTATCCATTGCCAGGCTGCCTAATTAGTTAGTATTCTTAAATAACATAAAGAATGTTTTTGGAAGGCATCTATTAAAAGAAGACACATTTATACTTCAGTTTTAATTAAATTCAATGGATTTATTAAATGCCTCCTATTTGCAAATCCCTATGCCAGACACTGAGGATATAAAGACAAAAAAGAAAAAAAAATCCCTGCCTTCTAAACAATTATATGCTAGTAGAGGTGACCACCATATTTGGGATTTCCAGTCAAAGGACCTGGGTTTTTTGCTATCACTGCTGAATTTATAAACTGATGATTCTATAACCAGTTTCAATAACCTTGTGGAGACAATGCTTCTGGCTTTTGATATATGACCCACGAAGACTCTTGTAATGGTGGGAATTTGAGGCCAGACAGGAAAGGAGAGTGGTATTTGAGAAAGCTGGGAAGAGGATCTATTTCTGGCCAGGCAGAACTTGACAGAACCCCTCAAATTACACACTAGTGTTAAGTATGGCTACTTTGGCCACAACATGAGGCCAAATCCTGCCTACAGGCCCCATCTTTCCTCTATATATCCTAAAATGCAAGTAAACCTCAGATTATTGGTTCACAGTATAAAGTACTACATAATTTTATAGAACAACAGGAGAAACTTCTTCAAACTCCTTTATCTCCTCTTCACATCCATCTGTGAGGCAGTGAATCCCAAAAGTTTTTAAGAGAAAGCCTAGCATAGTGGATTGGGTACTGGATTTGGAATTAGAAGGACCCGAGTTCAAATTCCATCTCAGAACTCTGTGTGGCTCTGGGCAAGTCACTGAAGCTTTCTGCATCTTAATTTCCTCATCAGCAAAATAGGAGATTGAACATGAAAGAGATGGTCCCTTATAGTTCTTAATCTGTGAGCCTAAATTAAGTAGTCAGTGAATAAATCTTTCCTCTTGCAATGCAGGAGAAGAGTTATTCAAATGGGAGGGCTAATGTGATAAGAGATGCTAACCACTTCACTGGTAAAATTAAAAGGAAAATTAACACCAGAGTTCATCCGTAAGAAATCTGACTCTTTCTGTCTCTTCATCTCTCTGTCTCTGCCTGCCTTCCTCTCCCTCCCCACCATTTTCAGTGTGAACAATGGCTGATCAACAGACATTTACAAAATACTTAATATATGTGTTAGATGTCGCAAATACCAAGACAAGAAAGAAATAGCCTGTCTTCAGGTAGCTTACATTTCATGGGGGTGGGCTGAAAGAAGAACAACATGCACACAGTAAATTAACTATGACATGTGTAAAGTCATTTCTATGGGAAGCTGGAAGAATCAGGATAGGTTTACTGTATTGTAGGAGGCGCCAATATTGTACTCTACGAAAGTCTCATCGTGGTACAACGGTTCATAAGATCATAGATTTAAACTCACAGGTCATAGATTTAATCTTTAGAGCAATCCAACCATTATTATTCTCAAACAAGTTGTCTGTGTGCACTCAAGTTATCTACTGCCTAAAGGCCAAAATAAATAGTATATTATAAAAAAAGGGTGACATTGTATAATTATGGTGGCCCTGCCAAATTATTGGCCCCTTTGTCTTTTCCATAAAATCACTGATCAAGATGGCAAAGGTTGGTTGCTTTGTTTTTTAAAGAATTCCCATTACTCTATGACAGACATTGTACTTGAGATGTTTCATCTCTCCAGATTCATGTAATACATAACTTTGCTTTAGCTTGAATCCCTCACTGAATTCTCAGTTGCAGAGTTTGACTGAAGAATCAGTTACCAAACAATTAAACCAGGAGCATCAAATAGTCTTTAAAAAAATTTTTCTTAACCCATTTCAGAGATAAGATAACTAAAGAGGTTGTAAATGTTGTACCCACAGTTACACAGCTAATAAGCCCATATTCAAACTGGAGTCTACCCCTTCCAAATCCCCAGTTCTTTCTGTGACATTTTCAACTAGAACTGAAGAAGCCCAAGGAGAGTGGAGTAAAATATCTACTTTTGTGTGTAGTAAAATTGAGTGAGAAGAAGCAATGGAAAATAAACAGAATGTGGGCCTCATCATTCGGAGGCCCTGGGTTCAAGGCTAGCCTCTCCCACACATTGGCTATGTGACCTTGAGCAAAGTTCTTTATTTCTCTGTTCTCCCAGAAGATCAGACATTGATTGGCATGGATAGATGGAATTTCCTCACCACAGAGTGCCCTATAGCAATGAAATCCCAGGCCTGCCCTTCTCCCAGGTAATAATAAATTCTTTCTCACTGAATTAAATGGACAGGTGAAGGTTTTGATGACTTTTCTTAACATTAACCAATGAGAACTAGCAGGGATGTTTGTTTGGTAAAATGAATTAAGTAAATAATTTTCTTTTTCAGTATTCTGGATGTTTACCAAAACACAGAGTATTTCACATCTTATAAAAGTGTTTCTGCACTATTGCACTGTTGGTGGAGTTGTGAACTGATCCAAACATTTCAGAGAGCAATTTGGAACTATGCCCAGAGGGCTATAAAAATGTGCATACATTTTGATCCAACATTCCACTTCTAGGGCTGTATCCTAAAGAGATCATACAAATGGGAAAACAACCCACATGTACAAAAATATTTATAGCGGCTCTTTTTGTGGTGGCAAAGAACTGGAAACTGAGGGGATGGCCATCAACTGAGGAATGGATGAATGAGTTGTAGTATATGAATGTAATGGAATATTATTGTACTATAAGAAATGATGAGCCGGGAGATTTCAAAAAAATCTGGAAAGCATTATATGAACTGATGCTGAGTGAGGGGAGCAGAACCAGGAGAACACTGTACACAGTTACAGCGTGCGATGACTAACTTTGACAGAGTTGGCTCTTCTCAGCAATGCAAGGATCTAAGACAACTCCAAAAGGCTCATGACGGAAAATGCCTTCCACATCCAGAGAAAGAACCACGGAGTCTGAATGCAGATCAAAGCATACCATTTACTCTCTCTCTCTCTTTTGTTTTGTTTCTTCTTTCCCGTGGTTTGTTCCATTGGTTATAATTCTTTGCAAAACAACTAATGTGAAAATGTTTAATGTGAATGTATATGTAGAGCCTATACTAGATTACATGCAGTCTTGAGGAAGTGGGAGGGGAAGGAGAGGGAGAAAATTTGGAACTCAAAAGCTTGTGGAACTGAATGTTATAAACTAAAAATAAATAAATAAAAAATTTTAAAAAGTGTTTCTGAACTGCGTATCTATCAGTATTTAAAAGACATGGCATGTACAGAATCAATTTCAAAAGGTACAATTACTAGACCAAAACCTTAATAATTCTAAGGAAGATCATGCACCCTAAAATGAAATACTCTTTTGCTGAAATATTCAACTATTGCCTACAAATCTCCTAGTACGGTCAAACATTAAGTTTTTGAAGAGTAATTCATTGAGCATCAATCAATACTTCTTATCCTCCAGCCCCAACGAATGGGACCTACCAGGAGATATTTTTTTTTAAAAAACTTTTAAGTTTTCAAAAGCAATATAATCAATTGGCTATTCATTGATGAAGTGTTTGATAAACACACACATCATCCATCAATCAATAGAGAAACTTAAAGCACTATATAAATATAAAAATAAAAAATAAAACCGTGTTCCTTATTAGTCCAACCTTACATATACATGCATGCACAAACACATACTGCCAAGAATGCTGGGCTAGTAGCTTTCTTAAACTTTTGCTTGCTTATTGTAAAGACCTTAGATACCTATGCTGGAAAAGAATAATTCTATATTTGGATAACTCCTACAAACCTGAAAAGCTGTGGGCAGTCTGGTAGAATAAAATACTAAATAATAGTGACTCAAGCTTTTTTTTTTTAAATCAATGCCTGACTGAAGTTAGTGAATAGCATGTGTTTATGGAAAATGGTGGCACAGTGGATAGAACACCAGACCAGGAGTCGGTAAGATCCGAGTTCAAATCTGAAATAACACAATCTCTGTGACCCTGGACAAGTCTCTCAACTCTGTTTGCTTTAGTTTCCTCACCTGGAGAACAAAATGGCAAACTACTCTAGTATCTTTGCCAAGAATAAGACCATGGAGATCAGGACACCACTGAAACTACTGAATAGCAAATGGAAAAATGAATTATGCATGATAGGAGCTATTGACGATGACAGTTACAAATAATTATTTGCTTTCCCAACATACTAGCTGTAGGTTTATCTACCAAATATTTGTGAGGTTTTAGGAATGGTAGTTACTCCCTGATATTATGGCACAATGGAGAAAACCCTGAACCTGGAATCTGAAAGACTGCAGTTCACATTTCACCCTGGATACTTAGTGGTTGTGCGTCCCTGGGCAAGGAGCTTAAATACTGTCTGCCTCAGTTTCTTCATATGTGAAATGGGAATAATAATCGCACCTACCCTCCCAGGGTTGTCCCGAGGATCAAACGAGACATATGTAAATCACATTGCAAACCTGAAGCCAATTATATTTATGCCAGCTGTTCAATAGTATAGACACCCCAAAAAGGGTAAAACTTTCAACAACTTTTTGAAGATAAGATACAACACTATCATCGTTCAATAATTAAATAGTAACAGCTAAAGGCTCCGTATCTTCCCTTGACATTTTGACTTGCTGTTTGATCTTCTCTGAGGTCTACTGCTTTGGCATTGGCCTGTCAAAATGTCAGTATTTTTCTTTACTGTAAATATCTTAAATATTTATTTTAATTAACTAGATCCATTAAGCTGTGTTTTGATGCCATTTCCCTGAAAGTTCTTACTAAGTCATGAAATTTCAAGACAAGAAAGAATGATAGTTTTTTAAAAAAAGTTAAAATAACCTAGGATCAAAAATATGTTTTTTTAAAATTATTTTTCCTCCTATTAAAAACCATAAAAATCACCAGAGCTGGAAACTCCTTATTAGTTCAGGAGGTTTAATATTTTCAGCATCATTATAAACTTGTTTTTATAGCGACATTTTTTCAATTTGTAGTTTGTATGTATGTGGAGGAGTTTAACTTCAAAGACTGAGTCTAGGGGATGGGGGAACAGGAAAGAAAGATAAAGCAGCATCGATTGTTCGTTGGACTGATGGCTGAGGACCAGCTGGATGGTGGGAAAATGAGGCAATCCTAACAGAGGAGAAAAAGATCTTACCTCTTGCTGGAGTCTCCTTCCCCCTCTTGTTAGCCTAGTACAATTTATGAGGTAGGCTTTATCTTGCCACCAGGCACGCTTATATAACTGAGACTGAAAATCTTAAATGCTTACTCAATATGCGTCATTTTGATATTCAGAAGACTTGAATGTGGCTTTCTGGTTACCATTCCAAATGCTAGTGGAGTTCATGCATATGAAGACTGTAATCTGAACTGAATATTTTTCTATAGGGCATATCCACAAAGTCTAATTAGCATATCTGGGACTATGCCAGGATTTTACATTTTCATGCAAGTTAAAAACTTTTCCATTTCAAGGAATTAATGACCTTTTTTTTTTTTAGTATGTTAGAAAAAAAATCAGGACAACATAGGAACAATGGTTCAGGATTTTTTTATGGCAAATTACTGAACATGTTGTACATTACTGCTTAATAAGTTCTTAATGTGATAAATTGTGTTCCATTATCACACCAGACCCCAGAACCACCACCGAGAAACCACAGGAAACACTTTTTGCTCCTGCTCTTTCAGCAGAAACATAAACTTAGACATGATATTTCAGACCTAACACCTCTCTTTGCCCCAGTCCCTTCTGAAATGAGAATATAATCTATATCATTTTTACTTCTGGAAGCAAGGTCTAATATGTACAGCTTAAGCTT
Organism: Pseudochirops cupreus; assembly: GCA_028627135.1. Lineage (NCBI taxonomy): Eukaryota > Metazoa > Chordata > Mammalia > Diprotodontia > Pseudocheiridae > Pseudochirops > Pseudochirops cupreus. The sequence continues at coordinate 169,029,328 of CM053583.1, read as the reverse complement.
TACTTAACACTATTAAATCTTACGAATTTAATTCTGCATGAAGACATTTGGGACACCTTGTGTACAGAAAAATGACATATCAATGAGAATTAATTTCTCAAGACAAAAACCACAAGTTCATTCAGTTTAGGGGAATGGGTACTGCTTGGTTTACTTGCTTACAAAACAATGCAATTTGTTGACTTGACTGGATTCAAGTGAATAGCTAACACATCTACCTATATGATGGATAACAAAACTTGGAAATCAGACTGTCATAACGATATTAATTCAAGATTTTAGGGGATTTCCATTCAAGGCCAAAGAGGAGCTTGGTATCTCTGCCCTCATCCATATTGCTGATTCCCCTTTCTCTCTCTGTGCTTTTTTCTTCCATGTACCCACCCAGTCCATTTAGCCCATTTTCTAAGATTTAGGCTTAAAAGGATAAGAGGGAAAAAAAAGAACCGAGGTCAGGGGAATCATGGGAAGGAGGATACTTAAATAAAAACGGTAGGTAGTTGTAGCCTGCAGAGTAGTCAGGCTACAATAATTAAGAGATCTGTACATATATATGAACTGTACACACACACACACACACACAGAGATAGATAGATAGATAGATAGATAGATAGATAGATAGATAGATGGATAGATGGATAGATAGACAGTTGGATAGATAGATGGATAGATGGATAGATAGATAGACAGATAGATAGACAGACAGATGGATAGATAGACAGATAGGTAGATAGGTAGACAGACAGATAGATGGATAGATAGATAGATAGATAGATAGATAGATAGATAGATAGATAGATAGATGATAGGTGATAGATAGATGATAGATAGATAGATAGAGATATATATGAGGATCACTAGTATAGCTCAATTCTAAGAAACTAAAAGGGAGTCCCATTCAATTTATTTTAACCATGGTCTTGGGCAAATCTTGTGGGGCTGCCATGTTTACACTAGAGTAAGAGCTTTAATAACAAAAAAATCACAGATAGGTGGAAATGACAGCCATTTCTTCCCTGTCCCCGTAGTTGTATGTCGTTTTGATTTTGAATGACTTGCTTTTTAAAAATATATATATATTTGTTGTTGTTCAGTGATTTTTTCAGTCGTGTCCAACTCTTCATGACTCCTTTTAGGGTTTTCTTTGCAAAGATGCTGGAATGGTTTGCCATTTTCTTATCCAGCTCATTTTACAGGTGAGGAAACTAAGCCAACGAGATTAAATGACTTGCCCTGGGTCACACAGCTAGTAAGTATCTGAGGTCACATTTGAACTCAGGAAGATGAGTCTTCCTGACTCCAGACCTCCCACCCAGCAGCTTTTTCAACTAGCCAAACAAGAATGATCAGGATTTCCCTTTTGCTGTCATCCTTAACATCAGGATGTCTCAGTTCAGAATTTTGAATCTGTAGAACTATTATTAAAATTATTGATTGGTTCCAGGATAACATGAAGAGTTCTCAAACTGAACCTCTGAGCAGCTCTCTCCCATGAAATATTCCAATATGAATTACATATTGAGGAAAAACCAGTTTCCATAGTGAGAGCAGGGGAGAGGTGAGGAGATAAGTGGGGTGGGTGGATAACTAGACTATGAAGCTTATAACCAAGATCATTTGGAAAGACAACTAATCAGCGATGTCTCCAGCGTCATTTTCTTTAAGAAAACAAAAACTGTTAGCAGCAGTTTTAATTTGTTGAACTTGGATTCATAAAAACACCCTGGATCGCACAGCACTGGTGTCCAAAATACTCCAGTTAGTTCAACTGATCTCCCCAAATATCCCGTGTTGGACTTCACAAGAAACGAAGGAAAAACCAGTATTTCCTACGAATGAAAGTATAGTTTTTGCAGCACTCTTCAAAAATCGTGGCTAGAAGAAAGAACACCAACTGTAGAAATTTGCCTCGCTTTTCATGTAAATCTACACCTTTCACTAAACAGTAAAAGCAAAAAAAACCTCACTTAATTTGTATTCAAAATATCAAGGGATTATCAAAACCCCTAATTTGCTGCTGAAGTCTGCGGCAAGTTTTATACCTTGAGTGAAATGCAATCTAATTCCTATGTGGTTATATTTAAGAGGGTGGAAAAAAAAAAAAGCAGTAACTTTACTGAAGCCAATGCTTCAGGCAGCCCTGAAGCAGACTGGATCCAGTTTGAAAAGAACTGGCAACCCTAAAACTTTTTGATAAGATAAAAACTCATTGATGTTGGCTCACATGAGGCCCACTTCAACTCTTTGCTCGTCCTCTGTGTTTCCTTGGCATATCAGTGCCTTTCCTCTATCTGCCTTAGCATAACTTTATTTCTCTCTTTTATCTCTAGATACTAACTACACCGGGGATTAGATTTTTTTTTTGTTTTGACTTATTGTTTGAAGATCTGTAACTCAAAGCAATTCTTATGTCTCTGATGTCTAAGTTGGAGCTGAATAAAAAGTAAACCCAGTCCTATGTATCAAACTGAGCAGCAGTAAGACCATTTTTTAACCAGTCATCTAGGTTTTTATCTTATTTTACTAGTTTTTAAAATCTCTTTTTTTCAGGGCTATCTGGCAGAGCTCAAGGTTTATTATAAGCCTTTGTTAGGTGAGAGGAACAAATTCAAATTTAAAAAAAGCCCTGACAGTTCTGTATACTAGGGTATATGTAAATGTATGTCTTTCTCTTTGACATACACAAAAAGTTGCAATTCCCAATCAAAAAAAAAAACCCATAACAATTTAGTTGACAAGGAAAGGAAATGACCATACATTTCAACGGTTGATTTTAGGAAATATAAAAAAGCATTTTGAGAAGCATGGTATTCATGCACTAACGAAAATTTTTTTTTGCCACATGGGTTTCAAATCAAGATATTAAAAAGAATCTGAGGCTTGAGCCAAAAGGTTCTAAGTACAGTGCTCAGCCCAGAGTAAGCGCTTAATAAAGGCTTTCTAATTGATCATGAGGCTTAAAGGCTTGTGCTCTCCAGATATGTATTAGCATAGAGCCTCCACATCAGGAAATCCCAAGCTAACAGAGAACACAAGGGAGGAATTTACGGACCCCAAGTTAAGTTCTCTTTCTCTCCCTATATGTCTCTCTGCAATCTCCCTTTGAATTCTTTCAACCTTAGGCTCTTGTCCTACTGTACACACACATACATTCACAGACCCAGGAGCTGACGATGGTCTGTCCTCTGAAGTTGCCCCGCTTGCTGAAATATGGTTACATATGCAAACATTATCTCCCAATTGTAACCTTATTTTCTGCTCTGCTGGACCAACATTTGTCATTGGGCTTCCCCGCCCCACACATCATTCATGTGTCTATAATTGTCATCAAGACGAGGCGTGTCAGCAGGACTCCAGTGTTCTCCGAGGCCCGTCTCCACACAGTCACTCAGGTAACAAACCCATAATCTCGTCCTGTTTTCATGATGGTTGAATTACACATAATTGTTTCTGCACAGTGATTGATTTCTGCCTGAATAGAGACCTCTGCCTTCTTTCAATGCGAGCGAGCGGCAGCCAAGTCTCCCCATCTAGGAGGAGACAGCAGCCTTTGAAGAGATCAAAGCCAAGGCCGCAAGCAGTTGTGCGCCCTGGGAATATGGAAAGCCTTTATGCTCTCAACCTCATTTCCAACATCATGTTGGATTGCAGCTGTATTACATTCTGCCAGTATTCTTAATGCTTTTAGCATTGACTCTGACATCACCGATAGCTGTTTTAAAGTAACAAAAGCCGAAAAGATGACTTATTTTCACAACTCTGTAATTGGAACATGCAAAGATGAGGAGTGGGGGTGGGAGGGGGAGGGCAGGAACGGAGCGGAGGGAGAGTACATTTGTTTTCAATTTAAACCACTACAAAAGAAAGCACACAAAAATTATATAAGTTTCCCCCAAATGAAAAACATGTTTTTCATATGGAAAAAAAGCAGCGGGGGGGTGGGGGGGATTTTTATAACTCAGACCACACAAAATGAATTGATGGCTAAACATACACTTTTTTTTTTCAAGCCTAAAGCTAAAATGAAAATGACTGGCTAAGTGATTCAGATCAGGAAAGATACAGGAACCTGTATCTGGTTTGGTGATTTTCCACACACCTGATGCAAGGTGAAAGCCCCCATGCTGAAGAACCAGCCCTCTTCCCCCACATCCACAGCCTTTGTGTTCCGCGAAGTCTGGGTGATATCTGTAATCAACTACGGGACTGCTTTAAGAAAAAAGAAATGCTTACCAATTCACGAACAAGAAAGGAATAAAATAAAAGCCAGATAATCTTTCCTCAAGGATCTCTGGATCCCCAGAAACACACAGACAAGACAGCCTGCCAGTATGACATTCTTAATGGACCCTGACATTTCCATCCCCATGACTGTAGTCACTAAAAAAAAATCAGACTGATCTCTACCACCATGAGAACCCCAAATGATCAACAGAACTGCTCTCTCCCTTCCTATCGAAGCAGGCCATGGGGCAGAGCTGTTTTTGGTTTAAGCTTCTGGCAAAATAAGTAAAAAGTACTCTCAGAAACCGAGAACTCTCCTATGAAACACACTGCTAAATATAAAGTCATTACGAAAGAAAATGCCAGTGGTCAGACCAACATTAATCACCCCACCACACCTCCAGTTCCACAAAGCTACGTCCAGCTGCTGCCACTGTCCTCTGGTGGAGAAAACTCTTGTGAGATATTCCACCAGAGTTCCCGAATTACAGCTCTGAAAACTACCAGCTGTGATGGACTTGCTTCCATAAGGAAAGAAATTCCTAATTTAATGAAATGGAGATATGTGAAAGTAGAAAGGTGGAGGAAAGAGGAAGAATTTAAAGTCAGCTTAAAGGGAAAGAAAATACAAAAATTAAATCATTCTATTTTCCAAAAAAATTGTGGATACTTTCTCTCGACATAGGTCTCATTACATTTTAACATTAATCTTTTTCATGTCTAAAAAAATGATCAAAAGGGACATGAAGAAAGCTAAATCATTTTACTGGTTGAGTCTGGGAAGAAATTTGTGCAATATCTCTTAATTCATGGTTTTAGAGCTAGAAGATAAATTAGAGGTTGCTGAATTCCACCCTCTCATTTTACAGAAAAGGAAACTGAGGCAAATATAGGTTAAGTGACTTGCCCAGGATCACACAGCTAGTTAAGTGTCTGAGGCAGGATTTGAACTTGGGTCTTCTTGACTCCAGTCCAGTGCTCAATCCCAGGTGCCAATGAACCAAAGGAGCCCACTGCTTCATCAAGAGAAGTCCACTTCATTTATGATTCTAACGATACATTTCCCTCTAGTGCTCAAGGAGCCCAGTTGTATAGTGACAGCCTTCTTCTCAATGGCATCCCTGCCTTTTCATACCACAGATTTGACTCTGTCTAGTGATAATAAACTAGGAGTTGGGATGACTTCCTTGGTCACTTACTAATTGTGCGGCCCTGGGCCCCCTCCAGCTCTAAATCTATGAACACAAACATAAACTCATGTTCCCTTCTGAATAACAAAGTGCTCACTTTCCCACGAACCCTTTACCAGCACAGCACTTTCCTCAAAGCCCTCTATGAGGGGCCATGGTGGGACTCAGATTACTTGAAAAAGTAATTTCTATTGCAGCAATCTATAAGATAACATTGAATCACTTGCTATGAAGTCACTCACCATAAAATCACATTTAAAGAAGAGCGATGGTAGGGAAGGGGGAGAGGGAGATATTTTCACCCCTTTCTGTTTAACTCGGGGAGAGTTAAACATAGAGTTAAACTGTTGGAGAGACAGTCAGCCAGAAAAACCAAAGCCATGAGGACCTCGGGAGGCCTGAGCTCCACAGACTCTCAAGTGAAATGCATAAATCCCTTCTAGTGAAAAGCACTTCAGAATTAAAGGCCTTTTATTACACATAGGGATGGAAGTGATGCCTTTTCAATAATATGCTGGGACCTGGCACATTCCTTTATACAGATTTATACTGGACTCCATATTCCATTAAAAAAAAAGACCCTCCGGGAGGGAATATGACTTTTGGAAATTTGTGCTCCTCTCTCCAAAGTTTTTTTTTTATTAATATAACCAAAAATCCTGTGTGAGCTGAGGGGCAGGGAGGAGGCTTGGGCAGAGGTAATTAGGAGACAAGACAGTAACGAGGGAATAGAACTCTAGGTCTCTTTTGCGTTTAGTGGTTTTTTTTGTTCTGGATTTGTGATTTTGTTGGTATAGGGTCAGATCAAGCTATTTCTACCTCCAAACCATCTCTTACATGCTAACTGTGATGCTGCACAGAGCCATTTAACCATCTTCAGTCTAAGGTTCTTTATCTGTCAATCAGAGATGATAGTCACATAGATAATACAAGGCAACCCCAAAGTCTTGGTGCCGTTACAGACTTTTATTGCTTCAATCTGCAGCAAGACTTTTGGGACCTGACACTTGTAAAGACGTTTGCAAACCTCTAAGCAGCACATAAATGCTGGCTTTTATTATCCACACATCTAACCCCTTTTCTCTGTTCACACAGATACCACCTCAGTTCAGATCCTCATCATCTTTGGATCGGATGATTTCAATGGACTAACTGGTCTCCCTGCCTCAAAACTCTTGCCTCTTCAATGAAGCTGCCAAAGTGATATTCTGCTCTGACTGTGGCAGTTTGCTACTCAATAAACTCCAGTGGCTTCTGACTGCTTTTCTAAGATCATGCCTCAACTTCAAACTGTCTTTTGAAACCCTTGACAATACGACCTTTTCCTATCTTTCCACCCTGACGAAACCGTCTTCCTCACTGTTCCTCACACTTGGCACTATGTTCCCGAGTTTCTTGCCTTTAAATTGACCATCTCCCATGCTTGGAATGCATACCTTCTTCATCTTCACCTCAAAGTCCTGCTCTTCCTTCAAGAGATAGCTTAAGCACCATCTTCTACATGAAACTTCTCTTTACTTTTCTTTTCTTCCTCACCCTCATTTATTTGACACAGACTTTCATTCACATATGTGGTCTTGACCAACAGAACGTAAGCTCTTTAAGAACAGGGATTACCTCTATCTCCATTATTTGTAATCCTCAAAGTCTAACACAATGCCTAGCATGTAGTAAGAACTTAATAAATATGCTTGCTGATTGACTAATTGATAGGGAACTGCCTCTACCAATACAGATCAGCAAATGTTCTATAAGTTGCCTATAGCAAGCTAAGTGACTTGCCCAGGGTCACCTAGCCAGAAAGTGGCAAAAGTAACTTAGAGGCCAGGTGTCTTTCTACTTTAGAAGCATTGCCTCTAATTGTCCCACTGAAATCATTCCCTAAAAGTAAAAATATTTTTTCTTTTAGAGAAGCAAATGCTATGTTCCCTTATACCTCCCATGATGTCAGGTAATTCTTACCTAAATCCTTCCTGCTGGAGTTGGACATTTTTCATTATGCCCTCATAGGAGAATAAAACTGAGGAAGAACCCTACCTCAAACTTAAAGACCATTCAAAATTATCCTTGAATTGTTGCTTCTCCAAGCAAAATAAGCCCTGTTATTGGGTTAACATGGACTCTGGCAGAGACTAGTGATAACATGGCACCCAGCAGTAAGTTCCAAGCGATAGCAGCGTTCAATCCTGTGTAGAGTCAGATGACTTAGACTTGGTATAATACCCTGCTTCTAGCTCAATTCAGCTCAACCAACATTAAATAAGCATTTACTACCTACTGGGCACCATGCACCAGCACTGACGGGGAATGGGAAGATGAAAAATAAGGCAGTTCTTGTCCTCATTATGCCTGCAATCTAATTAAAGGGAACAATTGCTATTGGACATTAAACAGTAAGATAATATCTCCCACAAGTGTGTCTGAGAATACAACCTTTGTGCAAGGATTCTTTTTGTATCACACACACTTCTATCAGTATGATGAAGCCTACTGACAATCATGGGCTGAAATGTGCAAAATAATGTATTTAAGATTACAAATGAAATCAATTACATTGAAAACCAGTTATCTAAGTATTAAAAAAAAAAAGTTCACGAATCCCAGCTTAAGAATCCCTGAATGAAAAAATGAATGGAGACTGAATTTCCATGTGGAAGATGAATAAACTTCCATGTGGGGTAAGCCATAAAAAGAGGGTAGACGGGAATAACCCCATGAGCACATGCTGAGGTTTTTCATCTCATCCAGCTCTCTGGTCTCAAAGTCCCTTCCAGCTCTAACATACGCTGATTTTGTGATTCTATGGAGCATATCACTAACTGACGCCATCGAGGTAAGACAAACTGGGAAGCTTCATCTGTCGGTGGTTCCCTATTGCTGTAAAGATAAAATATAAACTCCTCTGTTCAGTTTTGAGAGCCCTACAAAACCTGGTCCCAAACCATCTTTCTAACCTCATTGGACATTATTATCCTTTTTTCACTGTCCAATTCAGTCCAGTTGGCTTCCTCTCTGTTCCACACTCACAATATTCCAGTCCATCTCCAGTCTTTCTGCTTTTGCTATGGCTGGGATGTACTCTCTGCATACCTCTCTCTCATGATTCATAGCATAGGCAACTTCTTTTGCATGAATAGGCAACTTCTTTTGCATGAAGTCTGGATGCCCCCCCCCCCCAACTAGTAATGCCCTCCCTCCTAAACTCCCTTGTATCTAACTACTTTGTATATATTTGTATTCATTCACTGTATATTTATGCTTTATATATATTTTATGTAATATATATATATATATGTGTGTGTGTGTGTATATATACAGGTGTCTCCCCTATTAGAAAGCAAGCTCCAAATACAGATCTATTTTTAATGTATTTGTATCCTTAATATCTAGCACACAATAGGCACTTAATAGTACTTAGTAAATATATGGTATGTAGCAAGCAGAGATCAGATGGGTCATTGTAAGCAGCCCCCTTAGCTAGGTTACAAAATAGAGAAACAGAGAAACAAATAGTCAACGTCAGCACTGCAGAGGCAGGGTGGTACAAGGGAAAGGGTGCTGGATTGAGAATCACAGAACTGAGCTCAAATCCTGACTCTGCCACTTAGAACCTGAACCACTGTGGACAAGCCCTGAGCTTTGGTTTCCTTAGGTCTAAAATGAGAGGTTTGGGTAAGATGATCTCTTGATATCCTCTGACTCTAAATCTATGTTTCTATGAACCATTTAGAGTGATTAACAAAAGAAGAATCTTCAAGATTACACAACATTGCAAGAATAGTTGGTCACAAGGAATACCCTCCCACGATGAGCAATATACTCTCTTGAAGCAAAGAGAATGATTTCATAGGAGGAAAAAACCTGATTCTTCCCCCCAAACTATCCATCTACAAAACTGTCCCTTTGGGGACTTTCACTTTTATTTCTCTAATCCTGGTAAAATAAAACAATACATTTCCTCCTCCTTTCAAAGATGAGATGCTCCCTATGCCTCCGCCTCAGAGATGCTCAGAGAAGTATCTGTCTGTCTATCCATCCATCCATCCATCCAACTGCCTGTCCAGAAACAAGAAGCAATCATGAGCAGCCCAGAGAAGAAAAAATGACTCTGGCTTAAGGAGAATCTAACCACTTTGTTATTAAATACCAATGACTGGAGTCATCCCACTTGCCAGACGTATCAGGAATGAAGGCAAGGCATCCATCTGTATTATGGCCAAGAGGACAGAACAGTGAAAATCTTGAGGCAAGGCATGAGCTGATAATGTGAAAGTAGCCTTTCAACAGTCATTAATTCAACCCCACACATGAATTCAAGTTAGATGTCCAGAATTTTCATGATAACAGCTATCCTGCTGGTTCCTTTAGATCACACTATTCTGGATCATAAGAGCCCTTCCTGAGAAGCAGCATGACATAGGGAAATGGAGGGTCGCCTTGGAGGCAGAGAAGATTGAACTCCAAGTCTTGTCTCCTGCCAGCTACAAACATAAGAAACTCTTTTTTTTTGTCATTGTTATCTCCAGCACCGAGTAAATGTGCTTGGTACATAGTAGGTGCTTTAAAAAAGTCTCTGATTTTGGGGGAATAAGTCATTTAACCTCTTGGTACTCTAAGCAACTCTAAGACTGTCAGTAGTTCTCTATTCTTGGAAGAGGGGCCTTTCAGGACCATTCTCAAGAGAAAGCAATTTAGGTCAAGTGGTTATTTTAGCCCTCTGGATCTTTCCCCTCATTCACTCAGACAAGCAAGGAAAGGCTACCATGTCTAAATAAAAGGTCAATACTGTTCTCTATAGGACTTACAAATCCGGAGATATGAAAATATTTTTCCAATTTTAAGTAACCACAAAGCTTTGCAAAATATGGGCATGAATAAATAAGAGTTATAGTAGGGAAATGATCACCATTAGAAATTAAGAAATTTCCCCTCCTTTACATTGACTGGTCTTCCAATGTACAGTCCTGCATGACCAACTTCATACTCTAAGGAAAATCTGAGTTCAAATTTGGCCTTTGAACACCTATAAGCTATGTGACCCTGGTTAAGTCACTTAACTTCTATTTGCTTCAGTTTCCTCAACTGCAAAATGGGTATAATAACAGTACCTATATCCCAGAATTATTGTGAGGATCATATGAGATAATATCTGTAAAAAAAAATGCTTTGAAACTAAAAGTAAATAAACAGATCAATTTTTTTTTAAAAGTGCTTTGCATACTGCCTTTACACAGTAGGCTATATGAATCTTCCCTCTTCCTCTCAATTATTATTTCCATTAATAATAACAGCTAAATGATTTATGTTTCTATAATACCTTATGTTTGCAAAATGTTTCATACATATTAGCTCAGTTGATCCAAGAATGACTGAAAACAGACATTTCAGAATATGGTGTTAAAATCTTTGAATTACAATTTGTTTTTTGACTTGTGAAATAATTACTACAACTGTCCTATTACCACAATGAGGCTTCTTTTCTTTCCTAAATGCTACCTAGGCCATCACAGGGAGAAAATTCTTTTTAAAAATTTTATTTTCAACTTACTTCTGTGTTAAGGTACACTAGAAATTCATCATAAAATCTCATTAAGAATATTCTGAATCATTTAATTACTTGTTCCTAGTTTTGCTTCACTTTACTGATCCCAATATATGCATCATCAAATCAGCACTTTAGTTTTAAAAAAAAAAGGAAAAGGATTATTTTGTTACTATCATGGAATCCTAAGCACCTATTATGACAAAAAACTAAATGAGATATTATTTTCAAATCAATACTCAGCTACAAAGTCTACGAATATATGTAAATTCCACCCTCAGAATGATGCTAGTGTTTATACAGTATTGGTTCTAGCCACATTTGATAAGTAATTTAAATGATTAAAGATGAAATGGTCATCCAAACAAAATTGGAGGGATAAGTGGTGGGTATTAGTAAATTATAGCATGTTATTAATGAATTGAACAGAAATGAGGTAAAGAATATCTTTAGAGAAATTATGACCTAAAAAGGAGTCAGAGGAATAATGTAGACAGAACAAGGGATAGCTGAGGGGCAGCTCATTGGTACCAACATAAAACTAGATAGCTACAGGAATCTTCTCAGTATGTAAGGTGGTCTCCATGGGAAGGATTTACATGAGGCTATAAACAAGTCACACAGGAAGAGATGGACTGTACAGGCGAGGAGCTATGACACCAAAAGGAACATTCCACTCACATCAGAAGGGCTATAAATTTATCCAAATATGGACTAGACATTTTCAAGGTGACAGTTTTAATAAATGAGTGATAGGACACTAAACACAATGTCAAAAAGGGCCGATTTCCACATGCACTCAATCTACTAATTTGATAGCCATGTTAATAACTTGTTCATTTAAAATAGTAACCCATACAAAGTGCCATATCAAGAAATGGTTCAGGCCAAAATGACCGCAAAAATGCAGAGATTTGCCTGAGCTTTCCCCCAAACTCCTCCAAACAACTTTAAATTATACCTAAAAATATATTGTAGAGTGATAGGGCCCACAATAGGATGAGGTGGATCAGTTTTTCATCCCAAGACAACTTAAAGGGTTGGCACTGAAACAGTGGTGACAGTGGTGGTTTCTGGAGCTCTCAGCCCAGACAATAGGTGGGTCAGACAATTGGTCAGAAGAAGATTAGAGAGGTTCCTTTGTTGGTGCTAGGGGCAGGACTCTGTTGTATTGCCTATACTTGGATCTGAGTCTCAGTCCCAGGGCAAGAAGGAGCACTAGCACAATAGAGCTTGTGGCCACAGGAAAACTGGGACCCTTGTCACAGTTCCAGGGTGGAAAAAGATGCTTGTGGTCACTCAAAGACCAGAGCACAGGCCAGGAGAGGGATAAACACACCTCATATCATCTTGGAAAAGCCAAAAACTTACAGGCACCTGCAATTATTTCTGAAAACAGCTGCACAAAAACTCTGAAGCTTGAGACAGTGCTTCTCCACTTGGGAAGTAGAAGCCCACTTTAGCATAGAGTTAAAAGTCAAGAAAGAGACTGGGAAAATGAGAAAACAAGAGAAAAAGATTCTGACCATAGAATGTTACCATGGTGACAAGGAAGATCAAAACACACACGCTCAGAAGACAACAAAGTCAAAATTCCTGCATCTAAAGCTTCAAAGAAAAATAAGAATTGGTCTCTGGCCACGGAAGAGCTCAAAAAGGATTTTAAAAATCAAGTAAGAGAGGCAGAGGAAACATTGGGAAGAGAAATGAGAGTAATGCAAGAAAATCATGAAAAAAGAATCAACAGCTTGGAAAATGAGGCACAAAAAAAATTACTGAAGAAAATTAACACCTTAAAAAACAGACTATGCCAAATGTCAAAAGAAACACAAAAATCCAATGAAGAAAAGAATGCCTTGAAAAACAGACTTGGCCAAATGGAAAAGGAGATAGAAAATCTCCCTGAAGAAAATAATTCCTTAAAAATTAGAAGTGGGGAAGTGGAAGCTAATGGCTTTATGATACATCAAGTAACAATAAAACAAAATCAAAAGAATGAAAAATAGAAGAAAATGTGAAATATCTCATTGGAAAAGACAACTGATCTGAAAAATAGATCTAGAAAAGATAATTTAAGAATTATTGTGCTACTTGAAAGCCTAGACATCACATTTCAAGAAATTATCAAGGAAACTGTCCTGATATTCTAGAACCAGAGGGTAAAATAGACTTTGAAAGACTCCATCACCACCGAAAGAGATCCCAAAATGAAAATTCCTGGGGGGAAAAAAAGTCAAATTCCAGAGCTTCTAGAAAAAAGGAAAAAAATATTGCAAGCAGCCAAAAGGAAACAATTCAAATATCGTCAGACACAGTCAGTATAACACAAGATTTTGCAGCTTCTATATCAAAGCATAGGAGAGCTTGGAATATGATATTCTGCAGGACAAAGAGCTAGAATTACAACCAAGAACCATCTACCTAAGAAAACCGAGTATAATCCTTCAGGAGAAAAATGGACATTCAGTGAAATAGAGGACTTTCAAGTATTCCAGATGAAAAGAGGAAAAGACCAGAGGTGAATAGAAAAATCTGTCTTTCAAATACTAGACTCAAGAGAAACATAAAAAGGTAAACAGGAAAGACAAATAATAAGGGATTAAATAAGGTTAAACTGTTTACATTCCTTCATGGGAAAATTATACTTCTAGCTACTAAACATTTCCTTAGGAGTATATAAAGACAGGGAGCATGGGTGAGAATTGAATATGAAGGAATAATTATCTAAAAAAATAAAATTAAGTGGTGAGAAAGAGGAATGTAGGGGACAAGGGGAAGGGAAAAGCAGAATAGGGGCGAACTACCAGACATAAAAGTAGCACAAAAGAGCTTTTTTTAGTGGAGGCAAAAATGGGGGAGTAGAGAGGGAGCACATGAACCTTACTCTCATCAGAATTGGCTCAGAAAGGGAATAACATACACAACCAGTTGAATACAGAAATCTATTGTATCCTACACGAAAGTAAGAGGGGAAGGAGATAAGAGATGTAGGTGGAGCTGAGAAAAGGGAGGATGAATTGGGAGAGGTAAAAGTCAGAAGCAAAACACTATTGAGAATGGACAGGGTGAAAGGAGGGGGGGAGGGAGAGAGAGAGACAGAGAGAGAGAGAGATAGACAGAAAGAGAGAGACAGAGACAGAGAGGGATAGAGACAGAGCGAGACAGAGACAAAGACAGCAGAATAACTAGGGGGAAAATAGGATGGAGGGAAATACACAGTAATCATAACTGTGAAAAAATTTACAGGAAGTTTCTTTGATAAAGACTTCATTTCTCAAATGTATAGAAAACTAAGCTAAATTTATAGAAATAAGAGCCATTCTTTAAGTGATAAATTGTCAAAGGATAGGCATGGGCAGTTTTCAAACAAAATAATCAAAGCTATCTACAATCATATGGGAAAATGCTCTGAATCACTACTGATTAGAGACATGAAAATTAAACCAACCCTGAGGTACCACCTCACACCTATCAGATTAGCTAATATGACATAAAAAGAAAATAACTAATATTGGAGGGGATGTAGGAAAACTGATACACTAATGTTCTACTGGTGAAGTGGTATTCTGTTTGAATCATTCTGTAGAGTAATTTGGAACTATGCCCAAAGGGCTTTAAAACCATGCATAGCCCTTGACTGGGCAATACCACTATTAGGTCTATATTCCAAAGAGATAAAAAGAAAAAGGGAAAAAGATCTATATGTACAAAAATATTTATAGCAATTCTTTTAGTGGTAGTAAAGAATTGGAAATTGAGGGGATGTCCTTCAAATGGGGAATGATTGAACAAGTTGTTGTATATGATTGTGATACTATAAGAAATGATAAGCAGGATGCTCTCAGAAAATCCTGGAAAGACTTACATGAACTGATGCAAAGTGAAATGAACAGAACCAGGAGAACACTGTACATAGTAACAGCAATAATGTATGATGACCAACTGTGAATGACTTAGCTATTCCCAGGAATACAATGATCCAAGATAATTCTGAAGGACTTATGATGAAAAATGCTATCCACACCCAGAGAAAGAACTGATGGGAGTATCAATCCAGATTGAAACATGCTTTTTATTTATTTTGGTTTTTTTTTGTCTGTGTTTTCTTTTTAAACATGACTAACATAGAAATATGTTTTGCATGACTACTCACATATAACCTCTATCAAAACGCTTCCCTTCTCATTGAGGGAGGTGGGGAAAGGAGAGGGAAGGAGGGAGAAATTTTGGAACTCAAAAAAATTTTTAAATGAATGTTAAAATTGTTTTTATATGTAATTGGGGAAAAATAAAATATTAAATAATAATTGCTCCCCAAATAGTTATAAGCCTACTTAATATCCACTCTCAATTCAATTACTTTTCAGAACATTTTATCTTCTCAATGGATGAAAAATCTAAACTTAATATAAGCCTATACAACATACTAAGAAACAAATCCTCCAAATATCCCCAATATAATACCTTAAAGTCGTAGTATGAATGGAAAGCTCTTTTAACAAAAACCAGCCCCCAACTCCCCCAAAAAACAACAACCTGACAACAAAACTTGTAAACAATTTTTAACAGTGCCTTTTAAGTCACTGGATTCCACTAGATGTTAATAAGGAATAGGCTCCTAGGCATTGTACACTTGGGAATAAATTGAATGGACTAGGACCATTCCTCTGTGATGAGACATTCCATTAGACATGAGGCAGCCCTTGACTTGCTATGACGTTTGTACCTGCCATATGCTTCCTACTAGTCAGTAAATTCCTTAAGTCTTTCACAGACTTGTAGCTCTGAACATCTCTCTCTTAAGAGTGGGCACTCAGGGCACTCATTAAAAGATCCATCGAATGAACAATAAACTACCCTGTGACAGAAAGATATGCTTTTATGACCTTGCTGAAGAAAAATTATCCAGGTGATTTTTCAAATACTGTAACAGGACATCAAGACTGTTGCAGAAATCAGACAGCTAAGCAGCCTGTTTGTTAGTATAATTAAATCAAATGTCCTCTTTACCTGCTACTGTCTACTCCAGTAATGCCAGAAGGTTAGAAGTAATATATACAAGAAGTAGAGTTTGGCTTCAGAATCAGAAGGACCTGAGTTCAAGTCCCACCTTTGACATAGACTGGTTCTGTGATCCTAGGGAAGTGATCCAGGAAATTCTCTGAGACTATAAATTACAGACGAGTTGCCAATTTTCATTGGTAGAGTTTCCCTAGTCAGCGGTTCTCAACCTGTGGGTTATGTTCAATTTGTAACAATGAAAATACATCCTGCATATCAGATATTTGCATTATGATTCATAACAGTTGCAAAATTACAGTTATGAAGTAGCAACGAAAATAATTTTATGGTTGGGGGTCACCACAACATGAGGAATGGTATTAAAGGGTCGCGGCATTAGGAAGGTTGAGAACCACTGCTCTAGATCAATAGAATAAAGAGCCTGATGGAGAGGGAAGGAGAGAGAGAGAGACAAAGTGACATAAAGAGAGAGAGAGAGAGAGAGAGAGAGAGAGAGAGAGAGAGAGAGAGAGAGAAAGAGAGAGAGAGAGAAGAGAGAGCGACAGAGGGAAGGAGGCAAATTTTCATTGTAGTGGCTGTTCAACTAATCAGTCAAACACCAGGTAAGTGTCCAGCCTCAGACACTTATTAGCAGTGTGAACTTTGGCAAATCATTTCATCTTTGCTTGCTTCAATTTCTTCATCTGTAAAATGCGAAGAAAAATAGCACTTACCTCACAGAATTGTTGTGAGGACCAAATGA
This sequence comes from Pseudochirops cupreus, assembly GCA_028627135.1. Taxonomy (NCBI): domain Eukaryota; kingdom Metazoa; phylum Chordata; class Mammalia; order Diprotodontia; family Pseudocheiridae; genus Pseudochirops; species Pseudochirops cupreus. The sequence goes on along the minus strand of CM053583.1, from coordinate 169,012,608 downwards.
ATTGATATTTATAAAGTTCTTTTGGAATACTAAAGCACAGTGTCCAGGCTTATTACTATCAATGCTAGTCATTATTTACTATGTAGAAGACACTTGCTACACACTAGAGATACAAAGAAGGACAAGGCCACAGCCTCTGCCCTCAAGGAGCTTACTTTCTAATAATGGAGACAACATGCAGACAGCTATTATCAACACAAGACAGATACATTCCTAAAATCATTTGGTCACAATTCTAGTACTTGTCAAGAAGAAGATACTAACAATGATACAGAACTGAGAATGCACAGGCTATAGTTTAATCATATTTAAATTTTTTTTAAAAATAGCTTATCCTTCTAACATGTGAAGAAGTATTTTGGAGGGAGCATGGAAATAAGGCTACAATTATACTTCTATAAATATAATTGTACAAATATATTTATGTATCAGTTCCAGAGGTAATTCTTGTACACATTAAGTATGTATCTCCTTAAATCAGTACAATCCTTCCTATGATAAAATGGGAAAAAGATCAAGCCTATATAATAAGAGAACAGGCCGTATCCCAGGGTGAGGTAGCTTTAGAGTGTGCACATATAGGTAAATGCCATCTGCTTGGCTGAAACAAAGTAGAGGGGAAAACATATCACTTTACTAAGGACAGAAGGTTCATTGCTAATGATATCTTGAACAGAGAAACGTTCTTTGGTGTTTTGTTTTCTAAAAAACTCAAACACACAGTGATCACAACTTCCCTGGAGTGATCATGATTATGGATGATTCTAAACTAATTTTTCTTACTTAGTCTAACATCATGGCATCACAAAGATTATAGCTAAGAGCTCCTTCTAGAAATGAAACACAAACCACATTTTAATTGCCTTATGTACAAAGAACGCTTAATTTTCTGGCAAGATATTTCCATTTGCAAAGAGTTAGCACTGGCATGATAAAGACAACCCCATTTACCAAAAAGATTCCAAAAAGCACAAAATTCGGCACTCCAAAGCCATCTGGCTAATTATCTTGTCCACATAAGACTTGGGGGAATGGCATAATAAAGCGTGGTGAGAGAGACAATGAGCACAAAGAATTACCATAAAAACCCCAACATCTTACTAAAATGTTCTCTGCTTCTTGTCATTTACCCTAACCAACTCTTCCATTTCCTGTGACTTTTATATGAATTGTGTAGACCAAATGAAAGGTTGTACCATGAGGCCTAGGAACCAGACAACATGATCCTCCGGCGTTCTTAGAACTTAGGGGATTTTGCCATCACTAAAACCTACAGAGAAAACTTCAACCCCGTAATTCAGTGTAGGTTTAAACATACAGGCACATGTACATAAATAGAAGAAACCCTTTTTCATCTGCTCTAATGGACACTAACGAATCCATCTCAAACTCCTTTGAAGAAAATATTATCTTTATTTGTACATAATATATAAGTGTCAGAGGCTCATGTCCTCACTCTGCCCAAATGATCGCTCTCTTTTCTGGGCAACTGGTGGAAGTTCAGGCAACTTCTCTGAAGATCTCTTCTAACAAATTTTCCTTAAACCAGAAGCTTGTACCCAAATTCAATTTCCTATATTAGGGATGTACTGTCGTTTGAATTGGAAGACTTAAAAATTAGACGACCAAAAGAAGTATTGATGTTTCATAGAATTTGACTTGGTGGAAGTTTTTGATTCACAGCCTCTAAAAATATAAACTGGAATCACCTTTGGAGTTGAAATTAAAAACAAAAACAAATTACTTTCAATAACATAGGACGAAAATTGAAGATTTTATTCACTTAGGCTCCACAAAATGAGATCACAGAGACAACGGAGATGGTATTTTTTAAAAGGCATCCTTCTGAGTGAACTAGGAGCTACCTAAAGTTTGCACATCATTACTTAAAATGAACCTCTAAGCAATGAATAAACAGATATTCCTATAGACAGAAGCCATCAGACATTAATTTTCTGTGTGAAGGATGTCAGGATTGTACTTTTTGGGGAAAAAAGCCTTAAAAATGGAGACCTTAAAAATGCAGACCTTCAGGTCAGACTGAAATACCAATTTTATTTAAAATTAAACAATATTTTAAGTTAAGGTTCTATTAAATCATAAAATAATTACAATATAGTCATATAAATTTTATTTATCATTATCTGAAAATTAGTCACCTTCATAGACAACTAATGATTGTTTTCAATAAAAAATATTCTATAACTCAATCTGTTGGACAAACTAAATTCTTGAATTTCAAACTGGAGATATTTGTTTAAAAAATACAAAATGTAAAAGTAAATGGGTAAAACTGAAATAAATGAATTCAAGGTTTGCCAAGAATACTCAGATCATTATTTTCTTCCTGCTGTTGGCTACAGCTTCCTTACTGATTACCACAGTTGCTGCAAATGCTGATTTTTCTCCTACCATGTTTTTAGTTCCATCTCAATGATTCAGAGAATATGTAATGTATGTATAAAAGATGATAGTAGCCTTCTTGGTAAGCTACTTCTTTTCTTTATTTCAACTAGTCATTCAAGACTTTTATTTTTTTAAAGAAAATAAAGAAGAGAAAAATCATATGTCCTGTTTTCAATCTTGAATGTAAACTGTTAGCTCTACAACACTTATATATCTGCTATTCATAATAGTTCATCAAGAGATCTAAATCCTGATAAAGATGTGATATTGGTTGGGTTTTTTTTTTTTTTTGTTCCCCGTTTCCAACATCTTTCCTGTCTTACCTCCCCACCAGGACCAGAAAAGCTTCAATTTCCCCATGCTGCCCTTCCAAGAAATCTCTTGACCCTCGGATCCTTTTAGGTATAGAGCAGGGGTTCTTAACCTGGGATCAACTGACAGATTTCAGGGGAAATCTGTAAATTTAGATGGGAAAAAAATTATATCCTTATCTTCATTACTCATGCTAATCCTATGTATTTTTATTTCATTTATTCAAAAACATTGTTCTGAAAAAGGGTTCGTAGATAGCCCAAGGGGTTCATGACATAGAAAAAGTAGAGAACCATCGATATAGAGGAAATGATTGTGATTTCAATAAAATTCATAAGGAAAGAAATTAGCTCATCCTTTCTTCTTCCACATTCATAGACATACAGATATCCTCTATGTGTTATTTACAATGGGGTAAAGAAATCTGATTCAAGAAGGGTTGTTTTTTTTTTTTTATTTTAGTCGACTTCACTCTAAACCTATTCTTACCCCATCTTTTTGGTAGTAAATAGTATCAGTTGCCTTTGTTACTATCACACTAATTCTTAGAAGAATTACAGACTTTCATTTGCTAGATCTGGACAGCAGTTACTGTCCAATTGCTTGAGGGTTATGATTCACAGAAGAAAGTCAAGAGCTCTCCTGAGTCAAAATGAAGTAATGAATTTGTGGACTCTAGAGTGTTAGGCTAGTCACCCCTTTTTATCACAGAGCAATTATCATGGGAAAATCAGAATTTGTATTTTAGCCAAAGGACTTTTAAAAAATCTTAATACAAATTCCTCTACCCAATGTTCAAAAGTATTTTCAACACTGACTCACCATTTTCCTTACAACAAAGAAAAGACAAAGGGGAGACCAGAGAGCAAAGATCAGTTGTTCCCATCTCCTCTTTTTTTTTTTAAAAACATCTTATTTTTCTTCTGGTATTCTCCTCTCTACTGGAGCCTCACCTGTGCCTTCTTTGCTCCTTTCTCCACCAACACAAGAAACAAGAAATTCTTCTGCATCCTGCAAGGGACATTTCCTGCTGATAACTCACTGTGCTAGAGGAGTAGTGATGTTGCAACCTCCAGAAAAACCACACCAAATATTTTTTATAACATCTGAAAGTATCTCAGATGCTTAAAAAGAAAAATAAGCCTTCGTATCCGATAGAGAACAAAAATGAACTGAAAAGAATTAACTATATGATACTTGCAGGTAGTTTTCTTATTATTACTTAATACATTTTCATTTCAAGTACCCTTTTGAAAAAAGGCATTCCTATCAGGTCTTTATCTTCAATTAGGTTGCTAGAACTTAGTTGAGAAGTCATATGACTCATGAGAACATGCTCCTTACATCAGGATTCAAAATCCACTCTGTTTTAGTCCTAATAATGACTGTTAATTTCTACCTGAAAATTTCACATTCTATAGTTTTACCCTTTAACTCGCTCAGAGGAGATCCAGGATTAAAAAAAAAAAAGTCTGCTACCTCTCCCTTCTTTCCACATCACCCCCACCCCAACCCCAAGCATAATATTCCAAATTTAAGAAATGACAAAATTTTGAAATACTGGGAATGATGGAGCTCCTTAAAGTTGCCCTTTTCTCATCATCTTTGTTAGATATGATGGATGATTTAGAAACTGAGACCCAATAACATGAAACATTTCTATTCTGCCATTCACACTGAAAAGTAAAGAAAGAATGCACTGAGTATTTAGTACAGCAAATATAATCCTTGAAGTTCATGACCAATACCTTATAGCTGCCTTAAAAAAAAAAGAGGATAGGGGCTGGAGGTGGGGGCAGTGAATAGAGCACTGGCCCTGCAGTCAGGAGGACCTGAGTTCAAATCCGGCCTCAGATGCCTAACATTTACTAGCCATGTGACCTTGGGCAAGTCACTGAACCCCAATTGACCTCCAAAAAGAAAAAAAAAAGGATACTTTTTTTTTGCAAAGGAAAACAGAATAGGTCAGACTTTTCTTCTGTTAGTTTGTTTTTTGCTTTCATTTGGAGTTGATAGTACTGCAAAATAAAAGGAAATTAAAGCTGCAGTGAGGTCACTTCTATTCCCATAATTCTGATCTCTTAGATCACAGATTTGGAAATGTAAGGGCCTACAGAGGCTATCAAGTTTAGCTCTCTCATTTGACAATGAAGAAACTGAGGTCCAGGCAATTTTACTTGACCAAAGAGAGATACTAAGTGGCAAAGCTGGTGATCAAATTCAGCTGTTCTGACTCTAAATTCAGCCCTGGTTACAGAACACTGTTCTGTCTCGCTCTTCACGTCCCTTCATTAGATTTAGTGTTGAGTACAAACAAATACACTTTTAAAAATTCAAACTCTCTTACTCCCAGACTGTCAGAGACAAACTGCCATACAAAAGAGGGGGGAAAAATCACTGGATTCTGCAATGAACGTTAAGTCAAAAAGATGCTCAAGTCTGACCATGTCACAACACTGCTCAATAAACGCCACTGGCTCCCTATTACTTCTAGGGCAAACACAACTTCTTTTGGCATTTTAGACCCTTCATAATCTGGTTCCAATCTACCCTTCCAGCTTCATTATACTTCATTTCCCTTCAACACTGCTAGCCAAACTGGTCTCCTTCCCCTTGACACTTCATCTCTCATCCTCATACCTCTAAAGAGTTTTTTCCTTCTCAACTCCATCTCTTACAATTCTTAGTTTCCTTCAAAGCTCAGATCAAATGCTATCTTTTATGAGAAGCCTTTCCTGATGTCCCCAGGTGGTATTTATTTCTAATGCATTTTTATATATGTGTGTCTGCATATGTGTGTATATATATATGTTATATATACACATACACAGACACACATACATACATGTATATACATACATATGCATACACATATATGTAGAGAGTGCATTACAATAAACACATACACACACGCTCATACACATATATACATATACGTGGGGGGTGTGTGGGGGTGTGTGTGGTCTCTTCCACAGAATGTAAGCTCTTTGAGGGCAGAGACTGTTCTTTTTGCTCTTTGTTTCTACAATGTCTAGACATGAGGTCAGACACGTAGCAGACGATTAATAAAGAAATATTTGCTGACTGAGAAGTCTCATCCTATGTCATTTTGGGAACAACAGTGGAATAGGCATTTGATCTGCAAAGAAATTTTTAAAAGCCTCACAAACACTTTAAGTATAAAATTTAAAAAGCTCTCCAACTCTTTCCCACACCGTTCTACTCCTAACATCACATGCAACTAGCCTGTTAAGAAAAAGACAGGCAACAAAAACTCTCCTCTGCTCTATCTCTTGCTTACATTGCATAATGTCTATTATATTTTCTCTGGAGGTGTGAGCCATATTACCCCTTAATTTGAGAGGTTTGGCAAAATACAGGTATCAGTGTGTAAATATATGTATTTCATGGAGACTTAAATTTCCGTCATTATCTTTGATGGCACTCTAAATAACCCAGGTTGAATTATCAAAACTGAGCTGTTAGATATTCAATACTGTAAGGTCTGTGCTCTCTCCTGGACCCTTTTCTTTTCAGGTTTATCTTGAAGGTGACCTCTAACCCTTGTACAGGTTGTTTGGACAATAGCCCAATCCAGGGACATTAAGAAATCAATTTACTCCTGGGTCAGAGGAAAGGTCTATTACTTCATCAAGTCACAAGTTTAAAAAATGTAAATAAATGTGCATATATTTAAACATATAGGTCATGGGTTTAAAAATACGAATATATGTGCATATATAAAAACTAAAAAGCTTTATTCTAATTCTTTCAGTGAAGTCCAAAGGCTTCCTTTCCCCCAATCAAAATGCCATCTCCAGTAAGGTATCCCCAGGTATTAGCGCTTTCTCCCCCCTCCCAAAATTAGATAATATATTTATTTTTATGCATTCTGCATATATTTATAATATGTATGGGCTGTTTCCCCCTTAGAATGTAAGCTCTTTGAGGTGCTAGGCACTGGAGATACAAAAAAAACTGAAACAACCCTTAATTACATCTTAGACTGTTCTCTTCTCCCCAGTGCTTAGCACAGGATAGAACAGAAGTCATAAATGCATGCCAGAGAAATACTGAATCACTTAAGTGGTTCTTAACCTTATTTTGTGGTATGGACCCCAATAAAAACTACACATCTATCCTCAGAACAATCTTTTTAAATGCAAAAAGCAAAATAGAAAATAACCCAATTATAATGAAAGTTATCAATATATACTGAAAAAAACAACCAATTCATGAAGCCACTGGGGGTCCATAGAACCCAAGTTTAGAATAGTTGCTTTAGGTAATATGGTGGTATCCTGTTGGATTTATGGCATGCATCACTAATCTTGGCTACTTGGGCAGGCTGAGGCCGGCAGATCTCTTCAATTCTAAAGTTTGAGCCAGAGTTGGCGATGCTTTTTGGATGTCTGAACTGAGTTTGGCATTAATATGGTAAGGTCCCCAGGCAACAACGGGAAGGTTTGAGGGCGGGGCACCAGTTTATCTAAGGAAAGTTGAACCTGCTCATGTTGATCAAAGCTTCCTGATGATCAGGCCCATGGGTAGCCTCTGCACATCCAATCTAGTTGAGATGAGGAGTCATATGTATTTGTATGTATACACATATAGAGAAAGGGGAGGGAGGTTCATTTTAACAGAAGCAAAGTAACTTTAAGACACTAGTTAAAAAGAGGTTCTTAAAGGGTTACCCCCAACTCAGCAACACCAACCAACTATTGAATCTTAGATTTGCCCGAGGATAAGCTAAATACAGTTTTCTTTGTTAAAACATAAACATTCTGGTGTTTTCCCAGGTATCCATACTAATACCAGACGTATTTTCTCTTTCAAGTTTTAAATCTTGTTCCAAAAGCAGAAAGAAACAAGTTTCTATGTGTGCGTCCACGCGTGTGCACACACACACACACACACACACACACACACACACACACACACCACACACAGAACGGTTCTTATACTGGGGTCTACTAATTTGCTTTTAAAAATATTTTTATAACTACTTCAATATAATTGTTTATGCATTAAAAAAAGATTATTCTAAGGAGACCAAAGGGACCACATTTACATGTATGGGACAAAATAACTCTATCATAGTACTAATAAGGCCACAAGTTATACTCCATATCGGCCAGTTTTCACAACCACAGATCCTACTTCGAAATAGTCAACTCTTTCTGAGACTTTTACCACAAGGGAACTGTTGCAGAGTATGGATAAATCACTACAAATCTAGGTTCACTATTAGAAATATAACTCAAAATCCATATGGGTTAATAGTTTCTAATCCGTGACAGTGGTGAATCTCCCTTCTTTTACAGAGATAGCTCCACCACCCCAAGAATTGAGCAATAAATCACTTAGAAGGTAACTCATCCCTTACCTACCTATTATACACTGACAGTTTTTGCAAGTGCAGCAACTTTAAATAATACAGTCCACCTCAACACTTCAAAACATACTATTCAGGGCATATTAGAGAAAAACTGATAATGTCATAGGGTTGCTTCAGGGAAAAGCAGGTGAAATTTTAAAATTAATATAATGCTTTCGTAGCTTCCCAACACATGAGTGTAGCAAATATCACCTTTTTAAAAGTCCTTGTCCTTGAGAAATCTCTACATTATGTAGTAGAGAACTCTCTACCAAGATGACTTGTCTTAGATGATGTTACCATGGTGAACCAGAATTGGTTCGATGTCTCCAGGAAAGCCCTATTGGGGATGAGTCCTGCAAAGGCCCCTTTTCTAACCTTGTAGAAGACAGCTGAACAGATGAGAGACAGAACAGAAATCTGCACCCTTTTTCTCCCTACCTCTTAGGGTTTATGTCTGGGAGCAAACATTACACTTTCAATAGCCTACCTACCTTCTACCTACAATTAAAACATGTTCCCTAGACCAGAATGGGAGTGGAGTGAGGGAATGAATAAGCCTCCTTCCAATCAGGGTGTACAAATGACCAGAAAATACCTTTATGATAAGAACTTCCCCTAAGATGCCTCAATTAGAATGGAGCTGTCCCTAAGTTCTCAAAGGATGCTCCAAAGTTCTCAGGCTGGCCTCAAAAGCATCAGAATATGGCTCAACCTGGGACTGCATGGTTGTGGGAAGGCCAAACTTTATCACTGGGGCCCCAACATCCAGATTTTAAAAAAAATTTTAAAAAAAGACAGAAACTAATGGAACTTTTTTTTAAGGGCTGAAATTGTTGATTTCTTTAAGTGGAGAAAAGGTTCGTAAGATCTAGAGGCGGAACAGAATATGTCAATAAAGATTCAGTAAAGTCAAATTCAGGACGGTCTTAATTGCATTACTACTTATTCCTTTAGGGCATCTAGGTAGTGCAGTGGATTGAGAACCAGGCCTGCAGATAGGAAGACCTGAGTTCAAATTCAGCCTCTTACATTAGTTGTATGGCCATGGGCAGGTCACTTAACTCTATTTGCCTCAATTTCCTCATCTGTAAAATGAACTGGAGAATGAAATGGCAAACCACTTCAGTATCTTTGCCAAGAAAACCTCCAAATGAGGTGATAAAGAGTTGGACGTGACTGGACAGCATTTAAGTTTGTACATTTGCACCATACATAGTAGCATTTGGAACTTTATTAATGCAAAAGAACAGTCATATGTCTTATTTGCTTTAATACTTTCAAACATTTTTTTAAAAGTTGCCCTTAAATGTATGTGTGTGAGATTGAGAGGAACTTGAAGAAAAATTATTTTGAGGGTAATTCTATCCATCACACAATTAAAAGGTTGACTTCCTTAAAATAAAAGTCTTGTAACAGTGAAACGCAAGATGAAATCCTCAATAACAGTGATGCAAGTCAGGATAAAATACAAAAGCCCTTACTATATGAAAAATGCCACCTTTGACAAATCTGATTCGGACACTATCTCTCTCGCCAGAGAAACAACAGAAAGAAAAATGAAGGATTAAATTAGCAACATTTACACAACCTAGGTGGTGGTGTGGTTTGGGTATGAATTTGAAAAGCAGCTTTTGCTCTGGCTTCCTAAACACGCTCATCGATGATGCTTTTCCTCTATCTGCCTGAAGAGAAGCGAATTGTTTCTCTTCTGAGGTGTTAAGTCTCTGTGTGGCTATAAGGGACAAATGGAAGTTTGACACCATTCATGAACAGACAGCCACACTAAAGACAACTTTCACCACAGTGAGGTCAGCAAGGCTGAAACCAATTTCACCCACTGGTATTCAGAAAAATTTGCAGTGTGCTTCTAATAAATTTTCCTAGGCTCCTGTTTCAAAACATCTAATGACTCTTCTGTAGCTTCTTTTCAGACTCTGTTAAGACAAACTCAAATAAAGGTTTACTGAGCTGACACATTAATGTCCACTGAGTCTTTTTTAAAAAGTTTCTTCTTAGGAACACATTATATCACCTTTTTGTAAGACCCATTCACTTCTCTCTCCCTTGTATTTCACATAAATATTTTGTAAAAATTCATCTCCATAAATTCTAGAAGGGGAAAACAAGAACAACCAAAAAAACCCCAAAAAACAAAAACCACCCCAGATTCTTTAACGTGTTTGAAGATTGTATTTAGAATTAATGAAATGTCTTCCATTCACAGACATCTCAGTAGCTGCCACTCGTTAGCCATCATTGACATTTTCAGGTGCATCTGCCAATTAATACAAATCATTGAGGATGCTCTGAATGGGGTGGGAGAAGGAACCTAGGTTACCAGGTGGTTTCTAGTCCTAACACCTCTAGGTAACAGATTTCTTCAAAGTGGTTACTTTGTTATGCAAATACCAAATGGCGGCTGCCACCCAAGACCTGAAAAGCTCACACAAATGGTCACCTACCTCTGACACCTTTGATAGGAATCTAGCTGAGGCTAGTGAGGGCTCCAGGAACAGTTAGGAACTCAAGGCAGCTAAGAACACAGAGAAAGAGCAGGAAGGCCGAGGTGAATGAGTAGGAGGAAGGTTGAGAGGTTGTCTTCCGGCTAAAGTGTTTTGATCTCTTACACGTTTTAAAAAGAAAAAAACCTAAAACCCAAAAACCCAGCTGTTAAGCATTAAAAAGCAAAGGCTGCAGTTCAGTTGGACTCTAAAAAATATTCTGTAACTAAACACACATAGCCTTGTGGCTAGACCTGAACAGCTTCTGGAATTATGCAAACTCCAGAGTACCACGAGAAAACATTGCCTAAGAGAAATCTGTTCAAAAATGTAGCAGAAAAAAAATGGCGGGCAGAAGATAACCATGTCAGCAAGGGGAAATGCTTTCTACCCACAGCCTTCACCATCTTAAGCCATCAAGCTAAACACACACACACACACACACACACACACACACACACACACACACACACACACACACACACACACACACACACACGTTTATATTGACTCTGCCAATAAGTTTCTCAAGCAAAGAACTGCTCAACAGATTGAATTCAGAGTTTCAATCAATTCCCTGAAAATACAGGGCTTTCACTTGATCACTAGGATCTCCCCTGAAATAATCACTAGAACAAGAACTCACATTTATACAAATCATTTGAGGTTTACCCAAGTACTTTTCTCCTAGCCACCCCATAATCAAAATCCTCAAGTAGCTTCTTTCTGCTGGACTAAGTTGAGGAGTAGAAAGGGAAGAGTACTGATTTCAAGAGGGCAGAAAAGTTTGGGGATTTTCTAGGGTCTTATCAATGCTAAAAAATTTGGTTTGAGTGAACTTTTAAAAAAATATAAAGGGAAGATCAGTCAGGTCAGTCTCAGTTCTAGGAATCATAAATAAGGAGGTATGAGATTTTTTTTTCCCTAATGATCATATATACGTATATTTATCAGCATGTTGTAAGCTATAATTCAGGATATTGAAGAAAATTGTTATCCTAAATATTTTTTCAACAGAAGCTCTCTTATTTGGTAAACCAGATAATACATGCTGTTTGGATGTTCCCAACTAAGTCTATGTAAACTCTCGAACTAAAATTAAAAATAAGGAATAGATTCATTTGTTCCTATAATCAAAACATTTTCCCATGCAAACATTAAAGTTAGTATCTTGTATTTAACATTTATTTAGCCAACCAAATATAAGTTCTCTTTCATATTTTCAAATGTTAAAAAGCCAGAAACATCTGATGATTAAGAATCAGAATGCTTAATTCTATTCGGTCATATTAATGAATTCACCTTTTTAAGAGGGAGACCAATGTCTATGCGCTTAAGTATTTCCTATGATGAAACCTCAAAGGTCTATTTCCCAAGCAAAAGAATAAAATAAATTGCTTAAAGACCAAGTTACTTTTAAAAGTCTGATAGATTTTGTTATTAGGTAAAATGTCAAACCTTGGTTTTTAGATTTTATAGAAAAAAAAATTTCTAGTTCACAGTACTTGTGTAAATCTAGTTCTAGGTACTAATAATATGTATTCGATCATTTCAAAGGTATGAACAAAAATATTTAAGATCATCATAAATAATCATTATCATGAATTCATTGCTATCGTTATTTTAATCAACCTTGGGTGATTTTGTGAATTTTTCTTCAATGAGGTAAAGGGTTCAATTAGGTGGATAATGGAAGGTGTTGTTACTAATAAAATAACCTTTCCCTACCCATCAATCAGCAAACATTTATTAAAATACGTCTTGTGTCCCTGTATTTAACACCCCATATGATCTGTAATGAAACTAAGATCACTGGTTTGAGATGTTGCATTTGGACTATGTCAATTAGTCTTATTTTTTTTCCAGGACCACAATTTTTTAAAACATTAATCTATTATGTGCTTTTGACTCAAAAGGTAAAAAGAGAGTAGATGGATCAACACAAGTGCTTAACCACTATGGGAGAAACAACTCAGAGTCGACCTCTAGTCACAGGTCACTAATGCCATTGCTCAGTTTAGAAAAAAAAAAGCCAACCTATTTTTGTTTTTGAAACAAGTATTCAAATGCTACATAAATCAGAGTTTTCAATTAGACTTTCTCCTACCCAATGAAGTCTTTTATTTACTCTTCCCAGGAACATAGAACACGTTTAACAATTAATACAGTCTGAAATTCTAACCAATTATGCCAACACAACTTAGAACTTTTTCAAAGTTACATTTAATCTATCACCTAAAAGAGAAACAGTCCCCTTTGTAACATCTTAATATACTGGCTTGCAAAAATTCAAAATGGAGCTGAAAAGTGATACTATTTTTTTTTCATCGACTTGTTTGTTTACTTTCAGTTTATAAGATTCAGTTCCACAATCCCTTGAGTTTCAAATTTTCTCCCTTCCCTTCCCCCCCCCCCCATGGCGTCGTGCAAATCACGTATAGGATCTGCAAATACTTAAGTGATACTATTATTGACAAATAAATGAAAAGTTGTACTTTTAAAAGCTGAAATATGCCCTATAACCATCCATATGGCTTTAATTCCTTCTACTTTATTATGCTCCTTTTTGATAACCATTGGATACCAAAAACCATACAGTACTTAGATATCTGAAAGATTGTATTAAATTTTTCCTTTTTATATTAAGAGCACAGTATGCTTGTAGTTTGTGTGTGTGATTACTGTTATTAAAACAAAGTTGATGCAAAGCAAAATCAGAATTCACATGAGATATGGGGATGCCTTCCATTAATTCAAAAGCTAATATTGCAAGGTCAAGTTCATCAAAACTCCCATTATAGCAAGTCCAGCAATCATCAATGCATTTATTCAGTTTGAGATATGGTGTGTAACATATAAACATTCAAGTATTTTTTTAGCCAAATACTTAAAGACAATCACTAGATTTTGAATCTGGAGGGGAAAAATGTATTAAATAGAAATATATTACTCACTGTTCTAGGGATAGGTGGAGAGAGAGATCCATTTGACATGTAAGGGTCATTATTCATATTTGGCATCATTATATACCCAGAATAACCGGAGTAAGATGGGCCCTTGTTGTACAGTCCTCCATCTGGATGTTTCCCTGCTAGAAATCAAGCAAACAAAGACTGATGCACTGATTTTTTAAAATTTCTAGGTCAATTAATTTTTGCATCTCTAGCTCAATAAGGCAAATATTCACCCTACAGAAAAGACCTGTTTATAGAATACTTTAATTAAGATTTTATACATGTATATACTTTAAACTGGCAGCACCTGTGTACTTGGGCTCTAAAAAAGCCTAACTATAAAACAGATGTTTTTAAAACATGTGGTTCAATTTATTTAAACTACAGACTGATGTTCTAAAACTAAATTTCGTCCATTCAACTTAATTTCACAAAACCGTCTAAGGCAACATAGATACACTGAAGAGAACAAATATGGTACCAAAGTTTCATAAGCATTGATCATCTCTCTTAACATATCATCAGTACCTTCATCTTTCATCTAAGTTACCAATAGTAAGACCACTTAAAATCCTATCTTAGTTATCAGAGGGGAAAAAAAGACACGTAAAACTGAGAGGAAGAGAGTTGTATCTGACAAATATGGGCAAGAATCTAAATTTATAAAAGATTTACTCTGTGGGGCTCCATTTTATGGCAAAAACCAACATCCTGTCAATGGCAGCAAGTATTTGGAATTGTTCTGTGCACACAGATTTTTATCTCTTCACCACTGACTTTGTGGCCAAGAAGAAAGCATGGCATTATGTAGTCAGGCAGCATCACTTCCTCTGCTGCCTGACATGTTGCATGTATGAACAATTGATCTTGGCCATGCCAATTGTAAGTAATTAAGGAGAACAGAAATGTAGTCTGGCATACAGGGAAACCCTACCAACTGTTGGGACCTATTAGCTCGTATGAAGCTCCTCATTTAATCTATCAAACATGTATTTTAAATCTATCCCTCAAAGCCTACCCCCACATCCAAACAAAACAAAACAAACGGTAAATGCCAGAAATGGATCATGGAGGATTAAAGGATCATAGGATTTAGTGCTGGAAGGGACCATTGAAAGATCACATAGTACAACCCCCTCATTTTAAGGAGGAGTAAACCGAGTCAACAGACCCAGAAGAGTTAAGTGATTTGGCCAAGGTCACACAGACCGGTTATCAGTATTTTGTAATTATGACTTACTTTTTAAAAAAATTCAGAACAATGCTACATCTTCCTAAATTAAGCTATAAATCATTCTATCAACAAACATCTATTATGAGTCTTCTACGTGCTAGGCACTGGGGATACAAGGACTAAAATGAAATTAAGTGTACTACCATCAAATGTCTACTTTTCCTCACCCCAACCATAACATTAACACACACATTGTTCTGTCAAAAAAACTGGGGCATGGGCCATCTATTATAATTCTTATTTTGGTGTGTGTGTGTACTCACACATACACATATATACATATACATACATATATACATATATAAATTCTTATTTTAGAAGAAAATAAAAATTGAACTCTTCCTATAATACATTAACATACCAGTAACTTAAATCATTTAAGATGTAAGGTGAAGGTTTCAGGGGGAGGGGAGAAAAGAAGAAAAATGAATGTTTTAACCCTTAAAAATATTATTCATATGCTTATATCCCTAAACTTTCTCCATCATGAGTCACATGTCCACCAAAATATAGCCAAATTTTAGAAATCAAATAATTCAGTCACATTTTCTCATTTATATTAAATTTTATAAAAACTACATATACAATTTTACAAAGTTATGTCAAATTGAGTCACTTGTGTGTATATAAAAAAGGACCATATCTGATTATAGTATTCAGCAGCAGCACTCTTACCTTCATCAGGGTGATCTCTGGCTTTGTCATGGTATGACTCCTGAGAAGTTTGTGCTTGTCTGACCACCTAATCACAAGGCACCCATACACCAAAAGAAAGAGAATCTCATGTTACAGTATATAGCAACAACATAAAGCAACTAATTACCTAACAAATCCAGCCTTACCTATTTTTATAATGCCAATATCTCTATAATCTATGTATCTCTCTCCATAGCTATATAATATTGTAGATCTATATCTACATAGTTATGGAATATCTAATCTACTTTAATAGTGTAATATTTCTAGGAGTCTCAGCACTTGAAAAATTATTTTAAGATATGTTTTAAGAATGTAGAATAAAGGAAGGACAGATTAAGTATTATCAGAGTGACAACACACATTCATTATAAGTTATAAAGTAAGTATAGTAAGGGGAGAGGAGAGGAGGGGGAAGATAATACTTGGTACCTATAAAAATTAAAGAAAAAAAAACTGTTCAACTTAAATACTGACTCTGAATTCAAAAATTTGGGTCCAAATCTCCTTTCTGATGTTTACTATTTGGGTGTTCCTGGGCAAATGATCTAACTCTCCTGAGACTCGATGTCTTCATCTATAAAATAATGAGGTGGCCTCTCAAGTCCTTTTCAGTTCTAAGTACTTTAATCCTATGATGCGTTTTTGACCATGTATTTGTGGAATACTTTTACAGTCTCTACATATATATATATATATATATATATATATATATATATATATATATATATATATATATATATATATATATATATATACATATATATAGTCTCTCTCTCTATATATATGTATACACACATACACACACACATATATACACATATGTACATCTTATTAGAATCTACACATAGCTCTGATCTTGATGATGCTGAGGAAGCCATCTCAAGGCCACGTGGAGACTTAAATTCATTAGAAAGGTTTTGAGCCTCTACAGTCTTTTGCCCTCATATTCCTTCTACATATTTCCCATGTTCACCCCAAAACTGGCTAAAACAGACTTTGGGAGGAGGTTTGAATCTTAAAATTTATTTTTCATCTTGAAAAATGAAATTTTAAACCTAAACAAATCAAAGACAGTAGCAGATTGCTGATAACTTCCTTGGGAGATTTTCTCTGGGGACTGTATCAAGAGCAGGCTTTCAACTACTGTTGTTTTCTAAACAAACTTCACTTGAGTTTCCCAACTATTGAGCTGCGTGTTTCTCTTTGTGTGTACACTTTAAAGCTAGAGTAGCACCCTTATTTCTGTGTCTGATGAAGGAAATTCCTTAGATGATACAGGCAGCTAAGAGACTATGCAGTGTCAATTGTGACAACCATACAACTCACTCAGACCCCGACAAGCGCAAAACATTCACCCCTAAGTCCCACTGAGTTTCTCCCATCTACTTTAATGCCTTTTTCTTAGCTACTTCAAATGCAAAGTGCAATATCGCCATTCCTTCCTACCACAGCATTGTCTCTTTCATACCCTTTACGCCTCCCTTGACCCAGAGAGGTAAGGGAAGTATTAATTGAGGCTACACCATTCGCCCCATTATTTTAGAGTCACTAATGGAAGACTTAGCTACGAGAATGAGTCTGGAAAACCACATCTGGGGTTTTATTTTTGTTCGTCCTTAAAAGTAACATTCCCCCAATGCCAACCCCTTCCTGCAAAATAAGACCTCTATAAGCTTAGATACTCTCCTCCCAGACACTCACCTTGGGGAGGAAATGTTCTGTCACACCGTGAACCCTAAAGGAAGACTCATGCTCTTCTGACCTTGCTGCCTTTCCAACACTTAGCCTTGCTCATGTGAGGGTAATGTGGGATATATTTATTTTTATTAGGGCATTATCTTCCTAGACCTAGAGCCTTGGTGAGGAATGGGGACACTACCTTAGATGTCTTTAGGGGGAAAGCCTTGGTGTTATGCTTTGGGGGTTCAATCCAGATGGCTTCCCCAATCTCTGCACAGGGCTGGACAGTTACCAGTCCACACACATCTGGTAGGTTTTCATCCAACGGATATAGTTTATCCCCCTTCCCCCCTTCAGATGTCTTCTCTTTTTCTCTCAGGCACCCACGTGTCTCTATTTACTTTACTTGGGTTACTGGCGCTATCTCAAGGAGAGAGAGTCCAAAAGAGAACAAGTAGACCCGACAAAGAGCCGTCGATCTTTCCCCCCATTCCTTGGGTGCCACGGGCCTGGCTTTATCTAGATCTAAGACGACGTTTCTGCGCCTTCTTTTCAGCGCCCAAACAGTAATATACACGCGCTGGGGGGTGGGAGTTGGAGGAGTAGGGAGGTAATGAAGAGGGTGGAGGTGGAGGTGGGGGAGGCGGTTGAGGGAAACCAACGTGCTGTGTGAAGAGACAACGACCTTGTGGGTAGCAGTCTGTGTCGCAGCAAATTCCTCGGGGCCACTAGTGACGGGCTTCAGCTACAGTGGCTGTTGCTGCCGAGTGGGATGTAGGCAGCTGTTTCAGGGCTGCGGCCCCCTTCCCATCTCTATCCCACACAGTAGTCTCCCCACTCGCGCGCTCTGCTTTCCCCGTTCCTCCCTCGCCCCCTCTCTTGCTTGCTCCACCGGTTCCGCAGCTGGCAGCCCCAGACTCAGCCCCTGCCCCACGCCCGCAGCCCACCGCTCTTCCTCTCCGCCCCCTCCCCCCACCCCCAAATGCTTTTTGGTGGTTTAACGCACCAGGGCAAACAACTACCTAAAGAGATGAAATGTACGCATTAAAGGAAAACTTTTCACTAACTGCTAGTATACTCCCCCATCCCCTCCCCTTCCTTTGCCCCATCCTCTTTCTCATCTCTCGCCTACACTAAGGAAAGAAAAAAAAAAGAACGAAAGAAAAATTTAAAACTAGAAGAAGAGTCCTCAGGCCATCTAATCCAACTCTTTCGTATTACAGAAAAGGAAACTGAGGCTCAGAGAAGATATCCAGGGTTGAGCTTTCTCCTTCCAGATTATGAGTACTAAGAACTCCTGGGAAATACGCACGAGACCGTTTCTCGTGAACAGCCTCCGATGCTCATATCAACGAGCCCCAGAAAACCACTAACTTCAGAAGTTTTGTACACACACACACAAACACACACACACAAAACCACACAACATACACACACCTGTGCACACAAAGCAAGAGCGTTTCCTTAACGGCCTCGCACCCCGTCACCCCCTGCCAAAATAAGAAGTTACACTTTCAGCACCCCAACTGCGCATTCCCTCTCACACTTACATAAAGACCCACAAGCACAGTCACCCATTTCTTTTCTTCCTCCCTCACTTACATCCCATGCCTTTCCAGGCTGCCGGGAGTGGGGAGCTCACCTCATGTCCGTTGCTGGCTGGGATGATCTCGGATTCATTGACCAAGGAGGATTTGATGTCGGCCAAGTCCCCTTCCTCTTCAGGGTGACTAATCTCTGCGAAGATTTTTTCCTTCTGCGGATCGCCTTCGTCTTTGAAGGGGATCATCTCGTCGGTGGCGCACAGCTCCGGGTCCCCCCCGCCGCCGCCGCCACCGCCTCCCCCCGAGAGCTGGGGCATTCCGGCTACTCTTTAATCCCCTCTCCTCCGGGGGAGCGACCGCGGCAGCGACGACACAACAAAAGCACACAAAAAGGGGGGGGGGAGAGGAGGCAGGGATTGAGAGTTGAAACTGGCGTGCAAGAAAAGAAAAGAATGGAACAGGGACGGTTCTTGCTCAGGGGCAGCCGGCCAACAAGCCTCTTTTGCAGCCGCGGATACGAGCGTCTGCGTCCCTCGGTGGTGACCCCTTAGCTCTGCCTCCCCCTCCAGAAGGGAGAGCTAAGCTCCACACCCGGGGGGAGAATAGCCGGAACCGCGAGGAGTGGAAGGTTCAGCAAAGCTGTCGAAGTCGGCTCTCTTCCCCTATCACTCCGGTGCCTCTGGTAAGCGAGGCGCTCGCTCCTGCTTCTCCACCCAAAGTCCCTGCCTTCTGTTGTGTCTGCCAGTGGAAGTTGGTGTGAGTGGTGAGGAGGTGGGGGCTCGCCAGAAGTGCGGAGGCGAGGCAGGCAGGCCTCCGCGCAATCTTCTGGATCTTCTGGACAAAGTGAATATTAGAGTCGTTTTGTTTTCTGAAGGGAGTGCCGGAGCTTGCCCGAAAGGTTCCGAGTTCGCGTTTTCCCACGCTGAGAAACTGTAAGGAGAGTCAGGAGATAATGTAATTTCCACTTCCTGGCGCAAGGATAGATGTATATGGGCATCTATCCCCGTCGCAAAGAATCAGCAACCTGAAGATGCGTGTCCTTACACCTTATTGCGTCTTCCCTCTTTCTCTTCGTCTTTGCATTTCGAAGCCCATTTAATTTGTAGGAGGAGATCGAAGCAAAGGACAGAACTCGGGCACAGGAGGAAAGAGGGAAGGGAGACTGAAGGGAGGGAGGGAAGGGGAAAGTTTGCCAAGAATAAAGTTTGTGTCACCGGAGGTGTGGAGAGCCGGGGGCGCAAGGACTCCGAACACTGGACGCTGTCTCACACACACATTCATACGCACGTAAACACACAGAAACACAAAAACGAAGAAAAAAATCCTAGTCTCAGATAGAAGGCGAACTCCTCTTTGTTTCCTGCTCAAGTTTCTCGCCAGCCTTAATTCTCTCGCGCTCTGGTTAGCTTTTACTTGCCACCCTTTGGCTGGGTCCGCAGTCTCTGTCAGAGCAAGTAGTAGCTAAGCCCCTCCGCTACGGCTGGAGCCAAGGGGGCGCACGGAGGGGAGGGGGTAGTGGGGGGAAGGGGGAGGAGAAACTGACTCCTGCTGAGAGCAAGGACTGGAGAGCCTCGTCCCGGCGCCTCTGGCGGAGTCCACGGAGCCCGGAGATCAGGGGGAGGCTGAGGGGCGGTCGGGGCTTTGAGGGTTCCTCCTCTTCGCTCTTCTCTGCAGGTGAGCGGCTGCGCCTCCCGGCCGATTCTCCACCTCCCTCGCCTCTCCGGCGCTGAAAAGCTATCCACAAGCGTCGGATCTCCTCCTCCTCCCTCTTGGACACCCCCTCCCCCCTCAACTCACCCGCCTCTTTCTTTCCTTGGCTGGCGGCTTAAGCGGTGGTGGGGGGGGGGGGGTGCAGAGGAGGTGGTGATTGAGGGTGATTTTTTTTTCTTTTCTCAGAGCCTGTAGGACTGGTCCTCCGCGTGTGGGGTGTGTTTGTGTGTGTCTCCGGGGGAGAAAAATTAGGCAACTTCGACAGGGAGGGAAGGATCTCGTGGCAGCCCCTTCTACCCCTCAAAGGACCAATACGCTTATATGAAGTTCAAAATGGGGAGGGGTAGCCTTTAGGGCTTAACTTTAATATCTAACGTTCCTTCCACGTCCCCCACTCATGTTTCTCTTCCAGACGCCCCCCACCCTTCCTGCTTCTCTCAATCTCTCTCTCTCTCTCTCTCTCTCTCTCTCTCTCTCTCTCTCTCTCTCTCTCTCTCTCTCAGAAAAGGGGGAGAGGGAAGATGAAAGCGAAGCCGCCGCTCTGATTGACACCACATTGATAGACGCTCTGAAAGAAGGGGATTGGGGGGAGGGGGGATAGGCAGAAAGGAGAAAATGGGGGAATGTAAACGCACAGAAATCACTGCTTTACTAATAAGGGAGCAAAGAAACGGGGAAGGAAGAGAGCCACAGGTATACATGTGTTACATATATACACAGAGACGCATTTATAGGGGTGTATATAGACATATACATATATTCACATTTGGATATACTCACATACATACATACATATATATGTGTGTGTGTGTGTGTGTGTGTGTGTGTGCAATTAGTATGGGGGACTGTAAAAACACATATAATTTGGGTACCAGTGAGCACAAACTTCCGGGCTCTGGGAGATCAAGTGGGAGAAACTAGGGAGAGAGGAAACAGAAATAGTAATAAGGGGAAGTTGAACGACTTAATTATAATTAAAATGATCACTCTTTCATCACTTTTATTCCACAGGCATTTTAGGCAGATATCCTTTGGATGCCCTGACATACACAGTAGTGCAGGAAAGAGTGTGGGCATTAAATGCATAGAGCAAGGGAAGAGGGACAGGGAGAAGGCAGGAAGGCACCCGTGGACTGACAGTAAGTAGTGTATGTCAGAATGCAGGATCAGTAGATGAACAGGCACAGAGTAAGGTGAGGACAGGGCAGGAATCAGAGCCACAGCACTGCTGTACACTCAAAAGGGACTCTTGCAAGGAAGGAAAAAAAAAATCAGAATTCAACCTCAAATGTCACTTAATCTCCCACCATGTCCTTGGCACTGTGTACAAGATCTATGCTTTGGGAACTATTTTCATGATTATCTTTTGTTAAGTTTAGGGGAAAGTGGGGTTAAAAAGCACAATTAATTTCAGAAAATCATTATATTTTGCTACTTTTGCCAGATCTTAACTATGCTCGAGGAACATCTCAGTTGAGTTATTACAGCTAGCAGACATCTAGTGAGGTCCCAAGTCAGAGTGTCTTCCTTGAGTTGAAAATGAGATTTGGTTATATTATATAAAAACAACAGTACAAAAATTGCTCATCTTTCCCTTGAGTCACAAGCAACACCAAACTATTAATTTGTGGTTGACTGTCACCTGTCAAGGATCGTGACATCACTATGTATATTATTGAAAACTTGACCCATTGGTAACTACTTTTTTTAGGCAAGAGATATTACCAAACAACTTTTAAAGAATGAAAACATTTGAAAGGGTTTATTTTTTCATGAATAATGCATACTTAGCAGATACATTATTAGTAATATAAGGGGAGTTTGGGATAAGGATAAAAGGGGTGGCAGAGAGGGGAGAAGGAAGTGCAGGAAATTCAATCCGCTTTGAACAGCTGACAATTTTATGCCTTAGAGGAAAAACAAAAACAAAATCTTGCTACACTATATCAGTAAACTAATGCTAAAGAGTTGGAGAGAAAACCATTTTTCTTTCTTTTCTTTTCTTTATTTTGGGAAGGAATGTGGAGGTATTATGTTTCCTTTAATATTAGCATGTATGATCTCTGGACCTTAGATAGGATCACATCGTCTGATAGTTTAAAGGAAATGTGAGCAAACAGGGGAAACTAATTAATTATGTTAATAATGATCAGAAAGAAAAGAAAATAGACAATTCAGCCCCACTAAAGTAGCCAAATGTTCCCTTTATGAAATAAACAGGCTAAAGGAGAGAGGGTGCAAGTAGAATTAAGTAGCAAAATTAAGATGTATACCTGCGTGTGTGTATTGGGGGCGGAGGTGTTCTGGAAGCTGAGGAAGTCAAATGATCACTCTTACTATTTTAAGTGATAAACCTAATTCGAATCCCATTTTCTCCTTCCTGTTAATTGTTTGGACTCCACTACTCATCTGGTCGAAATGGTCGGGAGAGGGCTGAGAGAAGATGGGAGTTTTAAGAACAGTCATTAGAGGGGAAACCACCTAATGAGGACCAATTTAAAGAGTCAAGGGAAAGGAGGTTCCATTTGGTGCTTATCTTAATAGTCTTTGGAAACATTTTTCCAACGAAAATAATCAGGCACCTTGGGGATACAAAATGTTTTGTTATTTTTACTTTGCAAACGGCAAAATGAGAGTTTGGGAATATTGTAGATCTGCTGTTGCTGTTGCAATTTGAAGCGGCTTCAGTAGAGACGGCCTAAAAACGTAGGTGGGCAACAAGGTGATATTTCAATGCGCATTCTGTCTTTCCCAGGGCAGAGGGAGGGAAGGAGAGGAGGGGCGAGGCAAACCCCGGAAGATGATTTCCGTTCTCCCTAATGGTTTGTTTGCAGGGCTCTAGCGGAGAAGTTTCTGTCACAGAGCTATACTAATTGCGTTAGCGATTAGTGTGTAGGACTGCAATTAGCATGCAGTCGTCCCATGTAATCACTGAGATTTGGATCACAAATCAGGAGTTGATATTGGGACGTCAGTATCTAGCACTGGGTGGGTTTATTTCTGTCGACTAGAACTGGTGGTGGAGAAGTTGGATGCTGCAGGTTCTCCTCTCCAGGATGTGGGTTTAAGAGGGCGTTTCGAAGCATTTGAATTTCGACCGTGAAACAATTGTTAGGGGTTGGGTGGTGGCGGAGGCGGTATTTCCCTCTGATTCCTTTAGCTTGTTTGTTTGGGTTTAGTATGGGGGTGAGCCAACAACACTTCCTCCTGCCCATATAGGAGCTGGCTTTCTTGGTGAGGATGAGATTACCCAAACTCTCAATCAAAGGGGAAGTCGAGGCGTGCTCATGTTTCTAACCTGCTGCCTAGGTATCCTTCAACTGCGGGAGGTGGGGAAAGAAAGATCATTTTAAAATAAAAACAGCAACTTCGCTGCTAAATATGCATGCACAAAATAAACTTTAATTAAAGGGAGAAAAACGGTGTCCTTCTTTATTCAGCTCTCCACCTCCACGGACCTCAGTCAATCCCCCTTCCCCTTTTTGGTTTATGTGGGCTGGAATTTTTCCCAGCTACGATTTTGGTGGGAGCAGAAAGGAGGATGATGGTGGCCTAAGGAGGGGAGATGGAAGGGCAAAAGGGAAACGAAATAATTTACCACAGGAAGAGAGAAGCAGAAAGCCATGACTCCAACGCCAGATTTGACTGGAGACAGCACAAAGCTGTCGGCACCTTCAGTTTATGAGGGAGGGAGGATTTGAGAAACAAGGGAAATGAAAAGAATGGCCATTTTTGTTTAGAAGGCTACCCCAGCCCTCAAGATATACAAACATAGCCCACTCGGGGGCTTAAAAACTTCTGGGAGCTGCGAATGAAAACTCGATGTATCTGAATTAGAATGACGGCAAATTGCATCATTCGACCATGCAAATATTGCTGCAGATTGGATTTAACTGTTCCGTGCAACCCCTGGATCCTTTTTATTGTTTGGGAAAATAATCTGCTATGTAGCGAGATAGAGCCTCAGAACCTTCTCCCCTCCCCATCCCCATTCCTAGGACTTGTGTGCGTGTGAGCGCGGAATGCTCCCCACTCACCAATCCTTTAGAAACCAGTGTTAGCCCTGCAGGCAGGTCCTCAAGGATTTTCCCTTCCAACAGTCCCGAGATGGGGACGTGAAGCGTTATCACACCTCTCGGTTCGCAAGATCTAGCTAGCGGAATTAAAATGCGTCCCTGCAGTCATTCTGGACCGGGTGAGCTCATCACGCGAGCCTTGTCCGAGTCCAAGAACTAAAACGCTATCAATCATTGGCCAAGAATAAAGAGGGGCTGAAGGATGGAGGGCAAGGGGGCCAGGAGAGTCTAGAAAGGAATCTTAGAATAAGAAGGCAGTCCAGCCTGCTTTTGGATATGCACTCTACCTGTCCTGCCCACAAACCTTGTTTCAAACCGGTCCCCGGGGAAACGGTAGGTGGTGTTTTGGAAAACGAAAGAAGAATTTTCTTAAATCATCTCCAGGTTGTCGGGTCGGGAGATGAAACCTCAAAAATAACAGTGAAACAAAACATTGAAAAATTTTGGGACCTAAAGGACCAGGTTGCTAAATCCCTCTTCTTTCCAGCTCCCTCCCACAGTCCCTAAAAGTTCCCGACTAGTTTTCTCCTGGGACTGGGGCTCAGCCCCTGCAAGTCTCAGATACGAGGGGGCGCGCGCTCCCCTCCCACTTTCTTCCCTGCTCCCCCCCCACCCCTTTTTTTTCTTCTCCCCTGTGGGCTGCGCGTGTACGCGCCGAGGGCCCAGGCTCTGATTTAAGAGAGGAACGCCCTCCTCTGAGAGCGGTTCCTTATATAGGCAGAGGGCGGTGTTTGGAGACGACCGGGGTGGGGCGGCTGCTCCCTTTGAAGTCTGGGCGGCTGGCTCTTTCATCCTTTCTTTTTTCCCTCTCTGGCCCCTTTGTGTGACTAAATTTGGCAAGAATATGGAGCCGAGCCAAGCTTTCCACGTGTGCTCCCAGCTCCCAGCTGAGAAGGCAAAGGGTTCTCTTCCGGGTAAGGAGACAGGGAGAAAGATCAAAGACTTTGGGGAGTTGGATCTGAAATGTGAATTGAAAATAAAAATCAAGCCTGGACACATTCCAGTTTCTAAAGAAAACCAACCCCCTTCGCAGAGACAACTGCTTTCTCTCTCTCTCTCTCTCTCTCTCTCTCTCTCTCTCTCTCTCTCTCTCTCTCTCTCTCTCTCTCTCTCTCTCTCTCTCTCTCTCTCTGTCTCTCTCTCTCTCTCTCTGTCTCTCTCTCTCTCTCTCTCTCTCTCTCTCTCTGTCTCTCTCTCT
>CM053583.1:168952706-168986414 GCA_028627135.1 Pseudochirops cupreus | reverse complement strand
CCCCAGGGCACAGCCGTGGCTTCAGGCCAGGCTGGTTTCGGTTCGCAGTGCTGATATGGTTCCTCTTAGCCAAGCTGACTTTAGTGGGAAGTATCTTTGTGTGCGTTTTGGAGTTCCAGGATTGGTTTAGAGTCCTATTTTATGGGTATTTTGGGGTGGCTATGTGAGAGCTGCGATGTGTTGCTGCTGCTACGCCGCCATCTTGGCTCCGCCCCCCCTATCTTATTTGATTTTTGAAATCCTTTTAAAGTTTTTCCTAGAACTTTTTTTGGGCTTATGACCATTTGACGTTATTCTTTGGTATGCAAGTGGCTTTTTAAAATCTCACTTTTGAATATAAAACCAGATCTTCTCTTATACCATAATAGATAGATTCTTTCTCCTTTGCTTACTCATTTTTGTTTATATTTTGTTTTAATTTTTTTAGTAGCTTATTATTGTAATCAGATTTCAGTTCTGAGTTGTGGGTAGTGGTGCCCCAGGCTTTAAAACTTTCTTACTCTGAAGTTTATTTTCTGAATTCTTTTTAGGGCCTCCAGCACTCCTCTCCTTTCCTAAGCCATATTTAGGGCTCCCAGACACACCAGACTGAAAACGTCCTTCCTTCCTGCTGTCAGCACCGCCTTCTGGAAAGAAAGAAGGGTCCTTCGATCTTCCCCTACTTAGCACAATGTTCCCCACAAAAGTTCCTGAGGTGAAAGTTCTTGAGGCCCAGATTTCTCCAAGACTGAGATGCACCCAGGGCCAGTTGTTTGTTGATTCAAAGGAATTAGCCTGGAGGTATTTGCATTTCACTCAGGCCAAACCTCAGCCCCTTGAGGGGTCTTTCCTGAAGTACTCTCAAATTGTCTTAGGAGGGCACCTTTTTACCCCTTTATTTTTGCTGATCTGTGTTCATTTTGAGGTGATGTTCTGTCTGTTTGTGGAGGAAATTTGGATAGATTTGAATTTTCTGACCTAGTCCGCCATCTTCCCAGAATCCCTACATTTATAAAACATTAAGGTGGAGGTGGCAACAGGTAAACACCAGCATTGCCTTCTAAAACACTGTCAAGAAGTGGGGGTGAAAATAAGTCTATAGAAAACTTGGAATAAGATCCTGCTGAACTACCTCATCTCAATGGCATTTATGAATAAAACTGGCAGGATGATGACAGAGACGTCAAATAGAATAGATTTGTCAATGTTTATATAATCTCTTTTCATTGTCAGTAAGTGAGGGTCATGTATTTGAACCGTAACAACACAGTCCTTCAGTGTGTCTTATATTGAGTCACATAATTGACTTAAACTTTGAAGGTTGGATCTGGTGATTATCTTTCCACATTCACATCTCTCTCTCTCTCTCTCTCTCTCTCTCTCTCTCCCTCCCTCCCTCTCTCCCTCTCTGTTTCTCTCTGTGTCTATGTCTGTCTCTCTTCCTCTCTATCTCTGTCTCTCTCTCTCTCCCTCTGTCTCTGTCTCTCTCTGTCTCTGTCTCTCTATCTCTCTGTCTGTCTCTGTCTGTCTCTCTGTCTGTCTCTCTCGTCTCTCATCTCTTGTCTCTATGATCCTGATGCAGACTCTTCCTCTACCATTAGCTACTGCCACTCCTGGACATTGCAAGCACCTCCTTGCTGGCTTCCCAAGACCTCCTGACCATTCAGAACAAACAATGTTGCTGACAGTCCGAAATATGTCCCCCTATTTGACTACCTAAGATCTGGAAAGAACAGATGTGAAGAGTCAGGGGCTGCCTGACTCCCACATAGAAGCTAGTGGGAGACAGACCAGCCTTGCCTCCTCCACCAGCTCTTGGGCCCAGTTCTGAGTAATTCTCATGCTTCACCAAACAGTGCAAGAATATTTCAAGAGCTCAGTAGCTTGATCTTATATCACCAAGGAGTTCTTCTGGCTCAGCAGTTGATTAAAGGACTCTTCATCTTCATTCAGCCCAAGTCACTAGGCATGGCCAGAAGTAGCCCTCTCCTCCCACCTCTAGCTTCCAAGTGACCATTTGAAAGCAGGAGAAGAATATCTGTTCATTCTACGTATAAACCACCAGGAAGGGGAAGAAATTGACCCCACTCCAAGTTGATTCAAAACTTGGTAGCTTTCCTTTGCTCATTTTATGCAAGGAAATACACATTGTTTGAGTTTTAAAGGGAGGGATTTCATGGGAGTCGCTTTCTATCTTTTCAGCTCCAGGAGACAATCCATCATTGTGCCCAAGGCTACAACTCTTACATGCTTGACTCCTCCAAGAATGGAGCAGTATTGGACAGCACACACATTGCAGCAGTATTGGACAGCACACACATTGCAGCTGTATTTCTTGGTGACTAGCTGGGAATTTCAATTTGACCAGCAGACGTCAGGAACATATTGACCCATGTTTCTGGTTCATGGAGTGCCTGGTAGCCCAAGTGGTGGTATAAAGGTGACTAAGAACCTACAACCAGTCTTGCAAATAGCACAGAGATTATATCAAGTAATCCTAGGAAGCATAACAATAAGAGACTGAAAAAGCAGGTCAAAGATGCCAAAACCATCAATACCTCTAGCACCAAAACCCTCAAGTCCAGGGTCCTTAGGCCCAAGATTACTCAGGTCATAGGACTTACAGCTAACACCAGAGACACCGGCCACATGCCTGCTACCAGTCCCCTAAGGCAGCACCAAACCACCATGCCCTATGGTCATTACCTTTGACTCTAAGGTTGCCAGACCCACTGAATCAAAGGTACTAAGTAGCCTCCAAGTCTGATCCCAGGGCCTCAAAATCCAATATGAAGACCCTTAGGTCTTAAGTTAAAGTCACCAAGTCTGACTCTAAGGTCCCCAAACCCAATGATTATAAGGCTTCTAAGCTCACTGACTCCAAGGCTGCCAAGTATATCAACCCTAAGGCAGCCAAAACAAAAGATTCTAGGGCTAAGGCTATTAATCCCAAACCTTCCAAATATATGCTTTAGGATATAAGGACTTGTTTAAACTTTAAGTCACAGTTTTTGGCTTTTTTTCCCTCAAGTCAGAGCATGATCACTTGCTATTTTGTATAAATAAAATAAATTGTAAGTCATAAGGAGGGAAAAAAGAGTATATTTGCCCAAGTTGAACTTCTGTGAAGGAGGCTTCAGCCAAAAACATTGAATTAGAAATTGTCTGTGCTTCCTGTAATAGTCTGCAAAGGGCTGAAGCAATACTGTTTGTGACTACATCGACCAAGAGGCAGGTAGGTAATACAGAGTTTAGAGTGCTGGGCCTGGAGTTATAAAGACCTGCATTCACACCAAGCCTTATATACTTACTCATTGTGTGATCTTAGGCAAGCCTATTTGCCTCAGTTTCCTCAACAGTGAAATGGGGATAAAAATAGCCTCCCAGGGTTGTTAGGATCAAATGAAATATCATTTTTAAAGTGCTTTCCAAGCACTTTAAAAGTCTATAGAAAGGCTAGGTATTATCATTATATAATTTTATTTGTAGCTATGTGTCCTATAAATATGTTAAGATTATGGTACTGGTTGCAGCTAGGTGGAACAGTGGATAGAATTCCAGACTTGGAGTCAGGAAGACTCATCTCCCTGAGTTCAAATCTAGCCTCAGACACTTACTAGTTGTGACACCCTAGTCAAGTCACTTAATTCTGTTTCCCTCAGTTTCTACATCTGGAAAATGAGTTGGAGAAGGAAAGGGCAAACTGTTCCAGTATCTTTGCTGAGAGGACCCCATAAGGAGTCAGACATGACTCAAGAACAATAACAAGAAGATGTCACCATCCACAGTGGTGCAAGCTGACTGATAAAGAAGATACTTGTGGGAATGGTTTAAAATGAACCCACTTATTCAGACCTTGATCAACCAGGGATTGGAATGGTTATACTGTGGATGGAGGTGAAGTTTGGTAAATGGCCAATAGCCACATTTCCTTGGATTTAACACAGTACAGTTCTCTTAGAACATCTGTTTGATGTCCTGGATAGTTGCCCTTGGGCCCCTCTATCCTTCATCCGGTTCCTTCCAGACCACAAAATGAAGGAAGAAGACTGGAGGAGTTGACACAAGGAAGGAGAAGGAGGAGGCCTCTCTTGTAGAGGGGAATTTATTCCATAGTTGTCAGGGTCCAGGAGCTGTACTAAAGGTTATTCATCATGTCAAGGTTATTCATCATTTTAATAAAGAACAGTCAATTAAGATGAACTGACTTATTCCAAATCATTTATTCTTATAGTTGTCTCCTTCATTAGACTGTGAACTCCTTGAGAGTTGGGTCTGTTTTTTGCCTTTCTTTGTATTCCCAAAGCTTAGCACAGCACCTAGTACATAGCTTAATAAATTCTGGGTAAGTGACTGACTGATTGATCTAAGCCATTGGTGGATACAGGAATAGAAGAAACTTTATTCAGTTTCTCTAAATCTTTTATTCTTACTTATAATTTAAAGGAAAGAAGGAAGGAAAAAGATTCATGCTTTAACTATGAAAATAAATAATAATAATAATAATAGCTCACACAAAGTCCTTTTTACTTATGATAATAACAGCAACAATAACCAGCATGTTTTGTAGGGCTTTAACATTTGCCAAACACTTTACATATATTATCTCACTTGATTTTCATAAAATTTTTTCACTGAGTATATTTTGTTTTTTCCTCAATTACATGTTGAAACAATTTTTAAATATTTGGGTTTCTTAAAAAAAAGTTTTGAGTTCCAAATTCTGTTCCTTTCTCCCTTCCAATCTCCTTTCCTCCTTCCCTGACACAGTAAGCAGTAAGATATGTATTATAAATGTGCAGTAATGAAAAAAACATTTCCTTATTAGTGATTTTGTGCAAGAAGACCCAAATAAAAGAGAAAGTGCAAGCAAACAAGAAAGGGAGGGGAAAAAAGCTTGTTTCAGTCTGTATTCAAACAACATTAGTTCTTACTCAGGAGGTGGAGAGTATGTTTCATCAATAGTTCTTTAGAATTGTCTTGAATCTTTCACAACAACCCTGTTATTATGATCCCCATTTACAGATGAGGAAACTGAGGCAGTCCGACATTCAGTGACTTGCCCAGATCAAGTCTTGGTGTGTGAAATCACTTAATAAACAGTTTCCACCTGTGAACAATGAAAATTTCTAGTACAATTTTACAAATGAGGCAAAGACAAGTTAGATGACCCAGCCAAAGTCTCATAGATGAAAAAATGAGAGGTAGGATGAAAACAGGACCTGGGACTCCAGAACCAACTCTGTATCCAATGTACCATGATGCTTTCCTGATTATTCAATGAAAAGCATGGCATTGTAGAATGATCAACTTCAGGACCCTAGAGATGCATTGCTGAAACCAACAGTTCCTGAAAAGAGAAAGGTAAAAGAAATTAAAGGATGGAGAATACCTACTTGTAAGCATTAAGTTCAGTCATTTTCCATCATGTCTGACTCTTCATGACCCCATTTGTGGTTTGGCAGAGATACTGGAGTGGTTTGCTATTTCCTTTTCCCCACACATTTTCCAGGCAAATAGGATTAAGTGACTTGTCCAGAGTCACACAGCTAGTGTCTGAGGCTAGATTTGAAGTCAAGAAGATGAATCTTCCTGACTCCAGGCCCAGCACTTTATCCACTGTGCCACCTAGGTACCCCATAAATAATAGTAACTCTTATGTATTGGACATTGAATTGGCCTATTGTAGTCATTCCTAAAAGGTCCAGAACCAAGAGGCTCCTTAGTGGAAGAAGGAGTGATCACAGAGCTACAATCTCCTTGAACCCAGTTCGCCATGTTAGATTTATATACTGCATCCAAGTTTATAAAATGTTTCATACACATCATCTCATTAGACCTTCACAAAAATTCTGTGAGTGCAACTGTTATCATCTTCGTTTCCCAGATGAGGAAATCAAGCCTCAGAGAAATTGTGACTTCCCCACTGTCAAATGATTAGTAAGTAGTAAAGCAAGAATTCACATCAAATTTCTGTTAGATGCTTTGTCCAGCTCTTTTCACTTTCCATCCCTTAAGAGCTAAACCACTCATCAATAGTTTAGTAAGTTATCCAGACAGCATGAAATTATTATTTCTTATTGTTGATTTTATTGTAATGGATTTTTAGAATCAGAAAACCTGAGTTCAAATCCTAACTCTTCCTCTCATTGTCTGTGTGACCATGAACAACTCACTTAACCTGTATTGGTCTCAGGGTTCTCCTTTGTAAAATGAGAGGACTGGACAAGATTATCTCTGGAGTCCCTTCCTTAATTGTCCTAAATTGATGGGCCTATGGGTGGCTTTGTGCAAATTATTTACTCTTTTCCCCTGTCTCCATCTATAAAATGTATATGACATTAAATATCAGTACATTTCAAAAAAGCACAAATTAAATTGTCATGACATACGTATGGCAAAGGTAAACAAAATGGAATGAAGAGTATTGTGTTGCCTCTTGGGTACTAGACTGGAAACAGACAACTATTTACAGCCAATGAAGTAAGCCACTTATAAATATGTTTTAGTTCGGTAGAGGAAATTTCGTCTCTGAGTCTTTGCAGACTCAACAAGAGGTCTAAGTTGCTCTGAACATGGATGTTTGGGAGTGGACGTGGTGAGTGGGGGAGGGTCCTGGGGGAGTGACTGGGCTGCTTTCCAGCAGCAGCTGTAAATTGGAGACATGGGAATGTAGGAGTCTTAAGTTGGTTTAGAAACACAGGAAAGCAATGCAGTGAAGGCGCCCTCCCAAGTGTGTGACTCCCGGGTTTAAAAAATTCCTTGACCTCTGTGAGAAATATAGTCCCATGTCCCATACTTATCTACAGCTAGTTGGGCATAGCAAAAGGGAGGGTTACTTGGCCAGGGCACAGAATTGTGGGGTGTGTGTGTGTGTGTGTGTGTGTGTGTGTGTGTGTGTGTGTGTGTTTAAAGGCACTTCCTGAATTTCTCTTGTGGAAAGTGTTAGAAACAACTTCAGACAGGATGTATTTTTACAGTTTCCCTCCTTATGAGAAAGCTAGGACATTTCTTACAAAATAAAGATGAAACCTGTGATTCCTTGAGTACGGGTTGGCTGAAGGAAAGGGACAGTTAAGAAGGAAGATCTTAATTAGCTTGAACACAGGCCAAAAGACATTTGATGTTTTTCAGTCAGGTCCGACTCTTTGGGGTTTTCTTGGCAAAGACATTGGAGTGGTTTACCATTTTCTTCTCCAGCTCATTTTACAGATGAGGACACTGAGGCTAACAGGATTATATGATTTGCCCAGGTCGAATAGCCAGCAAGTATCTAAAGCTGGATTTGCCTTCACGTCTTCCTAACTCCAGGCCTGGCTCCCTATTCACTGAACCATCTAGCTGCCATACATACATACAAAGACATACATCAGAATAATCTGCTCTTTAATCAACAAACATGTCAGAATTGCACAAAATTGTGTTCAGGAACAGACCTTGGCTTACTTTAAGTTAGGAGACCTTTTATCTTAGTGTCAGAGCTTCATCATTAAGTCTCCTTGACTATGGACACAGTCCAAAACTACTTAACATGCATGACAGAAATACCAAAAATGATGTCAGGACAACATGAAAGTTCTAGCCTCAAACTGAAAAGCCAAGCACTCCTGAATGGACATTCTTATCTTTGATTCATCTTGATTTTTACATGGTCACTACAACATAAGGTGTGTGAAATGATTTAATAAAATGTTTTCACTGGTGAGCAATGAAAATTTCGGAGTTCAATCCTTGAAAATGAATGAAATTAAGGATAGGAAGAATGATTTGTACCCAAAATAGTGAAGTGACCAGTGAAATCTAAATTTTAAAAATAATCCAAGATTTATTTCTAGGGAGAGAGGAAGATTGGGAGTGGAAAGAGAACAATGTTAAAAGTAGGTCCTTAATTTGAGAAGCATGCTATGGGATGGAATTTTACTGAACAATCAAATTTTCCATCTTTGTTACCTAACCTTCTTTTTCTAGTCAATGCAAACTTAGGTGAATGCTGGGTGTTTTTTTTTTCTTCTTTTCCTTTCCTAATGCAGGGATGGAAAGCTCTTATGATTTATTTCATTATATATTCCAACAAAAGGTAATCTTGAAAAGAAAATCCCTGTCACTGTTACTTACTACCTATGCCTTGGATTACGGAAATTGAAAAAAAAAGTTGAAAATCAAATGACTTTTCACCATTTATGCTATTTATTTTCTGTGAGCATTTCACTCACTGTGGATCATTAAAAAAAAAATAACTGTTCAGTCTCACTTAACGCTTCAAGTCAATTACATTTTCTGGTTCTCATATACTAACACAGCACTGTTATCTTAGGGTTTCCAGCACTGTGAAAGAATCATTTCATGGAAGGAACTCTATTTCAGCTGAAATGTTTCTTTCTATCTCTTTTTTAAAAAAATTTAAAAAAAAAAAAAGAAACAACAAAGTAAATGTTTTGGGCCTAAAACTAGGACCCTTTAAATATAAACAGTCCTCTCTTGCTGATCAGGGGCTGGGCAATATTCCATTGCCTCATAGTTGACTCTTCTCTCCATAAGATCAAAGAGGAATTTACAATCCAATAAAGAGTGCTTACAAACAATGATACTAATTTATACAGAGAGCTGAGGATTGCATCTAGTGTCTGACAAAAAACATGAAACCAGATTTAATTTAAAAAACAAACAAGCAAACTGACAAACCAGCCATGAAGGCAAAACATTTTGGGAAGGGCAGGTAAATTTCCATTACACTATTTATCACTAATTAGAGTGAATTAGTGAACCATACATAGCAGTGACTTAGCTTGACTCCCCTACATCCTTCCAGTGAAGTATTATATTGATACTGTATTTAAAGATAGTTAATTGGATAGTGTAGCTTCTGATTATTCAGAGTGTAGTCTTCATTCGTTCAGCAAATGTTTATTAAGCTTATGCTCTGTCCTAGATGTGAGATATCAAGATGAACAGGACATGGTTCCTATCTTAGAAGAGGTTGGGGGTGGGGAGGCAGGGAGGGTAGAGTGTTCATGAGGTTACTTCTCAATGAAGAATCAGAGAGGAGGCTGTGTTTGAACTGTACCTTGAAGGACTGATAGAAACTTTGCAGGCAGGTTTGAGTGGGAGAAAGTGCTGCTTGAGGAGGAAACTGTGAGCCAAGTCGTAAATAAAACATTGAAACATGGGCACATTTGGGAAATGGTAAGTAGTAGAAAAAAAGTAATACTAAGGAATAACTGAAAAGGTAGTTTGAGATCAAATCCCACGGATCCTCCAGTTTCCTTGTTGGGAGTTGTAACTTTATATTGCCTGAG
Source organism: Pseudochirops cupreus (assembly GCA_028627135.1). Lineage (NCBI taxonomy): Eukaryota > Metazoa > Chordata > Mammalia > Diprotodontia > Pseudocheiridae > Pseudochirops > Pseudochirops cupreus. The sequence goes on along the minus strand of CM053583.1, from coordinate 168,977,139 downwards.
TGGGGATGACATGATAAGATCTCTACATAAAGAAGATTAATCTGGAGGTAGGATGTAGAGAGGGGAGAAAGATTGGAAATGGGATGACTGAGCAGATGATTGAAGAAAAAAATGCTTACATTTTAGGCATGAATAGCCCAAAGAAAAGGGTGCTTTTTGAAGGGGGGGGCACCCGAAAGTGATAGAGCAGTGGTTCTCAATCTTCCTAATGCCGCGACCCTTTAATACAGTTCCTCATGTTGTTGTGACCCCCCAACCATAAAATTATTTTTGTTGCTACTTCATAACTGTAATTTTGCTACTGTTATGAATCTATCTAATATGCAGGATGTATTTTCATTGTTACAAATTGAACATAACCCACAGGTTGAGAACTGCTGTGATAAAGGGTCCTAACCAAGGCAGAAAAGCAATGAAAGTTAGTTTAGCAAAGTGTTATGCACATAGTAGATGCTCAATATGAACGAATCCAGCCTCACAATTTAGCCTTTGACTGGTCGTATTGCAGAGGAATACCCTGAAGATTCACTGTAACATCTGTAGGACTCAGCAGTCAATGATTAATTTCCTGAAAGTGTCAGTTTTCCTTTAAATGTTAAAAATTGTAGCAGTCAGACCAGTGATTTTAAGAACAATTCAGATGATTATTCCCCCTGTGATCCTAGAACAATAGAATTGTAAAAACCAAACAAAACATAAACAAAAAACATTAGTAAAAGCTGGAAGGGAATTTTGAAATGATTTAATTCCTTCTCCTCCTTAACTGTAATTGGAAACAAGACCAAGAGGGTCCAAGGTCACAAAATTAATTAGTGATACTATCCAAGCTAGAATCTGGGTCTTTTGACTCCCAGACTGATTTGGTTCCACGATACCATTTTTAGAACAATTATGTGCCGTGTGGGTTGAGGATTGTTTTAATGTTGATGATTGTTGTTTGGGGAAGGCACATTTCACAGTAATATTTTAAACTCTTTTACCTTTTCTGTTTCCAATCCCTTTCTTTTTGACTTACATCATGCCAGAGTAGTTAACATCAGGAAAAAAACCCAAATAAAGCAAAAGGGACCAAAGTATTAAAAAATTATGAAGACAGGGAAAGTTGTAGATTAAACTTAATATTCTAGAACTTACTTCATTTAAAAGCAATTTTTAAAAATAAAAAAAAAGATATTTTTTCTCCTTCCGACTACCTTTATTTTTCTACCATTAAAACAAAACAACAAATCTGAATCCTTGGAAACAAATATGCAGAGTCAAGCAAATGAAATCTCCCACATTGAGCCTGTACCAAAAATATGTCTCTTTCTGCACCCCAAATCTGTTACCTGTCATGAGGTGGATAGCACCTCCTCTGGGACCATAGGCGGTCATTGTATTGATCATTATTCTAAAGTCTTTCCAAGATATTGACTTTTGCAATACTAATGCTACCATGTAAATTGTTCTCCTGACTCTGCTCACTAGATTCTGCCTCAGTTCATACAAGTCTTCTCAGGTTTCATGGAAAATGTCTCCTCCACCATTCTTTCACTCCTGGTTTTTTTTTTACCAAGTTTGTGTTTCTTGACGTATACAAGGAGATTGAGAGCAAGCATGTATCAAGGAACTCTGTGTCAGGTATTAGTTTCCTGCTGTTTCCTGTATATCTTCTCTCAGTTGTTTGGAGGCTGTGTTGATTTCAAAGGGAGGCTTCACTGAGGACATAGGTAAAGCATGGAAAGGAATATGAACTAGGTACGTTATTTATTGATCAAAAAGCAACTCAAAAGTATAAATAGAATGAGGAAAAAAACAACATGTGGCATTTTCATCAGATATATCCTATCCCCAGATATTGGTAGGAATCTCCCTTGAATTTTTTGGAAAGCATAAGTATTCTTCTTGTATTTTGCTAGTTTTAGTGAAAGAGGTCTCATTTTAGAAAATCCCACATGTCTCTCCCCCTTCATTTCTAGGATCCCTTATTATCTACTCATTTCTTTTTTCATACTCAGTTTAATTAACCATGGGTAGAGTGGATGGGTGGATTGGCTGCCCAAAGGCTGAACTAATAGTTAAATATGCTGCAAGTCTAGAAAAAAGGAGCTGTCCTGCAGAGGAAGATGAGATATTAGAACCCTGTGAGTTGGCAAAACTGTATGAACTGGTTTTGACTCTCACAATCTTACTGCTCTCTTAAAAACTACCAGTGAAGGAGCTCTTTTTAACAGGTCCAATGACCATTTCTCACCCTCACCCTCTTTGACTCCTTTTTCATTTTTTCCATTGAGTACTCCTTGAAACTTTCGTGTCCTTCAGCTTCCATGGTGTTGATCTTTTCTGTTTCTCCAAGTACCTCCTTGATCACATATTTATTTCCTCTTTTTAGGAGTCTCATTCCTTCTTCTGTTCTTCTAATTGTTGTTGTTTGGGTGTTCAGTTGTGTCTGACCCTTCATGATGCCATGGACTATTGAATACCACTTCCTTCTATCCTCTACTATGTCCCAAAGTCTGTCCAAGCTCGTATTCATTGCTTCCACGACACTGCCAATCCATCTCACCTTCTGCCATCCCTGTTTCCTTTTGCCTTCAATCTCTTCTGCCCTATTACTTCCCACTCCCCTACTTTGGGGTGTAGGGTATATTCAGGGAAGTACCTCTAGCATGAGCAGTGCTGAGCTCTTTTGGAGGCTGCTTTCCAGCTTTTGTGTCCAACTGATTCACCCAACTCTCACCTATGGCTCTAAGAAGTTCTATCATGTGCCTCAGCCACAGTCTGGTAAACTATTTTGGCAGACAGACTAAATCAGGTTGAGGGATCTCAAGCCCTTCAGTGATTTGGGCGGGGGGGAGTTGATGGAGAACAATTTGTTTGAACAGCCATAAAGGTGGCTGAAGCAGGTGCTGTGGAGCACTTAGAACTTGGTTAGACATCAAGGATGCCAAAATCAGCCTCTGCATCCCAAGTCATCATTAGTTATCTTGACTTTGTCCTGGCAATGACTCTGGAAAAGAGAAAGAGATCAACAACTTGGTGCAACTCAGTTTCACTTAAATCCAATTTTTGTATAAATCAAAATACATCACACATACCATTTTACCATTTTTACCCATCCTGTGGCGACAGGCAAATGATGAAGCAGCAAGTGTGGATAAATTAGGAGCTGTGGTCACAGCCTTGCCCACAGGCAGCCCAGACCATAGGGTCATCTTCTGACTGGAAGCAACAGTGAGATTCAGCAGCCCCCTGGGTGTCTGAGCAGGCCTTTTGAAGAACTGTGGTGCTTACATCCTTAGGTAGGGAAGGGACCAGAAAAGGTGTCCTAAAATTGTCTGCTTACCCAACCCTGGTCTGTTTACCATGGTAGGCAGGGATCCCATCCCATGCTCAAAACACAAAAAAGTACAAAAACTTTTACAAAGATGATTCCACTCACCACTGGTATTTGGGTTGTGTGCACATTTATGGACAATACGAAATCTGGTAGAACTAAATGATGAACAGCTCTTGTTGCAAGAGAACTCATCAGGTACCACACCCAAATAGCAGCTCTAAGTGAAACAAGGCTGACAAATGAAGGTCAGCTTACTGAAGTTGGAGCAGGATATGCATTTTTCTGGAGTGGTCAAAGGGAAGCACCGTGAAGCTGGTAGGTTTTGCAATCAAAGTTAACCCAGTCAACAAGCTTGTGTGCCTACCAAAAGGAATAAATTACAGGGTTATGAAAACGTGTTTACCACTTCCAGGTAAGCGCCATGCCACCGTCATCAGTGCCTCTGCTCCTACCATGACAAGCCCTTTTGAGGTCAAAGAAAAATTTTATGAAGATCTGGAGACCCTCATCATCAATGTACCAAAAGACAACAAACTTACAAGTGACTTTAATGCTAGAGTAAGCACAGTCTACCAGACATGGCAAGAAGTCCTTGGGAGGAATAGAGTCAGAAACAGCAATATCAATGGTCACTACTGAAGAGTTGTGCATATCATGACCTTCTTATCACCAACACTGTCTTCCATTTACTTAAATGTAATAAAACTTCATGGATGTACCCTCACAGCAAACATTGGCATTTACAATGACTATGTCATTGTAAAGAGAAGAGACAGAGAGGATGTGAGAGTGATGTGTGGCACAGAATGCTGGGCTGATCATAGACTTATCCTCTCCAAGCTAAATATTCTCATTCAACAGAAATAGAAGCCCCAAGGCAAGATGACTACCAGATGTCAACAGATTAGAGGGCTTCTCCAAGCAGGGAACAGTTCACTGCAAGCTTGGAGGGAAAGATGAGCCAACACAGTTGGCAACAGTGGAGCAGAAGAAGAATGGGCAGCTTTCAGAGATTTGGCAAACAGCACTGCATTAACTCATCTGGGTCAGAACACTTATAAATATCAAGATTGGTTTGACAAGAATGATGGGGAAATTCAGAAACTGCTTAGAAAAATGAGAACTCCACAGAGTTTACCAGCAGAATAGTTCGTCCGTCCCTAAGAAGGCAGCATTTAACTCCATCAAAAACAGAGTGCAAGCAAAGCTTATTGATATGCAGTATTCTTGGCTCAGTAAGAAGGCAGATGAAATTCAGTCTTACGTTGATAGTAACAATCCAAAGTGCTTTTATTATGCCCTGAAGGCTATTTGTGGGCCAAAGACCTATGGTGCATCTCAACTGCTTATGGAGTCACGTTGATTAATGATAAGGAAATGATCCTGGAGAGATGGGCTGAACACATCCATAGTGTTCCGAAGAGACCATCATCAATCAATGCTGAAGCCATTGATTGCAAACTCAGGCTGAAGTCAATCCCTCTCTAGATGAATTTCCAACTGAAGAAGAGGTTTTGAATACCATTAGGCTCTTCTTGCATGGCAAAGGAGCTGGTGCTGATACTATTTCAGCTGAGATTTACAAGGCAGGGGGTCTACTACTCGATTCAAAGCTGACTGAAATTTTCCAGGTTATATGGCAAGAGGAGGTTATCCCTCAGGAGTTCAAGCATGCCTCCACTGTCCATCTCAATAAAGGTAAGGGAAAGGAAATAGATTGTCCTGTGACAATCACAGGGTGTATGTGTGGCTGGAGGGAAGGGTTAAAAGGGGTAAGGGTCTCTTTCTTAGTAATTGTTGGCAAGATTCTTGCCAGAATTGTATTTAATAGGCTGATCCTTCACCTGGAAGATGATCATCTACCTGAGGGCTGAGGAATGGTAGATAAGGTATTTGCTGCCTAACAACTCCAGGAGAAATGCCAGGAGCAAAGTAGAGGTCTGTACAAAGCATTTGTTGGTGTGACCAAGTCCTTTGATACTGTTAGGACTTGTGGAAAATTATGTCAAAATTTGGCTGCCCAGAGAATTTTATCAGTATTATACATTAATTTCAAGATGATATGCTTGCCTGTGTTCTGGGTAACGGATGATGTTCTTGTGTTTTCCCCAGTCACCAATGGAATGAAGCAAGAATGTGTACTCACTCCTGTGCTTTTTAGCATGATGTTTTCAGCAATGTTGTCAGACACCTTCAATGAGGAACAAAATGGCATCAAAGTCAGCTACTGTACTGATGGTAAATTATTCAACTTGAAAAAGCTACTAGTTAAGACTAAAGTGGAGGGAGAGTTGGTGCATGAGTTTTGTTTGCAGATGATTATCCACTCAATGAAGCCTCTGAAGCTGAGATACAACAATGTATGGGTCAATTCTCTGCTGCTTGTGATAATTTTGACCTAACAATCAACACCAAGAAAACAGAGGTTCTCCATGAGCCAGCACCACGTTTTCTGTATATGTATGGGACCATCAGTTACAGCAATGGAGAAATTTTGAATTCAGTGGATAAGTTCACTTCCTTGGCAGTATACTTTCAGGTTGATACAATCATTTCCAGAGCTAGCTCAGTGTTTGAGAGGCTCCAAAGGAAAGAGTGGGAGAGAAAAAGTATTAGACTGACTACCAGACTGAAGATTTACAAAGCTGTTGTGTGACTCTTGCTGTTGTATGCCTATGAAACCTGGACAGTGTAACCAGTGGCATTCCAGGAAACTGAACTGCTTTCATTTGAATTGTCGTAGGAAGATTCTGAAGATCACTTGGCAGGATAAGGTACTGCACTCTGAGGTGTTTTCTCAAACTGAACTACCAAACTGAAACCCTACTGCAAAGACTGCAACTCTGATGGGTTAGTCACATTGTTTGAATGCCAAACATATGTTTGCCTAAAAGACTACTTTTCAGAGAACTCACACAAGGCAGGACGTCAGAAGAAGCAATACAAGGACACTATCAAGGTCTCTCTGAAGAACCTTGGAATCGATTGTGAAACATGGGAGACATTGGCACGGGACTTCCCCAGGTGGCATGTCTGCATCAAAGAAGGTTCTGTGCTCTATAGACAAAGGAGAATTGCAGTAGCTCAAAAGACATGTGAGGTGTGCAAATTTAGAGAAATCTCCATTTCAAATGTTCATACAGACTATTTGTGCCTAACCTGTGGGAGAGTCTTCTGAGCTCTCAGTTAGACATACTGTACTGTATCTTGACCCCAACATAGTAATGTCAGTTTGGTCCTCTTCAAGTATAAAGGATAGTAACCAACTGTGTGCATATATGACACATGCATGTATGTGCACACACATGTGCATGCATACATATACACACACGTGTATGTATGTTCATATCTTATGCAATGCAACCTGCAAATAAGTATACATATGTATACATATACATATCTCTGTGGTAGAGCCTTCTGAGTTTGTATTGGTCTGCTCATCCACAGTCAGATCCACTCTACCTTGGCTCTGACATAGTGTTGCCATTTGGGTCCTCTTTGAGAATGGAAAACAACAATCAACCAACAAAATCACCTAACTGAGAGCATTTTAAGTGGTTCTGTCTCTCTGCTCTCTGCTTTTTTCTTTCTCACTCACTTGGTCCACTCTCATGGGTTAACCTATCACTTCTATACAGTTATCTTTAGGGAATACCAAATCTATATTCCTTACCTTGAATTCTCCCTTATTTTCTGGTGTCATATTTTCAATTTACTATAGGTCATTTACACTTGGATGTTCTGATATTTAGCTCTAATGCAACATGTCCAAAACGGAATTTCTCATCTCCCTTGCCAGGACAGCTCCCTTTCCCAATTATTCCATTACCATCAGTACTTTTCATTTCCCTGGGTGAAAAAGTTCATTCATTTCCCCACTCTCACCACTTTAATTCCAGCCCTGATCACTTCACACCTGGTTTGTTGCAGCAGCCTGCTTACTAGTCTCTCTGCCTTTAGTCAATCCATCCTGTATAGCAATACAAGATTTATCATTCAAAAACACTATTTTCTACTTCTTCCTGACTCTTGTATCAAGTCCAAAGTCCTACACTTGATTTTCAAGGTTATTTTCTCCCAATATGTACTTTATATGGCACTTGGGCTAATCTCACTGTCTCCCATATAATTCATGCTTAGTCCTACCCTGTACCTTTGTTTAGGTTATTTCTGCCAAATGAAATATTCTCTCTGTTTAACCTTTACGAACCATAACCAGTTTTCAGGAACCAGACTAAGGACCATCTCATCTATCAAAACTTTTCTGATTATTGCAACTAGGTGGTGCATTGAATGCAGGGATAAACTTGAAGTCAGGAAGATCTGAGTTCAAATGCAACCTTAGTTAGCTCTGCAACCTTGGGCAAATCACTTAACCTGTTTCCTCAACTAAAAAGTAAGGATAATAATAGCATTTATCTCCCAGGATTACTGTGATTATCAAACGATTATAATTTTTATTATTATCCTTTATAAAGCTTTTGCAAATCTTAAAGTGTTGCACAAATACCAACTATTCCTCCTCCTCTTTCTCCTATGTATGGAGTAATGGAAAGAATGTCCATGAATCTTTAGAGTTCAAGGTCCAGCTTCCCCTCTGCTCTTAGTCATGTAACCTTGGATAAGCCATTAAATTCCAGTAGCCTCTGTTTCCTGCCTTTTGTAGTATCAGTACTACCTCACTTCCAGCATTATTTTGAGAATCAAATGAAATGTTGTATGTAAAACTGCTTTGAAAACTTGTAAAACTTTAAAAATAATTAACATCTATTGGGTACTTTTATTTTTATAAAGTGATTTCTTATAACTCTGAGGTAGATAGATAGTGTGAATGATGATGTTGATAAAGAATATTTATTACTATAAAGGACTTTATAAATATGATCTCATTTGATCTTCACAAAAATCCTTGGGAGGTAGGTGCTATTATCATGATCCCCATTTTACAGATGAGGAAACTAAGGTCCAGAAAGATTAAATGACTTGCTTAGGGTTACATAGCTAGTAAATATCATTATCAGTATTTTACATTTTTCCAACTAAAACGCAGGGAAATGGCAAAGCCAGGATCTAGATCATCTGCTTTGTAGACTATTTCTGTATTGCTCTTTTTTTATCTGAAATCTTACTGTTTCTGTAAATGGTACCACATGCTTTAGTTTTTCTTTATTTACTAATCACTACCAAGTTTTGTTTCTCCAGTTAAATTGACTGAATGAGCGCTGCCTCAGTCAAACTGGAACCTGTCAAAGACCTTAGCTTGAAAAATCCAAGGTCCTCCACTGTATCCTGGGCCATCTCCAATTGTCCTGATCCATATTTGGCCACTGGACCCAGATGGCTCCAGAGGAGAAAGTGAGGCTGGTGACTATACACAGCCCTCTTTCACTTAAATCCAATTCACTTGCATGCCATAGTATCAGCTCCCTGATGTTATGGTCCTCTTCAAGAATGAAGGGCAAAAAGCAGCAGCATATTCCCTATAACACTAGATATATGTCTTCAAGTATTCATTGATGTATCTTGACATTTTTTCCCCTTTAACCAGAGATGCTATTAAATACCTACATTGGCAAACTGGAATGATTCTAACTCATCCACTTTTCCTGACTCTCTCAAGTAGGTGATAATGAGAAGTGAAAGAACCACAAAATTGGTGACAGCAAGGTCAAAGTGCCATGAGTAATATTTGAGGAATTGTAGGGACCTGCAGAAGTGACCAAAGACTGGACATGAACAAATGTCATATCAATTTTCTAAAGAAGGAAGTGTATCATTCTGCAAAGTTCAGAATGGTGAAGTTGATGGCAAATCCAGGTAAAATTTCTTAACAAATTATTAAATAAATAGTTTGTGAGCTCTTAGAAAGGGCTTACTAGGAGTCATCATAGGTTCACAGGGAAGATTTTCCTGCTAGAAAAAATATAGCATCAAAGTCAAAGGTTTTCCTTCCACCCTCCGTCTTCTCCTATGAAAGATGTATGTAATAGAGGCAAGAGTGCAAGCCAGAAAGATAGAGAACAATAGTCTTGATTTCTTGATTTAGTTTTTGCTTTGGTTTAGATTAATTTGTATGCCAAGTCAGAGGACCTTGAGAATTTCTAACTATCAAATAAGTCTGGGACAATGGACATTTCCACACCCAAGGAATTAAAAGATTGAACAACCTTAACCCAAACAAACTACTCTGCCTGATTTTTGTTTGGCAGCCCCTCATTATCGTAGCTCATAGCTTTTGTTTATGACTAAAGAGATGTTAAGCAGCCCAGAGAAGAGCTTTCTAGTCCTTGGTCCCTAGCAGAACAGAGTTAGATGGCCAGCATGTGGCCCCAAAGAGACAAAACTAATAAACTGGTATTATGGAATAATGCTTATAGCAGCAGTCATTGGCCAATAGACCAGCAGAAGCAGAAGAAGGCAGAGAGGTGATATCCACAGTTGAGGAAACTGAGGCATAGAAGTTGAGTAATTTGTCCAGGGTCATACATATAGTGTCTTAGGTCCGATTTGAACTTAGGGCTTCCTGACTCCACACTCAGTATTCTATCTGCCATCTCACCTAGCTGTACCCATAAGTGTCACCTACAGTTATGTCTCTTCACACATGTTCATTGGCACTTAATAAATGCTTGTTTCCTCCCTATGTTTTCTGAGACTAGGTCCACTCTGCGGGAGCTTTATCTATTTATTTGGCCTTTTAAAAAATACAGTATAGATCTTTAGAACTGAAAGATGTTTTCTAGATCAAGTAGGCTAGGCCTTCTTAACCCGAAGATGTCTATGAACTTGTTTGTCTAGATATTTTTTGGAAAAAAATTCACATTAGTCATGTTGTGAAGAAGAATTAGAACCAATAGGAGAAACCATAAGAAAGAAGAAACGAGGGAGAGAGGGCAAGAGAGAGAGAGAGAGAGAGAGAGAGAGAGAGTAAATAGTATGCTTTGATCTGCATTCAGACTCTTTTTCTGGATGTGGATGGCATTTGCCCTTATGAGTCTTTTGGAGTTGTCTTAGATCCTTGCATTACTGAGAAGAGCTAAGTCTATCAAAGCTGGTCATCACACACTGTGACTGTAATTGTGTACAATGTTCTTCTGATTCTGCTCACTTCACTCAGCATCGATTCATGTAAGTTTTTCAAGGTTTTTCTGAAGTGTGCTTACTCATCATTTCTTGTGGAACAATAGTATTCCTTTACATTTACATACCACAACTTGTTCAGCCATTCCCCAATTGATGGACATTCCCTCAATTTCCAGTTCTTTCCCAGCATAAAAAGAGCTGCTATAAATATTTTTGTACATGTGGGTCCTTTTCCCATTTTTATGATCTCTTTGGGATATAGACCTAGGGTATTGCTGGGTCAAAGGGTATGCACATTTTTATAGCCCTTTGGGCATAGTTCCAGATTGCTCTCCAGACTGGTTTGATCAATTCATATTTGTTTGAATATTTTGATAACTGTATTTCAATGTAATTCACTTCCTTTATAATCCTCTATATTGTATTATATGCATTTAAAAACATTATTCTGAGGACTTTACCAGATTGCCGAAAGGGTCCGTGACACTCCCAATTTTATCCAACTCCTTCATTTTGCAGATGAGCAAAATGAAACCCAAAGGGTTAAGCTATTTTGTCCAAAGTCACATAGCTAGTTTAGGAGTGGAGCTGATCCATAAAGAGTAATAAACAAATGTTATCTCAGTTGATCCTCACTACAATCCTGCGAAGTAGATGATATGATTTTATCCATTTTAATTATCATAACCGCCATTACAGCCTGCTGTGTGCCAGGCACTTTTCAGATATTAACTCATTTGATCCTCATAGCAACATTACGAGGTAAGTGGCTACCTATTTTACAGTTGAGGAAACTTAAGGTAAAGAGGTTTGTCCATGGTCACACAGATAGTAAGTCTCTGAGGCCATATTTCAACTTGAGTCCAGGTCACTGTGCTAACCAGCTTCCTCCATAGACCCTGATCTTTTTCTTCCTGTAGGTATAGAAAGTAGACCACTACCAATGTTCATTAAAATATCTTGGACATTCTCATGAAACCTTAGGGAGGGGAGTAAATAGGAAGCAAAATCACTCTTTGCTCTACCTAGACTCTGGGCTATGGGAAGCAGTGGGTCTGGGTGTTCCCTAGACCAGATAGAGCAAATTAGAGGTGGTACTAAAGACAAGTTGGAACCAGTAAGGGTGGAGATTATCCTAGTCTTCTCTTGCCTGGTTCTATTCTTTGGGGGTCATGGAACTGGAGAGAAATAGAGATATTAATCTTGAGGCTATTTTAGCTTTTCTTTCTCTCCATCATCTTAAATGTGATGGAAAGACAACCAATCAGTCTACTTTCTCTGCCAGTAAGACTATGAGAGGAATGAGAATACTTGAAAAAAAATGAATTTCTAAAGTAGGCAGTATTGTGATTTTGTATGCGATATTGTTCCTTTGGAAACAAGCTAATATGTTGGCACAGAGATAAGATCTTCTTTCCTTTTCACAGTGAATATAATGTGGTGGAGACAGTACTTGCTGAGATAGGGCACCAGAGGATGTGGGTAGGATTGTTAGTCTATTCATTTTACTAGGGTCAGGTATGGACATTTATTGCTTTTATAAGCATCATTTTTGTTTTAAAATATGATGGGGAGGGGAGGTATGTGTTTGCAGATAAGTAATTTACATTAGGTTCTCTTAAAGGGCCAACAGTCAAATTTCTTTTGTTATGATGCTTTCCAGCAGTAATATTTGTAAAGAGAAGAGATGGTTCATGCATCCGTTCCTGTTTTTAGTTTTTATAAAGTCTGAGAGAAATTTTTATTGAAAGGATATGAAATAATGGGTAAGAAGAACGATTTTCTTCAAGGAAGGTAAGGGGAGAGAATAAAGAGACAGACATACACAGAAATAGAGAGATAGAGAGAGAAACAGTCAAAAACAAAGGGGGAGGAAGATACATAAATTTGTACATATATGTATATGTACACACAAGTGTATATATGATATTTACATATATGTTTGCATTATATGTTTGTGTGTATACACACAGAGAGACATATATATGACTTTCTTGTCATCTCAGAGATGAAGTAGAGAGTTCCAATGTACCTAATAGACAGTTAGGTGGCTTAGTGGCCTGGAGTTAAGAAAGATCTGAGTTCAAATCTAAGCTCAGACATTGACTAGCTGTGTGACCCTGGGCAAGTCACTTAACCTCTGCTTGCCTGAATCCACTGGAGAAGGAAATGGCAAATCACCCCAGAATTTTTGCTAAGAAAACCCCAAGGACAGGATTGGTGTGAGAGAGAGAGATAGAAAAAGAGAGAGAGAGAGAGAGACAGAGAGAGAGAGAGAGAGAGATATGAATGTGGAAAGATAATCATCAGATCTAACCTTCAAACTTTAAGTCAATTATGTGACTCAATATAAGACACAAATATAGAGAGAGAGACAGACAGAGACAGAGGGAGAGACAGAGAGAGACAGAGAGGCAGAGAGAGATGGAAGGAAGGGAGGAAGGAGAAAAGGAGGGGGAGAGAGAGAGAGGAAGACAGAGATAGAGAGAACAGGGGAGAGAAAGAGAGGAGAAAAAACAGGAAAAGAGAGACAGAGACAGAGAGGAAGAGAGAGAGGAGAAAGAGAAAGAAAGAGAGAGGGAGAGGGAGAAGGAGAGAGAGAGAGAGAGACAGGGAGGAAGAGAGAGAGAGAGAGGAGAGATTGGTAGAATCATTTAAAATTTTCCTTTTTTCCTTTTAATTGTACTTTTATTCTTGAAAATGCATTTTTACAGGCAAGAATGAAAAGGAGTTCCAGAATGAAGGGTGGCCAAAGCCTACCCTATGGAAATACCAGAAAAAGAGGTCACATTTACCCAGACTCAGGATAAGCAGTGCCTGGGTGGCTAGGGGAAGTGTGATTGGAGTGAGCATGGGTCATCTAATTTGCCAAATCATTTCTAGGTTAACCATTCTTATTTGTCTGCCACGTTCCTGTCTAGAAAGAATGAACATCCAACTGGCTTGAGAAGCTTTGAAACCCTAAAAGCTAAAATCACCTTTTGCTCAGATGCTGTGTTTCTGAAGGAAATAGTCTGATCTGCTTGAAAGGGAATGGGGCTGCTTCTAAAGGTCTCAGAAGTGCATCTTTCTTTTTCATCGGAATTTGTTTTCAGGCAAGATACTAAATCACCTCTCCAAAGCAGATCTTGACCTGAAAGGGACTAAGAGGCCAGGCCATCTAGGCTCTCTTTTTACAGATGAGAAAACTGAAGTCCAGGGTGGTTTACTCTACGTCACCCAGGACATAGGAGTCCGAGACATTTGAACCTAGATGACTGGCTCCCTTGGTTTCACTATATTCTGCTGCCTCCACTGAAATTTTCTGAATCTTAGAACACATCCATTCCATCTTTTTACAGACAAAAAACAAACGAACAAACACAACTTTATTCTGTTTTTCCTATCTTCCAAAGGGGGGGAGGGATCCCAACTTGCTTATTTTAAAAATATATATGTACACACATATATATATGTCTCTATCTATATTTAAGACATAGTTTTAGTAGTGGTTTTCATTTGGCTCATATCAATTAGCTCAAGAAGAGCTGGGTAGTTATGGAGATGCATATAGAATTTGGGAGCCTCAGACTTCAGATCAGTGTTGCAGTGGGTCTGCCTTACATACTTAAGAGCAAGGCTGGGGAGATTACATCAAAGGACCTGAAGACAGAACACATTTACTTTTCTGATTCAAATTACTTTGTTTGGAAAAAAGTAAACACAATTACCTTAACAACTGAGCTGGGAGGCTTTGAGGGTTTAACACTATATTGTTTTCCTAGGGAAAGGGTGGAGACCTAGTCAGAGCTGGCAGAGGAGCCTAGAAAGCCAGCCCAGGTGGTTTATTTGTTTTTACTTTCTGGCCATCTCAAAGATGAATTGGAGAGTTCCTATGTGCCTAATAAAAATTCTTAACAATCCCATTTCCCTCCCCCTCCACACCTTTGAAAGTGAAATTTCTTTTCTTGATCAATGGTTCATTAAAAAAAATTTAAAAGTCTTTTGTTCTCTAAAGAGTAGGTCTGAGCAAGCCCAAAGAGCTTCACTGTCTCCCTATTACTTCCAGAATCAAATAAAAAAATACTGTTTGTCCTTTGAAGCTCTTTATAACCTGGACCCTTCCTATCTTTTTAGCCCCATTACATCTGAATCCTCATTCACCCTAGCACTTTTGTGATTTAATGACACCGGCTTATTTGTAGCTCCTTAAACACACATCCCATCTCTGTTCTCTACCTATGCCTGGAATGCTCTGCTCTCTCACCTCTACTTCTTACTTTCCCTAACTTCAGTCAAGTCTCAGCGCAAAGCTCACTTTCTAGAGAAGACTTTTACTAGTCTCTCTGATAGCTAACACCTTGGCCATTAGGCAGTTAGGTCAGGAAGACCCAAGTTCAGATCCAGCCATGAGTTACTTAACTTCTCAGTAGAATGAAGAGGTTGAACTTCTTGGCCTCTCAGGTCCCTTCCTGCCCTAAATCTACCATCCTATTCATGAGTACAGCAATCAAAACAAATCCTGCCTTGCCTGAAAATGTCTCTCATTCCACTACCTCCGGTATTGAGAGGCAGGAAGTTAGCTGCTTCCTCAGTCCTCTGAAGACATGAGTGGATATTTCGTTGATCAGAGTTCTGAGGTCCTTCCATGTTTTCTTTTATGTTACTGGGGCTTACCTTCCATCTACTCTGTACATCTTTTGTTTGGAGTGTATGGAGCATTCAGAGAGGACTAGTCTAAGACTAGTCCCTTTGGTGTGAGGGTTTGCCGAGCCCTTTACAAAGCTGTTTATCCACCTTGGGTGTCCACCTTCACCCCACCCTCCCGAAGAGGCTGTAGCATGTGCAGGGGTCACCCTCTGATAAACCCTCTCAGCCAGACTGGCTAAACCAGGTTGAGTGTAACTGGCAGGTCTCAAACCCAATGGTGAGTCAGGGGGATTTCTAACCCAAGCATGCAAAATGAGTGGATGAGAACAGTTTGTTACAACGGCCATGAAGGCGACTGGGGAGCCCTTAGAGCTTGATGCCAAGGTCATCCACTGCATCCCAGGACTTTGATGACTCTGGAAGATAAAGTGAGGCTGATGACGTCGTGCAATTCTGCCTCACTTAAATCCAATTCATGCTTAAGTCCAGACGTCTAGAGATGTCATTGACCCACTTCAAAAAACAAAAGATGAATAACAACCACGTTCCTTGTTTGTTCGTTTTCCCTCTCTTTGTATCCCCAGGACTTAGCACAATGCCTTTCCAAACCCCTCTGAGTTCTAATGTCTTAATAATTTCCTATTTGTCTTGCTTATAGCTTGTTTGTAAATGTTTGTTTTGGGTCTTCCCCATTAAAGGGTGAGCTCCTTAAGGGCAGGGATGGTCTTTTGCCTCTCTCTGTTGCCTCAGGGATTAGCCCAGTGGATTAGAACATAATAGACTTCTAATCCATTTTTTTTGGATTGATTGGTAAATGCTTAATAAATGCTTGTTGGTAATGATCTCAGGGGAAATTTATTCTGTTTCTGCTTATTTCACTCTGTATCAAGTCACACAAATCTCAGGTTTTTCTGAATTCTTCCAGTTCCTTTTTTTCTTATTCCTCCCCCCCCCCCCAGCTTCCTCATTTTACAGATAAGGAAACTGAGGCCCAGAGAAGTTAAATGACTTTCCTATCACACAAGTAATAAATAACAGATCCAGTCAGCCAGTCGACTAGTATTTATTAAGTGCCTATTATGTTCCAAGCACTGGATTTGAACCTAGATTTTATAGACTACATATCATTTACCCCCTTTTTTCCCCCTACACCATAACTGGAGGAAAACCTTAGTGGAAGGTGCATTATCCATCTAACCATCCATCCATCCATCCATCCACCCACTCATCCATCCATCCATCCATCCATCCATCTCTCTCTCTCTCTCTCTCTCTCTCTCTCTATCCATCCATCCATCCATCCATCCATCCATCTATGTATCTGTGTATGTATGTATATATCATGGTCCTCTTTGAGAAGGAAGAACAAACACAATAATCTATACACATATAAGTATATGTAGATGCACAATGCATATATACACATACGTATGCATGTATATACATATGCATAATATGTAAGTTATATATATCTATTATAGGTATACACAAGCATACTTATGAGCATATGCATAACTTAGTATTTATAAATGTAAATATGGAGCATTGTGGTATAGTGGATAGAGAGGCAGCCTCAGAAACCTGTTTTCAAGACCCACTTTCTTGGCAATTTTCTTCTCCAACTCATCTTACAGAGGAGGAAACTGAGACAAGCAGGGTTAAGTGACTTGCCCAGGGTCACACAGCTGGTAAGTGTCTGAGGCCAGATTTGACCTCAGGAGGATGAATCTTCCTGACTCCAGGACTGGCACACTATTCCCTGCCCCACTTAGCTTTATATGAATCCCAGTTATACATACACACACATTGATGTATACATACATATGTCTTCTGTATATACCTACCTCATATACATGTCCCCCCTCCTCCATTAGGATATAAGCTCCTAGAAGGCAAGGACTATTCTATTTCTGTCTTTATATCCCTAGTGCCTCACATAGTCCCTGCTTACTAGTGGCTACTCAATAAATGCTTATTGGTTGATTGACTTCAAGAGAAGTTGGGGAAAAGAGGATAGTGAATGGATTGGAGCAGTAGGAGGAAAATCAGGCTATATTTCAAGATTTTTCATATCCATTTAAAGATAGAATTCTAAATCTAGAGCTGGAAGCAACCTTAGTGGTGACCTAGGGCAACCCTCTCCTTTTATAGATGAGGTCACTGAGACACAGAAAAGTTGGATGGTTTGTATGGGGTCACACGGGGAGCGAAGAGGAGGGATGGAATCTGAACTAAGGTCCTGTGACTCCCCACATCATCGATGTTTTCAGTGCACCATGTTGCATCTCTTACACATCAGTATTTATTAGAATTACTACCTCCACCATCTTGGTGGTATGGCAGAGGAGTCAGTACGGGCAAATATGTGTTGGAGGAAGTTTGAGACATTTATAAAATGCCGAGAGAGAGAGAGAGAGAGAGAGAGAGAGAGAGAGACAGAGAGAGAGAGAGAGAGAGACAGAGAGAGACAGAGAGAGAGACAGAGAGAGACAGAGAGAGAGGGACAGAGAGGGAGAGAGAGAGAGAGAGAGAGAGAGAGAGAGAGAGAGAGAGAGAGGAGAGAGACAATGAGAAAGAAAGAGAGACAGAGACAGAGACAGAGACAGAGAGACAGAGAGGAGAGAGAGAAGAGAGAGAATGAACTGCCAAAAGTCAGAGTGGCTCTGGGTGGACCACAGGCTGGAAAGCCTGCTTCTTTGGAGGCTCTCAGCACTGCTTCTTGTCCTGGTTGTTATGCACCAATGGGGGCCTTTAGCAAGTCTATTATTCCTTAATGGGTATTTCTGGGCAATATTTGGTCAGAATGTGGTCATCAATGGATGATTCTCCAGTTCTTCCAAGAATAGACCTAATAACTTGGAGACTGATCTGTGTTTGAAAACTGATTTCCTGAACATGGTTTTTATTTCCTTTTTTTTTTCTTCCCCTTTTTGGAGAGGGAAAGACAGGGCAATTGGGGTTAAGTGACTTGCTCAAGGTCACGCAGCTAGTAAGTGTTAAGTGTCTGAGAAGGGTTTTGAACTCAGATCCTCCTGACTCCAGGGCTGGTGCTCTATTCACTGCTCCACCTAGCCTCCCTACACAGTTTTTAGTTCTTAAAAGAGTAATTTATTTCGGTTTATCTGGTCCACCCCAGTCTCAGTTCCACCGTTTTCCTTCATCGTTGTCCTATGATGGTGCGTTACTTATCACTGTAACTCTAAAACTCTATTTGACTCATCACTAAATAAAAACATATGTGCCATGGGGAATATTTTGGCATTAAGTATATGTGCATTTTTAATCATATTAAAAAGTGTTTCTCCTCCTGCCTACCTGGGCAACTGTCTTGTCCGCACTTGGTCCCAGGTCTGTTGGAAGGTTAAAGGAAGCTCTTTGCCTCCTGGGCCTGAAGTAGTGTGTTACCAGTGTCTTATTGGGCACAAAAGGATGCAGATCTAGCTCATGAAGTATTTCTGGTGGTTTATTTTAATTAACATTTTCTTTTTAGTCATTGATCTTATCTCTTTACTACTTGACACATTTTCGCAATATGGAAATAGCTTTACCTAGAAAGATTTTTCCATCTCTTCTCACATACTTCTTTACCTGGGGTAGGGCAAAGCAGTGGTACTGGGAGGGGTGGGGGAAGGTAACGATAATAATCTTTTAAAAAATCATTCTTTTTCTACACGTTATAAAATCTTGTACTTAAATCCATCACTACAGCTAGGATTATGATTTAAAGTCCAGAATGGGAAATTCTTGGTGAGCAGAATAATAATGACTATATACATACATATGTGTATATACGTGTGTGTGTGTGTATATATATATATATATATATATATATATATATATGTATATATGTATATATAAATTTAAGGTTTGTGAGGCATATCACACATATCTAGTTTGATCTTCACAGTAACCCTATGAGGTATATGTCATTATATCTCCAAGATCACACAACTAGTAAACATCTATTGAAGGATGTGAAACTAAGTCTTCTTGATTCTAGGTTCAACTTTTTATTGAAATGTAACAATGCCTCAGTAGAATAGAGCTAAGGGCCATAATGAATTCCATATCATAATAAAAGTGAAATGATCAATTTTGGAAAAGGTTAAAAAATATACTTTACTGTTCCCTTTCCCTTGAAATAGTGCAAATCCAGAAATAATCTTCCATATATAGGTAGCATCCTATGGATAATATCTATATCCTTACCCTGGGTATCCCTGAAGACTGTTCCTGGGCCTTCTTCTCTCCTTCTCCGTGCTCTTTCTTTGGTGATCTCATCTTTTCCTTTGGGTTCAAGTATCATCTCTACGCAATTTGACTCCCCAAGCTATACCCAGGGTTAATCTTTCTCCTGAATTCTAGTCCTACATCAACTGGGCCATCTCTAGTCATCCTGATTTGTATCTTGACACTGGACTCAAATGGCTCTGGAGGAGAAAGTGAGGCAGGTGACTTTACACAGCCCTCCCTCACTTAAATACAATTCACTTGCAAGTTATGGCATTACCTTCCTGATCTTATGGCCCTCTTCGAGAACAAAAGACAAACCACACAAGTCCTAGATCAGCAACTGCCTGATGGCATCTCCTGGATGTGAGTAGGCCTGTAGAAAGATAGGCATGCTTTCAGGATGAGTTCTTATGAATCATATGGTTTACTTTTCCAGTGTAGAAATAGATGTCAAATGTTCAGTTGAAAACTGAAAAGTATAGTCAATTATCTCAAAATTTCTGGGAGTGCAGATGCTTGGTGTGGTGGAAACCACAAATTTGGATGAAATGTTTGGATTTTCTTCCAAGTAATTAATAAACATGGCCTGAATGCATTTTCCTGGTTACAAAGTGAGTCACTGGTTGACTTTGAGGAATTGTACCTTTGAGCTGCACTTAGTTCTATGTGATGATAAGAACTCTCAGTGTCTACAGTGCTTTTAAGTTTACAAAGCACTTTCCTCACAGCAACCATGTGAGGCAGGTAGTGAAGGAATTTATTATCACCCAGTTTCATTGGATGATAGATTTGAATTGGGAAGGCACCTTGGGAGTGGGATCTTCATTTTAGAGATGATGAAATTGAGATAGAAAGAGGGTAAGTGACTCTCCCAAGGTGATAGGCAACAACAAAGATAATATTCAAACCCACATCTTCTAACTCCAAATGCTTGTGCTATTTAAACTAAACCCTTGGAAACAACCTATTTACCAACAAGGATTACAACCTTGGTGTGACCAGCAATCCTCAGAAAACAAATACTGTAAATTGGTTTATATTTTTGTGTGCTTATGTTCAGTCACGACCCTATTTGAGGTTTTCTTGGTGAAGATCCTGGAGTTGTTTGCCATCTCCTTCTCCAGCTCATTTTACAGATGAGGAAACTGAGGCAAACAGAATTAAGTGACTTTCCCAGGGTCACAGATTTCCTGACTCCAGGCCTGTTGGAGTCAACATTTTCTATAGCACCATTCTATTTGAAATATAATCAGTGGCCTGGGATATCCCCTAAACCTGGACCCCATAACCATGGATTCAGGGTACTTCATCATCTCTTTGGTTTATTATGACCCTATATAGATTTTACTTTAGGAAGCTTACCAAATAGAGCCCAACTTCCACATTAAGTAACAAGTGATATCAGCTTCAGGAGAACCTTTATTTCACTCCACATAAAATGTGTCAAATTCAAAAGATTCACTGGAGTCTGTAAACAATTAGCATGATTTCTTCTTTCCTTCTCTTGCTCATGGGTCCTACCTGTTATAGAGGCCAAAGAATTTGGATTTCCAAACACATTTTAGGGTTACTGCACAGGCAACCCATATCCTATCCGACCTTTACTGTCCAAATGATAAAGATGATGAAGATGATAATCGACATTTATACAGTGCCTACTGTGTGTTAGGAACTGTGCTAAGTGCTTTACAAAATTATCTCATTTGGTCCTCACTACAATCCTGGGAGGCAGATGGCATTATTGGCCTCATGTTACCGATATGAACATTAAGGCATAGAGAGACTTGCCTGGGATCACACAGCTAGTATCTGAGACCAGATTGGTGCTCAGATCTTCCTGACTCTAGGCACATTGCTCTGTCCACTGTTCCACTTAGGTGCCCTAAAGAACCCACAATAACAATGGAGAGCAAAGTTGAGAGTTTTTGCTGCCTCAAATCATGATTTTGCTGCTTTTCTAGCTTTGGGGACCACGTAAGTGATCTCTCTTCAAGAGGCATGCTGCTAAGGACATTCTCTATCTCTGGCTTGATTCTCCAACCTCTAAAATTTGAGGTTGTTTATGAAGCATCTCCCAAGACTGGGAAATCTCTCTGCTCTGGCTAGCAAGCTAAATTCTGCGATTGTTCTGTTTGGAATCCTTCTCTAAGTGGAGAATAGGGGTTCAGAAGCAATTGTTGTCCATAAACTGTCCTCCAGAGCCAGGTGGTTGAGTATACATAACTCCTGTGTGTTCCTCCATACATCATACTGCCCTAGACGCTTCTGTCTTAGGCCAGGAAACTCATTCTCATGTCTTTCTGGTCTCTTGCCTGTGCTGAAAAAGGAAAAAAAAAGGGAAAAAAAAAGACCAGGAGCCTTTTTCTCTCATTGTGAGGGCTTGGGTAAATATACACAGCTCCCATATGCTTCTGACCCAAGATATTCATTAATGGTTCCTGTTATATGTTGGAGAAATGATTCATTTTGCCACCTACTGTGTTCTTGTGATCTCTCTAAAGGAAAGATGGAAGGGAAAAACAAGAAACCTAATCAACAAGGTCTGAGAATGTGTGTTGGCTTGTTTTTTTTCCAGCGAGCACAAATTCTGATAAAAAAAAAACAAAACCCCAACCATTTATTAAGTGTCTAACATGTGCTAAGCTTTGGAGATGCAAAAAGAAAGACAGTTCCTACCCGTAGGGAGTTTACAGTCTAATGGGGAAGATAATACACAAAAGGAAGCAGGAAAGCAAGGGTAGGGGGGACATTAGAGGCTATCCAACACGGTGGCAACTGGTTCAGTGGAGCTGAAACCAGGCACAGCAGCCAGGACATGGAGAGTGGAGAGAGCAAAAGTCCAGTTTCTGCCTCTATAAAAAAGGCATTGGGAGGAGTTTAGTAGCCCTCCAATCAGAGGGGAGATGAGTCCATCCTTTCAAGAGACTAAGAAGCTCCATTGATCTTGGAGGCAGCCTTAGTCACTGAGTCTTAAATAGGAACTGTCTCCTTCTAACCTTCTAAGGTGCCAGAGGGCATAGCTACACCTTACAGGGAGAAGTAATCAAAAGTTCCAATCAAAGGTCCACCATCCTATGAACTCATCAAGTTGATTAGGGGAACTCACCTAATCAGCCTCCCCTTATAGAACATAGATAGTAATGCACCTAAATGTTTCTGGTCACACTGCTCATTTCCTCATTGTTTATGTAATGATATTTTAAAAACATCTACTATATTATGCCCCAGGAACTACAAAGAAGACCAAGGCTTCCTAGTATTAATGGTAAAGAAATGGGTTAACAGTTTTGATTGCCAGACTAACCCATTGGTTTTGAGGTAGGCAAGGGGATAACACTCAACCACAGTTAAGGATTTATAGTTAAGTAAATCTGATAGGCATTAGGGAAGGAGTGATCCATCTGAGTTACTGGAAAAGTAGAGAAAAAGTCAATTTTAGGGTCACATATCTGGAGCTGGAAGAACTTCTGAAACCATCTAGTCCAGCCCCCTTGCTTTATATACAGGGACCGAGAACCAGGAATTTGAAATGATTTGCCCAAGGATACTGAGGTATTAAGCCTCAGGGGCAGGTACTTTGACTTGAGGCATGACTCTTTTTATTATAGGCTAAAAGCATGGGAAGGCAGACAGAAATGGTCATCTGGAATCCAAGCCTTTGGGAATCCAAAGGAAACATGGTCCTAATCTGTTGTTTTCCCATAATCATTAGGCTTTGCAAAAGCCAGATTCACTTAAATGGGAAACACCCATAAAGTAATGAGAAATTAGGTCAGTCAAGGATCAAGGGGAAAAATAAAAACCAAACAAACCAGGGTTGGGGGGAGGGGAAGTGACACTGGGCAGAGTCATGTTGGAGTTAAGTTGAACCAGCTGAGAGAGCCAATGGTTAAATTTTCGGTGTGAGCATTTATACTCCTGGAATAGGCAAACATGCCAAACAAGGGTTTGCATTATTGTTTTGTTGATTGTCTAGACTTAAGAAAATGATGGAGGAAATGTTAATAATACAGATTAAAGAAAAAGTGCACAATTACACAAAAAGTAAAATTCTCCCCCCCCCACCCCCAAAGTCTGTGGTTAAACATTTATCAGTAGATCCCTGAGTGGATGGGGAGTGAGGAGGAAGAAAATCCTTTGTCATAATCAGCCTCATAAGATTAATAGGTAGTGTATTGGAAAGAGCCCTTGACCCACCGAACCATAGAGCCAAAGTTCAAATCTGACCTCAGGTGCTGGCTGTGTGATCTTGGACAAACCATATAACTTCTCTCTGTCTCGGTGCCCTCATCTTTTAAAATGGAGGCAATAACAGTATGTACTTCACGGAGTTGTTCTGAGGATAAAATGAGATAACATCTGTAAAGTGCTTTGCAAACAAAGTGTATATATTTCTATAGATACATGTTTGCTCTTTATTAACATTATAGCAGGAAGTTGGAATCCAGGTGTTAAATGATTTCAGGAACTAAGAAAATTGTGTCATCTGGACTCAGGTTAGGAAATGTGTGTAGGAGATGAGCATGCCTCTAGCAAAAGAAAGCACTTGAATGATTATGGCAGAAAGTGGACCCTTGAGAATAGGACCAATGTGGCCCCAAATTATATTCCTAACATAGAAAAAGTCATATGGTGGGGAACCTGCAGCCTCAAGGCCACATGTGGGCCTCTAGGTAGTCAAGTGTGGCCTTTTGACTGAATCCAAACTTTACACCACAAATCCCCTTAAAAAAAGAATTTGTGAGGGGAGGAGCCAAGATGGCGGCGTAGCAGCAGCAACACATCGCAGCTCTCACATAGCCACCCCAAAATACCCATAAAATAGGACTCTAAACAAATCCTGGAACTCCAAAACGCACACAAAGATACTTCCCACTAAAGTCAGCCTGGCTACTCCGCGGCTGTGCCCCGGGGGCAGCTGGACAGGAAGAGCTGAGGAGCTTCAGGTGAGTGGTTTAGCAGCAGCTGTGAATGGGATTTGTGAAAGGGGGAGATAAGCAGTCCAGCCAGAAGGCCTCCAGAGCAGAAAAGCAAAAGGCAGAGGTTTTGCACCCGCCTCGGCTTTGCAGCTTCCCGCCCACGGCCTGCAGGCAGCAGGGGGACTGAGCAATTTTTCTCGGCCAGCTCTCGCGTTGAGTGGCCTGGATCCGGATCGCCGTCTTGGGCCTC
>CM053583.1:168935718-168952206 GCA_028627135.1 Pseudochirops cupreus | reverse complement strand
CTCTCTCTCTCTGTCTCTCTCTCTGTCTCTCTCTCTCTCTGTCTCTCTCTCTGTCTCTCGCTCTGTCTCTCTCTCTCTCTCACACACACACACACACACACACACACATTCTCTCTCTTCCTTCTCTCCCTCCCCCTCTTTCTCTCCTCTATGTCTCTCTCTCTTCTCTCTCTTCTCTCTCTGTCTCTGTCTCTCTGTCTCTGTCTGTCTCTGTCTCTCTCTTGGTCTCTCTCTCTCTGTCTCTTTCTCTTCTCTGTCTCTCTCTCTGTCTCTTTCTCTCTCTGTCTCTCTCTGTCTCTCTCTTTCTCTCTCTTTCTCTCTGTCTCTCTGTCTCTGTCTCTCTGTCTCTCTCTCATAATGAACTTAAAATTTGTTTTAAAAACTTAACTTGGCCCTCTTACCAGAGCCATAACAAAGACAGGACAATAGTGGCTTTGCCCCAGGGTGTCAAAATTTATAAGGCATTGGCAGCCCTGACCTGTAATGAACTTTCTTTCCCCTGGTAGCTACATCCCAGATAATCTCTTCCCCCTGGGGGGAACAGAGAGGAATGGAATTGTAGACCAGGGACTTCCAGCATCTATGACCCACACGTCACCTTCTCCTATCTAACTACCACAACATGTCCTGAGGCATGTTTCCTCCTTAGAAGCTGTACCCCAGATGAGCTCCCCCACTCCAACTCAACTTATTCTGCCCCCACCCTTTCCCTAAGCATAAAAATTCCTAGTGACTGCTCTGCCTCTAGTAATATAAAATCAAATGAAGGAAATTCTTGGGTTGGTTTCATAAAAGAAGCGAAATACTCTTCTCTTTTAGACTTTCTTTTGCTTACCTTCTCAAGATTATGTGGAAGGCATGGTTCTATAAGAATGAGGCTGTCTCTATGCCACATGCAGATATCTGAATTATTGCTTCATAATCATACCTCATAATAATATACTCCCATAATAATAACTCATCTTTATGTAGTACTTTTAAATTTAGTTTAATTTTTTCTCGAAATGCTGAGGAAGCAAGGTGGCCCGGTGAATACAGCAGTGGGGCTTTTAGTAAGGAAGACCTAAAGTCAAATCTGATCTGAGGGGCATGACATTTATTGCCTATGCGATCCTGGGCAAGTCAACTTACGCCTCTCTCTGCCTCAGTTTCTCCAACTGTAAAGTTGGCATAATAATAATAATACCTACTTCCCAGAGCTATTGTGAAGATCAAATGAAATAATATTTATTCAAAAATAATAATGTTTATAAAATGCTCAGCATAGTACTTAGCCCATAGTAGGTATTTCATAAGTAATTGCCACCTGCCTTCTTCACAGCAATCCTATAGACATAGGATCGCTCCATTTTTTGCAGAGGAAAAAGATAAGATTCCGAGGTTAAGTACCTTACCCCCTAATACAGCTTAGACACAAGGGAGCCAGCCCCAGAATTCTCTCTGCTCTTTGTCACCCTGCCTCTACCAAGAGCACATATATAAATGACAGAACCTCATGAATAAACAACATAGAAGAAATAAAACACAATCTTCCTCCCTGTGAAGATTTGCATTCTAGATTAGGCCCTGCTAGTCTCTGTGTGACTTTGGGCAAGTCATTTGACTCAGTTTCCCTAACTGTAAAATGCAAGGATCAGACTAGGAATCTTCTTCCAGTCCTAACATTTTTTTTCTATGACTAGGAGAGGCCTGATTGTTTCCTAAAGAACATCTATTCCCAGCAGCAATCGGTGTATCTCCAACATAACAGTGATGAAAACCATATTCACAGATGATGCTCTGTAAACAATCAGTCTTTTTCAAGCTAAGGCAAAACTGATCTTACAGAAATTAAAGTTCTTCCAAATATTTCTTATCTTAGAGCAGGAAATGCAATGCAAACACTCAGGGGTAAAGCCATATCTATGATGATTTATTATAATGCCTTTCTCTGCCCCTCTTTCAAAAAAGATCACATACGATATCTTTAATGTACAATTAGGAAACTTTTTTTAAAAGTTATTTTTACCCCCTCAGTACTCTCTCCAATTTATTCCTTAGGGCATCATCTATAATAGCAACAATAACAAAAGATTCCTATGCGCTAATCTTGCTGGACAGATAAACAGCTGAGAATTGCCAAATAATAAGGGGGGTGGAGGGGAACATGCAGAAACTCCCACTATGAATGTCTATTTCAAGGACTTTAAGTTTTCAAACAGCAAGAATTACTGAGAAAAGCAAAAGAATAAGTTACTTTTCTCTGGAATCTTATAGAAATAAGCTCCATTTTCATTGCAACTCATGATGGTCTTGGTGAGGTCATTGTGCTTTTCTAGATCTAAGATTCTACAAAAATGCATTTTAAGCCTGTTTCCACTGCTCCGATCATGGAGGTATCTACCCTTTTCTTCTGCTTAGAATGAAGCCGTGATTCAGAGGACATTTCTCTCTTTCCCAGGTGCACTTTGATATATTAGCATTTAGGGCAAATTGCCCAGAAATTCAACACCAACTCTCACCCCCAGGATTTCATCCCATAGTCACTGATGGAATTTTGGGTGAGGAGATTTACCCTGGGGGCAATAACCAAACCAGAACGTCTTCTTGACAGAAAGGTGTTAGCATACGGCATGGTATGCACGTTTGTCAGGGGTGAGTCTACCAGCTCTGAGGTTGCTGTTCACAGTGTCTGCATACTCTGTTTCCTGGCTTAGGTGGAAACTTCAGGGGGCAGCAATGATGAGGCAAGTTCTGTATGCAAAATTACATGGGAAAGTATCTGAGCCTCCATCCACTGCTTTCAAGGATGTGGATTTCCAGTATTAATATTAAGCTATAAATTTAGAATTATAGATGAAACAACTCACATTTCTGTAATATGTTAAGGTTTTCAAAATGTCTTCCTCCTAATGACTTACCTCAAAAAGGAGGTATATATACCTCTAAGTAAATACATAACACGTACTTAGTGTGGGCAAATAGTGCAATCATCATTGTCTCCGTTTCAGATATGTGATAGCACTCACAGAATCACTAGTGTAACAGGGTTCTCGATTCCCAGTCTTGACTTCTTTCTGGTATATCATAATGGATGTACTAGGATCTGGCAGTTCAAATGAGAACAATTCCTACTCTACCAGTCCTAGTATTTAACCTTAAATAGATTTTACCATTCACTTTCACCTATATTCCCAAGAAACTGTAATGTGAGAAATATTGAATCTAGTGCAACCCATGGTGATGCCCGGAAGCCATCACTGCAAAATTCATCAATAAATTTAAATCAATAAACATCACACAATTGGGTACACTGTGTGTACCCTGCCCTCAAGGAGCTAACAATCTGTTTAGGCAAAAGACATATACCTAAATTACTATGATGCAAGAAAGGAGAGGATGAGTACATAAAGAGAGATTCAGACAAAGTACTAGGACAAAATTAAGGATAGAGATTGTTTTCACCTGGGAGTGGAGGTGGGTAAGGGAGGGGGAAGAAGAATCAAAGGAAGTCTTCATTGATGAGGTCGTAATTGAATTAGTTATTGAATGGAGCGACATCATTAGCTGGAATTGTAGAGTTTGGGGGATGGAGGTCCATTCCATTCATGGAGATGATGTGAGCCAAGGCAGAGAAACTGGAGAGAGAAGAATAAGACATTATGGTGTATTCCACTTGACTGGAATATGGAATATGGGAAGAGAAAGATAGATAAGGCTAAAACTAGATTACGGAGGGCTCAAAATGTCAGGATCAAATCTTTATACTTTCTTTTCTCAGTAATGAGTGCCTGTATGAAGTTTCATTTGTTTTTTTTATTGAATTGTATTTTTATCAGTTGCCAAAAATTTGTTTTCTCTCCCTCACACCACTCCTCTCCCTGCCCCTCCGTTGAAAAAGGAAGGAAGGAAGGAAGGAAGGAAGGAAGGAAGGAAGGAAGGAACAGAGGAAGGAAGGAAAGAAAGAAGAAGGAAGAAAGGAAGAAGAAAGGAAGGAAGGAGAGAGAAAGAGAAAGATGAATGGAAGGAAAGAAAGGAAGGAAGGAAGGAAGAATGAAAAGAGTGAAGGAAGAAATTAAGGAAGAAAGGAGGGAAGAAAGATGGAAGGAAGGAAAGAAAGAAAAAGGAAGAAAGAAAAAAGGAAAGAAAAACAAAAGGAAGAAAGACAAAAGGAAGAAAGAAAGATGGCAGGAAGAAAGGAAGGAAACTAGGAGGAAGAAAGAAAGAAAGAAAAGAAAGGAAGGAAGGAAAGAAAGAAAGAGGAAGAAAGGAAAGAAGGAGAGAGAAAGAGAAAGATGAATGGAAGGAAAGAAAGGAAGGAAGGAAGAAAGAATGAAAAGAGTGAAGGAAGAAATTAAGGAAGAAAGGAGGGAAGAAAGATGGAAGGAAGAAAAGAAAGATAAAAGGAAAGAAAAACAAAAGGAAGAAAGACAGAAGGAAGAAAGAAAGGTGGCAGGAAGAAAGGAAAGAAACTAGGAAGAAGAAAGAAAGAAAGAAAAGAAAGAAAGAGAAAGGAAGGAAGGAACGAAGGAAGGAAGGAAGGAAAAACGAATCACCATTGCCTTGGTGATTGCATTGAAAGCTGTTTATTATTTCAGTACTGTGCCTTTACCATATTGTTATTATTGGATGAATTATTCTCCTGGTTCTGTTCACTTCACTCTGCATCAGCTCTTACATGTTTTCCCAGGTTTCTCTGAAACAACCACCTCCATAATTTCTTACCTGCTGTAAAGTTTTTGAGTGGAGGAATCATGTGACCAGAGCAGCCCATTAGAAAGACTGTTCTTCTTGGCCATGGAGAAGAGTTGAGAAAATGTACCTTCCCCCCTTCTTTGCAGAGGTGGCAGAATATGGGGTGTGATCTTGAGCAAGTCAGTTAACTTGCTTGGGCCTCAGTTGAACTTGATGGTCTCTGAAGGCCCTCCCAACTCTAAATCCTCTGATCCTGCTGTAAAACCAACAGACATGGATTTCAAATTGGAGTGTGACTAGTGATAGTCATCACAATCCTTTCCTCTCAATCCCCTCAAACAGGAGATTTAATCAGCCACATCCTGTTACACAACAATTTGTTCCTTCTTTAGCCTATGAGCTGTTCAGCTGTTGAGCTCTCCACCACATCCTTCCAGCCTGTCTCTCCTGGGACTGTGTGTGTGTCTCTTTAAGTATTCTGGCTTCCTACTCATGTCCCCTTCTGGCTCAAAGACTGCAATAATCCCAGATCAGTTCTCTGAACTAAAAGCAGAAAGCTTGTCCCTATCAACTACTCATCCCAAGAAGCCAATCAATTCTCAAACCCCAATTACACTATCCTATGAAATATTGCATACATGGTCAGACAGTTGACATGTTGCTCAGTTGGGCTGCCTGGGGTTTTCCCTCCTTTTTCATTCTTTATCACAAAGGATGGTTCACTGGGTAGGGGAAAGGAAGAGATATATTTGGGAATAGATGTAATGTAAAAAAGAAAAAATGGACTTATATGAACTGATGCTGAGTGAAATGAGCAGAAACAAGAGAACATGGTACACAGAGACAGCCACATTGTGCAATGATTAACTTTGATAGACTTGGCTCTTCTCGGCAATGCAAGGATCTAAGAGAATTCCAAAAGACTCATGATGGAAAATGCTATCCCCATCCAGAGAAAGAACTGCAGAATCTGAATGCAGATCGAAGCATATTATTTGCTTACACTCTTTTTTTTTGTTTTTTCTTTCTTGTGGTTTCTCCCATTCATTTTAATTCTTCTTTACAACATGACTAATGTGCAAATATATTTAATAAGAATGTATGTGTAGAGCCTTTGTCAGATAGCATGCCATCTAGGGTAGGGGAGAGGAGAGGAAGGTGGAGAAATTTCTAAAATCAAAAGCTTTTTGAAGCAACTGTTGAAAGCTAAAGTTAAATAAACTAATTTATTTTTTAAATGTCGATAAAAAGATTTTTTTTTAAAAAGAGATTGAGTTAAGTAGCGATGTGAAGAATGAATTGGAGAAGAAATAGACTGGAAGCCTGGAGGCCAGTCAGGAGGCTATTATAGCAGTCCATAATTACAATAGCTATCATATATGTAGTACTTTAAGGTATGCAAGACACTGTACAAATACTATCAAGTTTGATCCTTACAACAGCCCTGGGAGGCAGTTGCTATTATTATTCCCATTTTACAAATGAGGAAACTAAAGCTGAGAGATTAAATGACTTGTTACATGGGTACTAGATGTCTAAGATAGATTTAAACTCAGGTCTTCCTATCTCCAAGTCCAGTGCTCTATTCACTGGGACACCTAGCTTCCTGAGAAGATAAGATAGGAGGATATGAACTAGAATCATTGCAACTGGTGTAGAGATGGGGTGGGGGCAGATTGAAAGACATTGTAAAGGTAGAGTTGACAGGCTTTGGCAACTCAAGTCCCCACTTCATCTGAGACTCTCTTGAAGCAGTACTACAAGAGTTGTTAACTTTTTCTGTTAAGAAAAACGCTAGATTCAAGGGTGTGCTGAAGTTGCTTCTTGACTGGGGAAAACTGGTCTTAAATCTTGAATGTGATTGTTCACACCTCAAAAATCGACAACTGGTTTGATTTATTGTTTTGTTACTAGTCTACATTTAAGAATGTGGTTTTCTTTTTCTTTTTGTCTTTTTGTCTTTTTCTTTTTTTGCTTTTTTGGAGGGGGGAAGGCAGGGCAGTTGGGGTTCAGTGATTTGTCCAAGGTCACAGGCTAGTAAGTGTTAAGTATCTGAGGTCAAATTTGAACTCAGGTCCTCCTGACTTCAGGGCTGGTGCTTTACTCACCACACAACCTAGCTGCCCCATGAAGGTGATTTTTTTAAAAAACTCTGCTAATAATACAGATCAAACTTAAATATGTTTAATGTATACGTTTTCCCCCAGAGAGCTTGTTGTTAAGCACATACCAGCATGTCCTTAATGATGGACCCCCTTGGCAGTCTGTTAAAGCCTATGAACCCTTTCTCAGAATCTTTTTTTAAATTCATAATGGAATGATTAATTTCAGTTAGAGATTAGTGCAAATAAATATGTGGGTTTTTTTTCCCATTCAAGTTCAAAAATTCCCTGAAATTAATCCATAGACTCCTTCGCTTGCCAGGCTTTTCAATTGAAGCATGTTGTCACTAGTGACAAGAACATTTTCCAGGTTCCAGATAGGAATAAGTGGTCTCCACAAAACAGTACAATAAGATGTCAATGCCTGTAACTACGTATAGGGAGAGGGGAGCAGACATCAGCTCCTTCTCCCCTCCATCCTTGTGATCCTTGGCACATGAGGAAAGAGATCAGCCCATGCCTGCAATACATCCTGCATCATAACTATTGGATGTTGGTGCTGAGTTATTTCTTATTGATGCAGTTCAATGCTTTGACACAACTAGGTGAGTTAATTTCTGAAGTGGGAGCCTTAACTCCCCATTTAATTG
This sequence comes from Pseudochirops cupreus, assembly GCA_028627135.1. Lineage (NCBI taxonomy): Eukaryota > Metazoa > Chordata > Mammalia > Diprotodontia > Pseudocheiridae > Pseudochirops > Pseudochirops cupreus. The sequence continues at coordinate 168,944,780 of CM053583.1, read as the reverse complement.
CTTTTCACAGTTTAATGGTATCTTAAGGCACTTATTTTGTGTTTCAGATGAAGAGCATAGATTTGTGGGCATTATGGAAATAGAATGACGCTCCCCTTCTGATAAAGAAAGAAAGAAACCAATTATGTTCAACCTGTGCACCCACACTGATAGGATGGAGAGGCAGGGGATGTATGTTCTCATGTCTATGAATCATGGGTACTGAATGATTTTGCACAATCGGCTTCCTATTTGTCAACTAAATTTCCAACTTACTGGGGCAAAGATTAAAGAGCTGCTTCCACTTATGTGTACAGGTCCCATGCCTGGCCCCCTCCAGAGGTGTGAAAGTAGAAAACATATGAAAAGAATTCCAGTCTAATACTTACTCAAGAACACTCTAAAATCTCCCACTAAACTGACTCTCCTCACACAATAGGTATTTGCTAAAATTCCTAATAGTATGCCCCCTGAACTAGGGATATAACTTAGTAGATGAAAACATAATAATACAACAAATAATGATTAACAGGTAGCAATAATATAGTGCTTTAAGATTTGCAAAGCCTTAAACTATATTATCTCATTCGATCCTCACAGACCTGTAATGTCGATGATATTATTATCCCTTCTACAGATGAGGAAAGAGAGAGACCTGGAGGGGGGAAGAGGGGAGGGAGGAACTGAAGGGGGTGGAGAGAGAAAGAGAGAGAAAAAGAGAGAGAGAGAGAGAGAGAGAGAGAGAGAGAGAGAGAGAGAGAGAGAGAGAGAAAGAGTTATCTAGGGTCACATAACCAATAAGTATTTGAGGTAAGATTTGAATTCAGGGTCTTCTTGATTCCCAAGTTCAACACCCGGTCTAGTATCTCACCTAAAACTATTTGTCCATTGTCTACTTATCTACAAAATATCTAAAATTTTATGATCACCAGCACTAATCATGAGTTTTAAGCTTTATATATGTGCATTTTTATTTTTGGACCAAATCTTTGATCTTATTGATAAGGAAACACCCTCTATTACTGCAAATGGCCAATGAACTTAGTCTTAGACAATTGTCTGGTCCATTAAAAGGTTAAATTATTAGCCTAAGGATCAGGGGGCATAGGATCAGTCACAGAATTCCAGTTTTAAGGGTTGTAAGGGACCTTAAAAAATCATCCTTAATGCTCTCATTTTGCAAACAAGAGATCAGAGATTCAGAAGAATGAAGAGAACAACCCAACAAATTGTCCCAAGGTCACATAAGTAGTTTATTGGCTGATATGAGACTCAAACCTAGGACTCCCAACTTCTTTCGGAAAGCCCCTTGTATTTCTAGGGCAGCATATTTATTGAGCAGCAATTGGTCAGAGTTGGCCAGGAGGAGCTGGGATTCACAGCCTGGTCAGGTAAGTCGTCTTACATATGTCCCTGGAAGAGAAGAGTGAACTGGAAGTTAGAGATGTTCATCAAACAGATAAATGACCAAATTCCAAAGGAATCAGCTGGGACAGGAAGCTAGAGGTATACACCATAAGTCTAGGAAGGCAGGATCCAGAGTGCAAGAAGTCAGAGTAGGGAACTAGAGAGACACCATGGTGAGTTATTATGATGAGGAAGAGGAGTTTAATTGTCTCTTAGTGAGAGAGAGCATCCTAATTTGTCCTTGTTTCAAAGAGAACCAATGACATCATGGGGTAATGTGCATGAATTAGATTTAAGTGAGATAGAATTTCACAAAGTCATCAGCCTCACTCTCTCTTCCTGAGTCATCAAAGACCAGTAGAAAGACAAAAGTCAAGATGAATGGCCATGGCCCAGGACACAGTGGCTGACCTTGGCATCTTCATGTCTGACCAAGCTCTAAGTGCTCCCCAGTGGCTGCCACTGAACGGCCATTGAAACCAATTTTTCTCATTCACCCACTCCACTGGAGGAAGTCTTCAAATGCTTGAGGAAGACATCCCCCTAACTCACCAATGGGTCTGAGATCTAGCACAGCTCTCTCACTGAAATCAAAGTCAACTGCAAATTATGTCATCATGTCCCTGATCTCATGGTCCTCCTTGAGAATGAAGGACAAACACAAAAACAGCAACTTAGGAGAAATTTTATGTTGCAAAGTCACTCCTTTCTATTGCTTTTGTTTTGGAGAATTTCATGTGACTCTGGGTCAAAGAATTCTCAATAGAATCACTGCCCACTGATGCTGTTTTATATTATTAGTGAGAATGGGTGAAACTTTACTATATTGGTAAATGCAGGTAAGTGGGATCAATGCACATTTCACAACTTAATTACTCTGAATTCTTAAACTATAAAAATTGATTACAAGTGTTCGATGGGGAAAGAAAGCAATTGCCATCACAAAGGATAGTTTTGTATTCAAGTGCAAAATATTACTATGAATGGGGACCATCTCCAGTCATTCTGATCTATATCTTGCCACTGGACCCAGATGGCACCAGAGCAAAAAGTGAGGCTAGTGACCTTTCACAGCCCTGCCTCAGTTAAATCCAATTCACTTGCAAGTCATGGCATCACCTTCTTGTTGCCATGGTCCTCTTTGAGAACGAAGAACAAATAACACTACTATGAACTGCTGCTCAACACCAGTGTGTGTTTGTGGCGGGGGTGGGGGGAGTACCTAGGAGAGTTACTACTTTGAGTGTTGGACCTGGAGTCATCAAGGACTGAATTAAAATCCTGCCTCAAGGATTTAGTAGCTGCATGACCCTGGGAAAGTCACTGCTTCTCTAGAAATGTACTCATCTGTAAAAGGAGAGTAAAGATAATAGAACCTAGTCTACTGGGCTCTTGTGAGGATCAAATAAAGTACTATGAGGAAAGCCTTTGAAAACATAAAAAGTGCTATATAAAGTGCTAACTTTTGTTATTATTTATTATTATTAGTTTCCCATTTAACTAATTTATACTCCTTAAAGCTTCTTCCTTGAGATATCTCTATGCCACCCTCATACCCAACACAGTAAAAGAACAGCTTCCATAGAAGAGGAAAAACATATTCTGGAGAGAGCTACAGTACAAACAGCATAAACAGCAATGGGGAAATTGAAAACACCCTCTTAAGCACTCTCAACCTTAGGAAAATAGCTTTCTGAATATTTCTGATCTTCTGGAGCATCAGAGAAAAAGCAAGATGCTTAGTTCCTTTTTGTTCAACACCAAAAGAATAAGTTTGCTTAAGTTCTTGAAAAATTTCAAAAGATTAAATTTTTAGATATGCAACTTCATGAGCTACACACACACACACACACACACACACACACACACACACACACATACACACATACACACGCACACAGAAAAAAAAGGATAGGAGAGAAAAAAATCATGTCACCCTCAAGCAGTTCCATCAAGGGATGAAATTTTAAATCACATCATGCCTCACACCCATTTCTTAGTGCAAAATAAATCACTTGAACAGAGTGCAAGCCAATTTTTACTTTAAAAATGTTGTGTCCTAAGGCTGTCTTCTTGAACTTCAAAAGCACACTTTGTAATTACTCTACCTATCAAAGGAAACCCAACATTTCACCTCCAACCTTTCTGGGCTTGCGTTATCACTTTTAATTGTTAATAAACTACATTAATTTAAAACTGATTATTCTGTCTTAAAATTAGGTGTTCTAAGAGACTACACAAAGTTATATTTAAATTAACTTATTTATCTAAAAAAGTTAAATAGAACTTTTACCTTTCTAATGCTGGTTTTCATCTTAGGATCTCCAGCTTTATTTGATCTTTGTAGCGATTTCTGGCATTTAAGGGGCTTCATTGTCAATCTAAGGTTGTGTGTGTGTGTGTGTGTGTGTGTGTGTGTGTGTGTGTGTGTATACTCAAAGGGTAGGACAACACCTGTGATTGGGCCAGGGTTTGGCTACAACAATCACATCTTCCCTTTCTGTATTGTACCCTGTCTGTTAGCTTGTACCCACACAAAGTACAGAGCTGCAAACAAGATGAATCCATCTTTCACTGAAAAGCTGGGTGATTACTTCAAAGGATCTATGAGCTCACCGAGGTAGGTATTCTCTCCAAGTGCGTGGCTCCCAACCCAGCAGCAATTCATGCTGAGCAATTCTTGTACATGTTGCTCCATAAATCCTCCACAGATGACCCACCCAATTCACCAATTCAATTCCACGTCTATGAGCACTCTCTGAAACCTAGAACAGTGGTCGGGCTGCCCATCAATTATCCCTCACTCCAGCTACAACTTTCTCACCTTCTTTTCCAAACCTGTGGAATTCAGTCAATCAATAAGCATTTATGAATGTCTTCTATGTACTAGGCACTTTGCTAGGGATACAAAAAAAGGCAAAAGACAGTCATGGCTCTAAAAGATCTTACAATCTAATTGGGAAGACAACACACCAAAAACAAAGAGCTGAAATGAAGGTGTGAGGTTCCCCAGCAAGGGAGGGGACAGGATATGATGAAGTCCAGAGGTGTGCAACTATGTGGGAAATGAAGAGATGGCTGATCTAAGTACCCTCCTTAAATGAGAGAAGCTCTCCACCCTCCAGCCCTCAGTGATACCATTTACTTACCCCAGCTGTCTTGCCGTCTGTCTGCCAACACTATCCTGTTTTTCCCCTCCTGGAGCAGCACCCTCGTATTGGACCTAGACCTACAGAATCCATTTTTCTAATGCTCAGGGAAATTAATCCACACAGCTTTGGAGCCCCCACTCCAGGTTCTAGGCTATTTCATTATTTATTGAGCACAAACTAACCCACTTATCCCATTATTCCAATATTTGGCCCCAGAGATCTGACCATGTCTCATCACTTCCTCTCATCCACCCACCCACGCAAGGCATCTTTCCTTCCTTCTTCCCTCCTCTATAACCTCCTTCAAACCTTTCTATCTCTTTCTCTGGGTAATCAAATAAGAAGTACCTTTATTTCCTGCAAGGAAATCTCAATTGATTGCCTTATACTTAGGGATGCGTTGGAGCCAGCTCACACCAGCATACAGGAGCTGATTGTCAAACTTTCAGTATGAGCCTTATACCCTTGGAGACTGGCAAACACTACAAATTAAGGCTTGGTTATTATTTTGTTCATTGTCTAACTCTAACTCAAGAAAGTGATAGAGAAAACGTTAATGATGCCGATTAAATTTTAAAATGTGTCATATGTACAATGATTTTATTGCTGCCAGAGAGCTGGTTGTTAAATGTTTACTGGCAGACCACTGCCCACAATATTTCATCAACTCACTAATCCTGTGACTTTCCAGACTAATTCTCCTTTCTCAGACTCCTCCTCCTCTATTATGTTCTGTCTTCTTTTATTGGAATGCAAGCTCTTTGGAGGCAGGGGCTGTCTCTGTTTTCATATTGTATCTTCACTACTTAGAAAAATGCCTAGAAACTTAGTGAGTGCTTAATAAATGAGGGCAGCTAGGTGACACCATAGTGGATAGTATTGGGCCTGGAGTCAGGAAGACTCATCTTCCTGAGTTCAAATCCAGCCTCAGACACTTACTAGCTGTGTGACACTGGGCAAGTCACTTAACGCTGCTTGCCTCAGTTTCCTCATCTGTCAAATGAGCTGGAGAAGGAAATGGCAAAACCACTCCAGTAACTTTGCCAAGAAAACCCCAAATGGAGTCACAAAAAGTTGGGCATGACTGAAAAGACTGAAAAACAATAATAAATACTGCTCCTTTCCATTCCAAAATGACTTCTTATGTAACAGTGGAGACCTCAATCATTATCTGTGTGACAAATCACAACCTCTCTTGACCTTAGTTTTTCCAATTATAAAATGGGAGGGTCATAGAGTCATTTTACAGACAAGGAAACTGAGGCTCGGGGAGGTGAGGTGAATTAGATTAGGTGACCTCTTGTCTAGCTCTAGATTTATGGTCCTGATATCACTGATTACAGCCTGTTGACACCTGCCATATATCTGCCCATCACCATTTGGGTCATCTTCATTTCGAATGCTTTAGAGATCACGACAGTCCACGCTGTCAACCAAAGACCTAACCCCAAGCACAATCTACCAGTGTTCAAAAAAAGGGATAACTGATTCAGATTTTATTTCCCCAACAACAAGCTGTTGCTGGAAATCCCTGAGTGATTTACCCACTTTGCTGCCTGGGTAGACATAGGCTGTGGCTCCAGCAAGTCGCATTTTTCAAGCCCAGTCAGATTTTTCACACAGTGGCAAATAAAATGTCCTGGGGCAGAAACATTTCATGCATGAAGACCCTTCCAGTGCCACCTTTGCACACTTGTTAGGAGCCCTAGCATCAGCACAGTGTGCCGGCTGGCTGGTGAGCTGACAGATAGCTACTCAGGATGATGTTCTCACTGCACAGTTTTCTTATACCCTTTGAGGAATGCTTTAGAGTAGCTTTTAAGAGAAGGCCTAATAATCATATGGACCTAAGACCAAACTTGTAGGTCAGCTAGGTAGCACATGCATAGAGTTTCGGACTTGGAGTCAGGAAGTCATGAGTTTGAATTTTGCCTCATACTTAATAGCTGGGCAAATCACTTAACATCTCTGAACCTTAGTTCCCTCATATGTATAATGGGAATAATAATATCGCCTACTTCCCTGGGTTGTTATGAAGAAAAAGAGATAACATGTACAAAATATTTTGCAAACTTTTGAATGGCATATATAAATGCTAGCTATATATTGCATATATGGTGAGTATTTAAATATGAGATATTATCTATATACATATATGTGCACACATGTATGCATGCATATACAAATGCATATATCCCTACCCTTTCACACATATGTGTTCAAATATATATGTGTGTCTGTCTACATCTGTGTATATATGTATATATAATATATACATACACAAATATGTGTACATATGAGAGAGAGAGAGACAGAGAAAGAGAGAGAGAGATTTCATCCCAGATTGGTATGAAAAAGTTCAGTTGCCAAGATCCAGGAATTACGTAGACAGAATGTCAAAAAGATTGTTAGCCTCTCTGCAAATAAAAGTGTTTTCCACTTAAAGATGAAATTACTACTAAAGGAATTTTTGTCAATGATGCAATTGTAAATACAACACCCTTCACCCTCTCCTCACCATTTCTTGCAGCTACCAACCCTCCACGCCCCACACGCACACATGGACTCTGCTTACCCTACTGGCTTCTAGGGTCTTCAAGGGGTTGGAACCCCAATTTGTTTCACCGAGGGCATACAGAGATCTAGAACCCTCTTGACCAACCAGACTAGACTTCATGCATTTAAGCATAATTCTTTTCAGTCAAAATACCCAACCTCAGATCCAACAGAATCCTTTACAACAAACCTATGAGGTATACTTCAAGTTCCCATTTGACAACAAAGAAAACTAAGAAAAAAGAACTGTCCCAGAATCACTGAGCAAATCCTAATCTGGGGACAGAAAGCACCTGAGCCAATCCTAGGACCGTCCTCATTTGTGAAGTGGTAAAGTGGAGACATTTGTTTTTGGCCTGGCATCAGTTTTCTTCAATACCTCACTGGCATTTCCATCAGTGCCAGCAAATATTTTTCCAGAAGGCAGGAAGGTCAGGCATGATCGCTCATGCCTGTAATCCCTGTTCCTGGGGAAGTTGAGGCTGGCACACCTCGGAGCAGATCAAAGCTCCCATGCAGATCAACAGTGGGATCGGGAAGTGAGCGGTCCCTCTGCTTCCAGCTTGGGCAAGATAAGGACACCCATTCTTTAAAACAAAGTAAAACAAAGGGCAAGAAGGTAACCAACATTTCTAATAAAGTAGTACGTTCATACACATTCTCTTTCCCTGTGATACTTACTAATCCATCAGGATCAGCAAATCTGTAGGAAAATCTGTTTTTTATTCTAAAACTAGTTCAAGTTTGGTCTGCCCCCTTCTTAACCCTCCACCCCATTCCTTCCACTGCGGTATGCACTTCCTTTTCCATCCCATCTGTAGTACTTTCCACCTGTTTTCTGATACAGTCCCAGATACCTTCTCTCCCACCAGCTTTTGTGTTCATTTTAATGCTTTAAGCATTTTCTTTTTTGTTTTTAGTTTCTTGCTCTTTACTGAGGGATTTTAGGGAGGAATGAGGAAATGAATGGGAGGGGAATGGGAAACGCTATTTTTAAAAAAAAAGCAGCTGGTCCCCGAGGTTACTCTGGACCAGAATAAGAATCAGAAAAAGATCAATGGCTCCCCTGAAGGCGTGGTGAGGAGGATGGAGGTACCAGTGCTCTGGTGGCTTCCAAGACAATAAGTGTCTAACCTCTTCCCAGAGAGTAATGCAGTCTTTTGCCAAGCAAAGAACCTGTCCCTGGGCCTCGGCTGCTGCTGTCAGTCTACAGCAAAGGCGTCACTGCCGGGCACTCCAGCCAGCATAGTAAAGTCATATAATGCTCTCCACTTAGAGGTGGGATTAGTGGTAGCCAGACTTGCTGAGGAACAAAAATCCTGAGCCTCCTGCTGCTCTCTTTGTGAGGAGCCGAGGCTGGACTGATGGGCTGGGGATCTGGGCTGCACAATAAAATAATATAATGCCTTCCACTTAGAGATGGAATTACCGCTAATGGGATTTTGCCAACAGTGCAAACATAAATAGAACTCCCTCCACTTCTTCCCAACCCCACCTGACTCACTAACTTCACAAAAGAAATTATTCTGGCCAAGATCGTATATCGAAATGTGTCTAATGTAGGTCTTTATTTTTTGAAAAGTAAGTCTAGTCCTCAGAGATAGTTATTTTCAAAAGATATCTATAAAAAGAGAAAAAGAATCAAGATTTTTCTTTTCTTCTAATGGAATTATTTTAATCTATAAACATCCAACTCTTGTCTAAAGTAAAGGTCTGACCATTGTGACTTCCCTGACTCCCTATGGCTTCTAGGGTCAAATGCAAACATCTCTTTCATTTAAAGCCCTTCAACAATCTATTGTGACCCTGGGCAAGCATTTCTCCTCTCCAGGATTCATTTTCTTTTTTTTTTTATTTTATTACATTTTTTTGAGTTACATATTTTCTCCCCGTCTTTCCGCCGCCCACCACCCCAAAACAGCCATCCCAGTGTTTCCCCCCTTCCCCAGTCTATTCTCTCCTATGTCA
>CM053583.1:168913848-168935218 GCA_028627135.1 Pseudochirops cupreus | reverse complement strand
ATCCATCTCCAGAGGGAGAACAGAGAAACTCTGAATGAAGATTGAAGCTTCCTTTTTTCTTTTTAACTTTCTTTATTTTTCTTGTTTTATTTTTTGGTCTGTTTTCTTTAGCAACATGGCTAATACAGAAATATGGTTTGGATTATTTCTCGTATATAATCAATATCAAATTGGTTGTCTTTTCAAGGAGGGAGGAAGGGGAAGGAGGGAGATAATTTGGAATTCAAAATTTTGAAAAATGACTATTAAAGTTTTTATATGTAATTGGGAATTATTTGATGGAATAAATAAAAATATATTTAGAAAGAAAAGAAGAAAGAAAGGATGGAAGAAAGGAAGGAAGAAAGAAAGAAAAAGAAAGAAAAGAAGGAAGGAAAAAAGACTACTGTGAAAGTCCCCAAAATAGTCATTTCCACACAGGCCAGAAATATAGAATTTTAGAGTTGGAGGGAGCCTTAGAGAGCACTCAACTGTACCATTTTGTAGCTGTGGACACTAAAAAAATAGATGAACTGATTTATCTAAAGTCAAAGAGGTTCTGTAGGTATGCCCAAATACTCAATGTGATATGCTATATCCATAAAAATAAATAGGTTGTAATGTACATATTTTCAAGAGAAGACACAAAAATTGGCAAAAATGAGCAAAAAATGGTAACAGTCAATGTTGGAGGGGTTGTGGAAAGATAGGTACAGTAATACAGTGTTGGTGGAGCTGTCAAATATAGAACCATTTTAGAAAGCTATTAGGAATTACACAAATCAGGTGACTAAAATGTCCATATCCTTTGATCCAGAGAATCCATTACTGGGTTCACACACCAAGGAAGTCACCGATAAGAAGAAAGTCCCCACACGCTCCAAAATATTTATATAGTAACACTTTTTGTGATAGCTAAGACTTGTAAACAAAACAAATGCCCATCAATTGGAAAATAGCTGAACAATTTGTATATAAATGTAGTGAAATATTACTGTTTTATAAGAAATAATGAGTTTGATGAATACAGAGAAGCTTGGAAAGATCTGTATGAACTGATATTATTATATACATGTATACACACATATATACATACATACACATATGCATATACACATTACAATCTAAATGGAAAGAATAACATGCCAAAAAGTCAAAAGTAAACATAACAAAATTATCAAGATCAAGCAGGACATCAAGAGAAATGAGAAGATACTTCAACCTTCTCCTCCATGGAAGTGAGAGGTCCACAGGTGTTACCCCTTGTACATGTTTGGACTTCATCAACCTATCTATTAGTTGTGCTGATTTTTTTTTCCTTTCTGGAAAATACTATTCGTCATATGGCATGGCTCTCTGGTAATGGAAAAGGAAAGGATCAGTGGAATAACTATAGTGATATAAAAAACAGAAAAAAACAATAAAAACTTATTAAAATGCATGACTGATATCTTTCAAATGTTTATAACGTGTAAAACTAGCAGGCTCAAATGCAATCTGCCACATGTCCAGTTCTCTCAAGAACCTTTATTTAGACATCCAGATTGGAACTTTACCATAACTAAGTGTAATCTCCAAAAAGACCAGTAATTTATACCCATATTTGATAGGTAGACCAACCTAGCTACTGTATAATAAATCCAGTTTATTATAATTATACAGTTTTGCTTTACCTTTTTTCCTATATCTAGCCACAATTTTGACTTGTTTTAGATTAAAGTACATACCTCTTTAATTAGGACATTTAGTCTTTAGCTGGTAATTGTTATCTGCTGTTCCTAAACTCCTAGAGCCCTTCTTGTCCCTGTTTCAAGGAAGGGCTATTGAAATTGCCTAAGGAAATTAAAGTGTTAAGTACCACCTTACTTGGACAATCTGAGTTACTTCATGTAGCTTAAGGATTTAAGATTGTCCTAAATACTAAATTCAGGAGAGGAAAAAGAGTAAAATGAGAGAGAAATGGGTTGAATCGGGAGTGAGCAGAAAGAGAATGTATAGCAATGACAGAAGAAGTTCATACACCAAACTGTAATAAAACAGGAAGCTTGGTGACAAAAAGTAATTTCATTTTGAAATGCATTGGAAATTTATGGTGTCCTTTAAAGATGAAAGGAAATACCCCTTAAAGTAAATCAACAGGACTGGCTCTGGGTAAAGCTATCTGATCAAATGCATCTATGTTTTTCCCAAACTCCTATAGAAAACCAATGTATGAAATTTGAGACTTTTAACTATTCTGATTTTTATTTCATTTTGAAACTAAGGAAATCTCCAACTCTGGAAGAATGCTAGGTCCTGGTCACGGGTTCTTTCATGGCTGCCTCATTAACTACTCTCTGTTTGATTCCTCTTCTTAAATTGGAGGTTGCCTCTAGGAAGGGAAAGAGGGGGAAGCAGTGACTTGTGGGTACCTGGGATTGGAGCAGCCAGACCACAGTTGTGGGCTGCAAGACAGTCTCATTACGCCAGCCCCTTCTAGTGTGGCAAACCAGGGCACCCACTTTACTGCTTCCAATCTGAGCTGATGGCTAGAAGGGTGAGTTTCTCGAGGCTTCCTCTTTGCATTACTTATAATTTCTGGCTGATTATTAGTAAGAATTTCTTCTAGGAACCTGACTCTGGTCATTATGGTTTTCTTTTAATGTGGTCCTGGGCTTTGTTTTTTTCTCAACCACAGATGTACAAGCTAGGAACCCAATATTGGATAATTTCATATGAAATAAAAATTTCAGGTTTTTTTTTCAATAATACTAATTTATTTCATGTGTGACAACAGATTACTAAGGGAAAACAGGAATTCACCAGATTTTTCTCAGTGATTAGATATAAAACATGCTTAGTGTGCTTTTGAAACTTAAATTTAAAATAAACTTTTGCATTCTTCTCACTTTGTCCAATGTTTAAGTTAGGGAGGCGGAGCCAAGATGGCAGAGAAAAGGCAGGGACTTGCCTGATCTCTCTCCCAAACCCTTCCAAACACGTTTAAATAATGCCATAAAGCAATTCTTGAGGTAGCAGAACCCATAAAAGGATGGGACGAAATAAGTTTTCCACTCAAAGACAACTTAGTAGATCATCAGGAAAGGTCTGTCACACCTGGGTGAGAGTGGAACACAGCCAGTGGAGACTGGACCCCGGCAAACAAGGAGCAGGCCTTGGGAATCATTGAGTCAGCAGTGACAGGAGCTATTTCTGGAGCTCTCAACCCATACTTGGTAAGGGGGTTGAACAATGGGTCAGAAGGAGTTTGCAAGCATCTTTTTGCTAGCAGTAAGGCAGGACTCTATTGTTTTTCTCTTACCCAGATCTGGTTCACAGTCCTGAGTGACAGTCCCAGGGCAAGGAGGAAAACTAGCATACCAGAGCTTGTGGCAGTAGTGGATGGGGGACCATCTTCACGGTTCCAGGGCAGGGAAGAGTGCTTGTGGTAGCTCACAGACCAGACTACAGGCTAGGAGAGGAGTAAACTCACCTCTCCTTAGACCATACCACCTTGGAAGAACTGAAAACTTACAGGTTCTTAGAAGAATCTTTGAAAACAGCTGCACAAAACCCTGAAGTTTGGGAGAGTGTGCCCTCCACTCTGGAAGCAGAGCCCTACTTTAACAAAGAGTTAAAAGTAAAAAAATAGGTTGTAAAAATAAGCAATGTTTACGTTAAATGGCAAGGAGTCCCTGCTTTGATAATATCTTTCCCTATAATATCTTACTTCACGTCTAGGGAAACTGAAATTGTGAAAAGTAAAGTAACTTCATTCCTAACCAATTACATTTAGGCTCCTATGTATAGGTTCCCCGTCACAGAACATTGTGGTCTGCCTGTGATAAAATGACCAGCCTGGCCCTTTCCACCCTAATGCTTCTATTTGGGGCTTCCTACTGTTCACTTTCATCCCTAGGACCAATCTAATTTCTAACAAGAGGAAACATAACTGTAAATTTATAGTCTGGACAACCCAGCACCCAGCCACTATTGTACTTGGTTCTACCCTTAATATACGAATGCATTCTAGTACCTGGACTCTAGCTTGGGCTATTTTGATTACGCTTCTGTCTTGTGCCCCTCAGATCCAAGACTGAGTTCATCTCTACCTGTTTCCCCCAAGCTTAAGTCTCTATCTTGATAGCCAATCCACCTTTTCCTCCTTGGATGAAGACTTTGCTTTTGCTGATCTTTCTAAAAAATGGAGACCATAGTCCTGTTGGCTGGCTTCCCAATGCCTGTAGCCAGAACTCTTTTCTGACCTTTACCTACTATAATCCCTTGCCTGCCTGATGACCCAATGACTCATTTCAGATGTCCAACTCATGTCTATTCCTGTTTGCGTCTCAGACTGCCTGCTCTGCTGTCTTATTTAACCTTCAAGTAGTCTGAATTCTCTAGAATTCTCTAGTCTGTCTCATCTCAGCTTCAGCCCAGACATTGGCTGCTGAGCCTTGCTGCTGGTCCATGACTTGACAGTTTTGTAAACAGACTTTCCAAAACAATACTTTGTAGTATTAACATACAATAAAGTTCTGGTTTCCTCCAGTGGTTGAAGAAAGTAACTGTTTTGGAAAAGTAATTTTCTGGCATGGTGTAGTAGATGGGACACCAGGTTGAGTCAGAAGACCTAGGTTTGACTCTTCTATCAGAAACTTAGAGACGAAGAGCATTTATCAAGTGCTAAATGTGTGTCAGATACTGTGCTAGGCACTGGAGACAGAGAAACAAGAAAATGAGACAGTCTCTACTCTCAAGGAAAAGGGGTGCAGAGGAAAAGAGGGTACCCACATGATGGGAAGGTGGACCAGGCTATAATGTAGGGAATGTGGTTGTGCTTTCTCATGGTATGTTGGGTCCAGATAGGGACTCACCAATCATAACTTTAAGGTTTGCAAAGTGCTTTACAAATATTATCCCACATCTTTTCACCTACCTCTGGGAGGTAGATGCTACTATCATCCCCATTTTACAAACAAGAAACTGAGGGCAGACAGAAGTTAAGTGACTTAATTGGGGGTTGCGCAGTGTGAAAGTATCTGAGGCCAGATTTCAACTAGGTTCTTCCTGTCTCTGGGTATATTACCTAATTCATTTCACTATCATTTTACAGATGAGGAAATTGAGGCTGAGATAAATTTCATAGTACTAGGAAAGAGGATTCAAACATAGGTCCTTCTGATCCTAAATTCAGACTCTCCCCTACATTGCTACTGTCTCTCTCTTTTTGCAGAGATATCCATATCCATATTCATATCCATATCCATATCTATATCTATATCTATATCTGTATCTGTATCTGTATCTGTATCTGTATCTATCTATATCTATGTCTATGTCCATGTCTATGTCCATGTCCATGTCTATATCCATGTCTATATCCATATCCATATCCATATCCATATCTATATCTATATCCATATCCATATCCATATCTATATCTATATCTGTATCTGTATCTATCTGTATCTATGTCTATGTCCACGTCTATGTCCATGTCCATGTCTATGTCCATGTCTATATCCATGTCCATGTCTATATTTATAATCATATCCATATCTATATCTATATCTGTATCTATGTCTATGTCTATGTCTGTCTGTGTCTATGTCTATGTCTATGTCCATGTCCATATCCATATCTATATCTATTTCTGTATCTGTATCTATCTGTATCTATGTCTATGTCTATGTCTATGTCCATGTCTATGTCCATGTCTATGTCCATGTCCATGTCTATATCCATATCCATATCCATATCCATATCCATGTCTATATCTATATCTACATCTATATCTATAGCCATATCCATATCCATATCTATATATATATATCTGTATCTGTATCTATGTGTATGTGCATGTCTATGTCCATGTTTATGTCTATGTCCATGTCTATATCCATGTCTATATCTGTATCTATATCTGTATCTGTATTTGTATCTATATCTATCTGTATCTATGTCTATGTCTATGTCTATGTCTACGTCTATATCCATGTCCATGTCTATGTCTATATCTATATCTATCTATATCTATATATCTATACATCTATATCTATATATTATCTACATGTCATCTATATCTATATGTATATATCATTTATATATATATCATCTATATCTATATCTATATCAAACATTAAGGTAATTACTGTTCCACTACTTGCCATCTATGTAGACACACATCTTTTGTCTACACATATCAAAAATTTGAAAAGTAAAAACCCAAATTGCTGAATTCAATCAAACAACAGATTACTTTGAAAACCATTTAGTAATGGATTGTTGGAACTTGGCCAGTTTAAAAAATGAGATGGTTAGTGTGCCAAATTCAATTTTTAAAGACTATTTTGTGTAGGTAATGTAAAGCCACACACAGACACAGGCTATGGGATGCTTATCTTTTTTTCCCCTCTTAGGACATTACCTTAATCCAGCGGCTCTGAACCTGTGGGTCTCGACCCCTTTGGGGGTCAAATGATGCTTTCACAGGGGTCGCCTAAGACCATCTGAAAACACATATTTCTGATGGTCTTAGGAAATGAGACATCACTCCTCTATCAGTCTCCAGGTGGGTCTGCCCACATGCAGATATGCCCACATACGAGTATTAAAGGGTTGAGGCATTTAGAAGGTTGAGAACCACTGCCTTAAATGAAAGAAAGGAGAATAGATGAGAAAGGGAAGACAATGAATAAATGTATATACAGGCCAGTGAGGTTACCAAAAAATGTTCTCCTTCCTTAATCAATGAGATCAGTGTTTGGCATATGTTTTTTCCCACTTCCTCAACTCCTGGCCTCATTCTAGGAACCTTCAACACACATATTGATGCTCCTTCAAAAACTTTCTAGTTCTTCAGTATACTCACTTCCCATGACATTCTTTACCCCACTTCCATTATATACAGAAGGCTCTACCCTTGATCGCTCATGAGTATCCAGTTTATATAATACTACTGATAATATCTAGCATTTATATAGGGATTTAGTGTTTGCAAAGTACTTTACAAATATCTCATTTTATCCCTAAAACAAACCTGTTATGATTCCCACTTTACAGTTGAGGAAACTGAGGTAAAGAGGTTAAGTGACTTACCTGGTCAGGATCCTACAGCTAGTAATTGTCTGAGATAAGATTTGAACTCAGGTCTTCCTGACTCCAGGCCTAATGGTCTATTCACTGTGTGCCACCTAGCTGTAGTTTATAAAATTCCTTTACCTTATGCCCTTTTATATTTCTTTTTGCCTATGACCCCTAATGTCATTTTTCTTTTGGTCATCACAGTGACCTCAACCCCTCTGTTTTCTCCTTCACTGATCACACTGTCCTTTTTTTCCCCCATCTTGACCATTTGGTGAATCAATTCAAATCTACACTATCTTTTATACTCAAATCCCTCATCTCCTTATCCTTTTGCCTGCCATGTCTTGCCAAATCCAATCTGGATTACTCCCGCTATGTGTTGTCTTCTTTCTTATTCATGTGCTGCTGAATGATAATGAAACCTATACTGACCCAGTCCACTAAAAACTTATATTACGCAATTTCAATTCAATATTGCATTCAATATTATGCAACATTATTCAAACAGGCCCTCCCTGCAGAAAGGAAGTCCTTTCATACCTTCCTAGTTAATCCCATCCCATTGTCATTCAATATTATGTATATAATGTCTGTATATATTATGTATATATAAATTGATATTATCATTTCTACCTCATAACATTACACATGTTATACATATAATAAAATAATATAGAATATATATATATTATATGTATTATAAGCAAGATATATACAATAATGTTTTATATACAGTCATAGAATATTATATATAATGTTATAAAGGTAGAAATGACAATACTTGGAAGAGATTAGATATATGGGGTAAGAATATATATAAAATATATAAAGTTTATTTATGTATGTATGCATGTGTATATATGTGTAGGTATTTGCATACATACATATGTATGTCTGTGTAATTATCATAGCTTTCTAATAGATCTTCCTGCCACATATCTCTCCCCACTCTAACCCATACTCCATTCAGTTGCCAAAATGAGCTTCTCCAAACATATCTGATCATGTTAATGTCCTAGTTAGTAAAGTCTTTTACAATCTGTCCCTTGCCTGCCTTTTCTGTCTTCTTATATTTTATTCACCTCCTCATATTCTATGATCTAATCACAGGCCTCCTTGCTATTGCTCATATACAACCATCTTCCAACTGTGCATTTTACACTGGCTGTGCCCCATGTCCGGCATGCTTCCACTCCTCACCTTTGCCTTCTCGTTTCCTTAGTTTCCTTCAAGACTAAACTCAAATCTGACCTTCTGTAAGAGCACTTTCTTGGTCCCCTAAGCAGCTAGTACTCTCCCCTCTGAGATGACCTTCCTAACTCTCTCTATATCATGTATACACATTTTTTTGTGTATGTCATGTCCCCCTATTAAAATGTGAGCTCCTCGAGGGCAGGGAATGCTTTTGATTTACTTTGTAAAGAAATTCTTGATGACTAACTAATAAATTCTTATTATCTGGCTTCTCATTCTTACAGCCCATCTGGAGGCTGTGCATCCTTAGCTGCCATGTAGCTCCTGACATTTTCTCTTCTGGTTTCTTTTCTTCCTCCTGTTCCAGATGTCCTTTCTGACTATGGTTCTCTTCTATACTCTCTCTTAGGAGCCTTACATACTTCAGTGACTTCAACTATCATTTCTATGTGGCTGATGCTTTGATCTTTCTCCCAAGCTCCACACATGCATTTCTGACTGCCTTTAGGATATTTCTGGCTGGGTATCCCTCTGGCATCTTGTATTCAACTTGTCTAAAACTGAACCCATCACATCTTTCTAGAAGACTGTTCTTTCCACTGACTTCCTTTTCCCTATTATTTCCTCAAATAATCTGAGTTCTGTCATAATATCGATTTAAATGTTCCCCCCAATAATGCAGATTCTAATTCATCTGTTTCTGTCCATCCATTGAGATTCTCATCCATGTCCTCCCATTTGTGTGTCTTAGAGGATCCACTTAATAACTTCTAATATCATGAATGTAGCCATGGAGCACCCTGGTTGTCCCCCTGCCATTCCTCACCCTTGACATGTTCTCATCTATCCTCTTTTCCAGTCATATGCTTCCTCGATGACATCTTCTACTCCTGTTCTTCCTGTCCCTCACTGGTTTTATGGCACAGCCTGCTCAACCCTACCTTGGGCCTGTCCATTGCTCTCTATGTATGTATTTTAAGTTCTTCAGAGATTTTGTATTCTGTATCCCCAGTGCTTTTAGTAACATCAGTAGAATGTTGATATTCTTTGTTTACAGGGGAAGCTTAGGCTCATTAAAAGAGCTTTGCAATCTCTCAAAAGGAATACTTGCCCACTCCCCTCCTCCTGCTTGACTTTGGACCCATCTTACTATGCTGTCTGTCCCAGAAATGCAGACTGATGGAGAAAGACATTTTCTACTTTTTTCTATTAACAACAATATATTCACAATCATCCAGGTGTGAAGCCTTAGAGTTATCTTTGACCTTTTGTTCTTCCTTGTGTTCTGCATCTAATTAAGGATAATAGGCTTTGAGTTCTATTATTTTTGATTCTGTAATATTTCTTCTGAAAGGCAGTGTGGTGTTATGCAGTCAATAAGCATTTACTAAGTGCTTTCTGTGCCAAGCACTAGCAATACAAATCACAAACAAAAAGAAAGACCCTACCCTCAAGGAAATTACATTCTAATAGTGGTAATACAACACATTGAAGAAGAGCTAAAAAGAGGGTGGGGGATTCCTTTGAAAGAAGCAAAGTGGTGAAGTGTGAAGAATGAGAAAGGATAGATCTGGCATCTTTCCTCAAAATGGAGATTCTAGGAAGAATTTACTAAAGGGAGAAAAGGGCTGTGAGGGTGGGGGGGAGGAAGTCATGGTGCTGAAGTCCAGAAAATGGAGGAGGGATGGTCTCAGCCCTTCCCAAAAGGAAGGTTCAGGGAAGAATTCAGCAATAGAAGGCACCCAAATGACGTAGTGAATAATGGGCTGGAGTCAGTGGTGCCTGAGTTCAAGGCTTACTTCTGATATATACTGCCTGTTTGACCCTGAAAAAGTCATTGAACCCTTTGGATCTCCAGGCAACACTCTAAAACTAAGTTATAGACAAGTTGTTGATTTGTATTGGTGGAGGGACTTTTCATCCCAGGAATTCTACATATAGACAAAATTGCGAATCTGACCCTCCTCTTTTTTTTTCTCTTCTGCCTAATGTATTTCTTTCATTCTCATTACCACCATAACCTCATTCCTAGATTATTATGATGACCTCCTAAATGGTTTCTTTGCCTCTGGCTTCTCTCTCCTTCCATCAGGGTCACAGTCCTGGGTGGCAACCCCATGGTGAGTAGGACCACTAACACACTAGAGCTTGCAGCTACTCTGGAACAGAGACTACTGTGGCATTGTCCCAGCTCCAGGGCAGAAAAAAGTGCTTGTGGTTGCTCACGAACCAGAGCACAGGCCAGGAAAATAGTAAACATACCTGTCCTTAGATCATAACTCCTTGGAAGAACTGAAAACTTACAAGTCCCTAGAAGTATCTCTGAAAACAGATACTTCAAACTCCTGAAGCTTAGGATAGTGGGCCCTCCACTCTGGAAGCAGAGCCCTACTTTAACAAAGAGTTAAAATAGGCTAGGGAAATGAGCAAGTAACAGAAAAATTTCTGACCACAGAAAGTTACTGTGATGAGAAGGAAGATCAAAACACATACTCAGAACAAGACAACCAAGTCAAAGCTCCTACATCCCAAGCCTCCAAGAAAAATATTCTTCCAGGCCATGGAAGAACTCAAAACAGATTTCAAAAATCAAGTAAGAGAAGTTGAGGAAAAATTGGGAAAAGAAATAAGAAGGAGGGAAGGAAGGCAGGGATGGAAACAAGCATCTTTTAAGCTTCTACAATGTGTTGGGCGTTATGCTAAGCACTGTATAAATATAAATATTTATCTCATATAATCTCTCCTCTTTAAAGCAGCTCTTTTCTCCCTCCCAAGCTCTCTCCCTTCCTTCCTTCATACCCCTCTTGAGGTACTTTCCTATTTGACTTTGTGTCGAAATTGTTTGTGCTCATTCACAATCCCAACCTGACTATAAGCTCCATAAGGTCAAAGACCATGTCTTTTTCTTCTTTATGTCCCTTATATGTAGCAGAATGCCTTGAACATGGTATTCAATAAATATTTATATAATGAACGGAAATTCTCCCATGCACTGAGACAATTGTAATAACAACATAGACAGCTAGCATACACTACTTTTAGATTAGCAAAGCATTATATATATGTATATATATATATATATATAAAATATATATAAAATATATATATTTATAATATATATATAAAATCTCGTTTGACCTTCATGATAATCCTGAGGTAGCTGCTATTATTAGCCCCATATTACAGATGAGGAAACTGACTGAGACTGAGAAAAGTTAAATGATTTGTTCAGGGTTGTACTGTTCATCTGTGAAGGAGGATTTGAACTCAGGTCTTCCTTACCCCCCAATCTAACAATCCAGCCACTATCCCACTAAGCTAAATGATTCTGTGGGTAGCCTTCTTTCCTTTGTTGCAATTTCGTCTTCTCTGGGGACAGAAAGGGATGGGTAAGCCAACTGCTAGGTGGAAGTAAAAAAATAAACTTATAAAGTCTTTGATTAGAAAGCAAAACTGCATGGTGGGAGTAATCAAAATAAATTATATTGTCATAAAGCAATTAGGAGAAAATTAGGTAATCATAAGGTGATAAAAGCCTATTAGTTAAAGGGCCTGGAAAACACAGCAGGTTGCAAAAAATTAAATTCTCACACAGAAATATATCAGATATATGCAATGGTCTCTCCATGGGGGAAAAAATAAAATTGCTTGTGTATGTGAATAGTTAAAATAAAGCCATGAATCTTTAAAAAAAAAACTTGTTGCAAATGAAACTCTCACCTTCACATGGAGTTCGTGACACTCACTCTGTTAGACTCAGAGAATATTAGGCCTGGAAAGGATAGGAGCTAACTAGTTCAATTGTCCACAGTTTATGAATGAGACAACCTAGGCTTAGAGGTGACATGATTTGTATAAGGTCACACATCTATTTAGTGGTAGCAGAATTGGATTGGAACCTAGATTACCTGATCCCCCACACAGGAGCTTTTTTTATTTAAAAAAAAAGTATTTGTTAAGCATTTACAGTGGCTGCCTGCAAGAATGTGAGTCTCTCTTATTGATAAAAGAATGTTCGCTTATTATTTTCTTTAATCCCAAGACACTTTTAAAAAATTATGGATTTGTGTTCTAGGAAACCACTCCCCTAGGGAAAGTGACAGGAACCATGATTCATCAGCCTTAACACAAAGAGGTTCATCTCCACCCTCCATATACATAGCCGTCACTTTAGTGATTTAGTGATTTAGTCATTAATTCTCTCTTAGTATATTATAAGAATCTCCTAATGTTCTCTCTGCCTCCAAGTTCTTCCCTTTCTAATCAGTTTTTGCCTAAACACCTAAATAAGTTTGCCTAAATAATTCTCCTAATGCCCAGAGATGACCATGTCACTCTTTAGCTCCAACTTTAGTGACTCCTCATTGCTTCAGCCTGGCATTTAAGACCCTCTAGGATTTGTCATCAACACATGAAAAAAAGGAAAAAAATTACCAAGTGGTCCTCAGTCCTGCATAGTCCCTTTCCTCTTCTACAGTGTGATGGAAGTGGCAAAGTCAGGGGGTGGGAGGGGAGTGGAGGGAGGGAATGGGACAGAGGATGTTAAGAATCAGTTTTTAGACCAACTATAAATGAGAATTTCACAACTGATGCTTCTAATGTGAGATCCTTGTCTAGTGACTAATGAGTAGATATTCTAAGAAGTTAGTCATATCAATCTTGACAGTCTAGAAGAGGAAAGGAAGTCATAGTTCAGTGATAGGATAGTTTACAGGCTTTCCTTGAAATAAGGGAGTTGGTGGAGTTGTTTTTATGGTGTGTCCCCAAGGTAAGAAGAAATATTATTTGGTGGAGCATATGCTCATTTCATAATGCAGTGATAAACATTTTTTAAAAATACATGACCATGAACATAAATGCAGCTTAAGGGCTAAAACCTATTAAAGAGGAAGAGAAATTGTAAAAGGATTATAAGAAGAGAACAAGACCCTCCAAATAAAATAAGCATAATCTACTTTAATAATTTGTAACTTTGGTACATGGATTAACAAAGAAAGGGATGACAAAAAATGTGGGAAAAAAGCATGTTTCATGAATAAGAAAGGTGGGCCAAAAGTTCATCAACTATAGAAGAATATTGGTGACCCTGGCTATGGCAAGAAACATATACTATCACCAAAATGGAATTAATTATATTTTTAAAAGATAGACAATGACTTGTTCCTGATGTAGAAAAAACTTCTGACTCAGTTGTCTCTTGATAGGCAAAACACTGACTTTTTAAGGGAAAAGTAAAAAATTGATATCAAGATAGATAAAAAGGATACAAATTCTAGATATACAGGATGGAATTGAGTCATTTCTAGGCTGAACTATTTAAATAAATTATTGATACTGAAAAATAATAATATCATCACAGACTATTACTGTATCCTAAAAAAGTTTAA
This sequence comes from Pseudochirops cupreus, assembly GCA_028627135.1. Lineage (NCBI taxonomy): Eukaryota > Metazoa > Chordata > Mammalia > Diprotodontia > Pseudocheiridae > Pseudochirops > Pseudochirops cupreus. The sequence goes on along the minus strand of CM053583.1, from coordinate 168,921,590 downwards.
CCAATGTAAATCAGTTGTCATAACAAGGAGACCAACAGAACCTAGAAATAACCTCAGTTAGTAAGCTCTTCTTTGTGCCACAAGGAGAGATATGGCATCTGTGAGTAACATTGAATAATATTGAAATATAAACTCATTTGTAATATCTCATAGAGCAGGATAAGACAATGAATGACATTGCCTCATGAAACAGAAAGTAGAGGGAAAAGGAGGTTTATGAGTGAGAGAAACAAATTATTTTATTCAAAAAATTTTAAAGATGAAACTGGAAGGAGAGTAACAGATGCCACCTTGGGTTCTGAATCATCTACCTCCCCTCAAGAAGACAAACACATTTGGACAGACGCCCCACCAAACCTTCACTGTCAAGATTGATTTTGGGAAATTACACAGTAATTTGAATGCCCTCAAATGCCTACCTAAAATAACATTCCATTTTTTAAGGATAAAGAAATAATTAATGAATGAATAAGTATTTATTAAGATCTTCCTATGTACAAAACACTGTGTTAAGTGCTGGAAGTACAAATAGAAAAGTAAGACAGCCTGCTCTCATGGAGTTCCCATTCTAATGGAGAAGATAACAGATATGGGGGGTTTTAGCTGTGTGTCATATGGAAAAGTCCCACTTTCCTTAGGTACAGAAGCAAAGCAGATGGCAATGCCTTTCCTATAATGTCATTTCCACTGATAAACTCATATTATTTTCTGATGTTGAGCTATTTGACAGTGCCAAAGACTTTGGTGATTGGAACTTTGCTCTCTGGGTCTTCAGTAGCTGTGGTTTTAGCACCTGCAGGAGCAGTTGAGAGAGTTGCTTCCCAGGATGATAACTGAAGGCACTAGACTGGAATCATTGCTATTCCAAAAGATTTTGGGTTCAAGGTACTGTCTGTCTCTATCAGGGTCCAAGGAGAGATGGTAATCAAGATGATAATGGTGGATTGACTTACCTGGCATATCACATGCTGCCCCCAGTCTCTCTCTTTCAGCTAGACTGGCTCCCCTGACTTATGTGTAGCAGTCGACTGGCATTTGGTAAGGATGGTTGGTTAGATTCTAGCTTCACAATACTTGGGATTTTTTCAAATTCCTCTTCATCTACATAGCAAGTTCCCTCTTGGGCCATGTGGACAAGCACACATGGTTTCATTGTGTTTCTCCAATATCTACCACACCACTCTTGCTGCTTCCATCTTTTGGACTGGGAAAGTTTATTCCCAGGAACTTTTTTCTTGAGCCAAGTGGAGGAGAAAGCTGTTGGTGAGTATATGGGGCTTTCAAGTACTTCTGCCCCATCATATCCTTTCATGAGGAAGGAAGGGAGAAGCCCGAGACATTCCCTCCCACCTCAATAGGCTGCTATATTTGAGAAGAAAAGTGTTATGGAGAAAGTTAAACAAAAAAAATCAGAGTGGGTTTGTCTTGTTATTTTTATAAGTCAGCAGAAAGAGTGGCTTCTCCCAATACAGCTAATTCTCTTATAGGTCCAAAGAAACCAAATCGTTTTGGAGGTAACCTCCATCATTGAAACCCACTGCCTACACTATAACCAAGACTACCTCCAAACCCACTGATCTGTCTTGGGGAAGCTCTATCATTGGGACTTAACAAGGATTTATCTTTTGTCCTCTTACCAAGGCTCCAGTCAACATTTCCACCTTTTAATGGAGGCCGTGAATAAGAATTACATGCTGCACACTTCATCAGAATTTCAGAGATCCAGCTTGTCGTGAAGTAATTCCTTTAATAATTCCTTAGATTTGAACTCTAAGCAGCCACTCACTGACCTATTTATCTCAGTCAATTTCTTGAGTATGCCCTATAGTAACTCTGATAATTGGACATAGACTTTGGATTATGTCTGTTTTCTTCACATCTTCTCTTGATTGCATTGAGTATATCTGTTCCCTTACTCAAAATGTGCTGGTTTTTTCCATCAGAGTACTCCTGATTCTAAATATATGCCTTCCAGAAAAGGGAGGACACAGGTGCCCCTCAAAGGCAATAAGAAAAACAAGGAAAAAATAAGGAAAAACAATTTACCTAAAGTGCAGATACAGCTGTTCCAGTTGGCTAGTGAGTTTACTTCAGGCAAACTCATCAAGTCAGAAATGAGAAAGAGAGAGAGAGAGAGAGAGACAGAGAGAGAGAGACAGAGAGACAGAGAGACAGAGAGACAGAGAGAGACAGAGAGAACGAGACAAAGAGAGAGACAGAGACAGAGACAGAGACAGATACACACACACACGCACGCACACACACACGCACACACACACAGACACCCAGACACCCAGAGAGAAATCAAAACCATTGATTTTACAGAATGATGAAGGAGATGACTTCTGGGTCGGGGAAAAGGTCTAAAATCCAAAGGAAGAACTTTTGAGACTCTACAGACATGTCTTTTTTGGATACAAGGTGTCAGAAGGCAAAAATATGTCCATATCCATCCATTGCAATAGAAGTTGAAGGAGGTAACTATGAGTTCTTTACAAGAACGAATATTTCTTCCATGAGCTTGGGGTATCTGTACATTGATGTCTATAGAGAAAGTGCCTTCTAGAAGGGCTCAAACTTTTTTCATCCCTACTAAACTAAATCTATTCTTACTGGAAACCTACAAGTGACCTAACCTCCAGTCCAGATGAGACCAGACCAGTTGACTTCCAAGGACAAAACCTGAAAGAAGGGGTCCAGTTAGGTAGGAGGAGGGAGCTAAGAGTGGTTAAAGTCTAATTCTCTGTAACTTTTCATGAAGTACAGTGTGCTTTCACTATTAAACCTTCCATAAATGCCTTAAGTTTTGCCTTTTGTCATTTTAATCCCCCTGTAAATTTCTTTGTAGAACAGGAATTCTTAACATTTTTTGTGCCATGAACTCCTTGGTGGTCTGGTAAAATCTATGAAACCCTTCTCAGAATGATATTTTTAAATGCATAAAATAAAACACATGGGATTACAAAGGAAACTGATTATATTGAGACACAATTTTCAAGATTAAAAAAAAATCCAACAAGTTAACAGATTTCAAGTTAAGAACTCCTCTTGTAGAAATTAATAGCAGAACCCTTTAAAAAAGGACCCTAAGCTAAAGAAAGCATGTGTTCTCTTTCCAGAGAGCAGACCAATTGAGAAGAGGAAACTTCAGAGAAAGCTAGGTGTCAATAACCCCAAATCTAGAGAGGGGTGAGGAACAGTGAGGAACTAGTAAGAGGAGCCAACAAGTCAAGTCTTAGGACTTGCTGACTGTCTAAAAGTCAAGATCATGGAGTTGAGTTGGGACCAAAACTCCACTGTATAACAGGGAGGGGAAGTTCAATGTGTCAGAAATTTTTAGTTTGTGTGATTTTCTAAGCTTTATAGTCAGCCAGATGGTGAAATGGATATAGCAGTGCCTGGAGTCAGGAAGAACTGAGTTCTAATTCCATCTCAGATACTAGCTGTGTGACCCTGCCTGGACAGATCACTTAAGCTCTGCCTCAGTTTCCTCAGTTGTAAAATTGGGATAATAATAGCACCTACTTCTCAGAGTTGTTGTGAGAATCAAAGAAGACAGTATCTATAAAGCATTCAGTACAATGCCTAGCACAATTACGCACTTAATAAAGACTTTTCCCTTCTTCTTTCCTTCCTTCCTTCCTTCCTTCCTTCCTTCCTTCCTTCCTTCCTTTCTTCTTTCCTTCCTTCCTCTCTCTCTCTTCCTTAACTTGGAAGCATTAAGGATCACAGTTTTGCCCAGGTTCAAGAATACATGAGTATAATTCTAGCTGAAAAGTTTCTTTTCCTCCTCCTCCTTCCTCCTTCCTTGATTTCTACTGCTGTGGGTAGCTCCCTGTGAGGCAACTCCCTCCACCAATCAGCCACTGAGCTGTACATTACAGTCTCAGAACCTTGCCTAAGAACACTCAGAAATTAAGTGGCTTGTCCAGGTCACATAGACAGGATAGGTCAGAATCAGAACTTGAACTCACACCTTCCCAATTCCAAGTCTGACCTTATATCTACTATGCTGTGTTGTCTCTTCAGCTATGGAATTTTGGGGGGAAATAATTAAGAATCTAAGGGTTGCTATTTTTTAATGAATGAAATATCCTTTTCAAATTTCCCTTTGAAGGTAAATTTATAGCCTTATTGTCAGCAAAATGAGATAGAGGAAGGGAGGGAGGGAGGAAGGGAGGAAGGAAGGAAGGAAGGAGGAAAAGTTAAGAAAATATCCTGTGCAGAAGGAAACAATTTAGGAAACAATTATTTGGTTGTTTTTAAAAATTATCATAAAGACTTGAGTTATTCATCCATTTATTTATTTATTCATTCAATTATTTATTTATTTACATACTTACATATTCATTCATTCATTCACTTGTTTATTCATTATTTACTTATTTATTAAGAACAAAGCATTATGAATGGCCAGTGGCACCAATGCTTGAAATTTCTTGAGATTTTGTTCCCAAGGAATCAAAGCTGTTGAGGCAATTGAGAAGATGTTTGCTCTGAGCTCTGTGATAAACAGCTTAATTCTACCTCTATACACAGAAGTGTATGTCCCCAAGTGGGGAGAGGAAGAAAGCCTTCTCCAGCATTTCCACAGGCTCCCCTGGAGTTGGCCTTCGCTAGCTCCTAGGAAGAACTCCTCCTTCTCATTCAGTGCCTTCACAGCTATTAACACCTTTTTTGTGCTGTTTTGAGAGCAGAGCTCAAGCAGAGGTTTTCCTTGATTTTGAAGAAAAAAAACTGGTCTAGAAAAAAACAATCCACAAATATTTAACCAAACAGATTAAGGATTGATTATTTGGGTTTTGAAAGGATTCTACATTTCACAGAAGGATGTGTTATAAGAGTTCTTTAAATGACAATTTTCCTGAGTGCATGTAAGATAATATTTGGACTCAAATTTTCTAGAGTATGTCTAATTGTAGAAATTGAAGCCACACCCCACTCCCACAGCCTCACCAATTGTTAAGAAAATAAGATCATAGAGATAACGCTGCAAGTGACCAATGGAGGCCTTCCCAGAATGAGGAAGCAGGGGCGTGCTGCTCAGGAGAGCTGATTTTATGTTTTTACCATAAGCACTTATGGCTTGGAAATCTGCAGACACATCAAAGTTCGAGTTATTCTTTATTGACTGTCTAAGTTTGAGGCAGCGGCAGAGAAAACGTAGCCTAACTTAAAAGTGTGTCATGCATGTTTGTTTTGAGAGTCTGTTATTAAACACTACCAGTATTAGAGTTTATCCAAATGAGGGCAAATTATATGCCTAAGGTCACACAGCTGACAGTGCTGGAATTTGAACCCAGGTCTTCTGACTGAAGAGCTAGCATGCTTTCTGCTGTGCTGCCCTACCTCCTATGTAAAGCATGGGAAATGCTTTATAAACATATGGTGTTAGAAAAATCTGAGCTGCTATCATCAGTGTTGCTCAGGGGTGTGGTATATAAGCAAAAAGGAGTGAAGTTTGAATAAGGCTTCAAATGCGACCTTTGACACCTACCAGTTGGGCAACCAACCCCCTTAAATTCTCTGGGCCAGTTTCCTCATCTCTTGGGCTCATATGTTCAGCTCTGGAAAGATTGTAGGGGTCAGCTAGTCTAACACTCTCACTTTACCCATGGAGAAACTGAGGTCTAGAGATCATGGGATCAGAGACGACTTGGGGTCTTAGGGACCATCCAGTCCAACTCTTTCATTCTGCACATGAGGAAACGGGTCCAGTGAGGTTTAGGGACAGAAGCAGGCAAGATTTGTTGTTTGTCGTTCAGTTATTTTCAGTCACGTCCAACTCTTCATAACCCCATTTAGGGCTTTCTTGGCAAAGATACTGCAATGGTTTTGCCATTTCCTTCTCCAGATCATTTTTACAGATGAGAAAACTGAGGCAAAAGGGTTAAGGGACTTGCCTAGGGTCACACAGCTAATTGGTGTCTGAGGCTATTAAGTGACTTACCAAGGTGATACAAACAGTGGTAAAATTTGGACGATAACACCTGTAGCACCTCCCTCACAGGGTCGGTGTGAGATAAGGGAGCTCTGCAAATTGTAAAATGCTCTACAAACTTAAAACTTCAGTAAGACTTTGGGGAATTTCTGTATAGATGTCAGCTATTATGGTGGAGAGACACTGTGGAGCAGTCACTAGAAAGGCAGTTTCAAAACCAACATGAGTTGGGTTCAAGTCTCTCTTTGGACCCACATTGGTTGTGAGACCCTGGGCATTCATGTAAACTCTCATTGTTCTTGACTAAATTTTCAAGAAGGTGGCAAGCAGCATTGGGAGAGGGAATTCCTTCACATGAGAGATCCCTATGCCGATGAAATCACGGGTTCAAGTACTGTCCCAAATTAGTGTGGACACAAGGCCATGTGTTCATGTGATAAATGTTTGGAAGGAAGTGTTTGCTCCATTTTGTATGTTCCCCCCCACTCCCAATTTTATAGAAGTTTGGAATTGCGACATGTTCTCTTCGTGGTCTGGCCTCCCAGCACACGCAGCCTTCCCCACTTTCTATCGTGTGACAATCTTGTCCAGGGTGGGTGGCCCTATCTTAAAAAGGAGCAAACAAGTCAGTAACCTAGACTTCAAAGCAGAGAGAATTCTATTTTCATGTGATGACTTCATTAAACTTGGACCAATCCTGAAAGGTCATCCATAAAGAACAAACAAGACAAGGCTGGCCCTGGACCAGTTCCAGGAAGCTTGGGAACCAGGAGTCAGAGCAAAGCAAGCATGATATAATGATATACCAGCTGGTGGCCGAATGCTCCCATTCAGATCTGTTTGCACATGAGAAGAATTGGTTTGCTTGTTGCAAACATTTAGCCCATACTGGGCTACTTCACAGTATGATGGGGAGGAAGAGAGGGGGGTGGGAGAGAATAAGGAGAATAGTGTCTTTTCCAGACAAATGAAGCATTTACCACTTCAGGCTTTGGTGCAGCTCAGTCATTTCTGGAGCTAGATCCACAAACAGTCAAAAACAAAATTGAAATCTCTGGCCCCTGAACAAATATTTCAGAAAACCTGCCCCCACCTCTCCATCCTCTATTAACTTCAAATTAAGCACATCTTCCCAGGGGGCTCCATTCAGTGGATGGTAGTAATGTTGAAACAACAAAGAATTCTGGTTTATAGTGGTTTTGACGAAGTAAGAAGAAGAAAAGAAATCGTGTTGAGTGTTAAAAGCATTAGCTAATGGATTCCCAGGGAAGATAAAAGATAGATATAGATATCTTATATGGGAAATATAGATGATGATGGAATTCACAGAATTGAAGAACTAGTGTTGGAAGGGACTTCAGAGAAATCAGTCTGTCAATCAACGAGAACTCAGTACCAGGCTTGGTGCTAGGTAGTGAGAGTACAAATGAATGAAACAAATTTTGTTATTGTTGTTGTTCAGTCATGTCCAACTCCTTATGACCCTTAGCAAAGATACTGGAGTGGTTTTGCCATTTCCTTCTCCAGCTCATTTTACAGATGAGGAAACTGAGGCAAACAGGGTTAAGTGACTTGCCCAGGGTCACACAGCTAGTTAGTGTCTGAGGCTGGATTTGAACTCAGGAAGATGAGTCTTCCTGACTTCAGGTCCAGCACTTTATCTAGCTGCCATGAACTTCATTTTAGGAATCCCTTATTTTATAGATGGGGGGGGGGGGCTCAAGGAGTAAACATGACTTACCTAAGGACATATAGTTATATATAATGGCAGAGTTGACTCTAGAATCCAGGTTTATTTACT
>CM053583.1:168890199-168913348 GCA_028627135.1 Pseudochirops cupreus | reverse complement strand
TTATAGATGGGGGGGGGGGGCTCAAGGAGTAAACATGACTTACCTAAGGACATATAGTTATATATAATGGCAGAGTTGACTCTAGAATCCAGGTTTCTTTACTCTTAGACCATTGATCTTTCTTCTACATACATTAAAAAATTTTCTCATAATGCAGACATTCAATAAATAAGTACTGCATTGGAATCCCCTCTACATTTACTATAAATGATTAGGATGGGGTGGTAAGGTACCATGCATACTTGGGTAAGTATGAATCATTGGAGAATGTCAAGGGAATCTCTATTTCTGAGCTCACTCTACCTTTACTCACTAAGCTCGAGCCCACTGTAGTCCTACTTTAATTATTTCACTGGAATAGGCGGATGAGATTTCTTCTAAAAAGTTCAGCATTAAATCCTTTCCAGCCCAATTCCTACCCTTTCACTAGGGACATCCATAATAATTTTCCCTTAACTTCCCAGTTCCTCAAATTTCTCCAATCCCATAACTTCCTCCCTTGCACTTCAGCAAGGAGAATATGTGAACAGCCAGAAGACGGCAGGGAATGACTGTGCATTCTCTATGCAACCCCCTATTATGCTATGAAGGGGAAATAAGGACCTCTAAGTGAACTCATGATTCAATGCAATATTTCCTGATACTCAGTGGTCTTGGAAAACTGAGACCCAACTTTGGGGATATAATATTTGTATATAATATAAATATAATCTATACTATTTACCCTTAGTACTGGCCCAATCTTGACTCTCCCTCTTAGTACAAGAAAAGCTGGGTTCCTAGAGACATCAGGAACCCAGGGAACATTTGGCAAAATGATTATTGCTCCATGCTTTTCTGGTTAGGTTCCTTTCCTCTCTTGGACTCAGAATGGAAGTCCTAGACCCTGGAAATAGATGAATGAAGCTGATTCTATATAAGACTTCAGGGCTGTGAGAGGAGGGGGGAAATGAGGCTTTACTCCCACCAGTGAAAATCCTTTGCTCTTTCTGGCATGGATTTACCCAAGTCTGATCTCTAGCCCTTGGGAGGAGGAAGGGAGGGGGAGAACTGGGCTCATTAAACCTTATATTGATGGATTTTCTTGGTATTTCATGTACAATTCTGTTTAGGCTTGTGGGACTGCATTTAAGCCTCTTTTTACTCTATTGATAAAGTGTATGGTATAGTCGGGCAACTGTCTTTAGTGTTAATTAGTACTCCAGTGAATAAATCTATTTTCCTTCCATCTTGTTTCTGTTTAACTCAGCTGCTCAATAAATTTGTAGGTTTTTGTTTAGGTTCTTCACTTATTGTCTGCCATGACTCTTCTAAGCTAACCTTGGATCAGTCTAGAGCATAGTTACCCAGTTTTCTCAGATGCAAGTGCACAGAGCTTTCTTGTTTCTTATATATAAGTTCTGGGAAAGTCAGTTGTTTCATAGTCAGTACAAAGATCCTCTGTGATAAGACCCCTAACAATTCGGCTTCCCATGTAGGACTCCAGGTCCAGAGTCTATTATTTATCATTTTAAAAAATCTGCTCTGTATAGTAGGGTCCATTCATAGTGTATGTATGTAATTTCATTGGCACTGACATTCAAGATGACCTAACCGAATCTTAAATCTTCAGTTAAGAAGAAAATACTGTGTCCTTGTGAAGTTTGCCAGCCAAGAATCATAAAGCAAAGCAAAGATAATTGACTGAATTATTTTATACGTGATGTATGGAAGCACATTTCTCCCAAATGAGGTGGAAAGTGCTCTGCAGAGATGCCACTGAGCAGAATGCCAATTCCCCAGGACTCAGGTATCTTAAATGATGAGACTGTTCAAGATGACCTCTGAGGGCCTTTCCAATTCTGAATCTGATAGTTACCTTTGTGGTTGTCAGAGCTACACAGACTGAAATGGATGGAACAAGTATTCAAAAAGTTAGAGACAGAACTTCTTGACAAATAAAGTCCAGCCTTAGCCTGGACTGCTAGGGGCTCAATGGATAGAGCACTGAACCTGGAGTCAGGAGGAAGCAAGCTCAAATCTGGTCTCAGACACTTACTTACCTGTGTGACCCTGGGCAAGTCACTTAACCTCTATCTGGCTCAGCTTACTCAACTATAAAATGCAGATCAATACACCTTCTTCCTCCTTCCCAGGATTGTTAGGGAATCAAGCGAGATAATATTTGTAAAGTGCCAGGCATATTGTAGGCACTTAATACGTGCATTTTTGTCTCCCTTTCCTTAGTACAAGGAAAACCAAATGTCCCTGGTTCTATTTGTGGAACTGCCCCTCACTCATTCCTAAAACAGCATCATCCCCTCCATCTATTTCCCTCCCACCCCACTTTAGAAGCTGCCATTGCCTCTCATAGCACATGAGACCTATAGGCGATGGAAACTCAGAGATACATTCAGGAAGACTGAGCTGAACATAGCTTTGAGACAAACCAATGCTATTGTGAGTCCCAGGGCTATCTTTCCTTCAATTCGTTCTCTGGGTTTTTTAATTCCTATAATTTGCATCTCTGCTTTAACTATACACATACTTTTGCTGCTGTTTGTGCTTGTTTTGGTTTTCATTGTGTTAGAAGGTTTGGGAACGTGGTGTTTCAAAATCTGTGTCTGGTAAAGTACATGGGAAATAGCCAAGCCAATATGCGCCCCCCTTTTTAAATGGAGCCCTCATTCCAATGAAATGCATACACACACACACACACACACACACACACACACACACACTCCCCACACCACAAGGTGCAGAGTGTGTGAATGAATTAACTCAGCCAGCCAAGCAGCGTGGCCCACACATAGACTGACTGTAAGCTAGAATACTACTTTCCTTAAGTTCCTAGGTGGTTTTCCAGAAATGATGTCTTTTGCCAGGACACTGTATCTTTTCTTTGCCTTTCTTATAGAAGAAACAGACACAGCTCTCTACTCATAGGTAAACATCAGTGGCATTTGTTGTATCTGGTTGTCTCCACAGGCCCTTTGAGCTTTGTCTGGATGTATAATCCCAGAATCAATGACAGTTTCTGAGCTGCTCAGGTCCTTAGAGACATTCTAGCTCCAATCCTTCCTTTTATGCCTAAAGATGCTGAGGCCCAGAAAAACAAAGCAATTTGCCAAAGGTTATATTAGCAGCTACTAGAATTTGTGAAGTTTCAAATGGAAATCAGACTCTAAAGGAAAGGAAGTTGGGTTGGATGAGAGGAGACAGTACTGTGAAATGGGAACAGCTATGAACATGGAGTCACAAGATTTCTCTAGATCTCAGATTTCTCCTCTATGAATGAAAGAACTGGACTCTATGACCACAAATGTATTTTCTATCTCTAAACCACAGGCTCCCAAAGTGGGCAATAACACCACAAGGGGTGCTAGAATGGGTGGTGGTGGTAGAAGCATAAGGAAAGAAGAGAAGATAAGAAAATTCTGAAAAAAACATTTGTACATGTTTCATCTGTTATATAACAGAGTTAAGGTTATAGCAATTATATTATTTTTCAAATAAGTGTGCAAAATGCCAGTTATAACTGATCAGTGGGCAAGTCTGCTGACAGGTCTTAACAAGCCAGTGTTGGTAGGCAAGCATGTTGTGCCTTATTGGGAAGTCCAGCATGTATTGTAACATGTTTAATAATACTATGTGCTTACTATGTGCTTACATGATTCAATATTATGTCATCAAAATTTCGATGCAGGAAAACCCACAAATTTACAATTAATTAATAAATCTAAGGTGCATCATTTAAAAAAATTCTATTTTGTAAATGATGCAAATTTTGAAAAAATATTAAAGGGTTAAAGAAAGTAGATTTCTATGGGGACACTGAGTAATTTTTTTTTTGTAAAGGGGGCAGTAGGCCAAATAAGTTGGGCAGCCTATGCTCTAAACCCTATGTTCACATGTCCTCAAGGACATTAGCTTTAGAGCATATCTCAAACTTTGTCAAATCAAGAAAGGGAAGTTATCAATAGCATTACCCCATACCCAGAGTAATCATTCATTTTATTATCATACCCCAAATCTCTAATTGTCCTATCCCTGAAAGCTCCATTAAGTGATCTAACATCATAGAAAAGTAATGGCACCATTGGGTGAATGTTAAGTCCAACTTTGAGAGAAAACAAATTTGAACTTTTCTCCTCATGGGCTTTCTCACACATTTGTGTCTTTCCTCTTTAACATGTGCCTAAAGGCATTCATATATAATGAAGCATTCATCATATAATGATGAATGAGCATCCAATTTGTCATCTTTTTTTTTAATACCCATAGTCATTGGCAATAAGAGACCTGGGTTCCAATCCTAACTGTGTCCTATCTTAGGTGTGTGACTTTGGGCACATAATATTCTGATCACCCTACCTCATCCACCGTTTCTCCAAGTGAAAAATAGATAGCACTTGTACTTGTACTACCAATCTACCAGAGTTTTTCTATGGGGTCATAGATTTAGAGTTGATACCTAGAATTAGACCTCAAATCCATTTAGTTTAATGTCCCTCCATGTGTGTGTGACAAAATTAAGAGAAGTAATATGAATCATCCATCTTAAGCTACAGTGTATCCCCCAAATCTCCATGCAGTTGCAAGCTTTAAAAATTTCATGAAGATTCTTTGTATATAATAAGTATTACACCTGGGATTTGAACCTATGTCCTCTGACTCCCAATCTAACATTATTTCCACTGCAAAATACTGAAAGTACCATAGGCATATCAACTACAAATTACATGAATGGATCTGTGATCTCATTGATTCTGGAGTTCCTTCCAGCAATATAAATTAAAATTCATCCCTACCTACCCAGCCTGCATGATTCTGGTCTATGTGCTCTCCAGAGTTTACTACAGAGGGTGGTATCCTTGCTCACAATGGACCACTCACCCTCACCCACTCCTCATCCTTCAACACACCCTTGGACTCCATTCTGAGTGACTTGACTTTGATAGGTAAGGTTTGCCCTATCTTACCAGGAATTAGGCTTCTGGATCACTCCTTAGCTGACTCTATGTCATACCTTCTTTGGTGTACCACACATTTTCTAGTTCCCCTTTATGTGTCTTCTTCTTCCATTAGAATAGAAGCTCTTTTAATTTGGAACTATGCCCAAAGGGCTATAAAATCATAAAAAAGGGGAGAGAGCCCACATGTACAAAAGTATTTATAGCAGCTCTTTTTATGATCACCAAGAATTTGAAATTGAGGGATGCCCATCAATTGACTGAACAAGTTGTGGTATATGAATGTAATGGAATACTATTGTGCTATAAGAAAAGATGAGCAGGCAGATTTCAGAAAAACCTGCAAAGACTTATATGAACTGATCGTGAATGAAGTGAGCAGAACCAGGAAAATATTGTACACAGTAACAGCAATATTGTGAGATGGTTAACTTTGATAGACTTAACTCTTCTCAGCAATATAATGATCTAAGACAACGTAATGGTAATGTAATTTGAATTTGAAGATCCCTCTGTATTGGCAAAGGTAACAAATACTTAGCATTTAGTAATTAATCAAGCCTTTGTTAAAGAAATAGAAGGCATGAATTCCTGTTGTTGATGTAACAGAAAGGGTTGGCTGAAACAGGAAGCTAATGCAATACTGTATATAAGGAAAAACCAAGAGAGGGAGAGTCAGGTCCTCTTGGAGCAGACTTCATGGAGGCAGAAGCTGCTGCCGCCAGAGAGGCCGAAGAGAAAAGGTCCCCTGCAGGCTGGAGAGAATGCTTTTGATTTGGAGAACATGGATAAAGTGATTTTTATTCTGGGAACCAGCTGAAACTTCTGCGAGTCTGAGGGCCAGCTGGAGCTGCCAAAGACTGAGGAAGCATGACTGTGATGGTGGTACTTTGCATGAACCTGTTGGTTTTGTTAAGCCTTGACTTCCAGAGAACAGAGACTGTGAACAATTTGAGATGGACTGGACACTATGAGCTCCAATGTGGAACGGGAACTGGACAGAGAGCTGGACAATGACCTGGGAGCTGCCTACCATTGAACCCAGGTGACAGTTTGGTGAATCCAGATAGGATCTGGGACCATGGAAGGGGATCCAGGGAATCTCAGAGACCACCCTGAGTCAAGCTGAAAGAAAATTTTTCTTTGATACTGTGTGATGACTGGGAAATTGTAATTTACTAGTGACCTAGGTGTGGATGGCCTGTGTATTTTCTGATGATTGGATAGTGAATGATGAAAGATGACTAAATGATTGAGTTGATTAAGTGATTGATTGACTAAATGATTGTACCTAGTGATTGATGACTGAATAAGTGACTGAATCAACTTATGTGCCCCATGAGGAGGCAAACCTCCTTAAGGATGATTGAATGATTGAAGATGGTTGAATGCTTGAGTTACTAAATGATTGTTCTTTGTTGAAAACTTTGTGACCGCTGTGGTGAAAGCTACGTGGTCATCTTAATAATAAGTTGTTTGAATGCTGTGTTTTGACTTTCTGTGATAAGTCGTAACATTGTGAATGCTGTACCTTGATTTCTACCAATGTTTTGCTCTGATTTGTTATGGAATAAATAGAGTGTTCACTACACTGTGTAATCAGAACCTTAAAAGTTGTTCACAGTAGCATTCTTCTGGAAAGCTGCTTGTGCGTGGCTTTATGGACAGTCCCCAAAGACTCATGATAGAAAATGCTATCCAGATACACAGGCACTGTGGTAGGGAGATCCATCCTGCCCTACTGGAAAGTCAGAGGGGTGATGTGGGAGGACATAGGAGAGAATAGATTGGGGAAGTGGTTATACAATGGGATGGCTGTTTTGGGGTGGTGGGTAGGGGAAAGTTGGGGAGAATATTTGTAACTCAAAATCTCATGGAAATGAATGATGTAAACTAAAATAAATAAAAGTATATATATTAAAAAAAAGGAAGCAAGGCACCCAGGCTTTAGGGACTTAAAAAAAAAAAAAGAAAAGAAAGAAAATGCTATCTACATCCAGAGAAAGAACTATGGAGTTTGAATATAGATAAAAGCATATTATTTTCACATTTTTTGTTTTTTTTTTCATTTCTCTTGGTTTTCCCCATTTGTTCTGATTCCTTTTCCAGAACATGACTAATGTGGAAATATGTTAAATATGATTGTACATATATAACTACCTTGGGGAGGGGAGGGAAGAAGGGAGGGAGAAAAAAGTTGGAACTCAAAATTTTACAAAAGTGAATGTTGAAAACTAAAAAAAGAAATTTAAAAAAAAGAAATTTTCACCCAGCTTTAAAAAAAAGAGTAGAAGCTCTTTAAGAGCAGAAACTTTTTTGCTTGTTCGTATTTGTATCCCTAGCACTTAGCACAGCACATAGGACACTGTGATTAATAAATGCATTATCTGTGATTAATAAATGTATTATCGACCTATTTAGCTCTGACTTGAAATCCCAGCACCTTTTCTATGGCACTGGGCTAAAAGAACCATATGAATATTAGGTACTAATTTCTCAAAAAGATCTATGAAGTCATTACTTTGAGAATGCCCTTTAACAATGGAGATTGTGACTGATCCATGCCTACCCATGTAAGTTTTTTACAAGGGTTCTGAAATTTTTTTTATATCATGGACACCTTTGGAAGCCAAGCGAAGGTCCCCTTCTTGGAATGGTGTTTTTAAATGCATAAAAGAAAATACACAGGACTACCAAGCCAATCAAGTAGACTGGTATCTATTGTAATATATACCAATTATACTCTTGCATATTACAAAGCCAATCAATTATATTTATAATGATTATATATATTTAAAGTTCATATACATGAATATATAAATATATATTATGTATAAAATATATTATATATATATATATATATTTAAAGTTCACAGACCCCAGGTTAAGGACTCCTGCCATTTTCTAGCCTCTTCAAAGTTCACACAGAAGGTGATGTTCTTCCTTGATTTCTACCAACATTATAAGAGTACCACTGGACCACTCTGGTGAGCTACTATTATTCTTTTATGTTGGGATGTCTACTCATCTCCTGTTGACTCCCTGAAAGCATTTTTGAATAACTCTAGGAGCAGACAGGAAGATAGAGATGAATACTATTACTACTGTGGTAGTGTACCAGAATCTATGGAATACCACCAGTATTAGGAGCACAGTCAATGGAATACCTCAATATTGTAGTACAAACAAGGAGAAAACTGATTCCATCTCTCAAGGAATCTAGACTAAGGAGTCTAGACTAAGCAAACTGGAAAAGCAGAGACTTATGATACATTGGAGACAATGTGTACATTGGAAAGGAAAAGAAAGAAGAAAGGAAACAAACATTTATTACGCATTTATCAAATTAAGGTGCTGTGCTAAGCACTTCACAATTATTATCTCATGGGATCCTCACAACAACCCCAGGAAGTAGGTACTATTATGATTTGCATTTTACAGTTGAGATTGAGGCAGATCAAAGTTCAATGACTTACCCAGGATATTACAGCTAGTGAGTATGTGAAGTGGGATTTGAACTCTCTTCTTCCTGACTCCAAGTTCAGCACTCTATCCACTGGGCCACTTCGCTGCCTCAAAAAGTGCTGCTCCGGAGCTGGAGGTTCTAAATCCAAACCCACTCCTGACAGTTACTATCTCTCTGACCTAGGAACCTCCATGAGTCTATTTCTTCATCTGTAAAAGTTGAAGTCTTTTTCAGCTCTAGAAGTATGTATCCAAAGTAGCCAAGATAGTTCAGTGGGTTAAAGATCATACATTTAGCTTAATAAGTATAACATAGACTAGTTGCAGAAACCTACCAGAGTGGGAGGCAATGTAGTAAAAGAAAAACCATGCCATCTTTGAAGTCCAAGGATGTGAGTTTGAATCCTGGCTCTGCTACTTACTACCTGAGTGACCTTGGACATGTCACTTTCCTCCATAAATATATGTAAAATACTTTGAAAATCTCAAAGTACTGCATAAATACTATCATTGTCTAGGTCTCAGTTTCTATGTCTGTAAAATGAAAGGATTCAACTAGATAGCTTTTGAGGTCCCTTCTAACTCTAAATCTCTGGTTCTATGGCACAAATCTACAAAAGGGTAAAAGTTGAAAAAAAAATTAGAACCTTTGCCATTGACTAGAAATTTTTGGAATCAGCTGGTTCTTTTCTGTGTGGGATCTACTCAATCTACTTTTCTTATCTTCTAAGGTCATCAAAATGATGCCCTCAACACTTTTGACTTATAATGAGTTCGTTTTTTAAATGATTTTTTAAAAATACTTTAAAAATATTTATTTTTAGTTTTCAACATTCACTTTTATAAGATTTTGAGTTCCCAATTTTTTTCCACTCCCTACGATGGCATGTAATCTGATATAGGCTATACATACATGATCATATTAAACAGATTTCGACATTAGCCATGTGGTGAAAGAGGAATTGGAACAAAAGGGAAAAACAATGAGCTCACTTAAAAAAATAATGTTGATTCTATTTCATTCGAGTCATGGGTCATCTAAGATTTATTCTAAATTCTCTTTCCAAGTGCTTTTGAATGGCTTGCAAGGGTAACTTACAAACACTCACCTCACTTTTAGGCAATATACAAAGTTTCCATGGACAACCTATAACAGAGTATTTCTCATCAACTCACCTTCTCGGTCCAGACAGGAAACTGATTTGGAGAAGGCAGTAGTACTCCCACCTCTGATACATAATGTAGTAGTGAGTCCATCCCTTCTCTTAGGCTTTGCCACTTAAAATCTGTTAGGTCTTTTGAGTAAGCCAAGCCCTGATGTAGCTAAATTAAATCTTAAGCTTGAATATAGTTGAAATGATAAAAAAATAATAACTTTTTTCTTCAAATATCCATGATATTTGTATGGGGCTTCCTTCTACCTATGTTGGTTGTGACCTCAACCCATATGTTAGTAGATGAACTTAAGTGAATGGATTTAAAAAAATATATATATAAATATATATGCACATATATGTGCATACATATACATACACATACTCACATAGGTGTGTACACAAAAAATATATATACACGCACACACAACACACACACACACACACACACACACACATATACATTTTAAATATACCACTTGATAACCATAATGCTTGTGTGGTGATCTTTTGAAACCTTGTATATTGTCCCAAAGCAAGGTGACTGATTGCTCTTAAGTTACCAAAAGCAATCCCACAAATATCTTATTTTATCTTACAACATTACCAACAGGTAGATAATATTATTATCTCCATTTTACAGATGAGGAATCCAAGGCAGATAGAGGTTTAGACGTTTGGCCAGAGTCATACGTACTTGACCTTAATTCACTGGAGAAAGAAATGGAAAACCGTTCCAGTGTCTGTGCCAAGAAAACCCCATAGAGAGTGGGGTCCACAGGGTCACGAAGAATCAGACATGACTGAACAACGCTCTGAGCTCCGTGTAACCTTAAGCACTTTACTCAATCTTTCTGTATCTCAGTTTCCTCCTCTGTAAAGTAAGATTGGGGGGTGGGAAATTTAGGGATGGGGTAGTGTCAGAGGGAAAGGGAAAACTTTCCTCAACTTAACAAATGAGGGTAGAAAACTGGGGGATGTAGAGTCACAAGGAAGACAATTTTCTTATATGTAAAGTGAGACAGGGAGTTGAAAATTTGGAGGGAATAGTGTCATAAAAAAAGAGAAGCTTTATGAAGGACAGGGAAATGCTTTTGTAGAATGGGAGATTTTAGTTGAAATTTGAAGGGAACCATGCAAGTCAGGAGGCAGAGATGAGGAGGGAGAGGAGTCTAGGTATGGGGGGATAACCAATGAAAACAGCAGGAGTCGGGAGATAAATGTCATGGGTGAGGAACAGCAAGGAAATCAATGTCACTGGAACACACAGAGTACACTGCAGGATGGGGTGGGTCTAGAAATAGGGAAAGGTAAAAAAGGGGCCAGATTAGGAAGGGTTTTAAAAGCCCCAAAAGAGGATTTTATATTAGGTGCTGGCCATAATAGGAAGCCACTGGAATTTTTTAAGTGGGCGAGCAGAGAGAAAGAAGAGGTGACATGGTCAGATTAACATTTTAGGAAGAAGGCTTTGACAACTGAGTGGAAAATAGACTGGAGTGGGAAGAAATCTGAGGCAGGGAGAACCACTCAAAGGTTGCATTCCAATGCTCCACATGTGAGGCAAGGACCCCCTGTATCAGGATGATGGTAGTGTCAGAGGTAAGAAGGGAGTGTTAACCAATTAACAGATACTATGTTTGTAAAAAAAAAAAAAACAAACAAACCCCAAAAACCAAAACAAAACAAAACAAAAAAACCAAAAACAATCTTAGCCACAAGGTGCTTAGGGGAGAAGAGAAATTTAGATAAGAGTGTGTACAGAAGAGGTAGGAGATGATTTTGAAGCGAGGGCACTAGAGGGAATGGGGGGAGCATAAGGAAAAGTCTCACGTAGTAGACCTCTCTGCTTCCCTTAGAGTAATAACTCTACCATCCTCAGATTCAAACTCAGATGACACACTGAGTACACCTAGAACCCGATCTTCTGACAACTAGTCTAAGCTCCTTCCAATTCCCCTCTGCTAATGAATTTTGGTTTTTATGCTCAGAGTTGAGAAAGCCATCTACCAACTTTGAGCATTTTCACTGGCTGTCCCCCCATGCCTGGGATTCTCTCACTCCTAATCTCTACCTCCTGGCTTTTGCTGGCTTCCTTCAAATCCCAACTAATATCTCACCTCTTACAAAAAGCTTTTCCCAATCCCTTCTATTGATTGTTTTCAGTTTATCATGTATATAACTTGTTTCCACATAGCTCCTTGCATGTTTTCTTTCTTTCTTTCTTTCTTTCTTTCTTTCTTTCTTTCTTTCTTTCTTTCTTTTTCTCTCTCCCTTCCTTCCTTCCTTTCTTTCCTTTTCTCCCTTTGTTTCCTTTCTTCCTTCCTTCTTTCCTTTTCTCCCTTTGTTTCCTTCATTCCTTTCTTCCTTCCTTCCTTCCTTCCTTCCCTCTCTCTGTGTCTATCTGTCTATCTGTCTGTCTCTCTCTCTCTCAGCAGCTAGTAGATAGAGTTCCAGGCCTGGAGTTAGGAAGGCTCATCCTCATGAATTCAAATCCAGCCTCAGATACTTACTAACTATATGACCCTGGGCAAGTCATTTAGTCCTCTTTGCCTCAGTTTCCTAACCTGTAAAATGAGCTGGAAAAGGAAATGGCAAGCTGCTTTAGTATGTTTGTCAAGAAGACCCCAAATGGGGTCACGGAGAGTCAGACACATCTGAAGAACAATCACAAAACTCTTCCTCATTAAACTGTAAGCTCCTTAAGAGCAAGGACTGCTTTTTGTCTTTCTTTGCGGTCTCAGCACTTAGCACCATACCTGGCATATAGTAGGCACTTAATAAGTGTTTGTTGACTGACTGACATGCTGTAGTACAGAAATCACTCTCCTTTCCTCTCCCACCCTTCTAATCTAACAACTTAATGTCTCATACCAGGCTTACCAAGCACCAGGCTCCCTCATACTGATTCCTTTGCCTAAAAATCCAACCTTGCAAGTGGAGTATATGTAAAAGAGGGGCTAATAAAATGACATTAGAGAAAAAAAGAATGAATGAAAGGAAGGAAAGAAGAATGGAAGGAGGAGAGAAAGAAAGAAAGAAGGATGGAAAGAAGGAAGAAAAGAAGGAAAGAAAGAAAGAAAGAAGGAAAGAAGGAAGGAAGGAAAGAAGGAAAGAAAGAAAGAAGGAAATAAAGAAGGAAAGAAGGAAGGAAAGAAAGAAAGAAGGAAAGAAAGAAAGAAGGAAGGAAGGAAAGAAAGAAAGGAAGGAAGGAAGGAAGGAAGGAAGAAAGAAAGAAAGAAAGAAAGAAAGAAAGAAAGAAAGAAAGAAAGAGGAAGGAAGGAAGGAAGAAGAAATGGAGTTACCTCCCAGCTATCCCCAGTACAGAAAACAGATTCCTCTGAGTGTGCTCAGAATCTCTGGAGCCCAAACTGGTATTGTTCACCAAGCTCCCCTTTCACCCAGCTGCTTCACATCAACAGACCCTGGCATGAACTGTTTGCAGTTAGTGGGTAAATGTAGGATTAGTTGGGGGGGAGGGGAGGAAATCTTTTCAAATGAAACAAGGAGGAGCCCAAACCTTTACCCCAATTCAAACCCTACCCCGGCTTCTGAAACTCCAATTTGTTTAGTTAACTTTTATGAAAGCAACGTTTGTGGGCCTCAGCCCTGTGGGAAGGGAGAGCCAAGGGCTGGCAGCAGAAGCCTCCACATCACACAAAAGTTTTTTCCTGGTACTATTTCCAGGCTGACTGGAAACTGAAAGCCCTCGAAATCTTCCAAGAAAGCCTCTTCTTGTTGGGTCTCCAGTCCAATGTTCAGACCCGTGGGTTTGGATCAGGGTCAGAGAAATCTGTGGTAGTATCTTAGTATGTCTATTTCCATACCAAAATATTATGTTGGGAGAGAGAAAGAGAGAGAGAAAGACAGAGACAGAGACAGAGAGACAGAGAGACAGAGACAGAGACAGAGAAGAGACAGAGACAGAGAGAGACAGGGAGAGAAGAGAGAGACAGAGAGACAGAGAAGAGAGAAAGAGGGGGAGGGAGAGAAGGAAGAAAGAGAGAGAGAGAGGGAAAATGGCATATCCATTATGCTATATCCAAAAATGATGTATCTTGGAAAGTTCAAAAGGCTTTGGTTCTGGTCCAGGATAACATTCCAATTCGATCAAGAACCAATTCAAGTTTCCAAAGACTTTGTGAAATGGGTCATTCAGGCCTAAGCCAGGTAGTCTACACAATAGTGGAATGAATATTCACTACCAGCCCAAATGATGTAATTCTATGAAGTGCTAGAGATGGTAGAATTTGAGAGAACAGCTATGGTGCATCATACAAGGGGATATGACTAAAGAGTCAGGTAATTTATCAGGATGCTACTGTGCCATTTTTTAAAAATTATTTAGGATTTCCTTTTTCCCCAATTACATGTAAAAATACTTTTTAATACTCATTTTTTAAAATTTAGAGTTCCAAATTCTCTCCTTCCCTTTCCTCCCACTCATTGAGAAGGCAAGCAATTTGATATAGAATATACATATGTAGTCATACAAAACATATGGCCACATTAGTCATATTGTAAAAGAAAACATAGACCAAAAAACTCCCAAGAAAAATAAAGCAAAAAAGCATGTTTCATCTGTATTCAGACTCCATCAGTTCTTTCTCCGGGAATATACAAACATTTTTTGTCATAAATCCTTTAGGGTGTCTTGGATTTTTATTGCTGAAATTAGTCATTCACAGTTGATCATCTTAGAATATGGCTGTTATTGTGTACATTGTTCGCCAGGTTCTACCCATTTCACTTCGCATCAATTCATGCAGGTCTTTCCAGATTTTTCTGAGACAATCTTGCTCATCATTTCTTATAGCACAATTCCAGCACAATCATATACCATAATTTGTTCAGCCATTCCCCAGTTAATGGGCATTCCCTCAATTTCCAATTTTTTGCCATCAGAAAAGAACTGCTATAGATATTTTTCTACATACAGGTCCTTTTCCTTTTTCCTTTTTTATCTCTTTTGAGATACAGACCTAGTAGTGATATTGTTGGGTCAAAGGGTATGCATGGTTTTATAGTCCTTTGGGCATAGTTCCAAATTGCTCTACAGAATGGTTGGATCAGTCCACAGCTTCACCAAGAGTGCATTAGTATCTCATTTTCTCCACATCCCCTATAACATCTGTCATTTTTCTTTTCTGTCCTTATAGCTAGTCTAATAGGCATGAGGTAGTGCCTCAGAATTGTTTTAATTTGCATTTTCCCAAACAATAGTGAGCTAGAGCATTTTTTTCATATGGCTATAGATAGCTTTGTTTGCTTCATCTACTGATTGTTCATATCTTTTGATCATTTATCAATTAGGGAATGGCCCTTATTTTTATAAAATTTGTCTCAGTACTCTAACTGAGAAATGAGGCCTTTATCAGAGAAAATTGCTTCAGAAATATTTTCATAGTTATGATTGCTAATTGTATTTCCCTCCACCCCATTTCCCTCCTGTTTATTTTATTCTCTCTCTCTCCTTTCACCCTGTCCCTCCTCAAAAGTGTTGTGCTCCTGACTACCACCTCCATCTATCCATCTTCCTTTCAATTGCCTCCCCCCCTTCTCTTATCCCCATCTTCTCCTACTTTCCTATAGGGTAAGATAGATTTCTATACTCAATTGAGTGTGTATGTTATTCCATCTTTGAACCAGTTCTGATTTTCTTGCCTCTTTTATGTGAGATAAGTTACCCCATCCTGCCTCTCCCTTTCCATTTTCCCAGTTCATACCTCTTTCTCACCCCTTAATTTTATTTTTTTATATACCATCCCTTTATATTCAACTTATACCTATGCCCTCTGTCTATATATACTCCTTCATCAGAATAATGAAAAAGTACTTAAGAGTTACACCAGTGGTTCTCAACCTTCCTAATGCCACGACCCTTTAATACTCGTATGTGGGTGTATCTGCATATGGGCAGACCCACCTGGAGACGGACAGAGGAGCGGTGTCTCAGTTCCTAAGACCATGGGAAATATGTGTTTTCCCATGGTCTTAGGTGACTTCTGTGACCCCTGTGAAAGGGTTGTTCAACCCCCAAAGGGGTCACGACCCACAGGTTGAGAACCGCTGAGTTACACATACCATCTTCCCATTTAGGAATGTGAATGGTTTAACCTTATTATCCCCCTTATTACTCCCCTTTCCCTTTTTACCTTTTTATGCTTCTTTTGAGTCTTGTATTTGAAAGCCAAATTTTCTATTCGGCTTCGGTCTTTTCATCAGGAGTGCTTGAAAGTCATCTATTTCATTGAATATCCATTTTTCCCCCTGAAGGATTATACTCAGTTTTGCTGGGTAGGTGGTTCTTGGTTGTAAGCTTAGCTCTTTTGCTCTCTGGAATATTATGTTCCAAGCCATCTGATCCTTTAATTTAGAAGCTGCTAAATTGTGTGTTATCCTGACTGCGGCTGCATGATATTTGAACTGTTCCTTTTTGATTGATTGCAGTATTTTCTTCTTGATCTGGGAGGTCTGGAATTTGGTTAATATTCCTGGGAGTTTTCATTTTGGGATTTCTTTCAGGAGGTGATTGGTGGATTCATTCAATTTCTATTTTGTCTTCTGGTTCTAGACCAGTGATTCTCAACCTGTGGGTTATGTTCAATTTGTAACAATGAAAATACATCCTGCATATCAGATAGATTCATAACAGTAGCAAAATTACATTTATGAAGTAGCAACGAAAATAATTTTATGGTTAAGGGTCACCACAACATGAGGAACTTTAAAGGGTTGTGGCATTAGGAAGGTTGAGAACCACTGATCTAGACTATCAGAGCAATTTTCCTTGATAATTTCTTGAAAGAAGACATCTAAACTCTTTTTTTGATTATGGCTTTCATGAAGTCCAATAATTAAAAAAAATGCTCTCTCCTGAATCTGGTTTTCAGGCCAGGTGTTTTTCCAATGAGTTATTTCATGTTTTCTTTTATTTTTTTCATTCTTTTGATTTTGTTTCTTTCTTGATGTCTTATAAGGTCATTAGTTTCCACTTGTCCAGTTCTAATTTTTAAGAAATTACTTTCTTAGTGAACTTTTGTACCTCCTTTTCCATTTGGCCAATTCTACTTTTTAAGTTTTTTTCAGCGAATTTCTGTACCTCTTTTTACCATTTGGCCTATTTTGTTTTTTAAGATGTTCTTTTCTTCAGTGGTTCTTGTGTGTGTGTGTGTGTGTGTGTGTGTGTGTGTGTGTGTGTGCGCGCATGCATGTATGTGTGTCCTTTATCAAGTTGACAATTGTTTCATGGTTTTCTTGCATCACTCTAATTCCTTTTCCCAATTTTTCCTCTACCTCTCTTACCTGATTTTTAAAATCCTTTTTTGAGCTCATCCATGGCCTGCGATCAATTCATATTTTCCTTTGAGGTTTTGGATGCAAAATTTCTGACTTTGCTGTCTTCTTCTGTGTGTGTTTTAATCTTCCTTGTCTCTATAGTAAGTCTATAGTAACTTTGCTTGTCTCTATATCATAGTCAGAATCTTTTTCTGTTGTTTGTTCACTTCCTATTTCTTGACTTTTATCTTTGCTAAAGTGGGGCTCTGCTTTAAGGGCAGAGAGTGCACTGTCCCAAACATCAGGAGTTTTGTGCAGCTGTTTTCAGAGATAATTGTAGGACCTGTAAATTTTTGGTCCTTCCAATATGGTATGATCTAGGGAGATGTGTGTTTACTACTTTCCTGGTCTGTGTTCTGGTCTGTGAGTAACCACAAGCACTCTTTTCTTCCCTGGAACTGTGGCCCCAAGTTCTGGTGCGCTAGTGCTTCTCTTCGCCCTGAGACTGCCACCCAGGACTATGACCTGGTCCTGAGAATGGCAAAGCAAGAGAGTCCTGCCTGAGTGCTAGCAGAGACCCCTGTAATCTCCTTCTGACCAGGTGTTCAACCCCCTTTCCATGTGTGGGCTGAGAGCTGCAGAAGCAACTGCTGCCACTGCTGATTCAGTGGCTCCCAAGGCCTGCTCTAGGTTTGCTGGGGCTAGGTCTATGCTGCCATGGCCTGTGCCACACTTCACTTTCATCCAGGTGCAACAGACCTTTCTTTCCAACCTTCTAAGTTGTCTTTGGCTGGAAAATTTATTTTCTTTTATGGGGTTCTTCCACTCCAGAATTTGATTTGAGGCATTATTTTAAAATGCTCAGAGTGGTCTTGGGGAGAGCTCAGGAGAGTCTCTGCCTTCTCTTCACCATCTTGACCCTGACTGTCCTGTGGCATCTCTTGAGCAGGGTTTATGAAAACTAGGGCTGGCAGAGATCTTAGAACCCTGTCCTTTTACAGATGAGGAAACTGAGGCTGTTCTTGAGTCATACAAGTAGTAAGTCAATGTTTAGGGTAAGATTCACGTTCTGACCTTTTCCACTCCAAGTCCAGAAGTCTATCTACTCTCTCACCAAGCCATCCTACTTTTGGAAGAGGAGAGCTAGGAGGAAGTCCTCAGAAGGAAGAAATCGGGTGGAAATCAAGTCAGAATGATGTCATTGGGGTGGCTAGGGGGTGCAGCACTAGCCCTGGAGTCAGGAGGACCTGAGTTCAAATCTGACCTCAGACACTTAACACTTACTAGCCATGTGACCTTGGGCAAGTCACTTAACCCCAATTGCCCTGCACTTCTCCCTCCAAAAAGCAAAAAAAAAAGCAACCCCCAAACCCCAAAGTGATGTCATTCAAGACACACTGGAGCTGGAAATAGGACCTGGGAGTGCTGAATTCAGACTGAGTTTTTCCAAAAAACAAGAACCCTGGGAATGTGTAGTACTGTGCTTCACCTTACAGAAAAGGTGTCATAGAAACGAAGATTTAGAGTTGGTCAAGTACCTTAACAACCTTCTAATCCAGAGGTTCTTAACATTTTTTGTCTCATAGACCCCTTTGACAACAGTCTGTGAAAGCTATGGACCTCTTCTCAGAATTTTGCTAAAATCCTAATTTATGGCAATGCAAAATTTCACTTAGAGATGAGTGAAAAGAAAGATGCAATTTGTTTCCCATCCAAGTTCATGAACCTCCTGAAATCTATCCCCAGATCCTGTGGATGTTCATGGAGTACCAGGAGGAAGAGAGAAAGGAAGGGGAGGGAAGGAAGAGAAAGAAGGGAGGAAGAGGATGTGTTGAGTTTGGGGAAATGGACTTAAATTTTAAATGTACCATAAATATGGTTGTGTATATGTATGCATACATGTATGTATATGTGTGCATGTACATATGCACAAATGTGTATAAGCATGTACACATGCACACATACGGCTGAGCGTATGTGCATGTATACACACATGTATTGGCATGTGTGTATATGCATAGGCATGCATATATATGTGCATACATATGCATGTTTGCACCACATCCACACATATGCATACATACATATGTATCATGGGACAGGTAGGACTCATGTTCCATTCATGCTGTGAAGTAAACCTTATCCTAAAGGAATCCTTCAACTAATCTTGAATAAACAGCAACAAAAGGATGCCTTTCTAGAGGACAACCTCCCAATTTCACTGCTGTGCAAGTTTGAATGTTCCTTGGCCAGAATTTCTTAAAGTGAGGTCTTTCATTATTTCTAAATCCAGCGAAGCCATTTGAAGGGCAAAGTTTGTATCTTGGTTAATTTATTTCCGTTTATCTGTTTCATGTAGATATTGTTGCTCCTTTATTTATAAAGCCCGGTTAAATGCTGTTCTTCATTCACTTGGCATCACTGCTATTGTGTAAATAGAGTTCATCTTTGATTTTTTATTTCCCTTGTGAAATATGGCTTCTAGATAAGAGGACAATTAATGTAAATTAGCCCTCCTTCCAATCACACTACATTTTAACTGTCTGGGGGAATATGGGATGCATTCCTTGTCCCTGAAGAGCAACCAAGTGAAAAAGTAGCTGGCAACAGCATTGATGTGATTACCAAACATCTTTTAAGAACTCTTTGTTATAGACAAATTCTCCCCTTTTATGGGAGACATGTGCAACCCACCCCTTGAAGCATTTCCTTTGGCAATGATTGCCATCAGAAACCATTTTTCATTGGCTCTCCAGCACAGCTGGGGACTGGAAGAGATGGTGTGAAACTCTGGCTTCCCTGTTCTGAGACTTTTGGTTACTGAGCCTCCCTTCAGGATGAAGCATATGGAGATGCATGGAAGGGGAGATCCTTGTTGTTAAGAGAGGGCAAAGGGAATTGGAGAGTGGAGACAGGAATTTGAATCATGCTGCCTCACCAATGCCAGATGCGGGAGAATTGGGGAGCGAGCCCTGTCATGTTTTTCCCAACCTCACCCAGAAGTTGCGGCTGTATTCCAAATGTGTGCCACTGAAGTCTGAGTGGCCCTGAGAGCTTTACAGGGTTCAGCAGGCAGAAGTCATGTAGTGACTGGGGGCAAATGGTTCTCCCTAAAATGTCTGCGAGTGCAGAAGAGATAGAAAGTGGGGTGGCTAGGTGGCGCAATGCATAGAGCACCAGCCCTGGAGTCAGGAGGACCTGAGTTCAAATCCGGCCTCAGACACTTAACACCAAAAAAACTAGCCATGTGACCTTGGGCAAGTCACTTGACCCCAATTGCCCTACCTTCCCCCCCTCCAAAAAGCAAAAAAAAAAAGAGAGAGAGAGAGAGAGACAGAAAGTACAAAGAGTCAGTAGAGTGTCATGAGAGATGGGAGAATGAGCTTTGTGTCTTCTGTTCTTGGCAAGGAGAGGCCCCCAGTTTGGAAGACATACCACCAATCAATCCATAACAATTCATTAAACACCTACTATATGTACTATATATACTATACTGTGCTAGCTCTCAGGATACAAAGACACAAATTAGTCAGTCCCTGACTCAAATAACTCACATTCTATGGGAGTTATGTGGAGGAAAAGGCATGCGCATGTGCATGCATGCACACACACACACACGCACACACACGCGCACACACACACACACACACACACACGACTTGGAGTTAGGAAGACATGAGATCAAATCCATACGTGGAAGTGTGATACTGGATGTCACGCCCTCTCTCTTGACCTCAGTCTCCTGATCTATAAAATGGGGGTAATAATACCTCATAGAGTTGTTGTGAAGATCAAATGGAATAACCTAGAAGTGCTTTGTAAACATTAGAGCACAACTTAAATTCTAGCTATGATTATTATGTACATATGTATATAAATATATACAAAATTAATCTCAAGCTATATGGGGAGGGAGGACTAGCAACTGAGGAACAGAAGCATGATGTGAAAGAACCATCAGCTAAAGGGTGCAATGGGTCCCCTGAAATTCGAGGTGTTGCTCCCACCATGCTTTTTTGGACCCCGAGGCTCTTGTCAAATGAAGAGCTGCTCTACACATTGGTTCCAAAGGAGCTTGGACCGCTTTGTGTGGACCACAAGGATGCTGATTTGAATTTCAACCAGTGCCCGCCCAGGGAGTCTGGTTTCCAGAGGGTGGATTCTGTTAACTAGCCTAGCCTCTTTGTTCTGTGGCCACTGGCTGGAAGTGATGGCTTGAGTCTCACATGGTACTTTTGTGGCTGTGGCTATGACCTCAGTACGATGATGATGTCTCTTACAGGCAGCAACAAAGTCCTGCAATATTCAATGAGCCTAGCCACCCATTCCACTCCCCCACTCCCAAGGGTGGCTCAATGGAAAGGGATAGGAGGGAAGAGGGAAGAGACTCTACACTTTTCCCTAAGTTCAGGGATCTGTGCCTCTTCAACCCAAAGTTCAATGAGGGAAGGAAAAACATTTATTAAGCATTAACACATTGAGAGAGGTAGGACTATTAAAGGGACAGAACCTTTCTTTGGGTATCAGAAGATAGATTCTCATTGAGATCTGGGGAAAACACCCTCATAACTCTCAACCTCAGTTTGCATATCTGTAAGGTAAGGATAAGAGAAATGGGTTTGTACTAAAAGAGCAAGTTGATGTAAAAACATTCGAGCTTCTCAAATGAAAACAGAAAGTCTCATTATTTTTGGTTGGATTTAGCTTGAGGAATTTAGTTCAAACCAATGAATCATCTGACCTTTTAATCCTGTTTCTTGCCTCCTTTCTCAAGTTACAAAACAATGAGATGTTTGCCTCACTTTTTAAGTAGTTATTTAAGCCCATTTAATTATACCTGGGTCAAATAAACCCTCAGAAAACTATCAAGATCTATATCCCCAGTGGAATTTAGCAACTCTCACCTCTCTGTCCTCTCAGTATTAATCAGCACCAAGGTATAAACTTTGATCTGGGAGGAACCATCTAGTCCAGGGGGGTTGAACCTGTGGCCTCCAGGCCACATGTGACCCTCTAGGTCCTCCAGTATGGCCCTTTGACTGAATCTAAACTTCACAGAATAAATCCCCTTAATAAAAGGATTTGTTCTGTAAAACTTGGACTCAGTCAAAAGGCCACACCCAAGGACCTAGAAGGCCACAGGTTCCCCACCTCTGATCTAGTCCAACCCTTTCATTTTACAGAGGAGGACACTGAGGCAGAAGAACATGAAGGGACATGCCCAAGGTCACTCAGGAAATAAGCAACAGCGGCAAGATTTGAACTCTTTCCAACACATCACAGGCCTCTGTTTGGATTTAGCATGTAAGTCCTACAATTGCTCCTTGGCCCACCTTTCCCTTTCATCCTCACACCCATCTAAAAGTCAGAAAAGGGGAAAGTATTTCAAGAAAAATGAATGAGAGTTTTTGTTTCTTGAACATCTGCAGCCTATTAAGGAGAAAGAAGGCCAGGCCTGGCCAAAGCTTCTTCAGTTGGTTCACATCTGACTCTGCCACAGGTCTGCGAAAGGGAGAAAAAGCAAACAAACCAAAAAAAAGCCCGAAAAACAAGAATGGAATTAGTGGCAGCTGAGGCTTCAGCACTCCCAAATTGCCTGGCATGTGTGCTGGGTACTGCCAGGTGAAAACAACCCCTCAGGTCTGAGCTGCTGCCTGGGAAGCCAGCGCCACGGAGAGAGGGATTGTGGCGTGTCAGAACCCACAGAAAATATCCCGCTTGTATGTTATTTATTGCTTCCCTGCATTTATATAATATCCAGCTTCCTGAAAGTAATTTGTTTTGGATTGCGTAGGGCCAGGCCGCACATCAAAGGTATGCTAAACAGTGGTAATAAAACACTGTGGTTTATGGTCACTGAGGTATTAAATATTGCTCATAAATTACAGGGTATTTTAAATGAACTATGGCTTTAGAGAACAGTAAGGCCCCGTCTCTGTGCGTATTAATTGCTGCCTAGCTTATTAATTATCAATAGTTTAAAATATGTTGTTGCTCTTGTTTTTGTATGGAAACTACCCTATATATTATATTTTCTAAGGCTCTGTATGTGTTGGTGCTTCATAATTTGTATTTTTTCTCTTCATGTTCATGCTATCCATCCATCCATCCATCCATCCATCCATCCATCCATCCATCTATCCATCCATCTATCTATCTATCTATCTATTTATCTATCTATCCATCCATCCATCCATCTATCTATCTATTCATATATCCATCTATCCATCCATCTATCTATCTGTCTATCTATTTATCTATCTATCCATCCATCCATCCATCTATCTATCTATCTATCTATCT
>CM053583.1:168868427-168889699 GCA_028627135.1 Pseudochirops cupreus | reverse complement strand
AAACTTCTGTCACAAACACAGAACAGTAAATCTCAAGTATTGAAGTTACAGTTATCTTAAACAAGGACTTCATTATGTTGTTTAATCACAAGACAGTTATGTATATTTTCTAAATGATTCTATTGTAGACTTTAAAAAAATTGATTTTATTGATCTCTTTTGGAGTTTTTTGTATCACCAAAATTTCTCCAAAATCACTTCTCCTTCCCTTTGCAGTGAGTCACCCCATATAACAACTAATATTTTTCAAGATCAAAGAGACAGAGAGACAGAGACAGGGACAGAGACAGAGAGGAGAGAGAGAGAGACAGAGAGAGACAGAGACAGAGACAGAGAGAGACAGAGACAGAGAGAGACAGAGACAGAGACAAAGAGAAAGAGAGAGAGAGAGAGAGAGAGAGAGATAGAGAGAGAGAGAGAGAGAAAGGAGAGAGAGGGGGAAGGACAGAGACAGAGAGAAATATCACAAAGTGATTATTCATCACAAAAACTGGAAAACAGGTGTAATGCACAACACTTGTGGACTTCCCCCCTCATGAGGGATGGGTGAGGGGCTGTGTCTTCTCACATTTCTTCAAGCTGTGTTTGTTCTTTATAATTTTGCAGATTCACTTTTGATTTTTTGGTTAGCTATCGTTTCTATGTACATTGCTGTAGTCTTTGTGTATATTGGTATTTTGGGCGCTGCTTACTTCACTCTATATCAGTTCATATAGATTTTTCTACAAAACTTCTCTGTGTTCATCATATTTGTCATTTCTCATAGCGCACTAATATTCTATTACATTTGTATGCCACAAGTTGTTTTGTCATTCCCAATCAATGGATATCTGCTTTGTTTCCAATTCTTTGCTATCACAAAAGTGGTGCTTTCAATATTTTAACATATATGGGGACTTCCTTCTTACCATAGCATCCTTAAGGCATAATCCTAGTAGTAGAACTGTTGGGTCAAAGGGCATGGCTTTGATTCTTAATTCAAAAGATCTAGGGGATTTTGTTTAGCTAAGTAACTCCTACCAGTAGCTAATACTGTATTTTCCATGTAGAATAGGTAGATACCCAGCAAGGAAGTTCTGCCATATTGTCCTCTTGCAATTTAAATATCTGTAAACTGAATAAATAACCATTTGCAGAAAATGCATTTTAGTTGTAAATGCAATAGGAAATTGGTCTCAATCTGGTATAGGATGCTTTTCTTCTTCTCCCTCTATCCTCCCATCTTTTCTCTTCCAATCTGGTAAAATTTTCATCATGAAGTTTGTGGTTGTGGGCCTGGTTGTTTTGTCCATTCATTATTCTGACACCAAGCAGCACTGCCAGGCCTGATGCCCATGAGGTGGTGCTGTCATACCATAAAGGTGTCCCTGTAAAGCAAGAACTCTTGGAGTTTTACTGGAGCACATTTGAGAATGAGGTTAGAGTCACATACAAAAAAGAACCTCCACTTGGGATCCTGAGAGATGGAAAAGTAATGTCTCTATAAACAGAGTGGTAACACAATATAATGGAAGGACCACTGGCTTTGTAGTCTAAGGATCTGAGTTCAAATCCTATCTTTATTACTATCTCTATGACTTTCAGTAATTTCTTTTTTCTCTCTGGGCCTCAGTTCCCTCATCAGGAAAATATGTGAATTTGGACTAGTCAAGCTCTAAAGTCCCTACTAATTCTATGATCCTAATCTCCTCAATCAGAAATAAACAGAAGTTTTTCTTCATGATATTAATTTGCAATAAAGGGAAGAAAAAGAGAACATTTCAAAACTTCAGACAGAATTTCCCCCAAGTAAGGTCACCATCTAGGGTTGAAAGAGTCTCCAGAGGCCACTTAGTTCCAACCCCTCATTTACAGAGAAGGAAAATAATGCCCCAGCAGGTTAATCAATTTATGCAGAGTCCCACATGTGGTAAGAATCAGACTCAGTATTTGAACTCAGGTCCTTCTAACTCTATAATCCATGTTCTTTCCACAGTACTAGGCTGCATTTTTTGCATTTTTCCCCTAGCAGGTAGAAGAGAAGGGGATAACTCTGTAAACCTTGCCTGGTAGCCTGGATTCATAGGAATTTTCCTGACTTCCTTTGAACAGGACCTCCCACGCTAGTGTGAGATTGCTCAGCAGCAAGGTTCTGGGCCAGTCCCAGGTGGAACTCAGCAGAGTCATTGCTTCTCCTCCCTACTGCAAGAAAAATATCAGGGTAAGTGCCTCAGTGTCCTCTGTGGGTAGTGCAACCATACCTGTAAGATGAAGGAGGACATGAGGACTCTTAGCCTCAGTGCAAGGGAAGAAAACCACAGACAGCAACCCATTTGCCTGAGCTAAGAGTGTAGGTTGGGAAGCATCT
Organism: Pseudochirops cupreus; assembly: GCA_028627135.1. Taxonomy (NCBI): domain Eukaryota; kingdom Metazoa; phylum Chordata; class Mammalia; order Diprotodontia; family Pseudocheiridae; genus Pseudochirops; species Pseudochirops cupreus. Next base: position 168,887,352 of record CM053583.1, on the reverse strand, counting down.
TTTTGCCTCCCTACATTTCCAACCTCTCCTCCCTAGTAAGGGTGACTTCAGGAAACCCAAAGGAAACCACGGAACCTATGCTCTGGGGCAGTCAAAACTTTACTGAGCTCAGGCTCAGAGAGGGCTAACTGTGTAGACAGGAGAATGTGGTTCACAGGTACAAGGGGGGATTGACTAAAGCCGCTCTCGGCTACAGACATTCAAAAAATAAACAAAGTTGTTTTTCATTATAAGTACACCCTACTTATTTAAACAAAAGCACAGCTGAAGGCAAACTGACTGTAAAATTTTGCAGAGATGTTTCCTCTGTCCTTCGGATTTCCCTTCTTTTTCTTCCTTAGAAGCAGGAGCCTCAGAATTTATTTGGATGGTAACGGTCATCTCTGTAAAAGCTTAGCAATGTCTTAGATACATATTCACTGGTATTGCCATCGAGAATGATGGAAATGCTATTGAGAATCATAGTCTCCACCAATATATATATTTAAAATTCTAGGACTGTGAGTTTCCATTTTTTTATAGAAATTCCTTTCTCAAGCTATGCCTTATATATTCTGACACAGACAATAATGTGAATAAATGAAGGAATGAATAAAAAAGCATTTATTAGCATTTAATATGTGTCAAACTGTATGCTAAGGATTGGGGAAACAAAGAGAAAAGATGGAGACAGTTCATATTCTTAAGCAGCTTATGCTGTAATTAGTGGGGAGTAGAGAGAGTATGTATAAGAGAATTCTGCTGTAGGGCTGATGGAAAGGCCCAGAAGTCTTTAGGGTACAGTAGGAGGCCAGATGGCAATACTCACATTTGCAGAACATTTTTATAAATAATAGAGCCTTGTCCTTTTAAAGTATCCTTTTGAGTATTACAATTTGAGAGAAATTTTCGTACTACAAAATTTTCTACTACAAAAATGTGCTCTAAAGTTGTACTACAATTTTAAAGAAGAGAAAATTGGGACTCGGAGAGATTGAATTTGTTCAGTGTTTATTAAGTAGCAAGGCATTGTGCTAAGTGCAAAAGATATAAAGCAAAAAAAAAGATACAGTTCTTCCCCACTAGGCGCTTATTACATTCAACAACTCTGGAAGTAGGTACTATTATGATTCCCATAATAATAGCTAACATTTACAAATCACTTTCTATGCACCAGGCATCATGCTAGGCATTTTACAATTATCATCTCATTTGATCCTCATGACAACTATTATTGGTAGGTAGCTACTATTATTATTTCCATTTTGCAGATGAAGAAACTGAGGCAGTCAGGGTCATCCAACCAGTATGTGTCAGAAATGGGACTTGAACCCATATTATCCTCACTCCAAAGACCAATAGTCTCTCCACTATACCGAATCACTTTTACTCATGTAGAAATGATCAAAGAAACTTTTACAACCTTAAATGAGATGTTAAATGCAAAAGTAGTCATAATTGCCTTTGAGGCTTTGATAATAACTCACAGTTGTATAATAGCTTTCATCTCTAAGCTCTTGGGATGTTTTTATAAACTAGCATGGCTATCTTCATTTTACAGATGGAGAAACAGAGGCAACAGGCACGTTTCAGGCTTGCCAAAGTCATAGGAAGAAGCAAGCAGTGGAGGTTAGATCTTCTTACAAATAATACAGTTTTAGAGCACATATGAACTTTAGTGATCAACGAAGTCAATTGCCTCATTTTGCAGACTAGGAGACAAGGCCTTAGAGGTGGAATGACTTGTCTATGGTCTTGCAGATTGTTAGGTTTAGAACCCAGAATCTCCTGAATCTCCATTGATTGTCATCACTTCAACATACCATACCGTCGAATCATCTCCTTATTCGTCCCTGAACAGAACCTCCTTTGCCTTGGGGGGCTTCTCAAGTTTTGAGACAAAATGGCGGACTTGGAAGTGGAAGTTGTAAAAAACCAAGTGTGATAGGTTGGAGAAGCCAGTCTGTCTCCTAATTTCAGCAAGTGACAGAGTCTCTTAACCTGCTCTGCTCTATCAGCTCCCAGGGGGAGTGGGCAGGGGTCACCATCAACCAAAAATGTGACCCACAAAGCAAGCCAGGCAGTGTGAGTGACTCTCCTTGCTGATGTCATTCATTTCACCCGGAGATCCTTTTACAGGTCTCTGCTCCTTGAATGCTGAAACCCTTAAGGTAAACTCACCCTACTCACCACCCCCCTCCACAAAGACCACCCCTAAGAAAACATCCTCTTATTTTTTTCTTTAAAATATTATGTTGGCAACCACAAAAAACCCAACAGTTCTGCTACAGCTGAATATCTGCTCCACATCAAAGCCACCTTCTCTTTTCACCAAGCTTCCAGAGGTTTTTTTTTAATTTCCATCCCTCCCAAATACCCTGAACCCCACAAGTGTTTACATTTTTGTCCAGTCTATGTATCTTTTCCTGCTTAAGAGCCATATGCCGTATCACTACAGTCATGTGTCTAACACAGCCTGTTTCCTTTCCCTCTGGCTTTTCTGGCTTCTCACTCAATTATACCTATGGATGCCAGGTGTGCAGTAAGGAATATGTAAAATCAAATCATGCCTTCTTAGCTGTTCTCCTGCACAGTATTGAAAATATTCTAGACAGCCAGGGCCACCAAACCATGATCCCTCATCTTATTTCTTGTAATACTTCTTCATGCCATGGATGAATGAATGAATGAGTGAGTGAATGAATGAATGAATGAATGAACATTTATTTAGCTCCTGCTAAGTGCCAGGCACTATTACAAATACTTATCACCATAGGATTATAAAGCTAGGTACAAAAGTGGGACAAGCCCTACTCTCAAAGAGTTTATGTTCTCATAGGGTAGACAACACAAATAGGAAAATGGTGCTAAGGGAAGGAAGTTGGGGGTCTGGAGAGTCATGGGACTTTGCAGTAGCAGTAGTGGAATTAATTTACTAATATTTCCAAAGCAAGAGGTGCAAAGGGAGAGAATTGGGCACTGGGACTGGGGGCACCTGGTAAGATCAGGCTCTAATTTCCTGTGGGAGGACTGGATTGTATATGATGCATAGTTTGAGGTTAGCAAAATATAGGGAGTTAGGTGAATTTGCACACACTTGCCAATCAGGACAATCCAATGCCAAGATGGCTTCCAAAGCTGAATGGATTAGCTTGCCCAGAGAGGGGGACACATGGAAAGGAGCTAGTAAATATATAATAATTGGTTAGAGTAGGGGGGACGTTCACATGACACACTTTGAGACACTTTTAAGTTTAATCTGTATTATTAATATTTTGTCCATTACTTCCTCAAGTTTAGAACAATAAATCAAGTCTTGATTTATAGCATTTGCCATTTTGAGAAGTATAAATGAAAATTTAGCAACGGGTTCCACTATATCTCTGGACATGTTTTCTAGAGGTCCAATTGGGAGAGGCTGTATTTTGGGAGAGGAGAAGTGAAACAATTACAGTGAAGATGGCAAATGCCTCCATAGATCCTGCCTTCCTGTTGGATAGTTGGACAGGATGCTACAAAATCAATGGTCACACAACATACGCTGTTTGATGGATGATGACAACTTTGGTCTCAAGTTTACTCTTACCATCTCAAAGTATAAAAAGACATTAGGAACTATGGTAGCACCATCTTGGTTTTGGAAAGAAGACAAAAGCCCAAAGGGCTAGTAGCCTTCTTTCTTGTCTCATTGGGAGAACAGATGACCAAGTTTCATGTAATGACTGCAGAAAAGAAACCAAAGAAGTCTAAGGTTGGCAGTAAACACCATCCTCTGTGTGTGTGGTGGGTGTGGGAGGGTGTGGGTGTAAAGCTCTTCACCCCTTCCTTCCCTCAGCCCTCTAAAATCTTAAGGATGACTGGGTCATAGATTTAGAACTGGAAGATACATCTAGTGCAACTCTACCATTTTATTTATCTATTTGTCTATTTATTTAAGTATTTATTAGTTTTTACAAAGGGATATTTACTTCAAAGACACAATGAGAAATACAAAGATTTGCCTCCAACACCCGAGGACATACTCTCCTTTATATCACTTTTGTCCTTGAGGAAAGTGGGCAAAAATACCATCCTTCCCCTAAGCAAGTTCCCATCGAACTTCAACAAAGCAGCAACTGAGTCCTCTTGTCAGCTACCAATGGGCAGGGACCTCCATGCTGAACTGATTGGCCACAAAACCCCACATGCATTTCCACTCCTGGACATCCTGGTAGTTTAATTCTGTGAACTTTCTGAAATCACAAGGTCATGGCCATCTCCAATATCATTTATCCAAAAGTAGGAAGAACAGGCATTATAGTGAGAGAAGTAATAGCTGGGCCAGGCACTCTCGTGCTATATTATGGACCCTGGACAGGTAGATGCAGGTCAAAGGCCTCTGTGCTGACCTTGGACTTAAGCCTTTGCCTCTTCATTTGAATACTTGTTGTTGTTCAGTCACGTCCAACTCTTCATATCTGACTTGTGACCCCAATTAGGGTTCAAACATGCCCTGCAGGAAAAAGCCGGACCAATTGACTTGCCCATTTTACAGAATAGCAAACTGAAACCTGGATGGATGAAGTCATTTGTCCAAGGTGACAAAGGTGGGGTTTGAAACCACTTCCTACTGCAAATCCAGTGCTCTTTCCACTTCAAGATACAAAATATTGGTGTGATCCTACTATAAGAATAGTCTCCTCTGGATGTAGAAAAGCTAGCAGATGGTCAAGCCACACCAAGCATGGTAGGGCAGAGGGGTAGTGCTCATGGGCTGACCTTCTAGGCAGCCAACCAGTAACTACTATTAGACATTTACTGTGTGCAGACTATTGAACTAGATATTGTGCCCAGACACAGATTGGCTTGCTATTGAATTAAGTGAGCGTAGTAATGTAACAGTTAATATCTTTAAAGCACTTATTATGTGCCGGGTGCCTTACAAATGTTATTTCATTTGATTCTCCCAACAACCTTGGGAGGTAGGTGTTATTATTATCTCCACTTCACAGATGAGGAAACTGAGGTAAGCAGAGGTTAAGTGACTTGTCCAGGGTCATACAACTAGAAATGGCTGAGGCTGGATTTGAATTCTGGTCCTCCTGACTCTGGTCTCAGTGCCTATCCACTGAGTCACCTAGCTGTCCTAAAGTTGCATAAATATTATTTGTGTGAAACTTAGCGTCCTAGAGATTCTGAAATTTTGGAGAAAGGGCTCTTTGACTCCCTTCCTTGGGCTCCAGCAACTCTTCCAGAAGAGGGTGCCATTGCATACTTGTGTTTGGAGAATAGCCTTGTTTTAGGAAGACCCAAAAGAGTTTTCTTTGTAGTGTGATCAGATGGACTAGAATTCCCAAATGAATATGAGCTTTGTGGCACTCTCCAATGCAATTCTCATCCTCTCACAAAACAATGCACACTCGGTGCTGTTTTGCAAAGGGTATCAGAGAACTGTAATTTCAATGTGGACCTGAAGATTCCTCCCTCCTTCCACCCTCCCCAAATACCCTACCCAGAAAAATTGGGAACTGAATACAGAAGAACTTGAACCTGAAAATCTGGCAAAGTAATCACTGATTTAAATCAATAGGTCCATTTTTCCAAGGGAACAGGAAAAAGGCTGTTAGACTCATGAGGGTGGAGTGTGCCCTGATCCTCCCACCATCTTCTTTCATCTAGGTGGCTTTAATTCCAGCTAGAATTAGACTCCTACTCCCTTCTCATACAGATCTACCCCAATATTTTTTTCTCTGCCTACATCAGCTTTAAAGGAGATATTCCACATCTGGATCTACTATTTTACTATTTACCCTGGTCCAGACCACAACAAACACACAAAATCATGAGGAGAAGGGAAATGCTGAGTGAGCTTTCACATGGGAATTGTTATTAAGAAATCATTTCCCCAAGGTCCACTTGCTCTGCTTCTCTGATCCAGTATATCCCCAATTCTCAAGACAATGTAATATTTTGTCATACCCTAAGGAGCAGAAACCAAAAACAGTACTTCAAAGCAGAGAAATGCCTTCACAACTTAAAAGAATGAATAGGCAATTTAATGTGAAAGTTAGTCAAACTTTTTTAAAGCATAATTTGTGGCCTATGGAATGAAGAAAAGGGGATAATGAGATTTTTACAGACTTTCTAGAAAACAATTTTGCTTTTCTAGGTAACCCTGTACTTGTGAGTATGGAGGAAAATCCCTTCCTGGTTATGAATGTCTAACTTAATCTGGGTATCTTGAAAAGCTATTTATTGGTTGCTCTGAGTTGTAATTCATCTGTCTTCAGCTTGGATACATCTTTTTCGTGACTGGGTATGGCTCATTATCATCCCTAGATCATAGGAACTAACAGCAAAAATGGGGCATAACATGTACTGCAGAGTCGTGTGGTCATTTGAAGTATATTGCCTGAAAAGAAAGAGAGAACTGTGAAGAGAAGGCATGTGTGGAGATCAGAGTTCCAATGAAGAGTATTCCATTGTTCCATGACTACAAATTTGAATTGTTCCTACTGTGAATGAACCACTGGTGAATTTCCTTAGTAGATTTCTTAGTCCAGTTCATTATGGTGGCAGGTAATCTCTTCACCAAAGAAACCCAGGGAATTGGGTGCCAACATGAATTGTGGGATAACCAGTTCCTTGGGTTTCTTCAGTGAAGAAGCATAAGTTAATCAAACTGGGCATATGGGCTTCCAGAGAAGAACCATAGTGAAATTATGCATGCAACAGAGAGGAGGAAGGAAAATTCAGGAATATACTTAAACTATCAAAGATGTAAGAGGAGATGAGACAAAGATAGAAGAAGTTACTCTCCCAAAGAGTAGGACAAAGCTCCCTTCTTGGTACTATCTAGGGATAAGAAACATATTTTTTATTCCTTAATTAAAAAAAATTAAATATTTTGAAACGTTTTATTGTCTTTTGTTTTATGCCGGTCATATCGAAATAATCTACCCTACAAAGAACTCCAGCTTCAAACAAACAAAAGTTAAAACCAACAAACACGAGAACTTTGTTCAATCGTGTATGCAACATTGTTCAGTCATGTCCGACTCTTCATATCTGACTCATGACCCCATTTAGGGTTTGAACATACCCTGCAGGAAAAAGCCAGATCGACTGACTTCCCCATTTTACAGAACAGCAAACTGAAACCCAGATGGATGACGTCATTTGTCCAAAGTGGCAAAGGTAGGATTCGAAACCAGTTCCTATTGCAAATCCAGTGCTCTTTCCTCTTCAAGGCACCAAATATCTCTGTAATCTTCCTACAAGAAGCATAGGCTCCTCTGGAGATGTAGAAAAGCTGTCAGATGGTCAAGCCACACCAAGCATTACCAACTTTTCTTCCAAGAGGAGGAATATGGACTCCTTCACTTATCCTCTGGAACAAACATTGCTTGTTCTCTTTATTTTTTTAAAATACTTTTTCTTTATTAATTTTTTGCTTACTGTTAGTTTACAAAATTCAGTTCCACAATCCCTTGAATTCCAAATTTTCTCCCCTCCCTCCCTCACCCCCACCCATGGCAGCATGCAATCAAGTACAGGATCTGCAAATACTTTCACAGTAGACATTAATCTGGTTACAAAGGATTGTAACCAATGGAATGAACAATGGGAAAGAGGAAACAAAACCAAACAAGAGAAAGAAAGAGAGCAGGGAGTTCGCTTCCGTCTCCATTCAAACTCTGCTAGTTTTTTTCACTGAATACCGTTCTCTTTATTTTCATATTTTTATTATCTTTTGTTTTCACGTTACCCAAAATTGCTTCTACTATCCCTCCCTTTCCTTCTCCCAAAGAGGCTTTCCATATAACAAATATTTTTTGCAGAAAAAGAGAATAAATCAGAAAAACAAATCAATATATCTAAAAAGTCTGAAAATATATTCAATGTTACCTGTAGATTTCCTGCCCCTGTGAAGGGAGGGAATGAGGGTGTCTTCTCACATCTCTTCTTTGGGCTCATGCTTATTCATTGTCATCTTGCATCACTGAGTTTTGATCAGGTTTTGGTTTTTCTTTCCATTTGCCTTGTGTATATATATTGTTTTCTTCATATCTCTGCCTACTTCACTGTATCAGTTCATCTAAGTTTTTTCACACTTTTCTATATTCATCTTGTTTGTCATTTCTTACAGAACAGTAATTTTCCATTACTTTCATGTACCACAGTTTGTTTCTCTGTTTTCTAATGAATTGACATTGACTTTGCTTTTAGTTCTTTGCAAAAATACAAAAAGTCCTAAACATTTTTGTGTTGGCGGGGGGTGGGCTTTTTTTAATCAACAATGTCCTTGAGGTATATGTCTAGTAGCAGAATCTCTGGGTCAAAGGCTATGGACATTCTAATTACTTTATTGGCATAATTTAAAGGCACTTCATTGCATTCTCACTGGTTGTCACCTATGCCCTGAGTGCTTTCCCTCGTCACCTCTATCTCCTGGCTTCCCTGGCATCTTTAAAATCCCAGCTAAAATCCCACCTTCTAGGAAGACTTTGCTGATCCCCCTTCATTTTAATTCCTAACTTCTATTGGTTATTTCCAGTTTATCTTGGATAGAGTTTTCAGATTGGCTCTCCCATTGGATTGTGAGTTCCTCTTAAGATAGTATTGTCTTCTGCCTTTCTTCCTTGGTATTCTCAGTGCTTAGCCTGGCATATAGTAAGCTCTTAATAAATATTTACTGGCTAATAATTTTGAATTGCTTTCCAAAATGGAGTTATTGGTTCATAGTTCCACCAACACCATATTAGTGTGCTTCTGTTTTTAAGACCTCTCAAACAACAGCTATTTCCTGTCTCTTATCCCTTTGGCCAATCTGATGATGGGTGCGAGGAGAAATCTGTGTGATTTTAATTTACATTCCTTATCAGTTATTGGGAGCAGTGTTTCAGAGTCACTAATAGTTTGAATTTCTTCTTTTGAAAACTTCCCATTACTGATTTCTAAGTGCTCTTGGCATACTAGCATCTACACTGAATGTATACCATCCATTTTGAAATGTATCCTTTCTAAAGGATGGTCCTAGAATCGATCAGAGAGGCTGAGGTGGGGCTGCAGCCCAGAGCATTTCTCAGCTGGGGCAGGAGGAAGACAGCTGCCAGATTTGCGCACATATCAAGGAAAAGATAAGGAGCATACGAGGTGCAAACAGACAGAACCAGCAGGAGCCAGGGAAATATGCATGGGCCAAAATGGTACTAAATTTGTCCCAATTAAGCAGAATTACTATCCCAATTAAGCAACCGTCATGGCCATTAAGAAACTCAAATGAGTTCTCTGGGAGACAGCCTGATTAAGTGAATTTATGGACTTAGTGCACTGTAGTGTATATTAATAACCCTTAGCTACTTCATTCCTCACAGGGGTGCTCTGAGACTTAATTACCATGTGCACAAATCCTTGAATGAAAAACAGTGCTCAGATTGAAAAGGATGCTGTATTTGAAGAGTAACATTTGAATCACCACACTATTTGTCTGTAGTTGAACAGCTTTTACAGATGCTCAGGCTTTCCCTCTTATGGTGGGGGGGAACATAACTGTGTTATGAAACTGACCTCCTCCTTCCCAGCCCCCTCCCCATCAGCCATGCCCACGACACATAATGCAGTCAACCTCTTCTGACTGCTTTGGTCTGGAGCCCTTGCCCTGCTCCTAGTCTCCTCCCATTTCTCACTAGGACTTCAATGGCCCAAAGCTGTCAACAGTTCATAAAAGGATCCAACACCTTAAGATGTTGTGTACATGTTCCAGGGATGTTTTCAAATATACTTCCTCTCCTAGTTCCTTATAGATAACCTTTTGGCATCTAGTGGAGTAATTGGGAGGACAGACGGCCAGTCTTGATTTGGGAAAAATTTTCCACACTCATTGTCCCCATGCAGAGTTTCGTTTGGGAGACATTTCATCATTGGAACCTTGTAATATTCCTCTTGGCAGGCTTCCTTTTCCTGGAGGGAACAGGGGTCAAAAAAAGGCCTTTTCAAAGTTATAAAGGCCTGCACTTACCACCCCATCATGGAATCTCAGCATTGCAAAAAGATTTCAGGGGCTGTTTAGTCCAGAGTGGGGAACTTGCAACCCTGAGGCCACATGTGGCCTTCTAGGTCTTTGGGTACAGCCTTTTGACTGAGTCCAAGTTTTATAGAACAAATGCTTTTATTAAGGGGATTTGTTCTGTGAAGTTTGGATTCAGTGAAAGGGCCACAGTTGAGGATCCAGAGGGCCACATGTGGCCCTGAGGTCACAGGTTCTCCACCCCTGTCCAACCTATACCTGAAGGAGAGCTCCTTCCTAGAACATCTCTAACAGATAGCTGACGAGGCTTTGCCTGAATATCTTTAGTTAAGAGGGAGCTATTATCACCAGAGATAGTCAATGGATTCTTGGACAGCTTTGGTAGGGATATAACTTTTTTCTTTTTATTGAATCTAAATCTACTCCTCTAAACTTTCATCCATTGTTCCTGGTCCTGCCTTTTGAAACCAATGGAAAAAGCCAAATCCCTCTACCCTGCACCGGCCATTCAGATTATCTGAAGACAGTCTACAAATCTCTCTTAAGTTTTCTTTCTACAAATTGAGCATCCAAATAACTTCTTCTAATCCTCATGGTCCTGAGGTCCTTCAACTTCCTAGTCTCCCTCTTAGGGCTATTTTCCAGCATTTTCAATGTCTTTCCCAAAATACAAAGCCCAAACACAATACACCAGATGTTCTCTGATTGAAGTATAATAGAAAAGATCCATTACTCCTCCTCCTCCCTCATGGACACTTGCTACCATATTATAGGATACACCTACCTCCCTTCGTGTAGCCCAAGATAGAATTAGCTTTTTGTGGGGTCTTTTGGTGGAGTTAACATTGAACTTGTAGCTCATTAAGACCTCCATGATTTTTCCCCCATAGAATTGTAATCTAACTATAGGTTCCTCATCCTTTATTTGCAAAGTTGATTTTTTTAATCCACATGCAGAACTTTCATATACATACATATACAGATGAACATATGTGCTATATACATGCATGCATAAAAACACGTTTAAACATCCCACATGAGATATTTACTAGTTGTATGACTCTGGGTTAGTCAACTGGCCTCTCTGAGACTCAGTTTCTTCAATCTGTAAAATGAGTATAAAAGCAGTACCTTACTCAGGGTTGTTTGGAGGAGTGAATGAGACAATATATGTACAGTGTAAAGGAGCTAGCCATTCCCTCCTGCCAACCAACTCTCTGAGGGAGAGATAGGAGTTGGCATATGTCAGACAAATGAAACTACTACTTCCTTGACCAGTATCTCCCCTCATAACCCAGTGGAGATAGCTTGGAAATCTGAACCCAAGAGCCTTTGGGACAGCAATGTTTTCAGGCCAATACCCTCATCCATCACCCTGGGAAGAAAGTACTGCAGAGGTGCAGTCTGACAACTACTTCTGTAGATGCTACAGTGGCACTCACTAAAGACCCAGAAAGGAAAGCTCTCGTCAACAAAGTCCTTGATCTTGTCAAATGGTTCATTTGAAAATTATGTGATTCTCTCAATGTAATGACACTAGGGGAGAGGCATTATCATCTCCTTTGCTGCCTAAGGACCCCAGAACTTTTCCAATGGACCTGCAGCTGAAATTTTCCATATGTGCAATCTCCCCCATTAGAATGGGAATTCCTTGAGAGTAGGGACTGTCTGCTTTTTCTATTTGTGGCCCCAGTGCTTTGCATATAATAAACACTTAATAAATGCTTTATTCTTTCATTCAAGTGCTTTGCACAGCTGAAAATGCCACATATAAAAGCGAGCTGTTTCATTATATTAGCTTCAGTCAATCATTGCTATCAGTTAAGAAAGGTTTGGATTCCAGGTCTGTCATCCAAATCTTCCATGGCTGCCTCTATTCTTCCCTAAGGAAAACCTGGTCCAGGGGTGGGGATTCCATCTTGAGTCTCCTCTTCTACCAACAGAAGCTCTAGTGAAAATTGCCTGCAAGTGACACATTGTTTGTAGCTTTCTCTTTTTAACTCTGAGGATGACATTGGGAGGATGACTGAGGAATGGAAACAACATGAAAATTCCCCAAAGACCCCCAGATTGAGAAAGGCCCTTGTTTGCATCTTATTTTAGGGGACAACAGGGAGAAGGTACAGTAGCCGGCAGAAGAAAAGTGACCCAGATCCCTCAAAGAAAAAAAATGGTTCTGGCCGAGTTCTTAGTGGTGTCATTTAGAAACCAAGAATCTCAACTCTTCAGACTGGAGGATTTTGCTCACAGAACACATCTCTAGGGAGCATTGATGGTTAAGAGGTGATTTGTTCTTCCAAAGCATAAATTATATCCATGAGGTTGTAACTTAAGCTGGTGACAAATGCTGGGAAACATTTTTTTGCAGAGACTTACTAAGTTGTGATAGGGGAGTCATGAAGAAGCTCAGATATTCCAATGATAGGAGGGTGCCAACTCTGCAAAGCTGAATTTCATTTCTCACAACCCTCATAGTGGTCAGAACTAAGCAGAGAATATGGTGATGCAAATAGCCTGACTGATGAACTCTTCTTCCTTTCCTGCTCCCTATATCCAAGCAGTAGGCAAGTCTTATGGATTTTACCTCCATTGAATCTTTCCTATCTTTCTTCTTCTCTCCACTCACATGACCATCACTCTAGTTTAGGCATTCATCACCTCTAGACTAGATTACGCTAATAGTCTTACAACTGGTCTCCCACCCCCAAAATCTCCTCATCAATCTGTCTTCTAGTAGCTATAGAATTAATATTCCTAAAGTACAAGTCTGCCAGAACCACCCTTATCCAAGAAGCTTTAGTGATTTCCTATTGCCTCTAGGATAGAATGCAAATTCCTTTGTTTGGTATTTAAAGTCTCCCAGAATCTGGCTCCAACCTCTTTCTCCAGGCTGAGTGTATACTATCTTCCCTTGGGCACTTTATGTTCCAGTCAAAATGGTTTAGTCCAGGGTGAGGAACCTGTGACCTCCCGGTCACCTGTGGCCCTCCAGGTCCTCAAGTACTGCCCTTTGACTGAATCCAAACTTCACAGAACAAATCCCTTTAATAAAAGGATTTGTTCTGTAAAACTTGGGCTCAGTCAAAAGGACCTAGAAGGCCACATGTGGCCTTGAGGCCACAGGTTTCCTACCCCTCACTAGTTAGTCAGTCAGTCATTAAGTATCTGTGTAGTGCCTTCTGTATACCAGGTGGTATGATAAGCATTGGCAATACAAAAAGAGACGAGACAGTCTTTGCTCTCAAGGAGCTCATAATCTAATGGGAAAGACAACAAGCAAATAGATATGTACAAACAAGCTCTATGTGGGATAAACAGGAAATAATTAAGAAAGAGAAGGTGGGAGGGACTTCTGGGGGCCAAGATGGCAGAGTAAGCAAGAAATCACCTGAACTCTCCCCTATCCACCTCCAGACAACTATAAAATAGCATCCCAAGATGAAATATGGAAGGGTAGAACCAACAAAAAAGTGAGGATGAAACAATTTTCTAGCCCAAAACAACTTGGAAGGTCAGCAGGAAAGAACTGTCTCATTTGAGTAAAAGGAGTAGAGAGCCACAGTCAGGATTACACAGGATTTAGCAGCTGCAACTTTAAAGGATCAGAGGGCATGGAATATGGAATTCTGGAAGGCAAAGGAGCTAGAACTACAACCAAGAATCACCCACCCAGCAAAACTGAGCATAATTCTTCAGGGGAAAAAAATTATCATTCGATGAAATAGAAGACTTTTGAGCTTTCCTGATTAAAAGACCAGAGCTGAAAAAGAAAAATTGATTTTTAATTTTGAAACTCAAGAGAAGCAGAAAAAAGGTAAAAAGAAGAGAAAAAACATAAGGAATTCAATAAGGCTAAGTTGTTTACATCCCTACATGAGAAGATGATACTTGTAACTCTTAAGAACTATATCACCATTAGTGCAGTTAGGAGTATACATAGAGAGGGTGAGTATAATATGACTTTGAAGGAATGATATAAAAAAAATTAAGGGCTAAGAAAGAAGATTACACTGTGAGCAGAAGTAAGAGAGAGGCAGAATGGGGGTAAATTACCTCTTAGGAAGAGGTAATGGGTCTTTTAGATAAATAGGTAAAAGACCTATTAGACTTGGAAGGAAAGATGGGAAGGTGAGTGGTGGACATCACTTGAACCTTAATGTCATTGAAATTGGCTCAAAGAGGGAATAACACATGTAATCAGTTGGATATAGAAATCTCCAGCCTGTTCTAAACCTTGCAGGGAAGTATGAGTGAAGGGGATTAAGTAAAACAGGGGGACTGATAGAAGGGAGGGAAGATTGGGGAAGAGACCTCTGTAATCTCCTTCTGATCAGTTGTCTACCTCCTTACCATCTGTGAGCCGAAAGATCTGGAAATCACACTGCCACTACAGTTGCCTCCAAAACCTATTTATGATTTGCTGGAGCCTGTGCTGGACTTTGCTTTACTCTCATCTTGGTGCAACAGACTTTTACTCCCAACCTAAGTTGTCCTGAGCTAGAAAATTGTTTAAATCTGTCCTTTTTTGCATTCTACCACTCTAGTATTTGTTTTGAGGTATTATTTAAAGATATTTGAAACTATGCCCAAAGGGTTATAAAACTGTGCATACTCTTTGATCCAGCAATATCACTACTAGGTCTGTGACCCGAAGAGATCACAGAAAGAGGAAAAGGACATGGAAAAAATATTGGTTTTTGGGAGAGCTCAATCGAATTCTTGCCTTTTTTCTACTCTCTTGGCTCTGCTTCTATATGAACACAATTAGAAAACACTTTTCCCCACAAATAAACTCATATGTAAATAATAGAAAACAACAATTCTGCCTAAATTAATTAGAGCTGGAAAAAAATAATTACAAAATTCATCTGGATGAACAAAAAGTCAAGAATATCAAAGGAATTAATGAAAAAAATGCAAAGGAAGGCAGCCCACACATATCAGATCTCAAACAATATTATTAAGTGGCAATCATCAAAACTATCTAGTACTGGCTAAGAAACAGAGCAGTGGATCAATGGAATAGATTAGGTACCAAAGGCATTGTAGCACATGACTATAGTAACATCGTGTTTGATAAACCCAAAGACCCTAGCTTCTGTAATAAGAACTCGCTATTAGACAAAAACTGCTGGGAAAACTGGAAAACAATATGACATAAGCTAGATATAGACTGAAGTCTTACTCTTTATACCATGGAAGGTCAAAATTGATACATGATTTAGACATAAATGATGATGCCGTAAGCAAATTATGAGAGCAAGGAATAGTTTACCTGTCAGATCTATTGAAGAATTTATGAGCAAATGAGATAAAGAACATCATGAGATACAAAATGGATAGTTTTTATTATATTAAATTAAAAAGGGCTTACACAAACAAAATCAATACAACCAAGATTAGAAGGAAAGCAGAAAGCCAGAAAAAATTTTTATAGCAACTATCTCCGATAAAGGTCTCATTTTTCAAATATATAAAGAACTGAATTGAATTTATAAGAATACAAATCATTTTCCAGTTGACGAATGGTCAAAGGCTGTTTTCAAATAAAGAATCCAAAGCTATCTCTAGTCATATGGAAAAATATGCTCTAAAACTCTATTGATTAGAGAAATACAAATTGTAACAACTCAGAGGTACCACCTCATGTGTTTCAGATTAACTAATGTAATAGAAAAGGAAAATAATAAATGTTGGGGAGGATGTGGGAAAATTGGGACACTAATGCATTGTTGGTGGAGTTGTGAAATAATCCAATCATTCTGGAGTGCAATTTGAAACTATGCCCAAAGGGCAATCAAATTGTGCATGCCCTTTGATCCAGCAATATCATTACTAGGTCTGTATCCCAAACAGATCACAAAAAGGGGAAAAAGACATGGAAAAAATATTTATAGCAGCTTTTTTTTTTGTGGTCTCAAAGAATTGGAAATTGAGGGGATGACCATCAATTGAGGAATGGCTGAACAACTTGTGGCATATGAATGTAATGAAATACTATTCTGCTATAAGAAATGATGAGCAGGATGCTCACAGCAAAACCTGGAATGGCTTACATGAACTGATGCAAAGTGAAGCGAGCAGAACCAGGAGCATTATGTGAGTATCAGCAACACTATTTGATGATCAACTATGATAAACTTAGCTCTTCTCAGCAACACAATGATCTAATGCAATTCTGAACAACTCATTATGGAAAATGTTATCCACATCCAGAGAAAGAACTGATGGAGTCTGAATGCAGATAGAAACATATTATTAACACTTTTTAAATTTTTTCATAGTTCTTTTCTTTTGGCCTGTTTCTTCTTTCACAACACTACTAATATGCAAATATGTTTTACATGATTGCATTACATAAATTGCTTATCATTTTAGGGAGTGGGTGGTGGGGGAGAAAGGGAGATAATTTGTAACTCAATTTAAAAAAAATGAATGTTGAAAATTGTCTTTACATATAATTGGAAAAAAATAAAGTACTCGTTTTAAAAAAAAAAGAGAAGGCAGTAGGATTAAGAGGGGTTGGAAAGGTTTCTTGAAGAGGATAGGATTTTAGTTGGAACTTTAAGGAAGCCAGGAAGAGATGGGGAGAGAGAGCATTCCAAGCACGAGGTATGGCCAAAGAAAATGCTCAGAGCAGAGAGATGGCATTTTGAAAACAGGATATTTTTTATTTGTCCCTGGAGGGAATAGGGAAGTATTGGAGTTCAATTAGGTGGGATGTGGAGAGGGGGAGTGTGGTGGTGGTGACATGGTCAGATATGTGCTTTAGAAAAATCTCTTTGGTGGCTAGAGAATGGGTTGGAATGGAGAGAAACTTGAAGCAGTCAGATGCACTAGCTGGCAATTGCAATAGCTTATGGCTATCTTTTATTTCATGAACTTGGAATTTTAGTCACCGTCTTCTGGATCACACAGTATATCCCCATACCTGGAATGCTTTTCCTCCTCACTGCCATCAATGATGGTGATGATGATGATAGCAATTTAAGTTTTGTGAAGTGCTTCACAAATACTGTCTCATTTTATCCTTACAGCAACCCAATGAGGTAGGTGCTATTATTATCATTCTCATTTTTTGGATGAGGAATCTGAGGTACTCAGAGGTTAAGTGACTTGACTAGGGTCACAAAGCTGGTAAGTGTTTGAAGGTAGACTTGAATTCAGATCTTCCTGACTCAGCCCAATACTCTATCTACTGCATAACCTAGCTGGGCCATCTCAAATTCAGTCTCCTAGAAAATCTTTCCTTATCTCCTCTACCCCTGTCATTAGCAATCTCCTCCAAGAATTATTTTGTAGCTTCATGTTGTTTTATTCCAGCAGAATGTAAGTTCCTTGAGGAAAATAACTTTCTTTTTTTAATTAATTTTTTTTCAATGAACAAAAATCTATTTTTTTTTCTCACTTTCCTCCCTTCCCCCCAACCTCCCTCCATTGAAACAGGAAAAAAAAAGAAGAGAAAGAAATATGCGAAGTCAAACAGAACAAATTCCCACACTGGTCATGCCCAAAAAATATGTTTCTCAACTCAAACTGTTACCTTGAGCCCATCATCTCTCTCTATGGAGGTGGGTAGTATATGGCAATGATTTTCATTTTTGTCTTTGTATTTCTAGATCCTAGCACAGTGTTTGACATTTTTTTTTAATTGGGAGGAGGGTTAAGAAAGGAGGGCAGACCTTTGGTTTCTTTGGAGATAGAGAATCTCCAATGACAAAACTTCCACTGCTAATGCAAATCAGCATCTGCTTTGCAATTTATAATCAGTCAATCAACAAACATTTATTAAGTGCTTGCTATTTGCTTAATAACCTATCTTAGTCAACTGCTTGGCATAATGGATAGAGATCCCCCAAGAGTCAAGAAGACCTGCCTGGGAGACGTATTGGCAATTCAAGTGGCTTAACTTCTCAACCCCCCAGGCAACTCTCTGATATTGTCTGACACATAGTAGGGTTAACAAATTCCTGTTGAAGTTCACTGAGTGTCTCTAGGCTTCATACATGGATGAGAAATAATTGAATCCAGACACTACCCATTATGTTTCAAATGGTTCCCAAATTGCCAATGTAGCACTACTTTGGAAAGAAAGATTTGATGGACAGGCAAAATAGCTTTATAAGCCTTTTTGAAACACATTAACTCATCCTAAACAAGAAAAGAAATCACAAACCAAATGAGCGCATCTCTGAAAGAATCTTGTTTGGGTTTGATCGACATTCTGGCTGCCAGCATTAAGAATGTGTTGGTACTCACAGCAGCATCTGTCCTGTCTGTATACAAGATGATCAAAATGCAGCCACATGCAAACTCTCTGGCTTCAACTTTGACCTGAATAAAACTTAGCAGGCCTGCTGCTTTAGAGACCAAGCTCAACAGATTTTTCATTATTTCTTGGCCACGATTTCTTTTATTCCCCCTTTCAAGTGCTGTAATTCTATCGTTTTCTCCAAGCACCTGACTTCCCTGAGAGAGGCCATAAAGCCATCTGTGCTTTGAGATGCCCTCTCTGGAAATCCTGAATCTTGATTAGTCTGGGACTGGCAGGAGCAGATTAAACTAGAAAAGAAACTAATAGATTTGTATATGATCAGTTTTCAGATACCTCTATTCTTGATACTTCAGTAATGACCATATTTATTATTCTGTTGAAGAAAGAAACAAAGCAGCTGTAATGTCACAAAATCTGGGGAATTCACCTCTGTTTTGATATCATCATACCAAATTGAATCATGCATGACAGCTATTGTAGAATGATAATACAATAATAATAATGTATATATCATATATATTATATATTCCTTATATATTGCTTACATATTATTATTAATATATTATATTATATTATTATATAATATATTAGTATATATTGTTGTTATTAATATATTATTATATTGATATTATATTATTATAATATATTGTATTATATAATTA
>CM053583.1:168846755-168867927 GCA_028627135.1 Pseudochirops cupreus | reverse complement strand
TGGAACTGAGGAAAGCTCACATTTGGTCACCCACTGACTACAAGGGAAAAAAAAAAACTCTTTCCTATCAGGCTTCCCAATTTTCTTTCTTTCTTTCTTTCTTTCTTTTTTTTGCTTTGTTTTGGAGGGCAATTGGGGGTTAAGTGACTTGCCCAAGGTCACACGGCTAGTTTTTGTGTTAAGTGTCTGAGGTCGGATTTGAACTCAGCTCCTCCTGACCCCAGAGCCAGTGCTCTATTCATTGCACCACCTAGCCACCCCCTTCCCAATTATCTTTCACTTTGGACTTCAGGTCTTCTATCTTCTTCACCTTTCTCTGGAGATCTTATTTCTCTGATTCACAGAAGTTCTCTCCTTATTCCTGGTTGATTTTCCTGGCCCTCCCTACCTCCCAAATATAGTGATGTTTCTGCTCTTGATACTTACATAGTCTCTTTCACTTGCTGCTTGCTAACTTAGATTGTTCCTAGGTCTCAGCACCATGGGACTGGACCTCTAGGATCCCTTTTCCTGACCAGAGGGTACCCTCATAGCATTTATAACATTAACTCTCTCTCCATTCTGATCTTCTGCTCCAGTCTGACCTTGAAACACCCTTTAGCCTACTTCTTATTCCCCATTATCTCATTACTGGACCCAGGTGGCTCCAGAGGAGAAAGTGAGGCTGGTGACTTTGCATAGCCCTCCCTCACTTAAATCCAACTCACTTGCATGTCATGGCACCACCTTCCCGATGTCATGGTTCTCTTCGAGAATGAAAGACAAACAACAGTAACAATAATTCTCCATTCATTGGCCAAACTGAATTGACAACCCATCTGTCCCTCTTCTCAGCTACTAGCTTTAAACACTTCCCTATTTCATAGTGTTACATAGGTCATGATTGAGCCTCTCCACCCTCGAGGTAGATTCCCCTGGACTATAGGGTTTTATAATAATTGTAAACAAGTATCATAGCACAAAACAACACATCAAGAAATTCTCATACCTCACCCAACTCCCCCCCAAATCAAATAGAATCATCTTGCTAGAACTCCTGACAAGAAAGAAAGGCATATTATACGCTCATATCCAGAATATTAATGTTGGTCTAGGTGGCACTCAATTTCTATACATTGCTTGGGGTTTTAAACTGGCAGATATGCCAAAGTATATAAAAAGTCAAATCACTCTGGGTCAGTAACTTTCTCAAGCATCTGTAGATTATCCAAGCACACTCATTTGAGTTTCCCACATGCCAATGGAAAATTCCAGATTGGCCATGGTTGATAATTCTTGTTGGCTAGGAAAAGACAAGGAAGCTAGCCACACGAAAGTTTTGGAGTTGAGAAGCAATAAGACCTTTTGGATGGAGAGCTGACGTAGAAATCAAGATCTGGGGTTTAGCTTCTACTCCTGATTCATACTCTTGCAGAGGCATCACACCTACCCTCTCAGTGAGTCAGGCAAATCTCTATGAGTGCAGAGAAAGTTCTGATCTGTGTAAGTAGAAGTTCCTCACTGGGACTTTCCCCTTCAGTAATGCAATTGCAATTTTGGTTTAAAGAGAAAAAGAAGGTTGGGGAGTTGCTTATATAGCAATATCACTGTTATTTAACTTTTTAACATCCAGTAGAAACCAAAGAGATTCCAGGCAAATTAAATGCCGAAGATACTGGTTGGATACAATTAGCATGTAAAGAGGAATATAGGCTGGGAATGGAAATGGCTACAAGCTGCCAGATGTAGATCAGATGTGGATATGGAAGAATGTGTCTACATCATGTCCCCCCAAATGCTTTTTAAGCTTCAGTTCCACCCCGTGTCCCCAGTTACAAAGCATGAATCAAAGCTAGATCAAGGTATTTGTCTGTCCTCAACAAAGTTTAAATATGGTGCTCACCTATATTTTAAGAATACAGCTCTGGTGTGATATTGTCCACTGGAGGCTTTGAATCTTTACCGTAACAATATGGCTCAATGCATCAAAAACTGAATATCACATGCTATAGGGAAGAAAGTCCTGAATTTGGAGTCCTAGGATGTATGTTAGAATCCTAGTTCTGTTACCTATTACCTGTGTGACCCTGTGCATGCCCCTAACCAAATTAATCTAGAGGAACAGAAGGTTAAAAATCTGAAGGGAAATAATGAAAAAAGAAGTGGAGGTCTGCCAGATTTCAGACTATACTGCAAAGCAGTAATCATCAAAATAGTTTAGTATGAGAGAGAGAGAGAGGTCAAGTAGTGGAATTCATTATACCAAACAAATATAGTTGCATAGCATTTACTAAAACCAAAGATGATCGTTACTAGGGTAAGAAATCACTATTTGACAAAAACTGCTGGGAAAACTGGAAAGTGAATTGGCAGAGTCCAACATCTCACACTGCATACCAAGAAAAGCCCCAAATGAATAAATGTTATGTAGAGAAAAAACATCACATCATAAAACAGCTAAAGGAACCAGAAGAAAATATCCCTTACAACTATGGACAAAGGGGTAGAGTGAATCACAGATAAAATTTTGATGACATAAAATGGAAAAGGTTTTGCATAAACAAAATTAATGCAGTTAAAATTAGAAGGGAAACATTTAACTAAGGGAAAATATGACAAATTTCTCTGAAAAAATCTAGTATCAAAGATATGTAAAGAATTGACTCAAACATATGAGAATGACAACCATTCCCCAACAGATCAAATAATATGAAGTCAATTCCCAAAGGAGAATTATCCAATTGTCTAATCAAGAGCCATATGAAAAATTTCTCCAAATAACTAGTCATTAGAGAAATACGAATTAAAACGATTCTGAGGTTCTTTCAGTGCACTCACAGACTGACAAAGATGAGAAAAATGAAAATGAAAAATGTCCGAGAGGCTAAGGGAAAATAAGTACATTCATGCACTGTGGGTGAAGCTGTGAATTGGCTCAGTCATTCTGTAAAGCAATTTGGAGCAGTACACAAAAGGCACTAAACACTGTTTATCGTTTGGCCCAGTGATTCCACTCCTAGGCATGTGGCCCAAAGTGATAAAATAAACAGAAAAAAAAGAAGATCCACAGTACAAAAAGATTTATGATGGTCTTCTTGTTGCAGCATACTGGAAACTAAAAGGAGGTCCATTCTTCGGGGAATGGCCTAACAAATTTAGGAATATGAGTACAATGGAATGTTATTGTACAGTAAGAAATTACAAAAAGGAAGAGAAACCCGGGAAGATTTGCATACACAGATGCAGAGTGAAATGAACAGAACAAGGAAAATAATTTATCCAGTAACAACACTGCAAAGAAAAACACCGTTCAAAGACTTAGAAATTCTGTTCGATGCAATCATCAACCACAGTCCCAGAGAAATGATAAAGAGGAATGCTACCCATCACCTAACAGAAGGGTGATGAAATCAAGGCATAAAGTGAAATACGTTTTTAGAAATGGAAAATATGTGGACTTTTTGGCTTGATTTTGTGGATTTCTTATAAGGATTGTTTTTCATTGTCTTTTCTTTTTCCCAATGGAAAGGGGTAAAGGAGAAATGGGGAGGATTATAAAAATAAAGATTGAAGCATTTCTTTGAAATGCAGAGATGAAAAAAGAAAGTTCAGAAGGAAGCACAATCAAGCAGGATAGCTTTGAAAGTAAAATGTTGGATTTACTGCGCACTTTTTTAAAGCAAGTTGTACATAATAGAGATTCACATTTTTACATATGTATTCCTCTTTTTTCTGTTGTTTTTTTTTGCATACGGAAATGTTCTCTTTTTAGGGGCTCATTAAATTCAAAATAACAATAACATAAAAAGGAGATGGTTGGGCTAATATACCTCTGAGATCTTTCCGTTTCTATACTTATGATTCTACAAATTATGTGCCAAAGGGATTTTCTGGCACCAAAAATATGTGTATTCACTATAAATGACATTAAAAGTGTCCTTCATTGTGCCTCTTTTCCCTAGCCCGTCCCCATGTGTTGGTTGCTGGATGGCTGCCTACAGTATCTACCCCAGACTCAATTCTGACCTGAATGTTAGTATAATATGAGAGAAAGTGCATAAATTACCACACATAAACAAAATCGACAGAGAGATCTGGGACTCAGAACTGAATTTGGACGACGTGACCATCAGTAGCCTTGACCCTAATAAGTTACATAACTTCTCTGGGGCTCAGTTTCCTCAACTGTAAAAAGAGGAAGGGCTTAGATTAGATGGCTTCTAAGATCCCTTCTAGAGTTCATAGAGGCGCCACGCCTGGAATCAGGAAGACCTGAGTTCAAATGCAACCTTAGACACTCACTAGCTGTGTGACCTTGGGTCGGTCTCAGACACTTAACTAGCTGTGTGACCTTAGGCAAGTCCATTTCTTCATCTGTTAAATGAGCTGGAGAAGAAAATGGCAAACCACTCCAGTATCTTTGCCAAGAAAACCCCAAATGAGGGTCATGAAAAATTGTACACAACTAATGAACTAAATAACAACAATGTATTTATAGTTGTATCCCCCTCAGCATATAAATGGTGTTGCATGGAATTCAGTTTCTTGTTGCTTTTCCTTACATATATGCCCTGGAATTGCTCTCCATCCTCAGTATTTTTCCTTCCTGCTGGAAGGAGCCAAAGTAGGCTGCTTCTCCAACGGGGCCCCCGAGGGAAGGATTTGCCTTCCTCTGGCATATCAGTTATTGGCAATGATTAGAGGCAGGATACTGGACTGGAAGGACAAACAGACCAACTTAGTCCAGAAGTACTGATATTTCAGCCAGAAACAGCCTTCCCAAAAGCCTGCTTTGCATAGACAGTTCTGCTGACCACATTAGAGTTTGAAGGGAAAGGCTGTCCCAGGAACTTCCTTTTCGGCAACAGTAGCGCCCTGTTTAAGGGAGCTAAGAATGGAATGTGATCATCTCATTTCTATGCTGCCATGAGGTTTTAGACAACACCAGCATGAGCTTTCAACATTGAGAAAGTCAAGCAAAGCACCCTGGAAATAATAGGACCACTGTACATGGAAGCTAGAAAACATAGCCATCCAAGGCAATCAGTCATCCCAGCTGACAACAGTTTCTTCCTCTTTTCCTCTCTCTCTCTCTCTCTCCCTCTCCGTCTCTCTTTCTTTCTCTCTCTCCTCTCTCTCTTCCTCTCTTTTTCTCTCTCCTTTTCTCTCTCTCCCTCTTTCCCTCCCTCTTTCACTCTTCTCCTGTTTTTTCTCCTCTCCCCTGTTCTCTCTCTCTCTCTCTCTCTGTCTTCCTCTCTCTCTCTCTCTCTCTCTCTCTCTCTCTCTCTCTCTCTCCCTCCTTTTCTCCCTCCTCCCTTCCTTCTCTGTCTCTCTCTGTCTCTGTCTCTCTGTCTGTCTGTCTGTCTCTGTCTTCCTCTCTCTCTGTCTTCCTCTCTCTCTTTCTCTATTTGTCTTTCTCTCTCTCTCCCTCCCCCTCCTTCTCTCCCTCTTCCCTTCCTTCTCTCTCTCTCTGTCTCTCTTTCTCTGTCTCTCTCTCTCCCCCCTCTCTTTTCTCCTGTTTTTCTCTCTTCTCTTTCTCTCCCCTGTTCTCTCTCTTACTCTCTGTCCCCTCCCTCCCTCTTTCCTTCCCCACTCTGTCTCTTTCTGTCTTTCCATCTCCTTCCTTTCTCTCTTTCTCCCTCCTTCCCTATCTCTCTATTCTTTTCTCCCTCTCCCTTTCTCTTTTCTCTCTCTCCTTTCTCTATCTCTTTGACTCTTTGTATTCGATTTCTCTCCTTCTGTCTCTGTTGTCTGTCTATCTGTCCTGCTGTCTCTTTCTCCCTCACTCCTCCAAACCTACCCCTGATCTTAGCATTCCAGGGCTAGGATGATACAAATCCCCAGTCTGAGAGAAGAAGCAAAAACCTGTTAAGGCAACAGAAAGCCTTAAAAAATTTTTTTAATGAGGGAACTGTCCAGTAAAACAGGCCAGTCTTATTTTGCAAAGGAAAAGGGCCAAAGTAACAAACTAACTTCTTCAGGGTTTTTTGTAGAGCAGCTAATGAAAAACAGCATAATGCAATGGAAAGCCTATCCAATCTTCAGTCAGGAGACCTGGGTTCTAATCCTGACTGTACCACTTACTATTTATGAGACATTGGATCAGTCACCTTCCTTCTGTTAACCTCTGTTTCCTCATCTATAAAATGATGGCTTTGGACTAGGTGGCCTCTAAGGTCCCATGAGTCATGCTCTGTGGGCAGGGAAGACCGCCAGTTCCAGAGCATTAATGTAGCCCATCCCCTAGGGGTTGCCCTAGGGGCAACCTCTCCAAAAGACACAGTAAGCCCAGGACAAATATGGGGAACAGGCATAAAAGTCTGAAGATGGTTACTGTTATTTAATTAGCAGCAATGTGGCATAGAGAGCCAGGTCTAGTTTCAGAAGCCCTGTATTCAAATCCTGCTTTAGGCAAGGCACCTGACTCCTCTCAGCCTTACTTTTCTTATTTATAAAATGCAGATAATAAAGCACCTAAAAGCCTACAGGGTTATTGTGATGATCCTATGAGATAGTGTTTCTAACATGGTCTACAAACCTTAAAGCATCCTATAAAAGTCAATCAAGGGGCAGCTAGATGGTGCAGTGAATAGAGTACCAGCCCTGGAGACAGGAGGACCTGAGTTCAAATCTGAACTCAAACACTTAACACTTACTAGCTGTGTGACCTTGGACAAGTCACTTAACCCCAACTGCCCTGCCTTCCCTCCTCCAAAAAAAAAACCAAAAAACAAAAAACAAGCAAACAAAAAAATTAAACCAAGCAATCAATCGAATGTTTATTAAACCCCCTCTAATGTGCCAGACCTGGTAGTTGGCATTGGGAATACAAGTAAAAAGAATGAAATCCTTACTTACAATGAGTTTACAGTGTAACGGGTAGCTATGATTAATATTGTCTTAATTTTTGAAGATAAAAGTTGCTAAATCCTGCCTCAAATACTTACTAGTTTTAGGTCAACCTCTGCCTTCCTCAGTTTCCTCATCTTTAATAGGATAATTACAGCATCTGCCTCCCAAGTGCTTGTGAGGGGAAACTGAGATCATCTTTGTAAAGCACTTGCAAATCTCACAGTCACATGTAAATGCTAGCTACTGTTGTTGTTATGTTATCTGAAATGAGGCTGGGGTTTGTTCAGATGGGGGGAACTTCCCCCAATTTTAATTCCTTACTGAACTCAGTCATAGGTTAAAAAAAAAAAGATGCATGATGTTAAAAATTAACTCAGCACTCTCAGGAGAAAATTACAATAATTACAACTTTTAAATTGATGATGAGGATGATGATGATAAGCTACGTGAAGTCAGTACTATTTTTTACACTTGAAATTGATTTTAAGATTTATTTTATTAAATTGAGATCTGATTTTATGATTCTATGGGGTCAGTGAGGTTCACCATCCATGGCATAGTGCAGAGGGCATTGGACTTACAATCAGGATTGATCTGGGTTCGACTCCTGCCTTGTACACCTCTGAGTTGTATGTACACGGGCAAATCATTTAACATTTCAGCACCCCAGTTTTCTCATCTGTAAAAATGAGGGAATTTCCCTTTCAACTCAAAATCTATGATTCTATGATCCTCATGAACCCATCTGCCCTACCCTCTCTTTCCAAAGGGACCGCTGCTCTGGAGACTAAGTTCCACTGCCCAATACCACCTCAAACCATCTGCACTGTATCATGCCCCTCAAGCTAACTTAGAAATCACTAGATCAAGGAAATAAAGATAGAAAGATATTAGAGGTGAAATCAATACAGGCGCCTCTCTTTTACATATCCCAACAGTCTCAATAACTTCAAAGTAGCCAATATGAATATAATTAATGAGCAGAACACTGAGCAGAAAAGAGTACAGAATTTGCAGAATTGCTATGATGTTGGAACACAAGGCAAGCTTTCTAAAAAGTTAAAAGAACATAATGCAATTAGCAACTCATCTAAAACCAACAGCTATGATGTTTTACAGCTGTATATAGTGTTTAAGTGTAGGTATGATTTAAGAGAAAAAAACCTATTAGAGAATCCTTGGTATGCAGTGAAATAGATATGGTGGGTGTTCAAGACTGTAGCATATCACAACTGGTGCATAAGAAGTAATGTAAAACACAACACGTATGGTCTGCATAATTGGAAAGGAATTGAGCTGGTCCTGCAGGGAGAGTGAGAGATAAAAGATGAGTAGCCCAGCCCCTTCTTAGCTTTCCAGTCTATTTTATTTTAAAAAAATAGATTTGTATTGCTATCTCATGATTTTACATCACCTAAATAAATTTTCCCCTGCATCCTCCTCTTTACCCTTCTGAGAGCCAATCTTTATAGAAAAGAATTTCCAATCTTGGTCTTTGCTTTCTTCCATGATATGTACAATAGCTAGGTTTGCCTGGAGTCAAGAAGACTCATCTTACTGAGTTCAGATCTGGCAATAGACACTTAAACTAGTTGTATGACCCTGTGTAATTCACTTAACCCTGTTTGCCTCAGTTTCCTCATTTGTCAAATGAGCTAGAGAAGGAAATGGCAAACCCAACCCAGTATTTCTGCCAAAAAAAAACCAAATGGGGTTACCAAGAGTCAGACTGAAACAACTTAACAAAAAAATACACAATCGAGCTATCCTGCCCTTCTTCTGTTCCTCCCACATGACATTCCAGCTTCTATTCTCCTGTCTTTGTATTAGCTGTCCTCCATGCTTACCACCTTTTAGCTCCCCTGACTTTCTCTAGGCATCAGCCTAAAGACCACCTCCTTCAGGAAGACCTTCCCAAACCCCTCATTTGCTGATGACCTCCCCTTTGAAATGACCTGCCATGTTGTTTTCCATATTGGAACATATGGTCCAAGAGGGCATGTGCTATTTTTACCTTTCTTTGTACCCCTTGAACTTAGCATAGTGTACAGAACATAATAAGTCCTTAATAAACCCCTTTTTGATTGATTGATTGATTAATTAGTGGCATCCTTATGTAGACAAAAATATCAAAAGATCTATAGAAAGGTCTCCAGGCACCAGTGTGCATGAAGCATGGACAGTTAGTTGTGCCTGGGTGGCCCAGTATACCTGGTCCACACTCGAAGCACACTGACCCTTCCAGCATCCTGAATAGATCCTCCATGGAGGATTTATAGGAGAATGTGGTCCAGAATGGCACAGGATAAGAAGGCATGAATGGGCTATGTGCACTGGCAGAGGGAACACTTGGAAGTGATGTATTCATGGGTCCACTGGAGTATACATCTTCACACAGATTCAAATATGAAGTTTATTTAACTCAGTGGTTGAATGAATGCATTGGCCACTTCCTTGAAATAATCCTATGAAAAAATGAGTTGTTGCTAGCACCATTTGCTACGCTGCATACTGAAGTGCACTGAAGGAAATTTGTGTCTCTGATTTGAAAAGTAATACAGAGATCCTTCTGTTGCATGGACATATTGACTGTCATGATGGGAAAAGCTTAGACACAAGAAATAGGGAACTATCATAGTAATTAGCCAGCTATTCTCAAGGTCTCTATTTGCCCAAGGCTTGGACCAGATGCATTCTGCTATCTCTTTCAGCCTTAGATCAATGATGATACCAACTTTGCTACTGCTATAATTTGCATAATTTGGAGGCATTGTTCTCTATATCTTTGAGTCTGAGAGGCAATGGATAGAGGGATGGCCTTTGAAGGCTAGCTTTTGACACATCTAGCTGTGTGACCGTGATCACATTACTATAATCTCTAAGACAAAGTCTTCTTAAACGACAGCAGCCATTTTTCCTCACCCACCAAACATACACATCCAGGATTCAATTTCAGGAGGTTCATGAACTTGGATGGAAAAAAATTACATCTTTATTTCAATGTGATTGGTGTCCTTTGTAATCCTAATGTATTTTTTTTTGCATTTAAAAATATTATTCTGAGAAGGGATCCCTGGGCTTCACCGGACTATAGAACAAGGATTCCATGACATTGAAAAAAAGCTTTTTATTGCCTCTAAGATAATAAGTCACAGAGGAAGGATCTATATCTGTGAAGGGAGTTCCATGACCAGGCATTCACTGCTTTACTTAAATCCTAGATTCAAATGAGAAAATATATTTCTCAGTTTATTATTTGTAAAACAAGAATTGTATGACCTGTCTCCTTCAAGTAAACTTTCCTGATTCCACCAGTTGCTAGTGTCTACCCTCCAAATCACTATGTATTCATTTTGTACATATCCTGTACATCCCCCTAGTAGAATGTAAGATTCTTGAGGTCAGGGACTGTCTCATTTCTATACTTGTATCTTTAATACTGAGCAGAATGTTTGGAATGTAGGATCATGGGAACATAAAAGCATAGTCCCAAAACTGGAACATAATAGGCACTTGATAAATCCTTGCTCACTGACTATAACTCTAGGGCCATCCAACATTCATCCTATTCAAAAGCCAAAATATTCTTTGTAATAGGCAAATGGTATTTTTTTTTAACGTATGCTATTGAAACAGGCCTCACACTGGCTTTTTTCAATGTTAGATAAATAAGATTAGTTAGTAGTAAGTGCAAATTCACCAGATAATTGCCAGTTTTCCATTTTACTAGGTGCTATGTAGACCTATCCAATTAACTTCATTTCTGTGTCTCCTTAACCACAATAACTTAGAAAACTTTGGAGGAGACATATTTCATATTTCACACTTTATAGGAGGTGGTATGGGGAGGCTGGGCTGAAACTGAAGTTGAAGCTAGTTAAAGTGATTTGCTGAAGATTGTGTGGCCTGAGACACAAATATATTGACATTAATTATTAATTATCTCAGAAAGAAGACAAAGTTATCTTCATATGCATTTTCCTAATGGGCCTGGAGTTAGGAAGACTCATCTTTGGGAGTCAAACCTGACCTCAGACACTTACTAACTATGAGACCCTGGGCAAGTCACTTAATCCTGTTTGCCCCTGTTTCCTCATCTGTAAAATGAGCTAGAGAAGGGAATGACAAATAACTCCAATATCTCTGCCAAGAAAACCTCAGGATGGAGTCACAGAGAGTTGGAACACGCCTGCAACAACTAACAACAACAAAACCAGTTATCACAAAGTAAAATTTTGCTTTCTTTGAGCCAATAATCAAGACAGGCATGCTTTATAACTTCAGATCCTGAGCTCAACTCTTTGGCTAGGTAGGGGGGTGGGAAACCTTTGACTCTGAGGCCACATGGGGCCTTCTAATTCTTAAGTGCAGCCTTTTGACCGAATTCAGATTTTACAGGCCACATTTAAAGATCTAGAAGGCCATCTGCGTCCTCAAGGCTGCAGGTTCCTCACCCTTAGGCTAGGATATTCACCTAGACTTACTGCTTATCTCCGCAGAATGTCTTCATAAAGCAGAAGGTAAAGGGTAGCTCTGGAATTGATGGATGAACTCATCAGAGTGGACCTCAAATGACCTCAAAGAACTATACAAAAGTACTTTGGAGAGGGGAAGTAATGGACTAAGAACATTAAATGTTAGTTGTCCAGGGGCACTGTGGTCCAGCGGAAAGAATGATAGATTTGGAGCCAGAAAACTTACATTTAAATCCCAGCTCTGCTCCCCATTCCTGATGGGACTATCATCTTTCTGAGCTCCAGTTTCTTCATTTGTAAAAGGATGAGTTGTTGAATTAGATCAGAAGGATATAGAACCCCAGAGCTGGAAGAGACCCCAGTGCCCATGGAGTCTAGTCCCCAAAATGAACCCAACCTAGAACAAATGGTCCTTCAACTTTTCTTTAAAGACTTCCAATTAAGGAGGAACTCACTACTTTCTGAAGCAGGCCATTCCACTTTGGGGCAGCTCTAATTGGTAAGAAGGCTTTTTTTCCCAGACATCAACTCTAAATTTGAGAGAGAGTGACAGAGAGAAAGAGATAGACAGACAGAGAAGAGAAATGAGAGACAGACAGAAACAGAGACATGGAGAGAGAAGAGAGAGGGAGAGAAAGAGAGACAGAGACAAAGAGAGACAGCTAGAGAGAGAGAGACAGAGACAGAGACAGAGACAGAGATAGAGACCGAGGGGGGGGGGGGAGAGAGAGAGAGAGAGAGAGAGAGAGAGAGAGAGAGAGAGAGAGAGAGAGAGAGAGAGAGAGAGAGAGAGAGAGAGAGAGAGAGAGAGAGAAGAGGAGAGACAGAGACAGAGATAGAGACAGAGAGACAGAGATGACTGAAGGTTCAATCTGCTGGAGAAGGTAGGAGAGAATAGAATAAAGCTCCTAAGTAGAGGGATTGACCTAGCCAAGGAGGAGCTCATAGTCAGACTGAGAGAAAGTGATGTCAAAGGGATGAAGAGAATGCGAGATGAGGCCAGGCCAAAATGTCATTGCCTGTACTGTTCCTCTCTCCCCTGCTCCAATCTCAGTACTTTGTTACATAGCACAGCAGAATTAAAAACATCAGGGCTGGGTCAAATTAAAAAAACCCACACATTAACATAGTCTTGGTCTTTTTTATGTGGTGAAGAAATCCGAGATCTAATCAGCAGCCTTAATTGAAAGGCTCAGTGAGGGGGATCTGGTAGATATTCTTCCTGCTATTAATTTTAATTTTAGTCTTCTCCTTGGCACACCAACAGGAGGAAGGTGATGTCATTGAGAAGAACCATTCAGAACCGGGGGCCATGGAGAATGCGGGTGAAGCCCAGCCATCTGCCTTTCCCTGCTTTAGAGTCTGAGGAGCTGATGGGTCACTGAAGACTCGAAAGCGTTTTGAGCAAATTCTTGCTGGGAATGTGCAGACACCTCAAGCCTTTTTTTTTTCTTTCTTCCCTGTGCCCATGCCTTCGGCTTCTGGCTGATTGCTGTGCACCAAGAAAAACTAGGGTCTCTGGCGCCATCAGGCACCTTCCAGAAGGCTCATATCCAAGAACCCCTCTCTAAAGGAAGAGAACAATGAAAGAGAACGCCTTTAAAGGAACGTCTTCTCCTTTTTTCCGTATTATTTTTCTGCAAATTGTTGAATGTTCCTACTAAGTGCTAAATTAAAATTTATGGCAGCGCTAATTGGAGAAGCACTTCTTTGCACAGTGTTTGCTGTTAGACAGGATGAACCTCCTTTTGCTAGAGATTAAAACTTTAATAGTGTCTCCTTTGTGCTTTCCCCAGTTTAATGCCAGAGCAAAACATAATTATAGCAAAGGCTGTTAACGGATTAGGTGGCTGTTCTTGCCTCTTACTGGGTTGCCACTCTCCCTCCATTTGGCTCTGTGCTGACTCCCATCATCTTCTAATTATCTGTTCCTCTTTCGGTTGACAGCTTTAGAAGTGATGAGGGTATTATCAGAGTCCAAATTAGATTTCTGTTTTAGGGGGAGAAATTGAGAAAGAGGATGGATTCTATTAAGAGCAAAAATTAAGCCTTTAACTTGATCAGAGTAGAGAAAGTCAAATAAGAGAAGTAATAAAAACTCATGTGTCTCATGAACCCAACTAGATTCAGGCCATCTGCCCCAAGCGGTGATGGGCGACTTTCTTATCCTGTCTTCTTTTTTTCTACCCCAAAAAATGGGAAATAAGCACACTTACTAATGCCCAAGTTGCAGTAATACACTAATGGGTGTTCTTGGCCATGCCCTGAACATGGGGCTATTTGATTTAATGAATCATCCCACTCAGAGGTTCCTGTGGCTAATCAGACCAAGTTTTTTAATATGTACTTGAGGCTAGTCCAACTATTTCTCCACATGTGGTTGGAAGCAAAGCTAACCTGAGTTGTTGCATCTCCTGAGGATGGAAAAGAATGGGGGCCCTGTTAGTAGGGAGAGAGCTCATGAATTCAGATTTCCCTGAAAGCTGAAATGAGCTATAATGAAGCCCAAAGACCAGATCAAAGTGCTCCAGGAGCAACAGGAGATAAAGGAGGACTGGTTCTTGGGTCTGGGCTTCTACAGCCAAGGGATTAAGAAACTTCAGTCCCTAGAAAGATCCTGCAGACTAGCGTGTTTTGTTGTTCCATGCTTTCAAGGTACAAAGATAATTCACAGAAAGCATGTAAATAGCCTTGGGGGTTGGGGGAGGGAGGGAGGATAATACTATCTGATTTTTTTTTCAAGTAGAAGGGAAAAAGAGATTTTGCTGAAATCAGCTACAGGAATTAGAGATAAAAGTCATGTTTGGGTGAAGGAAATGAGGAAACTAGACAGAGGCCATAGTGTGAGGGGGAGAGAGAGGAAGAGGCAGGGAGAGAGGAAGAAGGGAAGATGGAGAGACAGAAAAAAAGGGAGAAGAAAGGAAGAGGGAGGGGAATAAAGAAAAGAAAAAGAAGGAAAGAGGAAAAAATGAGGGAGAAAGGAAGATAGTGGTAGCGGGAAAGGAGGGGAAAAATGGAAGGAGGGAGAAAGGAAGAGGGTGGTGAAGTGGGAGGGAGGGAAAGGAAAAAGATAGGGGAGGGGAGGGAAAAGATGGAGAGAGACGAAGAGATTGTTAGAAGAGAAGGGAGAGGGAGGAGAAGAAGAGAGAGGAAAGAGAGGGGCAAAGAAAAATAAAAATAGTTAAGAGTAGGAGACAACAAGGAGGGGAGAAGGAGAAAATCTCCATTAGTAATAAAGAATGCCATTCCATCTTGCTCTGACCCTTCAGATCAAATAAGGTTTCTACTATTGGGTAAAACAAATCTCTACTTTTCTAAACACTGTCATAGAAATGAGTTATTTAAGTAGACAGGGCACTAAGAATTCCAAGAAGATTCTAGTCTTGATTCTGCCATTAGCTAGCTCGCCACAGGTTATTTAACAGCTCAGTTTCTTTACCTGTAAAATTAGAGGAGCTTGCATTTGAGGATTTCTAAGATCCTATCCAGGAATGAGGAGTCTAAAAATTAGTATTAGGAAACAGAGCCTGCCACAGTTTGCCCTCCACCCTCAGCTTTCGCAGCTCTGGAGTGCAGCAGGAAAGAAAGCCTGGCCACCATTTCCCCACATTTCCTTCTTTGAAAGGGCATCCAAAAAAATAAACAAATTGATTTTTTTTTTTAAAGAAAGAAAGAGCATCCGAGATGGTTTGTGATCCCCCTCTGGACAAGGCCCTGTCATTCTCCTTCAAGAAGAGCACAAGCCTGAGTACAAAGAGTTAATGTGAAATCAATCAAGGCCCCGGTTTCAAGAATCCTTCTCTTTTAAAGATGAATTCATTTTCAAAGCCCTGCCGATCCTTCGGAGGGGAATTCCATCTCTCACAGCTGCACAATCTGCCCGGCAGTGCTGAGTTTCCTGGCCCACCTGCTCTTTGTAAAACGGAACGGACTTCCCAGAGCTGAGAGCGTGCCAAGCTGCCTGAGCCATCCAGAAAGCCCTTCCCTGTCTCCCAACTGTCTAAAGTGCCTGGGACTAGCCAGGCTACAAAACACTGCTGACAAACGGGGCAAGGCTACCCAGCCAAGCTACTCAGCCCTTTGAGTTTTTTCAATACTGGTCTGGTACCATAACTTGGATTTTCCCACTTGCATTAAGCAACAACTTCCTTGCATGCTGCCTTGTGGGGATGGGGGTGGGAGAACTTTTTAAAAAGAAAATAATTCTGGAAAAAGCTTCAGCTGAAATCCTGGTCTGTATTCCAGATATCACTCAAGAAGAGGCTATGGAAAGAGATAGGGTCTTAACATTTGTGTTTCAAAACAGCCCAGTAATCCAGGCCTTCGGTGTTCAACTTTTCACGGCGTGCATTTATCTCTGGCTCATGCTTTTCTTCTTTTATTCAAATAGAGACAACTGTGATATTCTCTAAAAATTTAAATTTGGTTGCTATGAGTTTGCCTGCTAACAATGAACTGCCCTAGATCAATGCAAGAACACATTTAATAGGGCAAAATACTGTCCCTTTGTTCTTTGGAGGGCATTCAGCGTTCTATTAACTAGGAGGATTATGAGATCTGACCCTTGGGCAGTGAAATGCATGGAGCTAACCTCTATGCAGAAATTTCTCCTTCTAGCTTTCAGAGCATTGTGAGAAGGCCCATACTTAGCCACTAATGATATTTCCTTTCAAGCTGAATGTAGTGAAAGAGAAACAATGTACCCAGCCCTACCTATTCTATAAATAATAATCCAACAGGAAACTGCACAATTTGCTTGAAAATGTGTTTAATGAAACTTACACCATCATCCCTAGTGGGATTTTCTTTGTTCGGCCTCTGTCTGTAATAGCTAATTTCCACTAGCCTCCCCTCCCCTTTTATTTTTTCGAATTTCTCTTTAAGATGCCTATGAATTATGAAATGAGATGACAATACACTTGTATTTCACGGCAATGATGTTTGGTTGAACCATAGGAAAGATAACTGGACTGTTTTATTGGCTTAAATGGAATCAAATTTAACATTATCACCCTTCAGTATCAAATTTGATCTGCTTTGCCTTAAGGCTTATTGAAGGAAAGTTGGATAATAATCTAAGTTTAGTTTCTTGCTATCAGACTTTGCTAAGGCCGTGCTTAAGGAGAAGATCACTATTTATGATACAAAATAATATAGTTTAGGGAGTTATAAAATGCAGCTTGTAAGCATTACTCAGACCTACAATTTAAAGATTTTCACAGACTTTGCATAAGTTAAGGAAGGATTTGATTTGCACATCTTGAGGAAGAAGAAGAGAGTTTCTTGGTTACTTAGGGGTCGAAAAATAAATTCAGTTCTCCAACATTTAAGTCTAATCTCTGAATCTTAGTCAGCGACATCAATGTCTCATTAATACCTTCAAACCCACAAGTCTTTTTTATGTCTTAGACCTAGCTTCTTAAGAAAATTTCTCTTATGACGCCATGAACCGAGCTTTGCAGAAGCCATTTGAACGGAATGTTAGAAATCATTCTAATAATTTAGAATTATTGGGGGGTGGGTGTTCTACTTTTACTTGAAACCACAGTATAGTTTTTAGGAGGCAAAATCAAGGGAATCACAGAAACAAGATAGGTATTAATCAATGCTTGTTCACCAACTGACTGATCACAGAGTGGGAAGAGAGGCCTCAGAGGTCATCCAGTGAGAGTCATAGCTGAACAGGAATCCCCTTTACTACATTTTAGACAAGTGCTCATCCGGCCTCCACTCACACTCCTCCAGTGAATGGGACCCCAGTCCCTCCCCAGGCAATGCATTATACTTGTGAAGAATTGTTAGTATCTGGAAGTTTTTCCTTCTACTCATTCCAAAGCTAATTCCCTGCACCATCTACTCTTTGAATCTACTTCTGACATGTGAGGCCAGATAAAACAAGTTTAATGCACTTCTACACGACAATCTTTCAAGTTCTATCATGTCCACCCCCTCAACACACACACACACACACACACACACACACACACACACATATACACACACACAAGTGTTCTCTTTTCCAGTCTAAATAAACATCACTGGTTCTTTCAACTGATCCTTATATGGCCTGATCTCTATTCTTGACAACATTGGATCTCCACTATCCTGGTCATCCCACAGTCAGAATGGCTAAAAGGTACAACACAGATATGGCTGAAGACTATGGGAAGAAATTCAGTCTGATTCAAAAAATATTCAGGCACAGAGTACAGAGCAGGTAGGTAACACAGTGGCTGCAGTGCCAGGCCTGGAGTCAGAAAGCTTCATTATGGTGAGTTCAAATCTATTCTCAGAAACTTACTAGCTGTGTGATCTTAGACAAGTCACTGAACCCTGTTTGCCTCAGTTTTCTCATCTGTAGAATGGGCTGGAGAAGGAAATGGCAAACCACTCTAGTATCTCTGCCAAGAAAACCCCAAATGGCATCAGAAAAAGTCAGACACAACTGAAAATGACTGAACAACTGCAAGAACAATAAAGTATAAGTTACTGTATAAGCTTTTCCTCACCCTGTCTTCACAACGATGAAGAATCAGACTAGTCCCCCATTCAACATATGACCAGTTAAAAGTATTTCTGTGGCCAGGTTTTTATTGCTGACAAGCAACCACCACCTTGAACTTATAACCTAATCCTCATGTGTACCATCTTTGAACCAAGTGAAACTTTATATGAGGCATTTATAAATTTATAAATTTGAGACACTAAGACATGAGAAATAGGAATAGTCCATTGGTTGCCTTGGGTCTTCCGATTGCCTTGTCTGGATGGATACATCTTCCTACTTCCATTTATATACCCATTGGTGGTCTGTAACTATCCCTAAAATAGCCCCAAGTGTATACCCTATGGAGGTTGGAGGCAACCACATTCCTGAGATCACACATCCTGGATAGAAGCTCTGAAGCCAGCTAATCCAACTGCATCATTCTAGAGATAAAGAAGCAGAGGTCCTAGAGGCTGAATGATTTGCCCAATCTCCTACAGGTGATCAACATCAGGTGCAAAGTTTGACCCCTACAGCCAAGGCTCCTTCTACTGTACCACAACTTCAATGATTTGAGAGAAGGTCGTATGGGGAGACAAGTCTATGGGAAAATATTTTAAGGAATAATAGAAATGAATACCTGAGTTGACAATAATCACATAATTACCAGTAGTAGACATTCTCATTGGCAAAGCCCACTCTGGTTTGGTATATCATGGCTGATTACTGTTGACCCATTATCATCGGATGTTTTCTCCCCTTCTCTCATTGGAGAATAATTTCTTATACAGCATTCCACTGAATGGCCTTTTCAAGGCTAGGTTCAGAGTATCATCAATTTAGAGGAGGAAGAGAGTGCACTGAGGCCATCAGATCCAAATTTCTCATTTAACAGACAAGGAACTGAGAGCCAGAGAAGGAATAAGTGGTGGAACTGGGATGTGAACCCAGGCTGTCTCACTCTAAAAACAATGCTCATTTCACCACCACCTTCTTCATGAGGTCATGGCTTTACATCTGGAAGAGTCCTTAGAGGTCATCCAGTCACCTCCTTGTCATTTTGTAGATGAGGAAAACAAGAGCTTTAGCAACTTGCTCAAATTCACACAAATCATAAGCGGCAGAACCTGGATTTGCACCTAGGTCTGCTGACTCCTGATTCAGTACTCTTCCCCCTGCATCATGTTGCTAGACAGAGAAGTAATTAGGAATAATTACTGAGAAGACTGTAGTAAAAAGGTCAAGTTCCTCAACTGTCAGCACTATGGGAAGAGAATTTTCTAAATAGAAAACTGAATGTTTGAAAGGAGAGAAACCTCAGGCAATCTAAAAACTTTCAAGGAAAGATCAACTGCTTGGAACTCCCTCAAGGAAAGATGCCTCATGAATCCAAGGGAAAAAATGCAGAATAACTGGTAATTAAGATCTACAGTGAAAGCATTCCTCAGTAGCT
This sequence comes from Pseudochirops cupreus, assembly GCA_028627135.1. Classification (NCBI taxonomy): domain Eukaryota; kingdom Metazoa; phylum Chordata; class Mammalia; order Diprotodontia; family Pseudocheiridae; genus Pseudochirops; species Pseudochirops cupreus. The sequence continues at coordinate 168,848,681 of CM053583.1, read as the reverse complement.
TCTTACTCACCCTTTCTTTTTCAGAGTGTTGTAAGGACCACTGAGCAAGTCACTCTTTCAATCTTGTCTGGGTGAAGAAAAGGCTGGAGGCAAATTCCATCCTCCTCCTGGATTGAAGAAAGAATAAGTCTTCATAGAGTCCTAGATTTATGGCTGGAGGGGATCTCAGAGGCCATCAAATCCAACCCCATCATTTTACACCGGAGGAACTGAGGTTCAAGTAAAGTCAATGAGCATTTAAAAAAATACGTACTATGTTCCAGGCATGAAGGAGTTCACAGTCTAATGGGTGAACAACATGTAGGTGACTATGTACAAACAAGATATAAACAGGAAAAATTGGAGATAGTTAACAGAGGGAAGGCATTAAGGGGAACTAGGAAAGATTTCTCAAAGAGTGCTCTTGTCTAGGACCTAACCGAAACTAGGGAAACCAGGAGGCTGTGATGAAGAGGAATAAAATTCCAGGCATGGAGGACAACCAGGGGAAATGTGCAAGGTGGGGAGATGGGGATAATGTTAGTGTCCTGTGTGAGAAACAGCAAGGATGCCAGGGTCACTGGTGGGTGGGTAGAGAAGGGGTCACTGAGGCAGGAGAAAGGTCCAAAGAGATAAATTCCCAAGTGGTATAGGCAAGATTTGAACCCAGACCCTCCAACTCCAAATTTTGTATTCTTTCCATCATGTCACTTTTTCAATCATTAAAGCATGTACTTACTGCCACAATCCCCAATCCTGACCCCCTCCTCTCATTTCTTAGCAAACCCCCAGATTCTCCATTCATTCAACAGCACCCATGCTCTTTGGGTTTGATCTCAGTTCATGATTTCACTAATGTAGGAAACTAAAGACTGACAACTCCTCCACTCAGGCAAGGGTTCCCAAAGTAGGCAAAACTACCCCCAAGGGTGCCTGGAACAATCCAGGGAGTCAATAGTATCCTTGGGTGCAACTGGGGGATGTTGAATAAAAATAAGGAGCAGTGAAAGCATAAGGAAAGAAGAGAAAAGAAGAAAATTTTGAAAAACTGCTCATATGTGTTTCATCTGTTGAGTAACAGTGTTAAAGTCATAGTGATTACATTATTTTCCAAATAAACACACAAAATGTAAGTTATAACCAATCAGTGATCAAGTCTGCCAACAGGTCTTAACAAGCAAGTGTTGGCAGGCAAGCATGCCATGCATTGTCAGGAAGTCCAATATGTATTGACAGGAATATGTGGGTATAACACCTTGTTCACAATAGGATACTATATGCTTATAGCATACAGTTACATAATGCAATATTACATCATCAAAATGTCAATGCAGGAAGAAAACCACAAATTTACAAAAATCATTAAATTTAAGGTGTGTCATTTAAAAATATTTTATATGTTTTTACAATGACACAATTTTTTAAAATTGATTTGTTTATTTACTTTTAGTTTACAAGATTCAGTTCTGCAATCCCTTGAGTTTCAAATCTCCCCTCCCTCTCCCCCTCCCCCCCATGGTGGCATGCAATCAAATATAGGATCTGCAAATACTTTCACATTGGACATTAGTCTGGTTGTATAGAAGGGTTGTAACTAATGGAGTGAAAAATGGGAAAAAAGAAAGAGAACCAAATATGAAAAAGAACAATAGCATGTAGATTGCTTCAGTCTCCATTTAAACGCTGTTCTTTCTAGATCTTTCTCTGAATGTAGATACCTCCTCCCATCCTGAGACTTGTAGAGTTGTCTTATAGCTGTGCGTTGCTGAGAAGAGTCCAGTTTATCAAAGTTGGTCTTCACACATATGATGTGTCTGTGATTGTGTACACATTTCTCCCGGTTCTGCTCTTCTCACTTAGCATCAATTTGTATAAGCCTCTCCAGGTGAATATGAAGACCATCTCCTCCCCATTTCTTATAGCACAATAGTATTCCATTACATTCAT
>CM053583.1:168830218-168846255 GCA_028627135.1 Pseudochirops cupreus | reverse complement strand
CAATCTGACTGGTGAGATGTGGTACCTAAAAATTGAAGAGTTAAAGACTGTATGGGCAGCACTGAGCAATCTTTTTTTTTTCCTTTTGAAAAGCAGGTGGTGGGTCAAATAAGTTTGGGAACCTCTGGCTAAAATAATTACCTGAGGCACTGAAAGGTTACTTGCTAATAATCATAGAAATAACTTGTGCTTATAAGAGTTAGGACTTAAAACCAAGTCATTCTTATTCCAGGGCTAGTCCCTGTAGGTCATTCTGCCTCTCATAAACTCCTATGGGAAAGAAAAAAAAAAACTACTTATTCCTCAGGACTGAAGACAGACAGGTGTGTCTCTGCCCCAGAAATATGTCAAGGTTCATCCAATTTACAAGGACACATATGAGCTGAAAATATGTATGAGCAATGATGAAGAAACTGGTCCACGCACTCATAGTAAAGGTACTCAGAAAAATGGTACAACCAATGGTGAATAGCGTTGTTTCCCATGATTAGCTACCACCTTGCATTTACTTATGATTCCTGGCATATTAATTCACTAACAAATAAAATGTGTAGAAAATAAAGAAATATTTAAATAAAATGCAGTTAGGAACAGGCAGCTGCTGTTGTTTGGTCAAGCTAACCTCATTCACACACTTCATTCAACATGGAATAATTTGTTCAGTCAACATTGTTAAAGTATCTATTGTGTACAATTAAAATCCCACCTTCTACAGGAAGCCTTTCCCAACCCTTCTTAATTAATACATTGCCTCTGTTGATTTTACTTATCATGAATATAGCTTGTTTGCACATATATTTTTTGCTTGTTTTCTCCATTAGATTGCAAGCTCCTTGAGGGCAGGCACTGTTCTATGCCTCTTTTTGTATCCATGGTGGCACAGTGATTATAGCACCAGACCTGAAGTCAAGAAGACCTTTGTACAAATCCAGTGTCAGACGCATCTTGGCTGTGTGATTCCAAGCAAGTCATGTAACCTTTATTTGCCTCCGTTTCCTCACTGTAAAACAGAAACCACGATAGCACATAATTCCCTGGGGTTGTTGTGAGAATAAAATGAGATAATTAGCAAATAGAAGGTACTTTATAAATGTTAGCTATTATTATTACTCAGAGTCCAGAAGACCTAAGTACAAATTCCACCCTTGCCTCTAACACTTACTAATTGAGTGACCCTGGGCAAGTCACTTAACGTGTCTGGTCCCAGTTTTCTCACGCATAAAATGGGAATAATGATACCTACCTCCTTGGATTATTGTAAGATCAAATGAGATATTTGTCAAATGCTTTCCAGAAATATGCTAACTTTTATTCTTACCACACGTCATTCTTCTCCAGTCAAGTGCTGTGGTTCTTCTTTCTGTCTCTCATGCACAACACTCCATTTCCCCTCTTCAGCCTCTATACTGGCTGTCCTTCATGACTAGAAGGTATTCTCTCCTCATCCTTGCCTCTTCCAATTCCTGTTTTTGTTGTTTCTTTAAACTCAATTCAGGTGTCACTTTCTATATCCTTCTTGATTATTCCAGCTGCTAATGCCCTCCTCACACTGAATGTCTTGCCTTTATTTTGAAAATATTTTGCCTCTATCTATATGATCATGTGGCATACACAGTGATGAGTGAGTTAGAACAGGAAAGACCTGAGTTTGAGTCTTGACTGACATATACCACTGGCTTTGTGACCCTGGGTAGGTCACTGAACATCTTAGAGCTCTAGGCAACTTTCTAAGACAATAGGTTGCAGAGAAGGTGCTGACATGTGTTTGTAGAAGGAATTTCTTCACCTGGGAACTTCCTATACCAATAAAATCACTGGCCCTGTCCATGTTACCTCAGTCAATAGAATATAAGCTTCTTGAGGGCAAGGTTGTTTTCCTTCATATCCTCATTCCTCTCTGGGCTGTTAAAGAGGCCTGTTCACTGAATGAGCATTACCTCACTCAAAGTGAGAACCTGAAAAGACCTTAGCTTAAAAGGGCCAGGGTCTCCCATTGCATTCTGGGCCATGTCCTGATGAATATCTGGTCACTGGACCCAGATAGCTCTGGAGGAGAAAGTGAGACTGGTGACCTTGCATAGCCCTGCCTCACTGTAATCCAAGTCAACTGCAAGTCATGTCATCATCTCCATCATGTCAGGGTCCTCTTCAAGAATGAAGGACAAACACAACAACAATCTCTGGGATCCATTCCTGACTTAGCTTTCTCCAACATGGCCTCTTGTGGGTACCTCCTCCCCACTGCACCCTCCAGCTTTTCAGCTTCCTTTATGTGCTATCTTACCCTACTAGAACATGTATGGGCAGGGACAGTCTTTCTTCTCACATTTGCATCCCTCACCCTAATTTAAGCACACTGGCTAGCAATAGTAAGCTCTTAACAAATGCTTGTTAATTTGAGTTGACTTGACCCAGAGCCTACCATGGTACTGTCTGACACATAAGGGATGCTTAATAAACCCTTGTTGATTGACTAATTGACTTCCAGGAAGCATCTCACACCAACTTCCACAGTTCTCCTGATTCAATTGATTTCAAAAAAAATTGAGCACAAACTATGGTGTTCCAGAACGTAATGATCCCAGAGGAAGCTTTTATGTAACTATGAGTGTATAGGAAGTTAAGAATTCCCACTAGATTGTATCCCAAGAGAAAACAATTATAGATATAAATATTCTCCTCTCTCCCCCCTTTGAAACATCTTTACTTCTATCAAGGCCACTTAGTCAAAGAGCAGAAAGGATACTGGCTCTAACATCAGAGAGTCTGAGTTTAAATCCTACCTCTGATGCTTACTATTTCGGTGATGATGTTGAGCATGAGTTGGACTAGATGAACTGGGGTTCTAGATTTATAGTCCCACAAAACTCTTCCCAAACATACCATAAGAAAGGACTGGCCAATGGGAGTCTTGACCCATTGGCCAGTCTGCTGTTACAGTATGTAACAAGAATTGACTGACTTGACTTCCTTCTCTTTTTATTGACCCTGCTGGAATAGAAAAATTAAGAGCCTAGATGATCAATTTCTGAATAACTGAGAGTGGATTTTGTTTTATTAGAGGGAAGAAAATTTTTAGGGGATCAGTACCTTTTTCCTCTCTGTGTATTTCTATCTCTTTGTAAGAGTTTCTCTGGATCTCTCTTTATATCTACCTTTATCTCTCTCTGTTCCTCTGTCTAAAATCTGCCACAATCACAAATTTGCCCCTGCTACTGCTCTGAAAGCAGAAGGAAGACATTTATCCCAAACAAAGATTGTAAACTTTCCAAGCTCTTTCTGTAATCTCTCCTGCCAAATGGCTGAGCACACGATGCAGAAAAATGGAGCAGGAGACAGACAATTCTCATACCAAGAATTCCTTCACTGTTCTAGTGGGAGGACTTTTACTTCTGAGGACCAAGCACCTATGGCCCCATTGCTGACTGCCAAGTGAGCCACCCAGGTCTGAGAGCAATTAGTAACTTAGCTCATTCAGGCTCCCCTCCCACCAGCATTTTTGTTGTGAATTGGGCAATTTGCCCTTGATCCCTTCCTCTCTTTGTGTAGTCTTTGGGGATGTAGCTCATCCAGGGGAGACAGCTGGTCAGGGAGAGCAAAAATTGCATGATCAAGAACGTTAGTCCAGGATTCCTAGCTTGTCTGTCCCATAAAAGCTGCCCTCCAGAAACTAAAAGCCTATTCTCCATGTGTAGCAACAGCAGAATCAACCCAGAAGAAACTTGTGGGGAGACTGAGGTCTGGGCAATGGGAACAAGACTATGGGTAGCTAAAATTTTTCATCCTCTGGAGAGGATGAGACTTAAATCCTCATTAAGCACAGATGTAAAAACCACAGCCCCCACTCCTTGCCTCTGTAGCTGTGACATTTCTTTGAAGCATGTGCTCAGAGGGACAGAGTGCTGTAGTGAGTACTTCTACTGGGTTTAAGCTCTGATGTCTACAGGCTGCGTCACCCTAAGCAAGTCATTTAACTTCAAGTGCCTAAGTTGGAACAAATGCAGGTGTTCCCCCTGCATTTGTGAAAGTTGGTCTCTATAGCAATGGAATCACATGTCTACAATGCCCCTCCCCAAAGACACACATGCAATAGAAGCCTAAGATCTATTTCTTAATTAATTAATAAACATTTAAATAACTGTGCTTCTCAATTAAAAACAATGCCTGGCACATAGTAGATGCCTACAAATACAAAAAAGGGAAACTATTCCTACTTAAAAGGAACTTACATGGTCAATCCTTGGGGGCTAGAGGCTCAGTCCCTCTAAAGACAGTCATGAAGGGTAAGGGACTCATTGCAGGAGACAACCTTTATCAACCAAATAACCAATAGACCTGATGAATCAGATGACCATCAAGAGATCCATCTTCCTTTCCTAAACCACTTATTCTCCCCAAACTACTCCCTCTATGACCCCAAATACTTTGTCACCAAAGACCTGGAAATCTTACAGGTGTGGTCTGTGTTCCATATTCTCAAAGGGAAGCAACACACCCCCTTCCCCCATCCTGAATGAAGTTTAAAAAAAAAAGACAGGGTAAAATTTTTATCAAGCATTCAAATGATTTCATGGGAAGCCTAGACTTTGTTCTATCTTGGTTTTCCTCCAGAGCTATGGCAGGCGGCACTTCTTCAAACACCTACTGGCTTAAATGGTGACAGCTGCGGGAAGGGGGCTTGCCTGCTGCCCGCCTGGTGCAGGGAGAGATAACTGCAGGGTAGGACTTCAAAGAAACCTGTTGTAACTGTTCCAAGGGCCCATGGCGATGGCTGCCTATGGGCGGCTTCCAGCCTGACATGTGGATTGGGGATCCCAAGAAATTGGATGCTTGCCATTTAAACTCCTAAACTGGGGAATGGGAAGCATGAAAGGGGCTGGAAAAGAGTGCCAACGCCAAGGAAGTAGCCGTGAACTTGGTGCTGACCTCGAGCCTTGAGGGAGATCTAATTAGGCTGGTCTGTTTGCTCCCACTGGCCTTTTCTCTGCTGATTTCTCCATACTCAGTAAGGTTTCTTGGTGGCTTAGTTAGAGGGAGGGAAGGACATCTCAATCACAATGAACTAAATTGCTTTATTCTCTCTCCAAGAAAAAAAATACACACACATATATATACATATGCACAAATATATAATATTTATAATATCTCTAAAACATATGTGCATATATCTATGTGTGTATATGTATAGAGACAGACAGGAACAGAGAGAGAGAAATAAAGAGAGAGAGAGAGAGAGAGAGAGAGAGAGATGTTATATATGCTTATGGTTTGTGCAGTACATAAATGGGATCCAGGGTCAGAGATGCTGAGGTAAGATCAGGAATTCATATATATACGCACACATACACATATAGACATAGATACACACATTCATGTATATGTATGTGTATATATTTACACATACATTCACATATGAATACATCTATATCTCTCTCTAGCTCTCTATCATCTATCTATCTATCATCTATCTACCTGTCTATCCATCTATCTGACTATCTATCCATCCATCCATCCATCCAACCATCCGTCCATCCATGTATCTATCTATGTATCTATGTATCTATCTATGTATCTATGTATCTATCTTTCTATCTATCTATCTATCTGTCTGTCTGTCTATGTGTCCATGTGTCTATCTTTCTATCTATCTATCTATCTATCTATCTATCTATCTATCTATCTATCTATATTGTATTTGAGGGACTAGAACGTGTCCTCTGCCACATCCAATTTCTACTGTTTTTGTTTCGCTTTAGACTTAGATCATACCTATGATTTCATTGGTGAGAAACCAATGAAGCCTCCATTGAAGAAACTGCCTGTGCCACTTACTCTGAAATTTAAAGCCTGAGGCACTAAGAGGTTGAATGACTTGTCCAAGGTCACACAGCCAGTATATTTTGGGGGAGGATTTGAATTCAGTTCTTCCTGGGGCAGCTAGGTGGTACGATAGAGAAGACTAGAGAGTCCCGAGTTCAGAGCCTGTAACCGCGGGCCAGTCACCGAGCTTCTGCCTGTCTCTGTTTCCTTAACTGTGAAATGGAGATTATAACAGCATCTGCCTCCCATGTGAGGATCAAATGAGAAAACATTTGTGAAGTGCTCAGCACAGTGCCCAGAAAACAGTGGGTGCTTAATAAATGCTGTTGTCTTCCTTCCTGATTCTGGGGTGGGCTTGCTATCCACTACACTACAGCTTTAAGTCTTAAGTGTTTATTAAGTATTTTATTTTATTTGATTTATTTTGATTTATTATGTTTATTTATTTTATATTTTTAAGTATTTTATTTTTTATTTTTTTTATTTTTAATTTAATTTAATTTTTTTCTCATGATGCCCAAGCTAAGCCAACTTCGCAGAAATCATCTTTTAAAAAAAATAATTATTTCAATTCTGTCTCCCTAACCTCTGAAAACTGTGGTATAGAAAATAACTTTGTCAGAGTGACTAACACAGGTGGTTGTTTAAGGAACCACATCCAAAAACCCACCACCAAAGGGAGTTAGATTGTGTCTTTTCTCTAACTGACCTGGTTTAACGAAATGTGTCCCAAAAAACAGCCTTTGGGTGAAGCTGCAGAAACCTACACACCACCTTAAAACATGCATTTCTCCTATAGCTCACTTGGACACAGGCTCAAGGTCCATAAACTAGTGAATCTCTAAATGCCGAATAGATACAAGACAGATGCCTGCGGATTGAACCTGGGTACTAGAAACTAATTCATGCTATAAACAATGTTTAAAAATGAAACCAAATGCTATGCAGCTATAAAGACCAACTTGGCTCTCAAAAAGGGTTGAAAAAATGTGTCCCCTCCCTTCTTTGCAGACGTGGCAGGCTACGGGTGTGGAATGTCCTATATTTTGGGGGGGAAGGGAAAGAGAAATAGAAGTAAGGGCGAAGAACTAACTCCATAGATCAGAGATTCTTAACCTTTTTGGTGTCATGGAGCGCTTTGGCAGTTTGTTGATATCTATGGACCCTTTCTCAGAACAGTTTTGAAATGCTTAAGATTACAAAGGAAAACAGTTCCTTGTAATAAAGATGTAATTTCCCCCCTCCCCCAGTTCTAATTCATATATCCATGGATCTTCAGGTTAAGTAGATTCTAGGTTAAGAACCCCTGCTACAAATTATAAGTTTTCTTCCCCAAGTTCAAAACCCTCCTTGGAATCATTAGCTCCCTTCAAGGTTCAGTGCATGAGGCCTTGCTGGAACCATCTTTGTTAATGCTCTCCCACTCTGAATTATCTTGTAATAATTCCACTTGGAAGCATTTTGTATTTATTTATATGTGTGTGTTCACATATATACATGCATATATATATACACACCCATAAACATGTACACATATACATGCATACATATGTACACACATGTACACACACATACATACAGATAGATACATAGATAGATAGATAGAGATATATCAAATTTCCTTCCTCCCAATAGAATGTAAGCTCTGCAATTTTTCTTCTTGTTTTTTTCTTCCTAGAATTTAGCACAGTGCCCCATGTATCAGAGATTTATTGAATTCTTGTTAAATTAAATTGAAGAGACAAAGACAGAGATGAAAATGTTCTTTCCCTCAAGTCATTTCTGTTCTACTAGGATATTAACAGCACGTATACAGAGCAGTGAATACATGATCATTTGAGGAAGAAGAGAAAACTAGTAACATCTCAAGAGATCAAGAAAGGCTTTATGTAGGAAGTGATATCTGAGTTAAATACTGAAGAAAGCAATGGATCCTACAAGGTGGAGGTAAGAAGGGCATGCATTCCAAGGGCACGCAAAGGGGTTCAGCCAGTACAAAGGTATAGAGACTAGACATGGAGTGTTATATATGAAGAACAAGAAGAAAGGGCATTTTGGGTTGGACATAGAGTATGCAGAAGTGAGTAATATGAAACGGGTATTAAAAGTTAGGTGGGAGGAAGATTGTGGAGATCTTTAAATGCTAGAAATTTAATTTTTTTTTTCCTAGAGGTAATGTGACCCTGGGGAAATTTTGGACAGGGAAGTGATATGGTCAGGATTGTGCATTATTATTTTAATTTAAACTTTTTCAGTCAATGTAAATCTACCTTTTCTCCCTCCCACCTCAACCTCTACATTAAGTAAAGACATATGCATTGTTAATATTAAATTTCCATGTAAAGAATGGATTAAAAAGGGTAGTGATTGTGAGTAGGAAGACCAATTAGGAGCCTGATGCATTAGTGCAGATGAGAGCTGATGAGGGCCTGAACTGTGGTGCATAGTGGTGCATGTGCATGGTGATAAGGGACAGAGGCAGTATGTGAAAAAGGAAAAACAAATATTTAGAGTCAATGGACTTGAATTGAAATCTTAGTTCTCTTATTGTGTGGTTTGGAACAAGCCATTAACTCTCTAAGCTTCAGCTTCTTCATCTGAAAAATGAGAGAATTGAACAAAGGTCTCTTCTGACTCTGGAAATCTTATGATCCGGTGATATGATAAGCATTTTGAAGGAATAACCAACAAGACATAGGAAAACATAGGATGACTCTGAGGTTGAAAACCTGGGTGACTGGAACAATAGTGATGTCCTCATCAGAAGTAGTAAAGTTTCGAGAAAGTCTTTAAGGGGAAATGTAATGAGATGTTGATAGAAGATTCAGTTGGGGATATCCAGCAGGCAGTTGGAAATGTATGTCTGGAGTTCAGGGTAAAAGACTGAATATAAAGATTTGGAAGTTTTCTGAATAAATATAATTTAAATCATTGGAGCTGATGAAATCACCAAGTAAGACAGTATAAGAGAGAAGAAAAGAAGGCCCAGGACAGGACTTTGCAAAGTATAAATCATTTTAAAAAAATCAAAATTAGAAAGACCTTGTAGCAAAGCATGGTCTATGGACTAAGGACTTTAATGTTTGATTTGAAGAAATGAAATATACATGTGAAATATGAAATCACAATTCAAGCTAGAAAGAATCTAAGGAGGAATTTGAACTAAGGTGTTTTGTTTTGTTTTGTTTTATTTCTTATCTAGCACTCTTGCCCACTGCATCAACTAGATGCTTTTGGCAGAGACCGAAGGAGAAAGAAAGATAGAGTAATCCTCTCTCAAGAGCTGGGTTCTTCCTCTCTGGCTGGTGGCTCTCCTCTCTGCTGCCAGAGATTACACTCCTCAAAGTCACTTCATGACCCAACTCAGAGTTGGTGAGCTTGATCTTTCAAGGTCACCAGCCAGTCAATAACAAGTTGCCTTCTAATTCCGTTAAGGGAAACTTCTTCACAGCTCATAAAGGGGTAGCAAAATGAAAATCTTTATTTCTACTTCATTTATATCTTGTCATCTCTTATCTATCCTTTGCTTTCTATGATTAAATCGACTGGGACTGGGGGAAAAGAAATTGACTGGGGAGTATCCTGATCAACTCTCCTCATTACACACAAATGAGGGAACTAAGACCCCAAAAGGTGACACGATTTGCCTGAGGTCATATAGGTAATAATTGGGAGAAGTGGGATTAGAACTCACATCTTTTGACTCAAAATCTAACAGTTTTTGCCCTATGCCACATTACAGGAAACCCATAACACTGACTTCTAAAGGAAGACCTAGGATAATTGCTTTCATGAGATACAGGTGACCCTAATAGTACTTTTTTATCATGAGTTCTATAAGGGAGGGATTTACATATTTGGGCTGTATGAGTATATAAGTTTTCAGTTTCATTTATGTGCAGGGGTCAGCATCAAAATACTGAATCCAATCTAGCCAAATGTGCCAAATGGTCTGCAGACAGATTCAGTCAGGGGAGCCATGTTAGAATTAGCTGGATACCAAGCTTCAGCTGAAAAGACATTCCTCCTCTGATCTTTTGCCCAAACTTCTGGTTGAGGGGCAACACCAGAGACTTAACTTATCATCAAAGCTGGTTTCTCAGCCTTCAGAAGATCCTCACACCTAAAACCTTACTGATCATTGACATATAGGATTGATTCTAGAGCATCTGCAGCTGTCAGTTTCAGAGAACGTTTCATTAAATCATTAAGAAATATGCATAATATTATCATTTGCCATTTATAGCTTCTGTGCTTCTAGTAACTGGCATTGTTCTCATTTCAGACTAGCCAGAAACTAAGCATGCCAAGAGCTGACATGATGTATTATGTCACCAAAACAAAACATTGATAAATTCAGGTTGGCTTCTCTGAAGGGCGTCGTTTTTTCTTTACACAACCTTTGTAGCCTTTGTCTTGCTTCCCACCACACAGGGTTGAGGTTAAAGTTTTTGAGAAATTCCAGGAGTTAGTTTCTTTCAGTAGTTTTCATGTTTTATAAAGGTGAGGGGGTCTTTCCAACAGCCATCTCTTAGCCAGGTACTCAAAATGCATCAAATCCAGAGTCTTTGTTTTAGATTTGATATTATTTTTATTGAAAGGAGAGACCGGGAACAGTGCCCTCCAAAGACATTTAAAAAAAACAAACAAAAAAAAAAAACCAGAAAGTGGTAAAGACAAGCCAAATTTTTTTTCTTAGTGCCAAAACCCTGCCATGGTTTGAGTGGTGAGCGCTAGAGGAGAAGTATCTTACCATGGCTCCAAAGACAGTAGGGAACTTGTAGAAGCGGTAAGAGGAAAACACACAGAAGGGCAAAGGAGCAAAGTAAATAAATAACAGACAGATTATTGGGGAGGAAGATGTAGCAATCAAGCATTTTCCAAATTTCCACACATTTGAGTCTTTGTCCACACTAATTTATTTTTTGTTTATTTGATCTTGCGTCAAACACAGACCAAAAAAGTAAAAAGACGGTTTCTTTGGGGCCATTTTCTTTAATCAGTCTTCATTTTATTTCAACGAAGATTTATCAAGCATCTCCAGTCTTCTTAAGAGGGGAGAGGCAGTTTGTGGTAGTGCACTGAGTCAGGATGACCTGAGTCAGGAAGCCCTTGCTCTAACACATACCGGATATACACCACACGATATCTTAGATCTAGGAAAAGAAAAGACCCCAGAAGGCATCCCATTCAAACCTTTACATCATAAGTGAGGAAACTGAGGCGAGTGTCTCATGTAAAATCCTATAGATAGTTAACATCAGAGGTAAGATTTGAACCCAGGTCCTCTTACTCTGGAGCCAATACTCTTTCCACTGTAGATGACAAATGTAGATATAGTTGTAGACAAAAAATATTATGCATGTATGTATGTATATGTACATGTATGTGAGTGTGTGTGTGCATGTATATGATTGTAACACCCTCTTAGGTCAAAGCCTTGAAAGACAATCCTGTTCTGAGCTGGTTGGTTGGTTGTGGCCCTTTATAGTTCAATATGTTGTGGTCAATGTATTGTGTGTCTGACCGAGGCCAATCAGACCAGTTAAGTTCAGGGGCATGAATAGCTCATATAAACTTTTGGGATGGAGATGTCTCTAAATTCGTGCATCTCATATTTCTTTTGTGCTATTGCAATTCTGCTTTGCTCATAGTACACAGAGCCTTCTTTGATGCAGGCAAGTCATGGTAGGTAGACCTATGTCAGTATCTCCTAAGTCTCACAATAGATACCAAAGTTCTTCAGAGAGACCTTGAGAGGGTCCTTGTATCACTTCTTCTGACCTCTGTGTGAGTGCTTGCCTTGTGTTCTGAGTGCTGTGTGTGCCTAGAAAGACATGACGCCTGATTAACTAAGAATGCCATCCTTGAATTGATAACTCATGAAGAGAGAATGATTATCAGCAGAGAAGAGGATATCCTCCTTCAGAAATCTCCAGAGTTGTAAACCACGACTTTAAGTCAAGGAACAGATGATGAAGCCAACTTCCCTTACAAATTCTGCAGCATCAAAGGCTCTGGTCCACCATCCAAGTTTCTTTCTCTCAACTGCCCCTATAAAGGTCTTCTCTATCTATATCCCCAACCAACTTAAGTCCTTTATGGCAGATACACAGAACCTTGCTTAGAATTTTCTCAGTCAATGACTCCGGCTGATGACTTTGTACAGCCTTGCCTCCTTTAAATCCAATTCACCTGCAAGTCAAGACATCACCCTCCTTATGTCATTCCTCCCCTTCAAAAATGAAGGATGAATAACAACAATTTGTGAGACACCCAGACTTAGAGCATTTTTCCCTGATGATTTGTACAGGTAGATAATAATACCATGATATATTTTCCATTTGGACAGAAATTTGTTTAATCTGCTTAGCTGAAGTCAGCACTAAGTCACCTAATTTAATTGAAATGGACCTAAATAATTGCTTCCAAATCATCAATGTGTGCCTAATATGTAAACAATACTTACATTGTAACAAGAAGGGAAAATGATTCCTTCCTTCTTGTCTCCTTTCCTTCTCTTCCCCTTTTAATGTTTTCATGAAATACAGTCTTTCTGAAAGTGATCAAATAAAGACAATCAAAGACGCAATTTTTCCATTTACCCCTAAAACTACCACGGATCAGACAACAACACTTTGTCATTTAACTAATATGCCAATGTGCCCAAGACATATGGGAAGGGAGTTCTTCCTGGGACAGAAGTTAGTGGATTCATGAATTTCACGTTTAAAGGTTTGGTGTAAAGCAAACACTTAAAGAAAGCCAATTTTCTTATCTCTGATTTATTGCAAAATTATGAATTGAGTAGAGGGAGGGTTGATCACTTCTCATGGTCACTGTAAAAGCTCTGTGAGCAGTAGTTATTATGAAGTGACCCCAAGATAACTAGAAGAATCTGAGTTATCCAAAGACAAGGCAAGAACAACCAAAAACTCTTGGTTAATGACCTATATACAACTGATTTTGGTACCTGAGGACCTAGGATCACATCCCAACTTTGAGCATGTCCTTTCATCTCTCTGGCTCTCCATTCTTTGAGTATAGAATGACCTAGAAAGATTCCTCCAGTCTCTAACTCTGTGATTCTGTGAAATGGGTCTAAGGTGAGTAATGTTCCCAAGCAACATTAGTTTTGTCTTTACCTTTCTATTCCTAATGCTTAATATGTAGTAAGATGTTTAATAATTGCTTATTGATTGGTTGTCTGAATGATTCCTGGCATAATTTCTTTAATTAAATTCAACAAACATTTATGAAGTACCTACTTTGTGCCACCTACTGTGCTAAGTACTGAGAATAAGAAAAAGAAAGACAGTCCCTGTCATCAAATCTAAAGAGAGAAGACAAAATAAAGGAAGCTGAAAGGGGGAAAAGGGGAGAGGCATGATGTTGCCTGGGTCGAAACCAAGCAGAGTTGTTGATAGAAAGTGGAAAGGTGTGATCTGAGCCCCCCAGTAAAGGAAGGAATTGGGAAGAGTTTAAAGAAGTGGAGAGTGTTGTGCTGAAGTCCTGATGATGAGATTTCAGTATTCAGCTTATCCTGGGTGAACCATGATGTTCCCTGGAGTCGAACCCAAGGAGAGTTTCTTACAGAAATATCTGCACATCCGTGTCTTAAACTAGTAAATATTTGTTAAATTCAATTGAATTAGCACAGGGTTTGGGACATAGAACTTAATAAAAGTTTATTCAATTCTTTAACTGAATTCAGTGTTCCATTCTGAGATGGGGAGAACAGAAGAACTATATTATCTATCACCAGGAAGTTCAAGACCCTTTTCATTAAGGACCTTGGAGGACCAGCTACTGGGGCCGGGGAGGGGGGTGTCTTCGTTTTCTAGTGTGTACCTTTGGCAAAGTTGGTGAGAGGACAAAGCAACGACAACAATAACCATGGCAATCATTAATTGGTGACGATTTTCAGCAGTCAGACAAGAAGCAAATAAGCTGTTTAGCTTTAGGTTTCAGCGTTCCCCAAACATCATAAAGATCACAGCTCTCGTAAAAAGGGGGAGCCGGTTGTTTACAGCAGGCTGTTCAGGAGGGAGGGAGGGAGGAGATATGTCTCATGTGGCAAATATTTGCCCATAGGAGGTAATAAAATTGTATTAAGTACTTACCCCACTACTGTATATTGTCATCAGTGTTATGAACTCAGTAAAGCCTATTTTAAGATCTTGTCAAGCACAAACATTAACAAGAACCAGACATTTCTCCTTAGGAATATATAATTGACCTTTCAAGTCCATAATCTCTTTTATCAAAGCGGATGACAGAAATTGATGCAGAATAGTTTGCACACCTCTTTGATTTCTGCCCCCTGAGGACCCAAACATGCATCCCACCCAATCCTGTTTTATTTTTGCCATATCCTGGACTGTTGAATGAGACTCTTGTAAAAATTCAATATGCCCCCGGTTTGTTTCTCAAGTTCTAAACAAATCTCACATCAGTTCTGTAATATGTGCTGTTCCCTAACATTCCTCGTGCACACTTTAAAGGTCACAATCCCAGTCAGTCAGGGGAAAAAAAAAATCTATTTACATGGTCAAAAATCCGTATGAGAACAAGTAAGGAAGGAGCTTAATCTGCAGCCCAGCACACCAGTAAAGACAACAGTTCTTTGGTAAGGGGCTCCTGTGTTCAGAGCATGATGCCAGGAACTTAGAGGAGGTACAAAGTTTAGATAGAATACTGTCAGCATTGAGGAGAAGGGGTAAGGTAGAAATACAGGTTACCATAATACAGACTAGAAGTCTACTACTAGGGAGGGGCAAATCACCATCATGCCTTTCCCCAGCTTGTTTTTATACACTCATTTTTATATTTTTAAATAAAATTTTACTCCAAAAAAATTTCCTTTTTGATTTAATATTTTATTTTCCATTCAATTACGTGTAAAAACAATTTTAACATTCTTTTTTTTTCAAATTTTGGAGAACTCCAAATTCTCTTGTTTCCCCAACCCCCGGTGAGAAGGAAAGAAATCTGAAATAGGTTATACATGTGTAGTTATGCAAAACACATTTCTGTTTAGGTTATGCTGTGAAAGAAAACACAGAACAATAAAAAAAAAAAATAAAGAAAAAATATCTTCTGTCTGTATTCGGGCTCCACCAGTTTTTTCTCCAGAAATGGAAAGCCCCTTTCATCATAGGACCTTCAGAATTGTCTTGGATTATTGTATTGCTGAGAATAGCTAAGTTATTCAGAGTAGATCATCATACAATATTGCTCTTACTGTGTACAATGTTCTCCTGGTTCTGCTCATTTCACTTCCCATCAGTTCATTAAATCTTTCCAGGTTTTTCTGAGATCTTCTTGCTCATCATTTCTTATAGCACAATAGTACTTCATCACACTCTTATACAACAGCTTGTTCAGCCATTCTCCAGTTGATGGACATCCCCTCAATTTCCAATTCTTTGCCACCACAAAATGAGTTGCTATAAATATTTTTTGCACATATTTTTGTTTTTTTATCTTTTTTGGGATACAGACCTAGTACTGGTATTGGTGGGTCAAAGGGCGCATGGTTTTATGGCCTTTGGGGCATAGTTCGAAATTGCTTTCTAGAATATATGAATTAATATGCAACTTCACCAACAATGCATTAGTGTTTTAATTGCCCCACATCCCCTCCAACATTTATCATTTTCCTTTTCTGTCATTTTAGCCAATCTGATAGGTGCATGGTGGGAGCTCAGAGTTGTTTCAATTTGCATTTCTTTAATCCAGTGGTTCTCAATCTTCCTAATGCCACGACCCTTTAATACAGTTCTTCATGTTGTGGTGACCCCCAACCATAAAATTATTTTTGTTGCTACTTCATAACTGTAATTTTGCTACTGTTATGAATCGTAATGTAAATATCTGATATGCAGGATGTATTTTGATTGTTACAAATTGAAGATAATCCACACGTTGAAAATCGCTGAGTCTAATCAATCATGATTTAGCACATTTTTTTCAAATGACTATACAAAAAATTCTATTGCTTTGTCTAAAAACTGCCTCTTTCTATACTTTGGCCACTTATCAATTGAGGAATGACTCTTATTTCTATAAATTTGACTCTATTTTCTATATATTTGAAAAATAACGCCTTTATCAGAGAAAATTATGATAAATTTTTTTCACAATAATGATTACTATGTATTTCCTCCCTTCTATTTCTCCTGTTTCTCCTTTTCTCTCTCCTTTCACTTTGTCCA
>CM053583.1:168789930-168829718 GCA_028627135.1 Pseudochirops cupreus | reverse complement strand
TTTTTTTTTTCTGAAATCCTAGGATCATAGGGTCATAGAACTAAAGCTAAAAGATTACTTAGAGAACATTGAGTCCAATTCTCATTTAATAGACAAGGAAAATAAGATACAGAGAGGCTAAGTGATTTGCCCAGGGCCACTCAACTGATGACTATATTATGTAGGATTGACCATGTATCCCTATCAAGTTTCATCTTATTAGATTTCAGTCCATCAAATTGTCTTTCATCTACCGTGTTACTTGGAAATTTGGAAGGCATGCCACGTCACTGATAATTAATTGAAATAACGCCAAGGACAGAGCCCTTAAGGACTTCACTAGGGACCTCCCCTAAGTCAGGGGTTCTTAACCTGGGGTCCAGGGATAGATTTCATGGAATCCATGAACTTGGATGAAGAAAAAAACTAAAAAAAAAATCTTTATTTTTATTAATATCTAACTGAAATTTAGCATTTCCTTCATCTATTTTAAGACATTATTCTGAGAAGGGCTTCATAGGTTTCAAGCCTGCCAAGGAATTCATAACAGAAAAAAGGTTAAGATCCACTAAATTTTTTTTCATGTTTATGAAACATGTCTGGTAAAGCCCATGGGCCTCCTTTTTAAAATAATGTTCTTAAATGCATAAAATGAGGAAACCAGTGTTATTGAAATAGTTATCAAAACCATTTTTAGAAAGCAAATTCATGAACCATAGATTAAGAACCTCAGTCCTACAGAAACACCAGAGCCTTTGCCCTAGCTCTTTTTAAATAGTCAAAGAAATCTCAATAAATTGGAATGAAAGAAACTGAGACTATTTAACTAGTATTGCCTTTTTTTTGGCAAGGCAGTTGAGGTTAAGTGACTTCCCCAGGGTCACACAGCTAGTAAGAGTGAAGCGTTTGAGGCCAGATTTGAACTAAGGTCCTCCTCACTCCCGGGCCAGTGTTCTATTTACCGCACCACCAAGCTGCCCCTAGCATTGACTTTTGATAGAGCAAATCATATATCACCTCACCTGTTTGCAAATAACCTACGGATAATTTATCCATTGAATTTTGTACTGCAGATGCCTTACTTATAAACTGAATTTCCTAAAGAGTAAATGTTAGTGTATGAACTTATGCATTCAGGCCATCTTTATATGTAAACATTGAATAAACTATTTTTAATTGCATCATGGGGTTTTTTTTTTGGCCATTCTAATTTTTTGTTACTGAAAAAATATCAATTGTGAACTGATTTACTCCTTAAGACAGCATTATTCAAGTTAGTTTGCATTATATGAACATTCCCTTGGTCAATACATCAAAGAGAATTTGGAACAATATAACAGAGGAGTCATATGTAAGGCCCACGGGCCACATCATAGCCCACATCATGCCCATGAACTGTCCTAATTAAAGTGTAATTGAGAAGTATTTAACAAAATATACAATAAGACACAAATGATGTTAATTTGTGGTTTTATAAGTCAATATGTGACTGCTTATCTAGGGCTTACTGGCATTTCTGTTTGAATTTGACACTTCTGGATTGGAGAATGGAACACAGGTCAAGATACTTGGGTTTAAGACTTGGCTGTTACAAGTAATGTGCTTTTGACAAGTAATTTCAATTCTCTGTTGTAAAATAAGAAACGTTATATTTGCTAGACCATATCAGAAGGTATTTAGGCCAGAGACTGCATATATAAACCTCTCTGCAAAGCACATGAAATGTGGGAGATTATGATTTAAGAGTTACTTATCCCATATTTATATTATCACCATTTCATCTTCATCAGTTTTCCATTGTTAGTGGTCAAAGACTGTGCGACTTTTGCAGTATCATAAATCAATACATGGAGAGGAAGTGTGGTGTTGTGGGTAAAAGGATTATTGTTGTTATTGTTCCTTCATTCTTTTTTTTTAATTTTTATTTTTGTAGGGCAATTGGGGTTAAGTGACTTGCCCAAGGTCACATGGCTAGGTTTTGTGTTAAGTGTCTGAAGCTGGATTTGAATTCAGGTCCTCCTGACTCCAGGGCTGATGCTCTATTCACTGTGCCACCTAGCCGCCCCATTGGTCCTTCATTCTTGAAGAAGACTGCGATGTCAGGGAAGTGATGCTGTGATTAGCAAGTGAATTGGACTTAAGTGAGGCAGGGCTGTACAAAGTCACCAGCCTCACTTTATCCTCTGGAGCCATCTGGGTCCAAAAGCAAGATACAGATCAGGACAGGTAAAAAGATAAATCTGGAATCAGAGGATCTGATAGGTTCAAATCATTTACTATGTGTACTTTAGAATTAATTTAGCCTCTCTGGGCCTTAACTTCCTCATCTGTGAAATGAAGGTGGAGGGAGTGCCCCAGATAACCATCAAAGTCTATTCCCATTTTAAATTGGTAATCAATGAGCTATTTATTAAAGACTAAAATCTTAGGTCCCATGCATTGAGAAAATAAAATCAGAACACCACAGCACTTCTTGTCTATTACTAATTCTGGCCCTCCATCCTTATTCAAATATAAGATGACATGCTGTGAGGATTTGAAGGGAAATATTCTAGCCAACTTGGCACCAGACTTCCTTCTTCTGCCTTCTTCCCTTTCCCTACCTCCCACATCTTGGAAGTGCTAGAGAAGCCCGGATTAGAGCTTGCTCATTTTGCCTTGCTAGTTATTTGAAACCTATAGAAAGAGGGTCCCATGTTACTCATTTTGGATGCTGTATCATGGTAATGAATTTACAATATTCTCCCTCCGTACACTTATTGGGAAAACAATGACCTCAGATCCTTGGATTTTGAGGTTATAAAGAGAGTACAGTGGCTATATTTAAGCCTTCAAATGGCCTATCCTAATGCAGTCTCCTCTCAGGCCTTCGGCTCACACTCCAGCATTCATATTCTACACACAGTAAGTTCTTGGAGTGTGGTAGGTATTTCACTGCCAGGAGTAATAGGAAGAGCATATGACAGGTCTATGATTTTACTTGATATATGCTTTTAATGTAGCTTTCCGTTGGCTTTGCAGATGACAGCTAGAATATCTTGGCAGAGACTCGGCCTACCCTTGGAGGTGAAGGCACTACTTCGTATAACAGAGACAGAAGTGAGCCAGACTCAAGTAGATTAGAGGGTCATAGACGCCTTGCAGGAGTAACTAGAAGAAAAAAAATCAATCTTATCCTACCCCTAAAACCCTTATTTATGCTCTAGAAATTCTCAAGCCAATAAATTCAAATTATGATCCAACAGACTTCAAAGAGATGCATGGTCTCTCCAGCCAAGCTTCTGAAGTCACAGGAGGTGGGGTCCCGGGGTCAGAAGCTCAAGTCCACTGATAACTGTTGGATTACATTCCAGTACATATGTCTTTGCACACTGGCTTGCAGTATAATCTGTATCTAGTCCTACTGTTTCCCGTGAGTAATGGGTCTCTCAATCGTTAGGTAGAAGTACACAAATTCCACTGAATTTCTCTTACTGTCTCCTTTCACTTGGTACCTTGTTGGGCTTTTTCTTTTCATTGGGTTTTCTCCATTAAGAACATTTCCACATTTTCAAGCATTAGCATCGTTTATCAAGTTTTAATATGATCTCTGCAAATGTAAGTGAGTTTGTGCAAATAAGGAGAACTAATGAATTTCGCTTTAAAATTTGAATTAAAGGGAAACTATATAATATCTGATTGACCATGTTTTTAAGATACTTCATGGAGGGCTAACTATGAAATTTCCATTAATAAACATAAGATGAAGGAAAAAAACCATTTCTACAACAACTGAATGGAAAGGATCTTGAATTTTTAACAGTTCATTTGTCTTTATTTAAAAAAAGCTTATCTTATAATCATATACTATATATAGTATACTATAATCATATATATGTATATATGTGTGTGTTTTCAGATTCTCTTCTAGTTTTTTCTAGTTTTATTATTTCTTGGTGTCTTATAACATCATTCAATTCCTCTTGCCTAATTCTAGTTTTCAAGGAGTTATTTCCTTCCTTAAGATTTTGGAGCTCTTTCTCCAATTGGCTAACTTTCTTTATATCTCTTATTTGATTTTTGAATTCCTTTTTAAATTCTTCCAAGAACTCTTGTGACCATCTGATGTTACTCTTTGAGGTAGGAATGGCTTTTTTACCTCATGATCTTCCTTTGACAATGAACTCAGATCTTCTTTTACAGCAAAATAGCTCTCTCTCTCTGTCTCTCTCTGTCTCTTTCTCTCTGTCTCTCTCCCTCTCTCTCTTCTCTCTTTTCTCTCTCTCTCTCCCTATCTCTCCCTCTCTCTTTGTCCCCCTTCCTTCCCTCCCTCCCTCCTTCTCTCTCTCTCTCTCTCTTCTCTCTCTCTCTGCCTGTCTCACTCTCTGTCTCTCTCTGTCTCTCTGTCTCTCTCTCTGTCTCTCTCCCTCTGTCTCCTCTGTCTCTTCTCTCTTTTCTCTCTCTCTTCTCTCTCTCTCAATATATATATGTATATATAAGCATTTTTCCTTTGCTTATTCATTTTTTGTTTTGTTTTGTTTTATTTTATTTTATTTTTAGCAGCTTTTTCATTATAATCAGGATTTCATCCTGAGTTGTGGGTAATGTTGCTCTAGATTTCAGGACCTCCTTACTATTATCTTCTGAATTCTGGCCAAGGCCTCAACCTCAGGGACTTGTCTCCCCCCTAAGCCACAGTTAGGGCCCCTAGCCATGCTGTCCCCAAAATGTCCTTGCTCGCTGTGGTACTACACTCCCTGAGTGGATGCTCACTCCTCCCGGCCCATAGCCATAACCCAGGATTATATCTAATAAGCACCTGGCTAGGCCTGGCTTCTGCAAATAGCAAGGTCCCTTCAGTCTTCCCTTACTTGGCCATCTGCTGTCCTTTATGAGGGAAAAGTTCCTGAGGCTGTGAAGTGAAAGTTTGTGAGGTGAAATTTCTTGTGGCCCTGAGGGAGGTGAAAGTTGAAGGGAAAGTTTTTAAGTCCCAGTCTACTTCCCAACAGAGCCGAGCCGCCCTCAACACCTATTGTTTGTTGATTCAGTCAGTCTACACTTCACTCTGGCCAAACCTCAAGCCGTGGAGGCCCACTCTTTTGTGAAATCCTCTCAGACTATCTTAGGAGGAAAACTGCTTTTCTACTTTTTGCTGCTCTACATTCCTTTCATGGAGAGTTGCCGTCTGTTTGTGGAGGAAACGTGGAGAGTCTGGAAACTTCTGACCTGCTCCGCCATCTTCCCAGAACATGGATTGGGATTTGGGAGGGGGGGGAAGGAGATGGGGGATGGGAGCATGGGGGGAGAAGATAAGGTGAAAGGGATGGGTAAAAAGAGACTGAGAAAGAAGATAATGAATAAAAACAGGATAAAGGGAAACGCACAAAAAGTAATTATAACTTTCCATGTGAATGTGATATTTATAGCAGCTCTCTTTGTCGTGGCAAAGAACTAGAGATTACAGGAATCCCCATCGATTGGGGAATGGCTGAACAAGTGACTTATGGTTGTGGGGGAATTCTACTGGGCTATGAGAAATGACGAACTCAACGATCTTAGAAAGGCATGGAATGATTTGCACTAAATGATGAAGAGCAAAGTGAGCAGAACCAAAAGAATTTTGTATTCCGTAACAGCAATATGGTTTTTAACAACTTTGAGTGACTAAGTCATTTTGATTATTATGAATACCCAAATTAAAAATAAAGGATATAAGAAGAAAGGGCTATTTGTATCCAGTAAAAGAACTGATAAATAGGTATGTAAAAATAATTTTACACACATATGTATATATACATACACACATATGTATATGCATGTGCATGCGTGTGCATGTGTGTGTATACATGAATTTGTATCTAACAGTAGCCATCTCGGAGTGGGGTGGGGACAGAAGAAAAAAAAAAGAAATCTGCGTAATAGCTTTGTTGTATATTTGGAGGGAATAGCAAGCTCCCTTGGTAGATTTACCATTCACGTGCTCATCTTTTTTTATTGCACTGTTATGGAAATACTTGTTTTGTTTCATGAATTGAAAAATAAAATAAACTTATAATACAAAAAAAAAGGAATTAGGCAAAAAAAAAAGAATCAAACAAAAGGGGAAAGGAAAGAAGGAAGATAGAAAGGAAGGGAGGGAGGAAGAATAAAGAAAGAAGGGTAAAAAAGGGAAGGAAGGGAAGGAGATGCGTGTGGTCCCCCTACTTGCACACTCAATGCCCCAAACCAAGTTGCCCCAGATTCAAGTTTCTCTGTGGAACTTCACTTTAACTAAAAACTCTGTAGCTTATGAGCCCTAACTAATGTGTTTGCTTTTCTCGTCTTCCAGAGCACCCAATTAATTTTTTTAAAGGCACTTAATAAAATACACAACAAGCAAATGAGTCATAAAACATTTTCCTCATACTCCTGGGCCATGTTTTGCCACAAGTACACACACCATCAATGGAAAGCATGGACACATGGAAGGAACATGAGTGAAAAGACACACACCCACGTAGGAAGCCCATGTGGTCACTGCACACCTGGGGAGAAGTAAGTGCTGCCCCCAACACTACAGTGATGCTGAGGTCTTCTGTAGACGTCATGCAGCTTCCCACAAGAAGGGATTTGCTCCCTACTAATTTTATATGGCAAGTACTCTCTTCCAGGAATTGTTCCCTAATGCTCCTAAGTGGTCACCACCCCACTGTGCTTTACTCACCCTTCAATGAGCCGCTGATGCCACTGGTCATTGCTAGGCCCACTTGGTAGGTTATGAAGTCTCCTCTTCTTTTTTTTCCCCCAGTGGTAACAGTCAAACTTTATTCATGTAGGGCATGCAAACGTTTTGAATTTTTCAGTTCCAAATTCTTTCCCATCTTTCCTCTATCCATTCAGAAGGCAAGAGACACAATATCCATGCTACATATGAAATCATGCAGAACTTACTTCCCCATTAGCCATGTTGTGGGAGAGGGAAGAAGTGAGAAAAATAAGGTGATAAAACGTGTTAATTTGCACTCAGACCGGATCACTTCTCTCTCTGGAGGTGGATAGCATTTTCCATCACAGGTCCTTTAGAACTGTTATTATTGATCAAAGCAGATTTTGATCATCATCACAACATTGTTGTCACTGTGTCTAATGTTCTACTGTTTCTTCTCACTTCACTTGGCATCAATACATGTAAGTTTTCCCAGGTTTTTCTGAAACTATCCCTTTATCATTCCTTGTAGCACAGCAACAATCCATTACAATCATACTCCACAACTTATACAACCATTCCCCATATGTTGGGCATCCCTTTAGTTTCTAATTCTTTGCCACCACAAAAAGAGCTTCTATATATATTTTTTATATATATAGATACTCTAATCTCTTTGGGATACAGACCTAGTAGTGGCAATACCAAATCAAAGGTTATATACAATTTCATAGCCCTTTGGATATAGCACCAAATTGTTCTCCAGAATAATTGGACCAGTTCACAATTCCACCAACAGTGTATTAGTTGCCCCAATTTTTCCTTATCCTCTCCAGCATTTGACATTTTCTTTTTCTGTCACATTAGCCAATCTGATGATAGTGTGAGGGGGAACCTCACTGTTACTTTAATTGGCATTTCTCTAATTATTAGAGACTTAGTCACATGACGATTGAGAACTTTGATTTCTTCTGGAAACTGTCTTTTTATATCCTTTGACCATTTATCAATTGGGAAATAGCTTTTACTTTTATATTTGGCTCTTTTCCCCATATTTGAGAAATAAGGGCTTTTTCCCAGTTCCCCTCTTTCCTTCTAATTTTTGGCTGCAATGTTTTGTTTTTTTTTTTCCTTTTCAAAACCTTTTTAAGTTAATGTAATCAAAACTACCCATTTTACCTCTTGTGATCCAGGCTCTCCCTGGTCATGAACTCTTTCCCCTTATCCATAGATCTGACAGGTCATTTTTTTTCCATGCTCCACTAATTTGATCATGATATTATCCTTTATGTCTAAAACATGTACCCATTTTGAGCTTATCTTGGTGTACTGGGTGAGATGTTGTTCTATGCCTACTTTCTGCCAGACTATTTTTCAATTTTCTCAGCACTTTTTGTAGCATAGTGAATTATTGCTCCAATAGCTTGAATCTTTGGGTTTATCAAACAGGTAACTGTGGTTTATATTAACTATTAAATAATACAAACATTAGTCCTGTTAGAAACAAATCACCAACCTTATTTCCTACTGCTTATAGGTGAATGTGTCTCTTACCAGTATTCAAGGTTCCCTCTCTGCCTGGCCAAAAGCTGTGTTTCCCTCTAAGGTGGATAGTTCCCAAGTTGGCAAATTTCCATCAGTCAATTGGCACTGTCTTCAGGGGGACTGGAGAAGGATGCAGAGGAAGATTGGAACCTTGAATCTCTGGTGTGGGGAAACACAGGTGCCAGGCTCAGTCTTGATCCAAGTGCAATCCGAAAGTTAGAGATTCCAGTGTTACTTAGTTCTAGCTATAGACGTTAGGTAGTCACGCCCAAGTTCTGATTAGCAGCTGGTGATTTAATTTGTTTACTAATTAATTTGACTGATATCTGATGACATAAGCTAGTGGTGAGATCCTTTACCAAATTTCCCCATTGGAGATCTCTCCTATGGAATGGCCACATCTATTTATCAGTTGCTTGTGGACACTCACACATTGCTTACCAACCTATACCACAATATGGTTTGGTTTTGTTTTTTTAATATTGAAAGAGAAGTTAACCTGAGACCAGGAGCAGCAATGAGGTCCAGACCTCACTGTGGCAGCCCCATATTGTAGCCTTGCATTTGATTGGAATAAGAAGAATGGACTCTGCTATTGCACTTTAAACTCAAAGCCCTAAAAGTTCATTTTTATAGCTCTTTTATAAAGTCAGAATCATCACACACCTAGCCATCTAAGTAGGAAAAGTTAGTGGTTTTTCTCTCATGAAGGAGACTAGGGGTTTTTCTTCAAGTCTGGGGTGGAATAGGCATTTCTTCCCTGGAAGGAGAGGCTTTAGCCCAGGCGCTAAGTTTTTAGGAACCCTCACCTTTCCCAGATAACTAGTGCCTTCAAGGTTAAATTGATTACTTAAGTTTAGCTTCCTGAGCACCAAGGGCAGCGTTTCTGTAAGAGGCCTCTTCCTAAATTAGGATTAGAAATTCATTACATCTTGTTTAATTTCTAGTTATTTCCTGCCCTTACAGCAGACATCTAAGGGCTTTCTAGGTTGGATCAGGATGGGGGAAGGAAGAGTCATTAGGGGGAGGATTTTCTCAACCCCAGGACTCCAGGACCAAAGAAAAGACCAGGAGGGAAAGGTTATTGTCTTCTCCTTGTCTAGGCTTTTATACCTTTAATAGATGTGTGGCCAGTAGTAAGTTATCTTACAATTCGGTCATAAGAATGGTGGAGAAAAAAAAGAACTTCATTCTGGAAAAACTGATACTTAATGGAACTTCTAATTCAACAAACAAATTCCATTTAAAACCCATTTTTAAGTGCATTCTGTATAGGAAGCACTGTCCCAGGCTTTTAATGGAGCCTACCTCAAAAAAAAGCAGGTTGTGACTCAGATTACAGAGGAATTTGACTCATAAAAAGTTATGTAGTTAGGACAGGTGACATATTTAAAGATTTAAGGGTTGAGACTGCTGTTTTCAATTCCCATTTCTGACACTGATTCACTATGGTAAAATTCTCCCACAAAAGTGGCATTTTGAATGGTCTAAATTTGTCCAAATAATTGCCTCAACTCTTGGCTTTGTTTTATCTGTGAAGAAACAACCCTATGTAAATTTGGATTTCTCTATTCTTTCCTACTCCCTCCCCCATATTATAATAATAATTCTATAAGTGGATGTAGTCAATCCAGCTGTGTTTGTAGATTAAATATATATATACATATATATATATACATATATATATGAGAGATAAGAGAAAAGAAAGAAGAGAGAGAGAGAGAGAGAACAGGAAAGCAGGAATAAATGAAGTATCTTGGCTTATAGGATAAAAATTCTGTATAAACAAGACATTGGCTGAGATGATTAGGTTTTACTTTATTTTTTATTCATTGTCTTTGAAAAGCCAGAACTGAATAATCAACACAATGCCATTTTAATTTTTTTAAAAATGGTTTATTTGGTACACTGGGTCAGTATATCCGTCTTTTGCTCTTTCTATCCAATGACGACAATTTTTTTTTTCAACTAGTCCTTGTATACCACCACCAACAGTCTGCTCCCAGGAGGTCTCATGTTCCTAAATGCACTGATTTGTCTACATTGTGTGTGGGAACAGTAGTATTTTAATTTTCTGCACTCAAGCTTCAGAGTAGTCTCCTTTATTTCCTGTTGACTCAGCTATCTTCTTCCCACGTTCTTTGCTTTGTGGTATATGAAAAATTTGTCTTTGGCCTCCTGGAAACAAGACCTTTGAGTAAGCAGGGAATCATGCTGTCCAAAACAGGAACCTTGGAGAGTTTTCTAAGTGATCTGCAATTCTCCTTTCCTTATATGTTAGCAAGAATTATGTATATGTGCTCGTTAAAAAATGGAACCTCAGTGAGAGGGAAGGCTTAAATAAATAGTGTAAAACAGAGTTTCAAGAATCTTAATGTCCTAGAAATTCCTTCATACACAAATCAGCCCTTGTGAATGATGCACAAAGCTTGGTTTTGTTTCTGTAACCTCGCTTGCTCTTACTTGAGACACTATACTGTCTCTTCTTCCATCAATGGAAGAAACTCTTCCATCCATAAGAAGGAAAATGCAATTTATCTACCAAAATTCATATTTACACAGCAAAAATATTTGTTACTTATCTGGTCTATTTCATTCCAGAATCTCCCAGAGTTTTTAAAATATATTTTTCTACATAGGATTAGAATTATGTCTAGAAAATTTTGAATCAATATGCATACGCATAAAGTATTCCTTAAGACACTTTTAAATATTTATAAGTTTCCTCTTTACCTTCCTGCTTTATCCGTATTAGTATATTTTCATTCCAATCATTTATTTGGTTTCTTGTTTACAGCCAATTTTAAAACTACTTAAAAATAGGAACTATGAGTATAGAGTTTCCTAACTTATTTCTGTCTTCATTTTTTTTTTTGGCTACCATTTTCTCCCAATGTTCACTTGGCAAGAATTACTGTTATCAGTGGTCTGCTGTCTAGTGTATCTATTTATGCATATGTTGTCTCCCCCATGAGAATTTGAGCTACTTGAGAGAAGGATCTGTTTCTGCTTTCTTTGTTCCTCTCTAGCTTAGCACAGTGCCCACATAGTAGACTCTTGATTGATAGATTAATTTGACCTTGCCGATTCTGCTGGATTTATTTTTATCCTTATTCTTCTTGACTTTCTGCAGATTTAGATCCGTTGGTTACTTCCTTCTCTGGGATATTCTCTTATCCGATGGCTTCCAGGATACCTTGTTCCTCTTGGTTCTCATCCTGCTTGACCCCTCACTTTCGGTCTCCTATGTACATTCATCATTTTACCTCCCTTTCCTCGGCCCTCTGCTCTTCTGTTCATTCCTTCCCTTGCTGATCTCATCCACTTCCACACCTTTGATTGTCATCTCTATGCAAATGATGCCCAAATCCATCTAGCTAGTCCCAATTTTTACCCTAATCTCTGAGCAATCAGTCAAGAAACATTTAATAAGTGCTTGTCTTGTGACTGGCTCTGGGGATACAGATACGAAAATGAACCAGTCCCTGCTCTCAAGCTTTCATTCTGTCTGAGGGAGGTGTGCGCATAAAATGGCGCTTGAAGGGTTGCGAAATACTTTACAAATATTATCTCATTTGATCCTTATCACAACTCTGGAAGGCAGGTATTATTTTATTATTTTATTATTTATTATTATTATTATTTTTAATTTTTATTATTTATTATAATTTTATTTTTAATTTTTATTATTTATTATTTTTAATTTTTATTATTATTTTATCATTTTACAGATTAGGAAACTGAGGCAGGCAGAGGTTAAGTGACTTGCTCAGGGTCACACCATAAGTAAATGTCTCTTAACTCATATCTACCTAAATCCACATCCAACATTCTACCCTCTGTGCCACCTAGCAGCCAATATAATAATGTGTTAAATATGAACAAAATATATGCATATTAACATATCAATATGTGTATATTCAGTCAGGCCATAAGCATTTATTAAGTACCAACTATCATTGTGCTGGGGTGTAAGGTGTGTTCAGAGAAGACCAGTAGTACCTCTGGTGCAAGGACTGCTGAACACTTTTCAGGGCTGCTCTCTACCTTTGGTGCCCACCTGATTCACTCAACCCTCATTTCTGACTCCAAGAAGCTGCAGGATATCTAAAGGCCACACCCTGGTAAACCATTTCAGGAGACAGACTAAACTAGGTTGC
The DNA here is from genome assembly GCA_028627135.1 of Pseudochirops cupreus. NCBI lineage: Eukaryota > Metazoa > Chordata > Mammalia > Diprotodontia > Pseudocheiridae > Pseudochirops > Pseudochirops cupreus. The sequence goes on along the minus strand of CM053583.1, from coordinate 168,817,370 downwards.
GAGTAGCTGAGGGGTCTCAAACCCTTCAATGAGTTAGGGTGGTATCTACCCCAGCATGTGAAGACCTTCCAGTGGAATGGGCAGATGAGAACAATTTGTTCCAACAGTCATGAAGGTGGCTAAAGCAGACATTGTGGAGTGCTTAGAGCTTGGTTAGACATTGAAGACACCACTATATTTTGAGCCACCACCAGTCATCTTGACTTTTGTCCCACCACTGGACTCTGATGACTCTGGAAGAGAGAGTGAGGCTGGTGACTTTGTGTAACTCTGCCTCACTTAAATTCAATTTGTGCATGAATCAAAAGATATTACCCATACCATTTTACCATTTTTAACCTAGCTCAAAGTCCTGTGGCAAGAGGCAAGTGATGAAGCAGCAGCTATAGATACAATGAGAGCTGTAGTCACAACCCTGCACAGATGTGACCCAGGCCGTGGGGTCATTGTCTCACTGTGTGCATGCTTATGGACAATGTGAAATGAACAGCCCTTGTTGTGAGACAACCAGTAAATATCACATCCAAATTGCAGGCCTGAATGAAACAAGGCTGATAAAGAAGGCCAGCTTGCCAAAGTCAGAGCTAGATATGCATTTTTCAGGAGTGGCTACAGTAATTGGGGAGTGCCATAAAAGCTGGTGTAGGTTTTGCAATCAAAACTAATCAAGTCAACAGGTTTGTATGCCTACCAAAAGGAGTGAATGACAGGTTCATGACAATGTGATTAACACTTAGAGGAAAGCGCTCTGCCACCATCAGCAGTGTGTATGTCCCCACCATGACAAACCCTGATGAAGTCAAAGAAAAAATTTATGAAGGCCTGGGACCCTCATCATCAATGTGTCAAAAGAGGATAGACATAATTCTGGGTAACATTAACATTAGAGTAGGCATGTACTACCAGACATGGTAGAGAGTCCTTGGGAGGAATGGAGTCAAAAACAGCAACAGCACTGGTTACTTACTACTGAAGACTTGTGCATCTCATGACCTTCTCATAACCAACACTATTTTCCATTTTCCTAAATGCAATAAAACTTCATGGATGCACCCTCTCAGCAAATACTGACATTTAATAGAGTATGTCATTATAAGGAGAAGAGATAGATAGGATGTGATGTAGGCAATGTGTGGCTCAGAGTGCTGGACTGATCATAGACTTATCCTCTCCAAGCTAAGTATTCACATTCAACAAAAGCAGTTGCCCCAAGGCAAGACAACTACCAGAAGACCTAATGTCAATAGATTAGAGAGCTTATCTGAGAGGGAAAGCTGAGCCAACACACAGTTGGCAAGAATGGAACAGAAAAGGAGTGGGCAGTTTTCAGAGATTTGGTATGTAGCGCTGCATTTACTTATCTGGGCCAAGACACTCACAAACATCAAAACTAGTTTGACAAAAATGATAGGGAGCTTTAGAAACTGTTAAAAGAAAAATGAGAGCTGCATCTCTAAGAAGACCGCATTTAACTATTAAAAGTAAAGTACAAGTGAAGCAGGATTCTTGGCTCAGTCAGAAGGCAGATGAAATTCAGTTTTACATTGATAGCACACCTTCTATATCTAAAATCATCAATTACAGCAAGGGAGAAATTTTTAATGCTGTGAATAAGTTCACTTATATTGGCAGTATACTTTCCAGGGATGTACACATTGTGGATGAGGTTGATGCACACATTGCCAGAGCTGGCTCAGTGTTTGTGAGGTTCCAAAGGAAACTATGGGAGAGAAGAGGTATTAGACTGACTACCAAGCTCAAGGTCTACAGAGCCATTGTGTTGACTTCACTGTTGCATGCCTGTGAAACCTAGACAGTCTACCAGTGCCATGCCAGGAAGTTGAATTGCTTCTATTTGAATTGTCTTGGGAAGATTCTGAAAATCACCTGGCAAGATAAGATACTGTACACTGAGGTCCTTTCTCAAGCTAAACTGCCAAGCATTCAAACTCTACTGCAGAAAGTGCAACCCTGATGGGCTGGCAACAATTGTTTGAATCCCACGTATAGCCTAAAAGACTATTTTATGGAGTACTCACATAAGGCAGGTGCTCACATGGAGGTCAGAAGAAGTGATATAGGGACACACTCAAGGTCTTTCTGAAAAGCTTTGGAATAGACTATAAGACATGGGAGACACTGGTAAAGGACCACCCAGCATGACATGCCCACATCAAAGAAGTGACTGCATTCTATGAGCAAAGCAGAATTGCAGTAGCTCAGGAGAAATGTGAGATGCACAAATTTAGAGACATCTCCATTCCACATGTTCATATGGGCTATTTGTGCCTTCAAGCTCATATTGGTCTGATCAGCCACAGTTGGACACGTTATACCTTAACTTCAACATAGTGATGTCATTTTGGTCATCTTCAAGAATGACAACCAACCATTGGGCAAGCACTTTGGATACAAGTGTAAGTTTTAAATAAAACCATGCCTGTCCTCAAGGAGGGCAACCTACCCCTGCATGAAATTATACTGTACTATTACTACTTGCATTAATTTAATATACATATATTTTATATACATTAAATACATATGCACATATATATGTACATTATATTATATATGCATCTATATATAGAAATATTTGTATACACACAATACAGATGTACATACACGTATTTATTGCATATAAAATATATATATATTTTAAATAAATGCAGAATAGTACAGCATAATTTCGTAAAGAGGCAAGAGAGAGGAGGGCACCAAAAACCAGAAGAATCACGTAGTCCCACATGTTCAACTACTGAATGGAGATTTCCACTTACAAGTTCAACTTATATCTCAAACTCAACAAAACTCCAGCTGAATCCATCTTGCCCTCCCCCCACCCCAACCTGACAATCCTCAACAAATTCTTATTTTTGTTGGTAAGGTTACACAAATTTGAGACTATAGCAAACTTTGACTCCTCCTGATTCCTCACCCTCCTAACTCCCAACAACCAATGGATCATCAAACCCTTTTGATTCTACCTTGGTCATACCTTCCCACTACTCAAGGTGCCACTGCTTGAGCTTGACCCCTCAACACCTCTTTTCTAGATAGCTGTAAGAACCTCCTATATGGCTTTCTTGCTCCCAGTCTCCATCCTATCCAATCCATCCTTCACAGAAGCCACCAAAACTATCTTCCCATGTCACTACCCCCATCAAAATCCTTCAGTGTCTTTATTAATTGATTTCTATCCTTATAAGATAAAACACAATCCCTTAGTCTGATATTTAAGCTTCTTCATAATCTGGATTCAATTTACCTTTCTAGGGCTCTTTTATTTAATACCATTCTTTTTCACACATTCTTGTTAAATTGACTGATTACCAGCTGCTCCTGATTTCATTCCACACTCAGGGACTTTGGGGCACCTATGTGTTCTACCCTCCATGCCTGAGACATATTTCTTTGCTTATTAAATACCTCTTCTCTTAAAGCCAAGTTCAAGTGTCATCTTCTCTATGAAACCTTCTTGGAACCCACCTTGGAAAGTGTTCTCTCCCCCCTCAAATTTTTCTAGAGCACTTTGTCTGGATCCCTACATTGGTCCTATCACATCCTACCTTGTATCTTACCTCTTTTTGTGTATGACATATCCAACATCTCCCTCCCCTGTTTTAGATTATAAATTCCATGATGTGGGGCATGGTATGGAGTCATGCTATATTACTCTCGCTCCATTTGTGAATTTCCTCACTTTTCTTCTTCACAGTCTATTACTCTGCTCCTTAGAATTAATCCTTCTTTCAATGGGGACAATTCTAGGATCAACGGGGAAATTTAAAAATTCTCAAAACAGTTTGAGGGGTGTATGTTTTGTTATCTGGTGAAGATGTCAGATCTTAAAGACTCATTTTTCTTGCAACAATCATTTGATACAGCCTTGAATGACAAAGTGAGTTTGATCAGGAAAAATTACCTTTTTCCCATCTCTCATAACAGTCTTTCTATTGTCCTGCCCATGACTAGCAGTTTCTTTTTTTTTTCCTGCCTAGCAACAGTGAGCATCTGTTTTTTGGTTTTTTTTTTAATGTCTTCTTGCTGTTTTTCCAACTTTGAGAAGCCTGTAACACAATGGAGAGGATTTGATAACAAGCTCTCCAGGTTCCTTTGAAGGTCATTGCCCATTTTCTGAAGATTAATTAAGTGGTTTCACAGTAATAGGTTGTCTATTTTTGTCATTATTTTCTGTTTTCAACAAACTTTCCTTTGGCTTTTCTTTTTGGTGTAGCTCAGTGGTTCTCAACCTTCCTAATGCCACGACCCTTTAATATTCGTATGTGGGTGTATCTGCATGTAGGCGGACCCTCCTGGAGACGGATAGAGGAGCGGTGTTTATGTGTTTTCTGATGGTCTTAGGCGACCTCTGTGAAAGGGTCGTTTGACTCCCAAAGGGGTCACGACCCACAGGTTGAGAACCGCTGGTGTAGCTAATCCTATTTCATTATATGTTTCAACAGTACTTAAAATACTTGACTTAACTTCAGTGAGTCAGTCAATAAGCATTTATTAAGCACCTAGTAACAGTAACTGCTCTCAAGGAGCTCCTAGTCTAATGGGGGGAGCCAAATTGTAAAATAAATATAAACAAGATAGATACAGGATATGTTGGGGATAGTCTTAGAGGAAAGGGATTAAGATTAAGGAGGACTGGGAAGGACTTTACCGGAGATTTGAAGAAAGCCAGGAGGAGGAGATTTCCCCAAGCCATATCTTTAATAATCATTGAAGTGTACCCTTTAATTCTTTTTTGAAAACTGTAGAATTTTAAAAAAGCATAACAAAAAAATAGAGTAATGGAACATCGATGGGTACGGCATGGAATCCAGCACTCAACTAACAGATAACTATCTAAAGGTGGGGAAACCAGATGAATCTGGTTTCCTCTAGTCAAGATCAGGTGTTGTGAGCGAGTCAGTGTCAGGAGAAACATAAGCATGGTCATCATAGTCACAAAAGGAAACCCCCACAAAATTTTTGCTCATCCCAAGTATTCAAACACCATTCATTGCATTGAATGGGATAGAGACCAATGGCAGTGGGACCAGTCAGAAAGTTATAATAATAACTGGGAAATAATGAGGGTCTGAACTCTAGGGGTGTTAGTTGGCATAGAATGTAGAAGATGGATGGTGAATTATGATCACTTTTTTGTCTCCAAATGCAAGTTTTGCATTCTTTATTTCCATATTTCTTTTATATAAGGCTTTATTGCTTCATGAAACCATATCATCTCAGTACAATGAATTCAATCAATGGACAATAGTCATAACTTTTGTATTAAAAGAAACTGGTAGGGACAGGAGGGAGAGGGATTTAAATATAATGCTAATTAATTTGAGGTCTCTTAAAGGGCCTGGAAGGGCTGGAAGGGTAATAAGGGCACTGACTCCTGAATCTCATTGTATCACTGGCTATTCCTTCTGAATCTGTTTAAGGCTTTTTCAAAAATCACACCGAGGTAAATGTGATTTCAGCCAAGCAGGTGTTCTGGCATCTGCCAGTTCCATGTATAACTCTTCAACATTGACCTTACTTCTTGCAAAATAGCCAGGGAACATGGCTGCAACAAAACAGCAGTGAAGAAATGCTCTTTCTCTTGATTCCAGGAAAAAAAATATAAAAGGCTCTCTGCCAACTAACTTCAAAGAGTTGCATCAAATATTTCCCCACAGTCCACAAGTCACTGAATTGATTTGTCAAAAGAGAAGCCTTGGAAAAGTGGATTGGCTCACTTGCCAGCATCCTCAGCTATGCCATTAAGATAATTAGTGTTTGAGAGATCATTTCATGACAGTGTAGGATAGTGGTTAGAGCACCAACCTGAGAGTCAGGAAGACCTAGGTTCAAGTTTGGGCACAGACTCACTATCTGACCCTGCAAGTCACGTAATTTCCCAGTAACTCTAAGTATTCTCTAGGTTGCTGAGAAGTTAATAATCTGAATTGGTGGAGGTAATTTCCTCACTAGGAATTCACTAGCAAAGAAATCATAGGTCTGGACCAAAAACCTTTACGATGAATAACCTCTCCTGTATTCCAGTTTGAGGAAGAAAGAGGCAGGAAGAAGAACAAAATTTTTACTGTCTTGTATTTAAAGTTATTCTTATAAAGCAGCACTTCAAAGGGAAAGAAAGTATCTCTCCCTTTTAAGAAGTCTTATTAATCATCAGAGTATCCCTGAAAGAGGAGTCCATAGGGGGAAAAACGCTTTTCAAATAAAGATAGTAAGCATGAAGTGACTTCAATAGAGCACCCCAGTAAAGGAGGAGAACCTAACCCAGGATGGATGTTCTTGGCTTCCAGGATTCTAGAGTAACAATCAAAATCTCCAATTTATTAGAAGTTTGGAACTAGCGAAGATAGGCAGTGGTTGAAGGTTGACACTAGGCAGGAAGCTATTTGATGAAGACTGGCCCCTCTGAATCTGAATAGCTTAATTTCATTTCATTTCCACAAGCAGTAGTGTAGAAAGAGAACTAACTGACTCCCAGAAGTCCTGAATTCGAATTTTACCTCCACTGCTTACCTTGCATCCTTGATCAACTTAATCTCTTTGGTCTTCAATGTCCTCAACCTATAAAATGAAAAGCTGATTCCTAATTTTCCTTCTAGTTTTAAACAAAATTCTGTAGTCTTATGTACAAGGCCCTATGCTCAGAATTGGGATATCTCAGAATCTTTAAAGTGGCATAATTCCTGCCTTCAAGTAATTTACAGTTTACTGATAGATGTTTGAGATGTGTGCAGGTTGTTGAGTCGGATGGAGCAACTGAAAGATCCAGACCAAGTAATACAGGGAAGGTTCAGAAGAAAGAGACCAAAGTGATGGTTGGTGCTGGGGACACCTGCATAAACATGGAGCACCAGGAACTCACTCAGTAAAGATGCTGCTCTCTGCCTCATTTCTTACCTAGCCTTAATCACTGAATGGGCATTGCCTCAGTCAGACTGAGACCTGTTAAAGACCTCAGCTTGAAAAGGCCAAGGTCTCTCACTGCATCCTGGGCCATCTCCAGCCATCCTGACGGATATCTGGCCACTAGACCCAGATGACTCCAGAGAAGAAAGTGAAGCCAATGACTTTGCACAGCCCTCCCTCACTTAAATCCTATTCACTTGCATGTCATGGCATCACCTCCCTGACGCCATGGTCCTCTTTGAGAATGAAGGACCAACAACAAATACAGACAAAGAATTAGAGTTGAAGAACCTATTTATAATCATTTTAGCTTCAGCTCAAAATATTCTTTTCTGCATGGGTTAAGCCAAATTACTTAATTAAAAGTAATTAAAAATAAATTAATTAAACAGTTAATTAATTTTATAAAGTTAAATTAATTAAAGGATACCCACTTGATGCTTTTCTATGTTACTTGAGAGACCTGTAACCACTAAAATCCGAAGCTGAGTTCTTATCAGAGAAACAACAGCAAGCCAAGAGTGTGTTAAACACCCAATCTGGCTATCAGTTCATCAGATTCAGACAATGACCACTCCAAGACTCATATCTCTTGTTATGGTAGCTAGAAGAATCTCTGGTTTTGTGGAACCCTCCATTTTTGCCATAGGCTGTCCCTGCTTTAGTCACAAAGTTTAGTCCTCCAGTCTGATTCCCCATTTGACCTTTTTTTCTAGAATCCCCTCTATTCACTTGCTTTGTATCTTAAAGACCATAAGGCCTTTCCAGCATCCTACAACTATACCCTTCTTTATTTACTATTTCCTCCAATGTGTGTTCCTTGAGAACAGAGACTGTCTTGCTTTTCTATTTGTACCTCCAGTACTTAGTATACTATTTTGAACATGGCAAACATTTAATATCTGGTTTTTTTATTTGTTCACTTATCTGAAGTTGTCTACACTTTTATGTCCTGTGCAATTTCACTGTTTGGTGCCTCTATACCCATGAGAGATCAAACATGCTTGAATGAGACCCTAATCTTCCTTTAAACCTGGCCCTCTTCTGGATAGATGAACAGCCATGTTGTCTGCAACCATCCAGGGGTTGACTCACTCAACCAGAAAGAATGGTGGGAGCTTGGCATTATCTGGCACCACATCATGAGGCTCCTTCTAGATTTTTGGTTTCCTTCCTCCTCCTGCTGAGATTTGAAGATTACATCTCCCACCCAAAGGTTAGGTTTCCCCTCCACTGGTTGGCCTGCCTTTCTGAGAGCCAGGTGTATCTTTGTCTATCCAGATCTATCCTTTCCCTCTCTTCTCTTGCCCCCCTCTCCATGCCCTTGGGTATCTCATGTTAAGCCATGACCTTGAACAAGTCAATGCCAAATAATGGCCTATTGCATCATTGGTGTCTCTCTTCTGGGGAAACTTGTTAGTCTCCAAATTGGTCCAAGAGACAAGGACAGCTTTCCCTATGATGGCCAACTCTTAGGGGGAAAAAGCTGAATGATATTAACAGTTCTCCATGATATGTATGTGCATGTGGGAGTGGGGTCAGTGAGCCATTGTCTCCTGATCCTCATGTTCTTCTTGGACTCTTGGAACAAGCCAGCCGTAATACAGAGCTAAATACAGAGAACAGCAACATATTCTGGATCAGAGGGATTTCCTTCTTCAGAGTCCGTGTTTAAGAAATCCTAGAATAAACAGAGGGAGCTGTATACAGGGTAACAGCATTTTCCAAAACTGTGCCAGACTATCTTATTTTGAATTTTCACCATGCATGAGAGGTCAGGGGTATAGTGAATTGACCTTGAAGCACTAACTTGCCAATTATACCAACTGGAAGAACCAAATGCTAAGCTTTCACTGTCTTGGAAATCAGCAAATCAGGACTTGATTTATTTGTTATTTGTCTAGACTTAAGAAAGTAATGAAGAAAATACTAACAAAGCACATTAAAGATAAAAGTGTGTCCTGCATCCTTTTTTTCTTTTTTGAGACCAGTTGTTAAACATTTACCACCAGATTTGCCTTGAAGCACCCATAGACTAGGATTTGAATCTCACCTCTGACCTATAGAGTGTGTGACCCTAAGCGAGTCATTTAAACTCTCACTTTAGAGCTGTGATTCTCAACCTGTGGGTTATGTGCAATTTGTAACAATGAAAATGCATCCTGCATATCAGATATTTACATTATAATTCATAACAGTAGCAAAATTACAGTTATGAAGTAGCAACAAAAATAATTTTATGGTTGGGGGTCACCACAACATGAGGAACTGTATTAAAGGGTCGTGGCATTAGGAAGGTTGAGAGCCACTGGTTTAGACTAAAAGAGGCTAACCTGAATTGGCAAACTGAATTTCCTCACCTGAAAGTTCCATATACTTATAAAAAGACAAGTCTAGAGCTTATTTTCAACTGTTACTATAAGTTCAATAAATAAGTCATAATTTGGTACAGCAAGACTCTAAATTTTAAGATTATAACGGGCTTGTACTTATAGAGTACTTTAATATTCACGTATCTCATCTGATCCCTAAAACAATCCTGTGAGGTAGGTGTTTAATTATTATCTTAATTTTACAGATGAGGAAAGTTAAGTAAATGCTTTGCCCAGGGTCAACATAAATGTTTGAGGTAGAATTCAAACTCGGGTCTTCCTGACTCCAAGTAAGACCTTCTATCTACTGTATTATCCAGCTGCCTACGGAGGTCAAGGAGATGGGAATTTAAAAGCCAAATCTAAGGCTCCAATTGACTCCAACAACTTCTGTCCACAATTTTCACCCTTCATTGCTTTGTTCCAGCCACGTGCTGTCCAACAAATTGATCATAGTTCATTTTCTGGTACAGGCAACTTGTAATTAACCATAACAATGGGGGGCGGAGCCAAGATGGCTGCATAGTTGCAGCAAGGTACCGCAGCTCCCACATAGCCACCTCCAATACCCATAAAATATGACTCTAAACAAACTTTAGGGCTCTAAAACGGTAACGATGAAGGGACAAAATCCTATGACTTCCAAAATAGCAAACAATAATAAAAATTTGCATTTGTTGTCAGAGGTATTGTACGTCTTTGTGTTAAGAACCCAGAGAAGCCTAGGCTAAGAACAACAGTAACATTAATGTTTTACTGTCATAATTTGGTGATTAACTTTCAAGCTGACTGGGGGAAAATACTGTTTTTGCTACATTTGAGAATCATTTGAGGATCTCTAAGCACTTAAAAACCCACGTTAATTGAATTCCTAAGGCCAATAATAGAGTTAAATAGACTGCTCAAAACACAATAACAAACTGTCTAACAATCCCAAATGATGTCTAGGAAACAGGGCACTGTGACTAGCTGTCGAGTTCTCTCTTCCCTTCTCTCTTTGATGCGCGCACCCTGTTACGACACTTGGGTTACTCTCCAGACCCATAGTTCTGAATGGCTCATTTTCACTTAGGCTGTTTTCTTCAAAGTGACTTCATCTTGCGCCTGAGCTCTTCAGGAAGGAGGGTGTTTAAATACTGCGGGGGACTATTTGTTTCCTGACCTTTTGACCCAGGTTAGGTGTCTGGTTTTCTCCAGGCACATTCTACTGTCAACAATGGGATAAGCCAGGACCACAAGTACAGAGGGGTTAATTAACACTGGAGGGGGGAAAAATAATGAGCACTTCATAGCTCCTGATAAGAAAGCAGACCGCCAGCCTTCTAACTCAGCTGCTGGAGATACAAAGGAAGCTGGGCTGGGAAATGCTGCTTTGTTTATAAACCATGCCTTTGCATGCCTCGGCTATATCCAGAAATGGAGGGGTCTGCTGTATCATCCCCACATCATTCACCTTCCAAACAGGTCCCAAGGGACCCTTCATGTCACTCCCAAACAACTCAGACCATTTCTGTTCCTAATTCTGTTTGGAGCTGTTCAGATCAAATTAAAGAGTACCTCATCCCAAGGAATTTACAATCCAAGGCAGACAAGAGCGGATGATGGGGAGGGAGGGAGAGAAGGGGGAGAGAGACAGAGACAGACAGACAGAGACAGAGAGATAAACAGATAGAAATAGAGGGGGGAGAGAAGCAGAGACAGAGAGACAGACAGAGAGGGAGATGGAGACAGAGACAGACACAGAGACAGAAACAGAGAGACAGAGACAGACAGAGACAGAGAGACTAACAGACAGAAATAGAGGGGGGGAGAGAGACAGAGACAGACAGAGAGGGAGAGAGAGACAGAGACAGAGAGTGACAGAGACAGAGAAAGAGAGTAGTGCAATGGTTAGTTCACTAGATCTGGACTCAGGAAGACCTGAGTGTAAATCCTGCCCCAGACACTAGCTTTGGGACCCTGAGCCTCATGGATAAAATCAAAGAGTTGGGGGTTAGATGGTAATAGATATCTCTGTATATAGATAAAACATCTATTAAGTGTGTTTACATTGTGCTAGTTACTGACTAAATAGCAAGGCTTCAAATACAAAGAAAAACAGTCCCTGCCCTCAGAGATTACATTCTAATGGGGAATGCTGAGCCCTTGAGCAGAGGAAGTCAGAGGTGGTACCCATGCAGAGAGATATCCGAGAAGGCCCACCTAGGTGCCTGGTTCTGAACAAGATAAGTTCACCTGTCAGAGCCCAGCGGATTGGGGGAGATTCCGCTTCTTCTGTGTGTGTATTGGGATGGAGGGAGAGGGAGTCAGGGATAATGGCCTCCGCGGAGTGGAGATAGCCAGGAAGTGAGTGGCCCTTCCAGCCCTAAACCTACGAACCTATGATCTTGTCTGAGTGAGTACTAAGGAAGGGCCTCTAGAAGAGAAAAGTGGAAAGAGTTTTCAGGTCTGAGTTCAAATGCTGCCTCTGATAACAGGTAACCTGCAATGCTTTGTAGGAGTCGCAATTACAGATTCCTTAGAGATGAAGGAATTTAATCGTGGGACTTCCAAAACGGCAAATAATAAAAAATAATAATTTGCACTTGTCTGTCAAAGGCATGTCTCTGTTTTCTTCACCTATTTAAAAGTCAGAAACACTGAGGCAAGTAACAATAATATTCATTTTCTACAATCCTCCCATTATGCAGATGATCCAAGTAAATCTCAAGAAGATAAACGACTGCTCCACAGCACAGAGTTGGGATTTGAACACAGCTCCTCTGACTTCAAATATAGCACTCTCAGAATCCCAATGCCTTTCTTCCATTTATTATGTCCTGTTTATCCTAGTGGAGAGAGTGCTGGACCTGAGTTATACTCTGGTCTCAGAAATTTACTAGCTGTGTGACCTTGGGCAAGTCACTTAACCCACTGGAGAAGCAAATAATAGCAAACCACTCCAATATCTTTGCCAAGAAAACTCCATGGATAGCACTGATGTGCTATGATGCACCGGGGTCGTGAAGAGTTGGACACCACTGAACCACAGCAGCAGCTTATCCTACATATCAGCGGTTCTCAACCTGTGCGTTGTGACCCCTCTGGGGGTCAAATGACCTTTTCACAGGGATCACAGGGGTCGCCTAAGACCATTGGAAAACATATATTTCCGATGGTCTTAGGAACTGAGACACCGCTCCTCTATCCGTCTCCAGGCAGGTCTGCCCACATGCAGATATGCCCACATACGATATTAAAGGGTCGTGGCATCAGGAAGGTTGAGAACCACTGGCATGTATAGCTTGTTTTTCACATACTTGTTTGCATGTTGTCTCCACTATTAGATTGTAAGCTCTTTCAAGGTAGGAACTGCATTTTGCCTCTTTTTGTATCCCCAGAACTTAGCAGTCCCTTGTACATACTAGGCACTTAACAAATGTTGATTGATTGACTGATTGGATCAGATGGCCTTGGAGGTCCCTCCCATCTCTCAGTCTATGGTACCAAGGCAATGAACCTCTCTATGCCCATTTTCCCAGCTGTAAAGTCACTTAGCCTAGGGGAGTGCAGGAACCCTATTGAACTGGCTTTCTGGGGAGCCAATTTTAATTCTCAGTATGAGCGCTGCCACCTTGGAAATCACCAACCAATCAGGGTTTGGTTGTCTAGACTTAAGAAAGTGATGAAGAAAGTATGAATGATGGACATTCAATTTAAAAGTGGTCCTGCATACATTTTTTTTCAGAGGGCCTGTTGTTAAATATCTTAGGGAGGTTTAGCCTCCCTGAGACTCAGTTTCCACATCTGTAAAACAAAAGTGGTTGGACTATATGGCTTCTGAGACCCTAAAACTTTGATCTACCAAGCACAATGTAGCACAACATAGAATGGCAATGCTTTAAAGCTTATAATGTGTTTCAACTAAGGATCCCAAAGTAAATAAATGGCCCCTGAGCCCCCATGGTCTCCTCAAGCTCTCTGAAAAATATAGGCAGGTACCTGAAGCAGTCTAGCTCGCTAAAAGTGATTCCCATAAAAGATTATACCCAGGTCATCTTTGACACTGGCTGGTACTGGCCATAAAGTCATATTCTGCTGCCCAGCCAGTGGCACCTGGCCCAGAAACTTGAAAGCAACTTCCCCCTCCCTATGCCGGCTTGAAAGCTCCGCTCACAGAGAGATCCTCCAATCCTCTGGTCCCATCTGCAGAGCTGCTTCAGTGGCCTTAGCCTTCTCCAATGACCTTGAGATGGTTTTTCACTTTAGACTCAAGCAGGCACAGTTCTGAAACCAAGACTCAGCAAGCCCCTTCTCCATCTCACCCATTATGAGAGAGCTCAGAAGAAAAGGGGTTCAGCTCTGGTGGATCAGATCAGCTTGGACTGTGCAGAGTATCCCATTTTCAATTCAAATCTCTGTTAAACCCTTTGCTTGGTCCAGCCATTAACAATATATATATATATATTTTTTTATCAGTGTCTAGAGCCGACCAGCAGGGTTGGCTTTTGGGCAGGCAGCAGTCCAACAGTTTTTAGAGGAAGAGTCCATAGATTAAAGGATGAGGACAACATTGAACAGCATCATCCCTCCTCTCCTTCCCCACTTTCCCTGACTTTCACCCCCTCCCACCCTCAGTGTCTTCTGATTAGCTCTGGAGAAAAGCTGAATGACAAACATGTTTGCAATCTGCCTGGTCCAAGCAGCGAAATGGGCCAATCTGATCTGAAAAGGGATTTCAGACTTTTGTTGTGTGCAGAGGTGGGAGGTTGGGGGAGTAGGGGGATGGTGTTGGGGAGAAGGGGCAGGAAGGGAGGGGGAGGGAAGCTGATTTAAATCCATCCACAATGCTTTCCCACTTGGCAATCTCTGAGATAAGAGACAGCCTGACTGTGGTTCAACCCCCTACATTCTCTCTCTCTTCATTCTCTCTCTGCCAGACCCATCCCCATCTTCACCCCCACCCTCTCTGTAATCTTGGCCCCATCCAGGCAAAATCAAGTAGTGTAAATATTGGTAACTTCATCTCATTGGCTCTTTGGGCCAGGATCTTCCATGTTTGCTTGGTAATAAAGCTGGCCCACTGTAAAAGGCTCTTACAGAACCCATAAATAAATGACTGTTGCTAACAGAGGGTGAATTATCTAGCCTTTACAGTGATTTGTACTAAACAAATCACTACATTTTTTATATAGTCCAAAATGCATCATAATCAATTTCAAGGGTTTGAAAACTATCAATATTAAATACAGAATATGTATGTATACACACATATATACACATACATATATAACACTTTGTCACTAATTAAACATTGGTATGTCATACATTACACACACACACACTACCACACACAGACCCGGAACTGTAGAAGTGGTGTTAGAAACCAATCTCTCATTTTACAGATGAAGAAAATGAAGCCCAGAAAAGAAATAAAAAAGACTTAGGACCATAGCAACATATAGAGCCAGACCTGAAAGAAACCATAGAGACCATCTTGTCCAGCTCTCAGTTTACAGATGAAGAGCCCCATGGTTGTGAGATGGTTTGCCCCTTATACCGGTAATATATGATAGCTATGTGAACCTCTGACAAAAACAAAGCCAATGTTTTTCTACAGATTCTTTTTTTTTCCCTGATGAAGAAGAGTCTTCAGAATCTAAGATAATCATTGAAAAGGCAAATAAGAGAACTTAAACGCACATTTCTAAATAATCTATTTTCAGACTTTAAAGTGTTTTATACATATATGTTAGTCCTAGAGATTATTATTATATATGCAAGTCTACCTATTATTATTATATATGTAAGTCAATCAATTCATTATTTCCATAATTTTTCTTTCAAGTTGCTCATTAATTCACACATGGATACTGTGGTGAATTGTCGGTCCAGATACAAAATATCTTTTTGAAAACCTGTTGGGAATACAGAACAAAAAAGCCCTAACCAAAAATTGGCACTCCATTACCATTTGGGATGGTGGCAAATGAATTGACTTTTTCCATATCTTTTGGTATTTTTAGTACTATGAGTGTTTTTAAGAAAACACAGAAGGAAGAAAAAGATTTGAAGAAAGTCATCTTATTTCAGTAGTCTCTATATGGGGAGAGAACCACCAAAATGGCTGCTTGCTGAATGATGGCCGCTACTCTAGGGGTGCCCTTCCTTTTTGGCAGTGATGAGACTGCTTTCTCAGCCACCATTATCCGAACAGTCTTCAGTGACCTCTTGTTGCTGCTGTATTTGGGAAATAGCATTCAGATGCAGATTGCCCTAAATCCCATCAACCCGTTCAACCATGTGTGAACAAGAGTATGTGTGTACATACACACATACATGTATTCGCACATAGATAAAATTTCTCCCCTGAGCTTCAGACGCCTGAACCAAAAAATCACCAAATAAAAGGATGCTTTTATTCCAGGCTACTTTGTTGATAGCTCTGGCACACTTATAAATATTTTATAACAAATAGTTAGCATGATTCCTTCCCCAATTGGATCAGCTTTGAAATGCTCCTCAAACTGAATTCTCCCTTAACAATGGCTTGACGGACAAGCTTTTCTTTTTCTTCTTCTCTTAACACATGGTCTGCTGCCGTAGCAGCATGAATAGTTTTTATTTAATAGAAAATCAAGAATACTTTACATTAATTCAGTGGGAGGAGGGAAACCAAGAGCACATGCGCACCTTGTATTTCAAACATGGAAGAACAACATACCTTGACCTCCCCCTCCCCCAGTCTCACGGTTATTACCCAGCCTGCATTAGAACTATAATGGGAAGTGACAAGTTTATGTAAATGATCCACAGAAGGATTTTGCTCTTGTAAAACAGAGCAGTTACTTTGGGCTTTCTAATTATTTCATGCCTTGTGGTTCTATGACGGGGCTGAGATGACTATACTTGAAAAGTATGTCGTGATTGACAGACCTCTGTCCCCCTGGATCTCATTAGGGCCTACACTTTGGAATAGGGGAAATAGCCCTACCAGGCACAGGCACACAAAAACCCACCCCAGTGCCAGGGATTCTTCACATTCATTTGTTCAGATTTGTGTTTTATTGGGAAAGTGGTGTTATCAGGGAAAATGCTCCAATGCCTGTCAGTTCCAACTGGACTAACAGCCCTTTCACTCTGATGCTTTTGATTGTTAAACCCACACATTTAAAAAACATTCTCTATTGAATGGTTAGGGCATTGGGTGAAAATTGAATGTTTCCAAATTATTCTCAGGACTGAAATGGGCAGAGGAGAGAAGAGAAGAAGGGAATATGGGTACTGCATCTACTCCCTAACTTAAATAGCTCCATTTTACATAGTGCTTGAAGGTTTACATTTTCTGTGTCCCCATACTTTTGCTTACTAGCTGACTCTGATCAGCCTATTCCTAAGTCAAATGACTGGAAAAATCTAGCAGGAGAAAGAAGCAAATGAAATTATTTTTAAGGAAACAGAGTTATCTGTCATTAGAAAACCCCCCTTGTGGGAAGGAAAACAAAGGATTGGTATTGAGAGAAAAAGGGAAGAAAAATTCTCATTATTTTTAATTATTATAATTGGTATAATTACGATATAATATAAGTATACCATGTTATAATATAATATATTCATTTATTATTAATATTAATACTTTACATTGATTGACTATTTAACAGTTTTCAAAGAATTCCACCATATATTCTCTCATTTGGGAGGCAATATGGCGCAGTGGAAAGCTCAGGTGGTCTGTGGGACCTTGGGCAAGCTCCTCCATTCCTCTGAGATTCTGTAAGATAAAGACACTAATGTTTATACTACTTGACTCACTAGGTTGTTCTAAGAAAAGGTACAAATTTGTCCTTATGGGACAATGATCCCTAATGGGATCATTTTTACCTCTCCTCACAACAGGGGTAGGCAGGTGCTATTTTAGATGGAGTGAACAGGGGAACTTCTTGAAAACTGCAGTCAAGAAGGGCTCAATGATTTATCCAAGGTGGCACAGAAGTAGATCTAGATGCTTATCTACAGGAGGGCTCCTGACTCCCAGTCTTCTACTTAATAAAACACCATTTTTTTCACATGAAATTTATTTCCTTTTAGTTTACAGCATTCAGTTTCACAATCCCTTGAGTTCCAAATTTTCTCCCCTTTCTTCTCTCCTCCCCTTCCCCCCATGGCAGCATGCAATCCGATATAGATTCTACAAATACCTTCACACTAAACATTAGTCGAGTTGTAAAGAAGAATTATAACTGATGGAATGAACGACGAGAAAGAAGGAACAAAACACCATTTTTTTTTTTACTTCATTAGTTCTCTTGTTTCTCATTGAAAAAAGTGGATCCAAAATTCCGTCACTACATTGGACATATATTTTAGCCTACAATTCACTGAATTTTTGTTTTCTCTTGGTTGGACTTTATTAGACGTAAGCTCATCATTTGTTTCCCAAGTGAGTGTAGTTGGTGAAATCACCTCTCAGAATCACTAAGACATCTACTAAGCATCTGTCTCTGAGTCTTTGTACATGGTACCATGTCAGGAGCTGTGCTGATCAATTTGAAGAAGCCTATTTTCTCCTCTTAAGGAATTTATAATCTGAGAGACAATATCAGTGCAAGCAAGAGAGGGAATTAGTATACTTTCCCTGCCACAGCAAGTACAATATAGTTAACATAATTAAAAGATAATAGTACAGGACATTTTATATAGTGTTTTAAAATTTCCCAGGTGCTTCATTAGCTCCTTTGAGCCTGATAGCAAGATCAGTGCAAAGGCATCATCATGTCCATCTTACAGATGAGGAAAGTGAGGTTTAGATAGGCTGTGACTTGCATATGGCCTTGTAGCTAGTAAGTGACAAAGGCTAGATTTGAGTCCAGCTTTGTCTTAACTCTAAACCATCCACTGTGCCATGCTCCCCTCAAATATTATTTTGATGAGTAAGGATAATAATAATTAATAATAATAACTCTCAATTCAGACTCAGATTATCCCTTTAAACATGAGCTATTGTCACAGAATACCATGAAATGGATAGGGGTTAGACACATGTCTTTATTGATATTGGTAACTTCTTCAGCACCAGAGTGTAAATGACTTGCCCAAGGTCATATGTTCAGTGTTGTCAGAGACTAGATTTGAATTCATGTCTTGTAGTGCCAAGGCCTATTCTCTATCTATTGCCTTTTTGATAGCAAATGTGAGATTGATCAACTGTGTTAGGGGCTCTGTAGACAGTAAAAGAAATGTAAGATTGGGGTGGTGAACCTGTGGCCTCAAGGTCACATGTGGCCCCTCTTGGTATGTGGGTGCAGCCTTTTGACTGAGTCCAAGTTTTGCAGAACAGATCCTTTTATGAAGGGGATTTGTTCTGTGAAGTTTGGATTCAGTCCAAAGGGCTGCACTTGAGGACCTAGAGGGCTGCATGGGGCCTTGCTTAAAGCCACAGGTTCCCCACTGCTGGGTAAGGTATATCCCTGCCTTCAAGAAGCATGAACTCTAATTGTTCAAAACAGACTTATAAAACCACAACAACCACTCAAGATAGTACATAATTAAATATTAAACTGTGATGCATGGATTTATATGCTCCAGAAATTCATGGGAGAGGAAATCAATGAAAGCTTGGGTATCAATCAATGAGTATTAAGTAAGCGTCTCCAGTATGCCAGACACTGTGCTGGGCTCTGGGGTTACAGAGACAAAATTGAGATGGTCCCTGCTTCCATGAGATCATGTTATATAAGGATAAGTTGAAGGAATATGGGATGTTTGACCTAGAAAAGAGAAAATGTGGTAGGAGCATGATCGTTACCTTCAAGTACTTGGAAAGGGGTCTTGTAGAAGGGTTCTTTTGAACTTGTATTTGCACAGGATATACAGGACATCCCATATTCCCAGCACTCAGCACTGTACCCAGCATAGGTAAGGACTCAATAAATGTTTTCTTTCTCTCAGAGAAGGGGAATGTGGGGGAGAAACCAAGAGTAAGAGGCAAATGTTGTGGAGGAGCCAACTTTGTCAGATATAGGAAACATTTAGTAACCATTTAAGTCCGCGGTGGGGAACCTGCATCCTCAAGGCCACATGTGTCTCTGTCTAGGTCCCCAAGTGTGGCCCTTTGATGAATCTGCACTTGAGGACCTAGAGGGCCACATGTGGTCTTGAGGCTGCAGATTTCCCACCCCTAATGAGCTATCCCCAACACAGAATGGGCTCACATTGGGAAGTAGAGGGCTTCCTTAATAAACATCTTTGAGCAGAAACTGAATAGATAGCCAGCCCCTCGTTGGCAGTGCCATGGAGATTCTTGGATAAGGGTTAGAGAAGACAGATTCTGAAGTTGCTTCCAACTATGACATCCTAGGAAATCAAAAGGAAAGGCTTCATTGGTGAAGGTGGGCATTGACCTGGTTCTTTGATGGGTTAGAATTTGTATACACAGAGTTGAGAAAACAGGACATGTCAGGCAGAGGGGACAATCTAAGTAAAGGTCCATGAATAGCCATGAAGTAATCATGGGATACTAAAGAGAAAAGTTTCATTACAGGACAGCATGATGGTGATTATTGGGAAACTGTTATTCTCTAGCTCCAACCAGAGATATTTTTAGACTTGATGTGTTAGGAAAGTAGAAGAAACTAAAAAAATCAACCAACATTTATTAAATGTGCTAAGTGCTAAGGACTTAGAAAGAGTCAAAAGACTGTTCCCATCCTCAAGAAGCTTATAATCTAACGAGGGAGACAACGGACAAACAAAATAAAACAAATACTAAAATACAAAAACAAGGCGAGCTACACACAAGATAAACCAGAAATAATAATGGATGGAAAACACTGGAATTAAGAGGTTTAAGGGATGGTGGGATTTTAGTAGGGATTTAAAGGAAGCCAGTGAGGTAAGTAGTTGGAGGGGAGGAGGGAGAGTATTCCAAGCGGAGAGGACAGAGAGAACATCCAAAGCCAAGGGACAGAGTGTCTTGTTTGTGCAACAGCCAAGAGGCCAGTGTCACTGAATCAAAGAGCATGCATCAGGGAATAAGGTGCGAGGTAGGAGGTTTTTGAAGGTCAAACAGAGCATTTTGTGCTTGTTCCTGGAGGCAATAGGGAGCCATAGGAGTTGATTGAATAAGCATGATCCAACCTGCATTTTAGCAAAATTACTTTAGTGGTTGAGTGGAAAAGACTGGAGCAGAGAGAGATTTGAGGCAGACAGTCCTACCAGAAGGGTATTGCAACACAATAGTCTAGGCATGAAGTGATGAGGGCCCACACCAGGCCGAGGGGAGTAGGGGGTGTATTTGAGAGATGTTGCAAAGGTGACATAAACATGCCTTAGCAACAGCTTGGATAGGGGTATTGAAAATAGTGAGGAATCCAGGATGATTCCTAGTTTTCAAGTCAGAAGGACTGGAAGGATGGCCATGATGCCAAATGGGGTTGCATAACTGAATGTAGGGGTCAAAAAAAATTGGCAACAGTAAAATGTTTCTGAACATGCAATGACAAAAAATTAATTCAAAATCAAAGAAAATGAATCAAAGACTTGCCTCTGCTGCATTCTACAACTTCACTACAGCCTTGGTTCTGAGCACAAAACATGTGCACTTGGGACTGCTCATGCTGTCAAGCCACACAACACTGACAAAAGCTGCCAGAAAGACCTCGGTTCAGATTTGAGACTACTGTGTGTTATGAATTGAAGTGTTTTTACTGTACATACAAAATTGTTCAATTAATGTTGGCTTGGGATTAGGACAGAATTCCCAACAATTTCTGAAATGGCTCTAAATATCCTTCTGCCATTTTCTGCTACCTATTTATGTGAAGCAGCATTCTCAGCATTGATGTTTATCAAATCAAAAAACTCTGAAAAATGATGAAGATGCTCTGTGTCCTGCAGTATCAAATATTCCGCCAAGATTTAATTTTTTATGTAAAAATAAACAAGCGCATCCATCTGCTATGTAAATTTGCCTTCATCTTGAATAAATAGTAAAATTACATGTATATCAAAGAATTGTTTTAAAATAAATTTCTTTGAGATTTATTACCAGTAAATATTTGATTTGTATACCTATTTTATATACCTGAAAAAGTTGTGGTGCATGGTTGTGATGGAATACTGCTGTGTATAAGAAATGATGAGCTCAATGATCTTAGAAAGGCATGGAAAGACTTACATGAAATGAAGAAGAGTGAAATGAGCAGAACCAAGAGAACATCGTATGCAGTAACAGCAATACTGCTTTAAGAATGACCAAGTCATTTTGACTATTATAATATACAAAATAAAAATAAAGAGCATATGAAGATGCTATCTGCATCCAGAGAGAGGATTGATAAATACAAGTATATATAAGATAATTTTACATGTACACACACGCACACACACACACACACACACATACGTACCTCCTAATATCTAATGAGAACCATCTCTAAGGTAGGGGGAGGGATGGGAAGGGAAGAAAAAAGGGGGAAAAAAGAAATATACACGATAACTTTGTTATATATTTAGAGGGAATAACAAGTTGTATGTGGTTGATGGACAGTTTCATGTGCAATCTTTTTTATTATACTATGCAGTGGAGGTGCTTGTTGTGTTGTGTGAATTGAAAATAAAATAAAATTTTACAAAAAGAATCAAATGACAAGAGGCATTACATTCTAGGCATGGGGAAGAGTCTGCGCAAAGACATGGAGAGGGGAGATGGAATTGTACGAATGTGGAACAAGAAGAAGGCCAGGATGACCTGTAAAGTATGTGAAGGGGAATAATGTGTAACAAGACCTGGAAATGTTGGTTGGAACCAAGTTATGAAGGCTTTTAAATTCCATCAGAGGCATTTTATTTTCGTATTATCTTTTATCTTAGAGGCAATAGTGAGCTTCTTGAGTAGGAGAGTGGCATGATCAGATCCTTGCTTCAGGAATCTCAATTTGGCCACTCTGTAGAGCAGTGGTTCTTAAACTTCCTAATGTCTTTAATACTCATATGTGGGCATATCTGCATGTGAACAGACCTACCTGGAGACTGATAGAGGAGTGGTGTCTCAGTTCCTAAGACCATCAGAAATATGTGTTTTCTGATGGTCTTAAGTGACCCCTGTGAAAGGATCATTCAACCTCCAAAGGGGTTGTGATCCACAGGTTGAGAACTGCTGCTGTAGAGAGAATAGATTAGAGGGGAAGAAATGAGATTTAGGGAGATAAATTAAAATTTAGGGAGATAAAAAAAAAGGTAAAATCACTAGTCCAGGAAAAACATGGTAAGGGCCTAGACTAGAGTGACTATGGTTCAAGTAGAGAAAAGTTGAAAACCTGGAACTGAAAACTGATTGGATAAAGGAATGAGTGAATGAGGGAAGAAGTGCAGATGATCAGTTTGCAAATCTGGGTCTACTAAATTTAGTTGTTGAAGGGCTGTCTGCAAAAGATGAGAGCATTCATCATGCAAGTGATTGCATGATTAGGACCTTGGTGCACTGGAACAAACAGAGAAGGGCGACATCTGTTATGATGTGAATCCTTTGAAGTAAGGCTGAAGTGGGCTTCAGACAGAATGTCAATGCCAGGCAAGGTTTCCCCATCCCAAGCATGCTCCTTCAAGATCTTGGACAAGAGGCAGACTAAGCTGTGGATCACAAATCACATGAATGGTGCTGGACAGAATCTAATCTCACAGCCCTTGTGACTACATGTAAGGCACTGGGATAAGCATTATGTAAGGCAATGGCCGAAGGCTCTGACTGTGTCCCACCCCCCCCACAAGGGTAGATAAGCCAAGATAACCACTTCTCCCCAGCCATGGGCCTCCCTCCATTCCTCTGGCATTCACTCACCATCCTCATGTTTAAACTGCCAGTTCCTCATCACCATTGTCTTCCCTGTCCTGCTCCAGCATTCATTTGTTGGCTTCATGTCCACCATATTTTGCCACACACACTAACAGACTGTATACTATTACCTAACATCCCTAAATATCCCAATAGACTCTCAATCATTCACTCTTCTCTCCCCAGGTAACCCTGCATGGTCAAGTACTTAGAAGGGACTTTGACCTTAGCAGCCACTGCCCTGTTCCTTGCTCCCACCGCCACCCCCACCCCAATCTTACACAGCTTCAGTTTCCTGACATCTCTGAAATGGTTGGAATGGGTTACACAGATTTTCTGTATTCTATTTACTGGCACATATATTATCAGGAGGGCCCCTATAGATAGACCACTCCCCTACCACGGCTTGTTTCCCATTATTAGGATGTGAGCTCCTTCAGGAGAGGGGAGGTCTCACTTCTTATTTGTAGCTCAAATACCTAGCACAGTGCTTGGCACACAGTAGGTACTGAATAAACACTTTCTCATTCAATCATTCATTATAATTGAACAAATTCTTTTAAATTTTGGGGGAAAATAGTGACAAAAGGGATAGTACTATAATAGGAACTTCATGGAGATTCTGCTTATCAGATCAAGGCTATTAATAACCTTTATTTCTGTTTTGTTTTTCATTTTATTTTTAAATTAACTAATTTATTTTCTCCATTTCCCTCAATTTAAAAGAAAAAAAGGAAACCCATGTGACAGATATTCATAATAAAGCAAAACAAATTCCCAGGATACTTTAATTTTTTTCAGAATAAGGAATACTTGGACAAAGAGATGAATTAAACATCCCAGTAAAATTAACGAATAGGTTTTAGGTTTGAGCTGAAAAAATCGATAGCCCAAGACATGCTACAGATGTGACCTAATAATCATTGGAACATAATATCTGGTCAGGCAAAGTGTTGCAGGTGTAGAGAACAAGTACTTTCTATGAAAAGAGAATTGTGAGCAACCTCTTTGGGAAGAGAGGAAATTGGCCAAGAGCGTATCACACTAGACCTAAGTGGGTCTGGGCTGAGAAAGAAAGAAGAAATGGAACAATGGAATTGCCAACATCAACCTAGATAATCTGGGCAGCTGGCTGATGTAGTGGATGGAGTGCTGGGGCTGGAGTTAGGAAGACTCATTTTTGTGAGTTCAAATGTGGCCTCACTCACTAACTGTGTAATCCTTGGGTGAGTCACTTGACTCTGTTTGCCTCAGTTTCCTCATTAGGAAAATGAGCTAGAGAAGGAAATAGCAAACCATTCCAGTATCTTTGCCAAGAGACCCATGTCAGACTTGACTGAACAGTAACCAAAAAAACCCAAAACCTAAATGAATCTAAAGAAACTACCTGGAGCTATATGAGACCTATAAGGAGGGACCTCTTGGGGTGGGGGAATTAGAAAAATGAAGATGTTAGATTTAAGGAGTTAATACATACATAACCCCTTCCTTTCCAGCCTTCCCCCAAGGAAATAAAATAAAGTAACTAGGGAAAAATAAGATGTATGGGGGAGGGGGAAATGAAAGAAGATAGTTCCTGATGAAAACAGAGAGAGATGTGCATGTTTCAAAGGAAATAGCCTTGTCCAGAAAGGGGTGTCAGGAATCATTTCGAGAAAGTAGGGGAAAGGTGAAAGAGCATAAACCTGATAATCATTTTAAATATAGAACAGGGAGGGAAATGCTGGATTTGGAGTCAGAGGACTTGGGTTTAAATACTGACTCTGTTACTTTCTACCTGGCTTAAGGCAAGTCAATTTAATGATTTTATGGAGATTTGTATTAATTAATTATATGTGTATGTTGTATGCATTTTATGTGTCTCACTAGAATGTCAACTCATTGTGAGTAGGCATTCTTTGAATTCTTTGCTCTTGTAACCCCAGTAGCTGGTACATGATGCTAGACACTTAACAGATAACTTATTGATTGGTTATTAGACGTCCCAAACTCTCTGGGCTTAGACATCCCAAACTCTAGCAAAAATAAAGGGGCTAAACTAGATGGCATCTGAGGTCCACTCCAGCTATAATCCCAGAATCCTACGCTCTTAAGAAAATATGTAAGTAGAATTACTGGAAGGGAAGAATAGCATTGAAGTTGAAGAGGGAAAGAGAAAAGGGAGAAAGAAGGGAGTCAGAGAAGGAGAGGAAAAAAAGAAAATTCACTCAAACATGGATAAAACATGACTGAAAGCAGGACCGGATAATATAAATAGCATAAAATGACCAAATTTGGCTAGAAATGTAGTTTATAGAAACTTGAGAAAAGAAAAATTAGAAATACAAGAGATAGGAATGAATATTTGAGTTTATTTTTGTAAGAAATTCAGATATGAAAAGCTGTGTAATTCTTTTTACTTATTTAGTAGTGGGCTAGAAAAGAATAATAAATACATATAATCTAGAATCTGGAAAAGACCACAGCCATCCAGTGCAATTCACTCTCTGTAGCCCAGAAAAATTAAATGGTTAGTTCAGGGTCACACAATGTTAGTGACAGCGCAGGGACAAGATACAGACACTTTTATAACCCCCCCCAAAATTGCAAACATCAAATGAAATCATATATACAAAAGTAATTTGAGAAGAAAGATGCTGTTAATGAGTATTTTTATTTCTCTTGGAATCATTGAAAGAGACTTGATTCTTGAGCCGAGAATTACCATTATGAATAATTTTATCTTGCCCATGCTGTAAGACTGAAGGAAGAAAAGTCATTTATTAAGTACCCACTACTATGTGCCATGTATTGTGCTAAGTTTTACAAATACGATTTCATTTGATCCTCACATTATGGGGAGGTGGGTGCTATCATTAATCCCCTTTTACAGTTGTTGAAACTGAGGTTAAGTGACTTGCCCACCATCACAAAGCTAAGATCTCAGGTTGGATTTAAACTCAGGTCCTCCTGATTCTAGGGGGCATAGTAGATAGAGCACTTGGCTCAGAATCTAAAAGACTAATCTTCATAAGTTCAAATCCAGCCTCAGACACTTACTAGCTGTGTGACCCTAGGCAAGTCACTTAAGCTGTCTGCCTCAGTTCATCATCTATAAAATGAAATGGAGAAGGAAATGGCAAACCATTATAGTATTTTTGCCCAGAAAACACTCACAAGGGTCCGATGCAACTGAAAAAAAGACTGAAACAACTTCCTGAGTCTGGTCCCAATGCGGGTGGTACCTTGCTGCCTGAGAGTAGAGACAAGAAGACTATCACTTCTTAGTCATTCTTATGAATATATTAGCAAACAAATGAACTCAGATGTTTCAAAACTAATGATTATGTTTGTATGTTATGGGATTTTCATCTTGGTATCTGAAAGTGCTTAGAAAGAAGATATTCCAATCCCCATTTTGATAATAGAAAACTGAGGCTTACACATTTAGATACCCATTAGTACAAATAATGAATCCCCTGGAAAGGTTCTATTGTTTGAATTTGCACTTCATATTTCCATTGGGTCAGAACCAATCACTATATTTTACATAATTATAACTTCAAAAAGTAAAAATTTGAATACATTCAACAACTTAAGGAGATTTATTATTCACACTAATTGGGACCTAGCTGTATAAATTTAGTGATCATCCCAAAGCTAAAAAAAACCAGTGGCAGTCAGTCAAAAGGCATTTACTAAGTGGTAGAAAAGAGATCTAGGGTTTCCTGACCTGGATATCTCTCTTCTCATTATTGTAGTATGAATCAACCAAGTAAATTGAGTAATTGAAATTCCACAGAGGTCATTTAGGAGTATCAGGAAGTAACCTCAGTGTTGGTGGATGTCAGTGTGGTTTTGGAGGCTGGCCTAGATGCTCTGAGCATGGCCACACAGAAAGAGAATCAGCGGTTGCAGTGAGAGTGTATTCTTGATATATGTATTTCTAACATCAAGGAACTACTACTAGATCCACACTCCAGAGTCCTGTCTTCTTTGGATTCAGATACAAAGTCTGGACCACGTTCAACCTTGTGGGAATCTGGTCTCTAACAAGAGGGAAAAACTACATTCCCTTTTTTTCACACTCCTCAGGTCATTAAAACCCTACTTAAGCACCTTGGTACACATTATCTAAAACTTAGGTGGATGCAATTTTAGATATAACTAAAAAGGCAGTAGAAAGGTACTCAATATATAGCATAGATCAGGTATGGGACAGGTATTTATTTCCTACACATAAAAGAAAGGCACACATTGACAGAACAATTTAAAACAGGATTCAGTAATTTTATCTATAGTTACTATATATATATATATATATATATATATATATATATATATATATATATATA
>CM053583.1:168776993-168789430 GCA_028627135.1 Pseudochirops cupreus | reverse complement strand
TTGGCATTAAGTGACTTGCCCAAAGTCACACAGCTAGTTTTTGTGTTAAGTATCTGAGGCCAGAATTGAACTTAGGTCCTTCTGACTCCAGGGCCCGTGCTCTATTCACTGTGCCACCTCGCTGCCCTAACATTAGATATTTTCAATGAGTGTGTTTGGAAAAAAACAACAGAAATAAATCAGAAAAAAGTTCAAGAGTATGCAACTTTGTTGGGTCTGCAAAGGAGAATTAAAGGAAGCAAAGAGATTATAACAGCAGAATTACATTGATAATAATGGTGGTTGTTTTTTTTTAAAGGAAGATTTATTTAACAAGTTTCACTTAGCACAATACAACTAAAAGGAAATTACAATACAATGAAAGACTGAAATCAAGACCTCAGAATTTAATACAAACACCTAGAACAATTCCTAAAGGATCTGTATTGCGTCTCAAAACTGATAATGATGTTTTGATAAGTCCAGCAAAGTGGGAGAGGAAGCCACTAGAATTACAGGCATACCTCCACCTAACATAGTTTAATTGGATCTGTAAAACAAACAGACAGAAAAACACATTGACAGATTTGGAAGGAATAGCTTTGTGCCTGAGGTAGAAGGGGGTTTTCAATAAATGAATGAATGAAGGAATGAATGAATGAAGGAATGAATGAATGAATGAACATCCTTACTATGTGCAAAGATCAGTGTTAAGCCCTACAGATACAGTTAGACAGTCCCTGCTCCCACGAAGCTTGAATTCTAATAGGAGTCAACATGCATAAAAAAATTTGAGCTGCAAGTCAGATAGAAAACTCTCATGGTTCTCAAGAATTAGTGGCAAAACAGATGTTAATCTTTCTTCCTTAATGTTATTGTCCCTGATAAAATCATATCACTTTCTGACACTGAATTCTTTGATGATGCCAAGGACTTTGGAAGTAAGAACTTGCCTTCCTAATTCTTCAATAGCTCTAGGAGCAGTTGCCGGGATGCTTGGAGACAGATGTTGCTTCCCAAGATGAGGGTGCTGAACAATGTTACTCCCAGAGCTCTGGGGTTCAGGGTCCTGGACTCTTTAGTAGGGTCTTAGGGGGGGAATAATGGTCAAGGTGGTGATGTTGATTTGACTTGCTCGGCACATACTGCCTCCAGTCTTTCCCAAAGGGTGCCGTGAGCTTCCTCTCTCTGTTTGTCCTGGGTGTGGCAGTTGATGGGCAGTTGGTTGGGATGCCTGACCACACCCCAATCCCTTCTCCAGAGGAGCTGCTTTTCCACATGAGGTCTGTGAAGGCAGGGATCAAAGCAAAAATGGTGGTTGGGGCTCCTGCGTCCAATTACCTATTGGTAGCAGTTGGTCAACAGTTGTTGCTAGTGGTGATGAATAAAATGGACCTCCTTTCCACTTTGTAGTTGCTAATTTCCTCTCCCCAAACCTTGAGACTATAAGAGCGGTCAGGGTGTTCTTTTTTTGGATCTGCATGGAAACCTATAGGAACTTTTTCCCCTTCCTTAGATATTGTGCAGGAAGGGAGGAAAGGAAAAGGATCCTTCTCTTTGCACTATTTAATTTTCCCTTGCCATAAAATTTGCTATTTTGGGGGAATGTAATGATGTTTCCTTTAGTAAAGAAGCCATTGAATAGGGACTCCATTTCTATCTACATAATTATTTTTATCCCAAACATCCCACACTAAACTTGAGGGAGTAAGGAGCTCCAGAATTGAACAGAATTACATTCCTTACTTTAATAAATCAATAATAATAATAATAATACCTTTTTGAATCTAATAATGCTCTAATCCTGGTCTCTTGGAGGCTAATCCAATGTACCACAAGATCTTAGTAGATCCTACTAAGATGGGAAGGCTTTGAGTATGATTCCAGAATAGTCCATGTCTGATATTTGAGGTCTATCCCAGCTAAATATGGAGAGGCTGATCACCAGGCAATTGACCACTTGGTGATGAAGTCTTTCACCACATGGGGGTCAGTATAGGCTATCCTCAAATAGAGACAGCATATCTGGAATGAGTACCCTTTAAAAACTGCATAAAAACCAAAAACTAATCACAGAAGTTTACTATATAAAAATTATATTAACCATTAGAGGGTTTTTTAAACATTTCCTTCCATTTAAATGAAAATGTTTTATTCATTTTTGTAATTATGAATCTTTCCTGTTTTCTTTGTCAAACACTCCCTCCTGTATCTTGATTTCTCTAGCTGTGAGTGCTTCCTTTCCCTCTTCAAATTATTTGTCCCCTTTGAAAGAATTAAAGCTTCTTGAGGGCAGGGACTGTTTCATTTTTGTCTTTGTATCCCCAGTGCTTGTTAAAATGCCTGGCATTTAGTAGGGGCTTAGGTAATTAATGCTTGTTCATAGGTAGCTTCATTCATTCATTCATGTGATAGAAATTGTCAGCCTCGTGACAGTCATATTAGCTTTCAATCAATCAACATTTTTAAGCACCTACCAAAAGCCAGATATTGTGCTAAGCAGTGAAGATTAAAATAAAAAAACAAAAGACAGTCCCTACCCTCAAAAAGTTCAAAATCTAATTAGATGAGACAGCAAAGAAACAAATGTATATGAGCAAGTTATATATAGGAAAAAATGAACCAGAAGAAGTCACTAGCA
The DNA here is from genome assembly GCA_028627135.1 of Pseudochirops cupreus. Lineage (NCBI taxonomy): Eukaryota > Metazoa > Chordata > Mammalia > Diprotodontia > Pseudocheiridae > Pseudochirops > Pseudochirops cupreus. The sequence continues at coordinate 168,786,810 of CM053583.1, read as the reverse complement.
TTAGCAGGGTTTGGGAAAGGCTTCCTATAAAAGATAAGATTTTAGTTGGGATTTAAAAGAAGCTAGGACAGTGGTTCTCGACCTTCCTAATGCCACGACCCTTTAATACTCGCATGTGGGCATATCTGCAGGTGGGCAGACCCACCTGGAGACAGATAGAGGAGCAGTGTCTCGGTTCCTAGGACCATCGGAAATATGTTTTCCAATGGTCTTAGGTGACCCCTGTGACCCCTGTGAAAGGGTTGTTCGACCCCCAAAGGGGTCACGACCCACAGGTTGAGAACCCCTGAGCTAGGAGTAAGTCACTGGCAGAAATGAAGAAGGAGCGCATTACAAGGCATTGAAGACAGTAAGATATAAATGCCTGGATCCAAGAGATGGTGTCTTGTTTGTAGAACAGCAAGGAGGCTGGTGTCACGGGATTGAAGAAACATGTCTGGGAATAAGGTGTAAGAACACTGGAAAGGTGGGAGGACTAGGTTTTAAAGGGCTTTGAATGCCAAACATAGGATTTGTATTTGATCCTGGAGGCAATAGGACGCCATTTGAATTTATTGAATAGAAAGGACGGCATGGTTGAGCCCAGGTCTTACAAAAATCACCTTAGTAGATGAATAGAGGATGAATTGGAGTAGGGTGAAACTTGGGATGAGCAGACCCAGCAACAGCTATCACATCGGTCCATGAGTGAGGTGATGAGGGTCTGCACCAGAGTGATGATGGTGTCCCAGGAGAGGAGGGGGTTTCATTCTCAAAATGTTTCAAAGATGAAATCAACAGGTCTTGGCAGCGGCTTAGACATGGGGAGGGGAGGGGGTGGTTCAGAGCTAGTGAGAAGTTGAGAATGACTCCTAGGTTGCAGGTCTAAGAGTCTGGGAGGATAGTGATGCCTCTATAGTAATAAAGAAGGCAAAAGGCAGTTTAAACCTAAGGGAAAAGATAATGAGTTCAGTTTTGGACATGTTGAGTTTAAGTCATCTGTGGTCTGAAAGACAGTGGGAGGTTAGCAGAGAGGTTGGTGCAGAATAAGTAGATTTGAGAATTGTCAGCATAGAGATGGTAATTAAATCCAACGGAGCCGATGAGATCACTGAATAAAGTAGTAGAGGAAGAAGAGAAGAGCGTCCAGGTTAAAAGGCATGATCTTGATCAGGAGACAGAGAAGAAGCAGTCAGATAGGTAGAAGGAAAACAGGAAGAGAACAGTGTTTGGAAAACATAGAAAGGAGACAATATCAATGAGGAGAGAGTAATAAATATTATCAAAGGCTGCAGAAAGGTCAAGAAAAATGAGGAATAAGACAGGCTTTCAAGAGTAAGAGTAGACATTCCAGAACATAGCTAATTTACCTTTTTTTTAAAAAATCTCATCATTTTCTAGTTATTTAGATATTCCTAGATATCTAATTCCATTGTTTCTATATAATTTATATACATGCATTTTATTTTAAATTGAAAAAATATTTAAAATTTTAATTTTAAATTAAAGTAAATTTATTTTAAATTTTCATAAAAAATTATAGGAATAAGCAGTTCTTATCTGGAAAAAAGAATTTGTAGATGAGTAAAGTATGGTGGGAAAAGTCTAGTTGAGAATTTCCTATAAATATTCACGCCTGGCTCTGGTGTGAATCTTACTAGTTTCCTTGGGGTAAATAGCCATTAGATCAATCTTGGTGCCTGGGTGGTCAATGGATTAAACTGGAGCTAGACAAATGTGGTGGCCAAACTGCTTTTTTTGGTATTTATGTCAAATCTCCCCACTAGAGTATAAGTTCAATGCATGAGGCAGGGACTGGGTCTTACAGTAGGTACTTAATAAGTATTAGTCGAAATGACTGAATATAATACAAATTATGAGAAAGGCCATGATCAGGTAGGTCCTACTTTTGTGTCTTTGGGCTACTTGGTGGGCCAGAGAAACATGAAGTAGACTTAGATTTAAAACTGGCCTCCTTCTGGCATTGTATAAGTAATTGAGCTAGCACCCATCCATGGCTAAGTGGCTCCCAACTGTTCCTCATTGCTTGTGTCACATCCTATATCTTGAAGTGACCCAACCAGTTTTTTTGAAATTTAGAAATAGTGATGTATTTGTCTGTATTTGTCTGGTTGAGTTTCACATAACCAATTTTAATTATAGTCCCATCTCAAATCCACAACAGCCCAGATAGACTTCCCCTGTTTCTTAGATTCCTACAAATAATTTCTTTAAAAACAATTGTCTGCTCCTTTCTCCTTTCCAATGTCTCTCTCCCAAGGTCTTGTTTGCCTCCTCTCACTTGCCCTGGCCAAATGTCATTTCCTTATGCCCCAGTCTCCATCATTCCAATGACTGTTATATAATGTGGCCCCAAAATAGAGTATAAAAATCCAAATACTCTGGTGGTTGGTAGAGTCCTTTAGAATTTAGGTGGGCAAGAAGATACCAGTTTCTAAACCAGGACAGAAGATCTATAGAAAAGTAGCTAAAGCAATTAGTCCTGCCTGATTCTCTGCTATCTAATACTTTTTCAGGAGTCCACACCTCCTCCACCTACCTCAGTCCAACATTCCCCACCCCTTTTGCCTTGAAAAGCACAATTATTCCCCAGCAACTGATTTCTCTGCTAGAGGACAGAGAGGCCGTTATTAATTTGTCCTAACGTTAATGTGCTTCTTTTCCTTTCATCTTTATTACACATCTCTATCTTCCTCAGAGGTCTTGTTTACATAAAACAGTACTCTTGGATGCAGAAAGCGCTTAATGAGTCTCAGCATAACCACTACAGAGCAAACAAAGTATACCCACCCTTTATAATTAGGAATCATTTGATGGTATTAAAAAAAAAAGTCCTCAGCTAATGGTGCCAGGCATCTTCTTTCTAGATTTGTTTTTATTGCTATAAAGATCAGTCATAAACTAAATTATGAGTTTGGTCTCTGACATTCTGTCTCGGAGCAGTAACAGAGGGGGCAGAGATCCCAAAATGTACTCAGATTTCACACTTGAGCAGCTAGTTTGACCCTTTCTACTCTCTCCAGTGTTTTCGGAGTTTGCTCCTAGAAGGCAACGGAGCCCAGCTGGCATCACAAGAACAACTTCCTCAGTGTTATTAGGTTGCCTAGTCATGCACTCTCAGGCAGCAGGAGATTGTGTCCTATTGCCTGTTGGCAGTGACTCAATGAAGGGATTTCAACGATTTGAAGGTAAGACCTAGTATTCTGAGATTGACCTCCCTCTGACCTACATTATTGTTATAAGCATGGGATAGGAAGTGAGTAGTTAGGAGTGGATCACTCCTGACTTAGAAAAAAGAATCCCAAGACTGATTTTGAAATAGAATGAATTTGGTTGAGATCTCCCCTCTGATACTTATTAGCTGCGTGAATTTGAGTAAGCCATCCAACCTCCTCTGAGTTTCATTTTCTCCAAGTTTAAAAATAAAAGGGTTTTGATCCAAGCTGGGAAATTATAAAACTTCTTCATGAAGGACAGTGATGCTTAATTACTTATTCTAGGTGCCCATGAGGATCAGGCCCAGTTAAGACCATGGAAATTGACTTAGTTGTCCATAGTTTTCTCTTCAGTGGGATCTCAGGGACCAATGGGCATATGGATCTCCACCAAGCGAGTGGCAGCCAATGGTTCTTTTCTTCTCTACCTCAATTTAGCCTTTTGCACATCAGTAATCTTAATACCAGCTAACCCAGAAGCATAACTGAGACATAATTAGTGAACGTTTATGAAGTTCTTTGAAAATGAAAAACATCATAAGCATTCAAAAATTTTTTATTAGTAACCCTTCAAAAGAAGGTGTCTTTCCATCCTGTTTCCCTAAAAGGTGAGGCATTCCATTTGGAGATGTTTCAGGCATTCTCACCTACTTTCTTCCCATTACCCCTGTGCTTTACTCTGCTTTCAGAAGATAGCTTTTCCATCCCAGGGAAGGGCCAATCTGCATTTCCTGAACACCCAACTACATTTGGAATAGGTCAAGGTATAATGTCAGCTCTAACAAGTGAAGCAGAACCTTGGCAATGTAAAAACAGAAAGAGAAGAGAGAACAACACTGTCCTGTGCAAGAGAAATTGCTGGGATGCCAATCCACCATCAAATAGCAAGAGTTTTGATGTAGGAATGTCTAACCCCTTTGAAGACCCCCAACATTCTGGTTCCTATGGAGCCATTAGAGATGTGGAGGGGAAAAGTATCTGCCAAAAGATCATTGTCACTAACCTACGTGCTGCTTTAGGGAAGGGGAGAGGGGAAGAGAACTTGCGCCCTCAAGGCCACATGGTGCCTTCTAGGTCCTTGAATGTGGCCTTTTGACTGAGTCCAAGTTTTACAGAACAAATTCTTTTATTAAGGGAATTTGTTCTGTGAAGTTTGGATTCAGTCAAAGGGCCACACCTGAGGACCTAGAGGGTCCCCACCTTGGTTAGAACATACAAAAGGAACTAGAATTAGGAAGCATCATCATGAGTAAATGGACACATGGCTCTTAGTATTGGTTCTTTGCTATGGTCTTTCATTAATCACATATTCTTCATGTCATTCATCATTCTTCCATTTCTTGCCGTAGGCTATTAATGGAATAGTAGTGGAGAAAGTGACGTGGGGGAAAGAGAATAGTATGAGCAATCATTGAGTATCTACCAGGCACTGTGCTAAGCTCTTTAGGAATATAACCTCCTTGGATCCTCACATCAACCCTGGGAAGTAGGTGCTATTATTATCCCCATTTTAGGGGAAAACTGAGACAAATAGGTTAAATAACTCCACCAAGGTCACAAAACTAACAAATATCAGAGGCCAGATTTGAACTCAGGTTTTCTTGACTCCAGGCCCAACATTCTATCTACTGTGCCACCTAGTTGCCTCCAGCTAGAGGTGGGGGTAGAAGGGTGCCATAAAGGATACAGCCTAGAGTTAGAAGTAGATTGTTGTGGAGAGGGTAGGGAGGGTGTAGTGAGATGCCATCTCATTTCAAACAGGATTTTTTTTTAAAGGAAGCTAAAATTGAAAGGAGTAGGGGGGCAAAACCAACAAAAAAGGACAGAAAAAAAGAGATTCCAGGTTTCCTTGACAGGAGGTTAGGGATTCAGATGAGGAGACACATGGAGAGTCAACAGAGTCAGTTAAAATTGATACTTGGAAGCAGGGACAAATCTGGAGGAAGGAAGTGAGACAAAGACAAATGGGAAGGCTCACTGATGTATAACTGGACTTTAATGATATTTTGGATAAGATAGTTGGATTTTTATAGGGTCTTTTTTCTAATTACAGCAGAGAACCTGGAGTCAGAAAGGCCAACAAAGAGAAGATTTCAGTAGGGTAGGTATGGAATCCTAGGACTTTGAAAAGACATTTAAAGTAAAGCTGGAGAGAGGGAAAGGACCAAGAGTTCCTAATCTTTTTTGTGTCATTGGCAGTCTGGTGGATACCCTTTCAGAGTAATACTTTTAAGTGCATTAAACCAAATTCACGGTGTTACAAAGGAAACCAATTGTATTCAAATATAGTTATCAAATTAAAAAACAAAACAAAACACCAAAGACTCTGGGCTAAGAATCCTAGCCTGGAAGATCATAGAATTTTATGTTCGAGAAGACTTTCAAGGTCATCTAGTCCAATCTTCTGAAAAACATAGGAATTCCCTCACCACAACTCTAGCAGCCACTAGGTACCACTGTCAACACTCCAGTGATCAGGAGTTTTCTACTGCCCAAGTAGCTCGTTTCATTACCATACAGCTCTAATTGTTAACAAATTCTGTTTTAAACTGCGCATACCCTTTTGTCCAGCAATACTAATTCTAAGTCTATAACCCGAAGAGATCATAAAAAGTCAAAAGGATCCACATACACAAAAACATCTATATTAGTGATTTTTGTGGTGGCAAAGAATTGGACATTGAGAGGATGCCCATCAATTGGGGAATAGCTAAATAAGTTATGCTATATGATTGGAATGGAATACTACTGTTCTATAAGAAATGATGAGTAGGCAGATTTCAGAAAAACCTGGGGAGACTTACATCAACTGAAGCCAAGTGAAGGAAACAGAACTGGAGAACACTGTACATAGTAACAGCAACTTTGTATAATGACCAACTTTGATAGACTTAGCTCTTCTCAGCAATACAATGAACTGAGACAATTCCAAAAGACTCGTGATGGAAAATGCTATCAGCATCCAGAGAAAGAACTATGGAGTCTGCATGCAGATCGAAGCACACTATTTTCTCTTTTTCTTGTTTTTCCTTTCTCATGGTTTTTTTTCCTTTAGTTCTGATTCTTCTTTCATGGCATGACTAATGTAGAAATATGTTTAATATGATTGTACATATATAGCCTATGTCAGATTGCGTGTTGTCTTGGGGAAGGGGAGGGGAGGGAAAAGGAAAAACTTTGAACCTCAAAATCTTATAAAAGTGAATGTTGAAAACTAAAAACTAAAAGCAAAAATACTGCAAAGTTTTTTAAAAGTTCTTTTTAAAACTTCTATTTATTAATGCTCTTAAACCACAGTATATTTCCATGTGAAACTCCTTTAAATATTTTACTTCCCAATTATCTTCTCACCAGCAGCCTGGCCCTGCAGAACAGAGACTTTGCCCTGGAGGTCTTAGCCCTTTCAATTCCAGAACTTCCTAGAATCCAAAAGCCATCTTAGAATCTAAGCACCTTGAGGCCAGGGGCTGGTTTTACTTTTCTTTTGAATAGAAATGAAGTATGTACGCATGTGTGCTTTTACTTAATTTGTGTACCCAGAGAATTTTTTTAAGTGAACATTCATCATATACTAAATCACATTTTTATTAAACTTAAGACACTAAAACAACTTTATTTCAAATATTTAACATCTACACTTTAAAAATACAAACTTTTAAAATGAGTCACAAAATACCAAAAATTTTGAGATATTAAGATGTATCTTGGCACATTCAACATTGTTGTTGTTCGTCCTTCTTTCTTGAAGATGCCCATGATGTCAGGAAGATGATGCCAAGATTCTCAAGTGAACTGGATTTAAGTGAGGGAGGGCTTTGCAAGGTCACCAGCCTCACTTTCTTCTCCTCAGTCACCTGGGTCTAGTGGTAAGATATAGATCAGGATGACTGGAGCTGGCCACCATATGCCCTGTATCATATCTATGACTATAGAGATAGGACAATGAGACTGGATCTATGATCTCATTGGCATGGAGTAGGAAATTCCTGGATAAAGAAACTCTTTCTCCCAGTGCAGGTTGGCAAGTCTCTACATCTTAAGGTTACCTAGGACAATTACGACATTAAGTGACTGCCCTATGGTCATCCAGTAAGAGAGATTACTTGAATTAGGTCTTACTGCCTTGCAGGCCGTCTCTTTGCCATGATGCACAGGTCTCTCTAAAAAAGAATTACTTCTTTGTGAACTTCTTTGTGAAGCCCTTTGTGAACCTTAAAATGCTATGTACTTATATATTAGTTATAGATATAATGTGTAAATTCTTTCTGTGTGTGTGTGTGTGTGTGTGTGTGTGTGTGTGTACACAATGGAAAACTTGAGATAGAAAGGATGCAAGAGGAGAATAGAAGCCTATTGAACCAAAACATCATAATCATCTGTCCGGCTCTATTACCAAGATATTGGGTATCACTTCACCTGGAGTCTTGAGTTTCCTCACTTGAAAATAAAAGCAAGCTATTACGACTTACCACCCACCTACTTAGAAACAAGAATCACTGAGGTATGTAATGTGCTTAGAGATCTTAGGATGAAAAGTCTTAGACATAGTGTTATTAATATTATAAGTTACAATAAACCAGGTAAAGAATGTAGAAGGCAAGCTGGAACATCAGTTCAAATTAAACTTCATAAATATATGGCACCTAGGTATGGAGTTCTTTGAATTCTAGCAGTAAAATGTTTAACCTAAATTTTAGGTTAACAAGGAACCACAGAAGCTACTTGAATAGAAAAATAGCTTGAGAATTAAGGGGAAGAGAGGAGAGGGAAATGGGTCATAGAATTTTGAGCACTTGATGAATCTCATGTATGTATTTGTAAAAATCCTTCCTGTTCCGAGATGACTGTTCAGTTGGTGATCCTTATCTCTTGTGTGCAGGTGGGACTGAGCAGGCTGCCTGATTCATGACCAACAGTCCTTTTTTCTCTGTGCATTTATGAAGACTTATGGTTTTCTGGGGGATTGGTTTTTGGTCTTGTTTTGTTCTGTTTTTGCCTTGCTTCCCAGCAGTCTACCACTGTGTCAGCTTGCTGTGCCCCAGCTGGGATAGGAATATAACAAGTTAGCATCTGTGAGTCGTTCAGCTCTCCTGCATTCATGCAAGAACTAAATTTCCAGAGTAATTAATGCATACCGCTCTTGCCATGTAATCACCCTTTCTACTCTGATTTCCAAACCCCAACATCTTGTTAGAGTTAGATGGAGCACTGAACCTGGAGTCAGGAAGACCTGAGTTCAAATCCTACTTCAGACACTAGCTGTGTGACCCTGGGCTAGTCACCTAGCCTCTGTCTGCCTCCTTGTCCTCAACAACCAAATGGTGTTGTTGTGAGGATCAACTGATATAATAAGTTGAGTCCTATCTATCATGGAGTACCTGGCATATAGCAGACACTTAAACAATGCTTGTTTCCTTCCTTCTTTGAGATAAAGAACTATCACTTACTGTCCACCCTCTTTTCCTGCTGCTTATAACACCCTATCTTGATGGGCAGCTTACTAACTCTAAGGAACTTCATCCAAGTAATTGTGACACATTGTGATCTATGTATTTGTATAATAGACTTAGATGTAAAAAAAGACTTGGAGGCCATCAAATCCATCCCACCTCTTGGAAATCATCTGCTCTGAAAAGAAAGTCCCAATATAATTTAAAATATTTGTAGAAACTTTTTTTTTTTGGTGTGTGCAGTAGCAAAGAATTGGAAATAAAGCTGATGCCCGTCAAGTGACTAAAGGCTAAACAAATTGAGGCACATGCAGGGAATAAAATATTGCTATGCTGGAAAGGAAAAAAAAATTAGTATGACTAGAGAGAAGCATTCAAAGATTAACATGAACTGATACAAAGTAAGCAGAACCAGGAGAATAAAGCATATAATGACTGCAATAATGTGAATGGAAAGAACTATCACAAAACAATTTTAAATGAATGTTGCAAATACTAAGATTCTCCCCTCCCCCCCCAAAAAAAGATATAAGAAAACATTTTCCCTTTCCCACTCCTTTGCAAAGTTCCATGGGTATGGAACATTGACATATTGTTAGATTGGGGGAAGGGGTATATTGATTGATTTTGAGGATTGTTTTTTGTTTGTTTCTTCCTCTTTTTTACTTTTTTCTTTTAAAAATTATTTGTTTTATAGGATGGTTCTCTGGAAAAGGATATAGGGAAGAGATAAAAGGAGAAATTTAGATGATATAAAAACAAAATCCCTAAAAAGTTATTTTGAAAAAAGGAAGAAATCATCTCATCTTATTTGCATCTAACACATTTACCGATGAGGTCACTAAAACCCAGATAGTCAAAATGAATTGCCCCAGGTCACATGGATAGTAAATGGAAGAGCTGGATTTTGATCTGTGGACTCCTAGAACCATCACTTTTTTTATCATGATAGATAGACTCCTGCTCCCTGGACCCTTCAGTGTTCTATTTGCATTCATGGGAATGTTGTTTTGTGTTTTCTTAAAGATTTCTTGCTTACATATGTTTGACACTGGCAACTATAAATTTTCCCTAGGTGGAAACATCTATTTTTTCTTCTGAAAATGTGTCTCCTCCTCTCCCTTCAACTTACCCCCAATATCTGATACAGTC
>CM053583.1:168766849-168776893 GCA_028627135.1 Pseudochirops cupreus | reverse complement strand
CAGGAGGACCTAAGTTAAAATCTGTCCTCAGACACATAATAGCTGTGTGACCCTCTAGACAAGTCATTCAACCTCTGCTTGCCTCAATTTCCTTATCTGTAAAACAGAGGTAATAGCATCTACCTCAAAGGGTTGTCGTCAGTATCAAAGGAGATAGTATTTGTAAAAAAGCTTAGCATAGTACATAATAGGTACTTTATAAATGCTTTTTCCCTTTTCCTTCCTCCTTTCCCTTTATGTATAAGCTCCTTGAAGACAAAGACAATCTTTATTTCTGCATTTATTTGTATTCCCAGCACTTAGCAAACTCCCTCATACATAATTACTGCTGATGACTTGATTGGACTGGACTTTTCCTCACTCTAGAACCCAGAAGGCAGCATGGAATCAAGGAATCCAATCAGACTCAGTCTGTGGAAGGTCTCTTTTCTAGGAAGAAATGGTATAAAAGTGTTGACTTAAGTTTTTGTTCTGTTAAAATGTCGTGTTCAATTCTTTGTGACCCCATTTGGGTTTTTATTTCAGGGTTTGGGTTTTGGTTTGGGGGGATTTTTTTTGGCAAAGATACTGGAGTGGTTTGTCATTTCCTTCTCCAGCTCATTTTATGGACAAGAAACAGGGCAAACAGTTAAAAAAATATATATGTGTGTGTATGTGTGTATATATATATATATATACACACACACACATATATGTATATGTATATGTATGTATATATAGTTATCATTATTTAGCATTTACATGCAACTGGGAAATAAGATATACAGGCACTGGGGTAGGGAGATCCATCTTGCCCTACCAGAAAGTCAGAGGAGTGATGGGGGAGGATATAGGAGAGAGCAGATTAGGGGAGGGGGTATACAGTGGGATTGCTGTTTTGGGGTGGTGGGTAGGGAAAAGATGGGGAGAAAATTTGTAACTCAAAATCTCATGGAAATGAATGATGTAAATTAAAAGTAAACAAAAGTTTTTTTTTTTTTTAAAACAGGCAAACAGGGTGAAGTGACTTTCCCAGGGTCACACAACCAGTAAATGTCTGAAGCCAGATTTAAATTCAGGAAGATGAATCTTAATGATTCTAAGCCCAGAACTCTATCTACTGCACCACCTAACTGCCCACTTTAAGTGCGCTCTGCAAATTGCCCCATATCTCCAGCCTTTTTCATGCCATGCCCCCTTTTTTCCCTACATTCACATCTCACTCCCACCAGAACTTTGGGCTCCACCCCTGAGACACCAGTTTCTATCACAATTTTTAGCCTTATTTTGCCCAGAACCAGAAAACCATCTTCATGCCATTCCCCATCTCTTGAAGTTCCAGCTACAAAGTTAAGGATGTCCAGGGATATTCAGTCAAACTGATGATGACAACATGCCCTGTACAATCTCTGCACAATAAAACAATATAATGCTTTCCACTTAGCAATATAATGATTCACTTGACTCACAATCCTACTCTCCAAACTTTTCCTTCTCACCACCATGTCAATGTGCAGGTACCCTTTCCAAATTCTCTTACCCTTCCCCCATTAGAATGTAAACTCCTTGAGGGCAAAGACAGTCTTGGTTGTTTGTATGTGTATCACCAGCATTTAACATAGTGCCTGGAATTTAGTAAAAGTTTAACAGATAATCTATCATCTATTTAACCTATCATCTATCTAATCCAACATCTATTATATATTTAAGCTATCTATCACTTATCTATCATCTACATCTATCTATCATGTAAGTCCAAGAAGGATAAACTATTAGAAGCCAAAGTGAACCCATGACCAACCTTTTACTATAATTCTTGAAATTTGACAGTTTCAGACCGTGGGCTTAAATACATTACCCAATTCTATTTTTTTCTACAACTTTTCCCAATTCTGTTTGGGATATCTTAAATTTTTTCCCCCATTTTCCACCCCAAGGAAAAGTTAAAAAAAAAAAAAAGGATAATGAGAGGGCTTACTTGTCCACAATAAAAATTAAAAGTTCAATGAATATATGGAATATCCATGTAAGAGTGTGAACCAGTACAGTCAATATGGTTAGGATTCCTAATGAAATTGATAAAGATCTTTCGTGCTAACTACCTTAGTGTTATTATTGCTCAAAGAAACCAAGTAGCCATGACTGCAGAATTCCAGTGACAAAAGATACTATCTACCTCCTTAGGAGAGATGGTGTATTGGGAGCCAGATGTTAGGTAGTTAGAGGAGAAGAGAGGCAGCAGGGTGGGACATTTGAGTCCCAAACTGCAGAGATTATAGGATTATGTACTGAGGAATCAGGAAGCTGGCTTTGACACCAGCTCTGGACACTGATAGGCTGATTCTAGTACTAAATGGAAAAGGAATAAAATATGCCAACATGTTATTGGTCCAGGAGGAGGACGTGACTCTGCAAAGTGGGAAATAACCATCTAGATCCCCAAAACAAAAAGTAGGGAAAGTCCACTGGATAGGGCAACTGGGTCTTTAATATGCCAAATCAGGATATTCTCAGACAGGTGGGAGGTGATTAAAGGGAGTGATTCATAGCTGATTGTTCCATTGTTAAAAGGATAAGGATTTATAGTTCCTAAAACCTAGTTCACTGACACTTTCTCTGATCATGTTTGATGGAGCAGGGACTGCTCTGTGGCATAAGAATAGAGTGGACTTCCTGAAATAGAATCAAGAAAACAGTCCAAATGCTACTTCAAATACTAAATATCGGAGTGTTCTTGGGTAAATCACTTAATCCCTTTGGACCTCAGCTTCCTCATCTGTAAGTTGGGGATAATTATGATACCTACCTCTAAGGGTCATTGCAAGAATCAAATGAGATAATATATGTAAAGGGTTTTGCAAATTTTAAAGTGCTATCTAAATGCTCCCTCTTTTTACCTCATGGGTTTATTTTGAAGATCTAATGAGATAAAAAGTGCTCTGCAAAATTTTGTGTTATATAAATACTAGCTATTATTATTACTGTCCTTACCAAAATAGTTTTTAGGTAAAATGACAACATCCTTCAACATTCAGCTTCACACCTCTCCAAACCCAAAATTAAAACAAGTCTGTAGTGCAGCAGTTCTCAACCTGTGGGCTATGTTCAATTTAAATACACCCTGCATATCAGATATTTACATTACGATTCATAACAGTAGCAAAATTACAGTTATGAAGTAGCAATGAAAATAATTTTATGGTTGGGGGTCACCACAACATGAGGAACTGTATTAAAGGGTCGCAGCATTAGGAAGGTTGAGAACCACTGCTATAGAGCTAATGAATGTATTCTGGCCAGTCACTATTTTAAAAAATTAAATTCTATTTTGTTAATTAACAGAAATGTATTTTCTTCCCATCCCATTATCCTCTCCTGTAAAGCCAAGTCTATGAAATATAGGTAGATGAACAGCTAAATTTGTTGACTTTACTGAGGGCTTTATCAAATATATCAACTCGATTAGAAGCTATCTCATGCCCATTTTGTAAATAACTTCCTACTTTCTATAAAATATTTAAAGGAGCATTTTCTTGTTAAAAAAAAGATTTTTCTTCATCCTTTACTATCTCATTCAAATATAGGCAAAGATTGATGTCTTTTCCTTTAACCATTCTATTACCTTCTAGGATGATTTCAAGACCATCCACGCCTTGGTTTTTTAGAGACCTGGAAAGATCTATATGAACTGATGCAGAGTAAAATGAGCAGGACCAGGAATACTAGTTATAGAAAAGCAACTATGCTTTTTTTTTTTAAGTCTTAGCAACTCCAATCAACATAATGGTCAACCAACCATGATTCTGGAGGATTCATGGGGCCATATGCCAAACATCTCCTAATATAATGGTGATGGACCCAGAGTATATATTGAGACATATTTTTTTGAACATGACCAACGTGGGAATTTGTTTTGTTTTGCTATGAATCCTTTATAACAAAGGATTTGGGTTTTCTCATTTTTTTTCAACGTGGAGAGAAGAAAGAAGGAGAAAATTGAAAAAAATAATATTCTTTTAAAAAGATTACCTATCCCTAATCTGCAACTCTGGACTTTTTCATTTAGTCTTCTTGTTGTGTGGTCTTCAGTTCTAAATTTTTTTGGTTTTCTGCATTTCATTTTCTTCAGCTAGTCTTTTAAAGCATTTTGTTTATTCTTTCTCTTCAGGTTTCCTTCCTTCCTAGAAAAAGACCAGTTATCCTACAAGACACTGGTTTGTCAAGGAAGATATAAGAGACACCATTTAGACAGACCAACCTTAAGCTACCCACCCAGAAAGATTCCACAGGACTGTTGTGAATGTCCAAGAAACAAATTCAGTTTTCCTCAAAAGTAACCAGTGATAAAAATGAACAAGTCAATATAACTAGTTATAGCACAAAGCTAAAATCTGATTAAAACGCTAACTTTCAGTTATCTGTAGCAATCAGAAAGAGGAATAGCAAAAATAAATAAATTAATAAAACCTATGAATCTTTCAATATTTAAAATACTTTTATTTAAAATTTTATTTAAATTTACACTTAAATTATTTAAAATGTATATTTTTCATTTAAAATTACAATTTAAACTTTCTAATTGACTAAATCTCATTCCAGAACTGCCAACAAGTGTCAAAATTGACTGGGTTACATTTCAATTCTCTTATTTTTCTTCTTTATTCACTCATGGAGGTAGAAATATACAGGGGGAGGAGGCAGAGTGACAAGGGAGAATGTGAAAGCATCTTCATAGGTCCCAAATTAAATAATAAGTCCCTAGGATGGTGACTTTAGCTGAAAGGCTTGTAGTTGTGGTCATAATAGACCACGTCCATTGTCTGACCCTTAGTACAATTTTTATTAGCTAGCCATAAAATGAAAAGTAAAGGTCCATTGTGAAACAGCTGGTACACATTTAACAAAACTAAGACAAGCTGGCACCACTGTAATTTATATGGTATTCAGCAGTGATCTTATGGTAGAGAACACAGCTAATAAAAACCTTAAGAAAAAGGAAAGAGTTATGAATTTAACATTACAGAAGAGAAATATAAGACATTTATATTTTGTATCCAGGAAAAATAATCCTATACCCGCAAAGACATTGTAGATGTTGCCCCTGACTTGACTGACTAATGTTAAGATTAACCCACATGATAGCAGATATGGAACAACGTTTACAGGTAATGACGAAAGGATACTATTCTATAGGGGAGGGAAGGTATATATATCTTGTAAATCAAGAAGACTTTCCTTACATCTAAACCATCTCTTTTACCATAATGTAATTCCGTTTCTTTTTGGTCTTTCTTCTATAGAGATTGAGAACACCTAAGCATCTTCCAGGTCATTTTTAAGAAAATGGAGAAGGGAAAAGGGAATGAACATGTATTAAGTACCTACTATATACCAGTCACTAGATAATTTACAAATATTATCTCATTTGATCTATTCCAAAACAGAAGTGAAATGAGCCCCTTAAGCTTCTCTTTTCTAAATTAAATAATTTTTGGTTGCTCTTTTTTTTTTCCTTGTAGAACTTGTATTTCATCCCTTTAAACAAATTAAATGTTCCTCTGTGGGCCCTTTTTAGAAGCTGGATCAGGGGTTATTAATCCTCAGATCCTATGAGGTCCATGAATAGATTTTAACATTCCATGAACTCAGATGGGGAAAAATCATAACTGTGTTTCAATAAAATTGGTATCTTTTGTGAATAATAATAAAGAATAATAATAAAGAAATAATAAAGAATTATTATTATTTTATGCATTAAAAAATTTTATCCTATGGAATCCATAACCTATCCCAGGCTTCCATGATACAAAAATAATAATAATAATAGAAAACAAACAAATAAATAACTCCTGCTCTGGGTCTTTCACTTCTCTATGAAAATGCAAAAATGAATAAAAGACTTGCCCCACAATTATCTTCCACAGCCCACAGAGGAGCGTTATCATTTCCTCTTGCTCATAGAAAGCTGTCCTTTTCCTGGGTTAAGCTAATTCTTCCACAAACTTAACTAGACACCTTTGAATGCCCCTAGGAAAAGGGGTTTGAACTCAAATGAAAGATGACAGATAAATCTCTAAGAACATTATAACACTAATCTCTCTATTAAGCATAGAAAAACTCTATAAACCACATGAGCTCATTTTGAAGAGGGTGCTATTTATCCCATGAACTAAGTGGTTTACCTGAGACAGGTCAATTCAGGATAGCCTTCCTTATACTTTAGTCATCTAGTATTGGGGACACAGGGCAGACTGTTGTGAGTAGGACATTTAAATCAAGTGTTTTTCAGGGTTCAACTTTACCTGGTAGTAAGCTGCACCAAAATAGTTCTTTTTAAAATTCTCTGATATTGAAGAAAATCTAGTTGAAAAGAAGCCTGTAAAAAAAAAAAAAAGCCTGCAAGAAACAATAACTACTATTCCAAATGAGTGGATTAGATTCAATACAGTGGTATATTGTGCAATCTATGTCTACACAAGGACTTAGTGTAGCAGATAGAGTACTGGCCTCAGAGCTAGGGAAATTGAGGTTCAAGGACCCCTATAACATCTACTAGAGAAAGAAACAGCAAACCTCTCCAGTACCTCTTCCAAGAACACTCCAAGTGAGGTCACAGAGAGTCAGATATGACTGAAAAACAATTTAACAACAACAACAAAATGATATCTACTGGCCATGTGACCCTACTCAAGTCATTTAACTTTTCAACGTTCTAGGTGACTCCTTAAGACTATACATTGCAGAGAAAGTACATTGGTAGAGGGAGTTTTCTGATCCAGAAATTCCCTTTATCATTGAAATTATAGGGCTAATGGCTAATGTGGGAATTTGGTTTGCTTCACTATGCATATTTGTAATGGGTTTTCTTTTTCTTGTCTTCTCAATGGGTGGAAAAGGGAGAGTTGAAAGGGAGAAAATTCAAAACTGAAAACAAAATAAGCTTGAATTAAAAAATAAAAGCCATAGTGTAGTCCCAGTCCCTTACAACCTATACATATAACATATATCCGATACATTTGACAAATTTTATTTAGATCCACCAAAATTCTCATAGACCGCCATTTTGTTATGAGGCAGCTGATTGATCCACACAACAAAAGGGAATCTTAAAGTCAACAAGACAGAAAGAGGTTGTGGTGGCCATTCACTCTTGTTTATACAACCACTCCGAAGAGTAGAGATTGCCCAGAAATCTGTTGGATACTTCAATGTCCTCTGGATCATCTGGCATTGAAAGATACTATTTTTTAAAGTGCTGCCTGGATATAGCCCAACCCCAACTCTTCCTTACCATACCCCATTTTCCATTATAGTATTATCTACAGGGGAAAGTCTTCAAAACAATGGTGTATCTTGAATAAAAGCAATCATAGTAATTAGTATTTGTGTAGTACTTTATGGTTTACAAAGCATTTTCTGTGTATTATCTCTTATTTGATCCTCACAACACTGTGAGGTATGTGCTATTTCTATCCCTGTTTTACAGATGAGGAAATTGAAGCTGAGAGAGATTAAGCGACTTACCAAGGGATGAATATATAGCCAATAAGTGTTTGAGGCCAGATTCTAACTCATCTCTTTTTGACTCCAAAGTCTTAGAAACCGTTTACTCATATACTAGATCTGGTTAAAATCAATCAACGGTTTTAGCAATGAAAGTGGAACATAGACAAATTTTATCTATAAAATGGTTAAATTCAGAGACTTCACTGTGTCCCCTACTCTAATGTAAGCACCCAGTGGAGCCGATACTGTTTTCTTTATGACTCTGTAGTCCCAGAGCCTAGCACTGTCTCTGACACACAGTAGGTATTTTTTAAAAATCCTTGATGACTGGTTGAAGGATACAAAAGACCAAGAATGTGGCAAAAGATGAAAAGGAGATTTACACATCCAAATTTAACAAGCCATTTTCTGTCTGCTTGGTTGGTGTAATATCTGTGAGCAAATTCAATGTTCTTTCAGTAATAACTCTCAATTGTGTACACACCTGTAAAGGGAAGCTGGGCTTGTTAGTTACCTCACTGGAGAGTTTTAAAATATTGACTTGTAATGATAATGCATTTTGGGGATCTTCGCCAATAGACCCTAGGAAAGCCAACCATTCTTCTTTCTGCTTTTATGGTCACCAGGTGTCCTAATTCATCAGCATATCAGTGAGTGGCAAGGGAATTGAACTATAGAAAGTGTTCTTTGAATGAAACATTTAGTTATATCCTACTGTTCCATATCTTGCTATATCTACTAATATCCAGGAAATAGTTTCTTTAAAGTACACACTCTCTTGTCATCTAAATTCCAAAATAGTTTCAAAAGAAAAACTGATGCAAAAAAGATTACAGCTATTTCTGATTTTAATTAGCCCATTGGATAGAATGGTTTGGGCCAATGGTAGTTTGGTTTGGATGACCTGTACCCCACCCCCAATGGCATCTTCAAACATAGTCAACTAAATATTAACCCTACTACAGCAATTAATGCTAGGTAAAGCTCAAAACAGGGAATTCATTTACAAAAAGGGTTTAGAAGCTTCCCAGACTTGTTCAAACTGGCAGGTAGCCTGAAATATAGACCTAGAGACTTGACTAAGGATGAATCACCACTCACAGGCAACAGTGCAAGGCCCTCAATAAAGAGGCAGACAAGTTTTCATAAAACTGGGCTCCTGGATGGAATGTCTTAGGAGTATGAAAGGGCACAAAAAGTGGAAAGAACCCAATTTGTAAGGATGTGTATTTTCATTGGCTATCTCCTTGCTTGAAATTCCCTCCCTCTTCATCTCTGTCTTCTGGTTCCCTTCAAGTTTTAGCTAGAATGCCACCTTCTACAAGAAAGCTTTCCTGGTTCTGTTAAATGCTGGTGCCTTCCTGCTGTTGATTATTTCCAATTATCCCACTTACCCATAGTCCTTTGCATGTTGCTCATTCCCTAGAATATGAACTCCTTGAGAGAAGGGCCTTTTTTTTTTTTAAATCTTTCTTTATAACCCCAGGGCTTAGTCCTATGCCTGTTTCATAGGAAGTATCTGCCACCTTGACTGTTGATTTGACATCAATAAGTAGGGTTTAAAGTTAAGAGGACAACAGTAACATGGAGCCATGGATCAGATCAAAGGGAGAGACAAGGAGTTAGAAAGACCTGGATTCAAGTCCTGCTTCTGCAACAAACTGGCTATGGAACCCTGGTCAATTCACTTAGCACCACCAGGGCAATTCTCTAAGACTATAAAGCTGCTGGGCAGGTATTGGTCTGCATTGGTAGAGGGATATTCCTCATTGGGAAGTCCCTATGTCACTAAAATTACAGGTCTACTTCCCTCACCCCCACCCCTCACTCAACCTCTACAAAAGGAATCTCAAAGTTAACACTATAGAGAGAGGTTTTGGTGGCCAGTCACTCTGGTTGTTCCAATCATTTAAAGTAGTAGAGATTACCCAATTATTTCAATGCCCTCTGACTTGTCTGGCATTATAAGAGATAGATAGATAGATAGATAGATAGATGGATGGATAGATGGATAGATGGTTAGATAGATACAGATAGATACGTATGTATAAATATTTTAAGTGCTACCTGGATAGAGCTCAACCCCAAACTTTTCCTCTTTCCTTCTCCATATTACATTTTCCATTATAGCATTATCTACAGGAAAAAATCTTCAAAGCAACCAAATGTTTTCCTGTGTCAGGGCATTCCTTGACTCAGAGTTAAAAGAATACTCCAACTTTCATTGTAGATGCCAACCAATTAATCTACAGAATTTATTAAGCACTTACTAATTATGTTCCAGGCTGTGTGTTAATCCCTGGAGATACAAACATTTGTTACTATTTGGTCATTTCAGTCATATCTGGTTCTTTGTGACCCCATTTGGGGTTTTCTTGGTAGGGATACTAGAGTGGTTTGCCATTTCCTTCTCCAGCTCATTTTGCAGATGAGAAACTGAGGTAAATAGGATTAAGTGACTTGCCCAGGGTCACACAGCTAGGAAGTGTCTGAGGCCAGATTTGAACCTATAAAGATGAGTCTTACTGGCTTCAGGCACTCTATCCAACTGCTGTAGCT
>CM053583.1:168708461-168766349 GCA_028627135.1 Pseudochirops cupreus | reverse complement strand
AAAAAAAAATAATGCTTGATAATTGAAAATAAATTTTTAAAAATATTTGCTAAATTTATTTGAGATTTTTGTTGTCCATTTGTCTCAGTCATGACCAACTCTTCATGAACCCAACTGGGGCTTTCTTGGCAAAGACAATGGAGTGGTTTGCCATTTCCTTCTCCAGCTAAGATGAGGAAACTGAGCCAAAGAAGGTTAAGTGACTTGCCCAGGGTCACACATCTAGTAAGAAGTCTGAGGTCACATTTGAACTCAGGTCTTCCTGACTCCAGGTCTAGCATTTTATCCACTATGCCACCTACCTGCTCTTTATTTGAGATAGTTATCTACTTTTTTAAAATTTCAATTAAAAGCATTTTAAAGATCAATATACATTGAATTATATATATACACATACATATATATATACATATATACACATATACATATATACATACACACATGTGTATATGTATATATATATATATATACATATATATATATATATGTATGGAAAATCTCAGTGATGGTGAATGGAACTAGAGAGGGAAGGAAATAAGCTTTTATATAGTGCCTAATATACACCAAGCTTTGTGCTAAACACTGTACAAACATTATTTCATTTTGATCCTCACAACAACCCTGGGAGAATAGAATTACAGGTGATGTTATTACCCTCGTTTAACAGTTGAGGAAACTGAGGCAAACAGAAGTTAAATGACTTGTCCAGAGTAACATAATTAGTAAGGGCATGAGGCTGGATCCAAGCTCTCATCTTCCTGATTCCAAATCCAGCACTCTATGCATCAGCCACCTGGCTGCACGATTTAATGATTACCTGTTTCTGCCTTTGTATTCCCAGAATTTACCACAATGCCTTGTTTATCTTTAGAGAGAGTAGCTACTTATTAAGGTTTTTTTTTTCTTCTATAATAATTTGGCAGGGATGCACTTGTGATTTTATTCATGTAGGAAACTTTAGGTGTGGAAACTCCATCCACCTAGGTTACACAATATGTGACTGTAAGCTCTCTAACTCCTAATCCAGTGTCCTTTTCTACCATATCACGCTATCTCTTTCCTTAACCTTATTAGATGGCAGCCAGCTGGTACATTAGACAGTGCTCAGTCCTTGGAGTCAGGAAGACCGAAATTCAAATTCTGCCTGAGACACTAGCTATATGACTCTGTGTAAGTCACTTAACTTGCTTCAGTTTCTTCAGCTGTGAAGTGGGGATAATAACAGCACCTGCCACCCAGGATTGCAGTGGGGATCAAATGCATTAACATCTGAAAGGTGCTTTGTAAGCCTCAAAGTGCTATATAAATGCTCATGAAGATGATGATGATGATGATGATGATGATACGACATGATTCTGCTGACACAACCTCTAATTAATTCAAATAGTAAGTCACCAATCTCTACCATTCATGACCGACTTAGTTTCCAACAGGTGCAGGGGAAATGCTTAAAACATATAGAAAATATGGACTTTGCTATCCAGGAGCTCGTGAGAAAAGAAGAAAGACTGAAATCAATTCCCCTCCTACTTCTTGTTTCCTTTCCAGAAGTTGAGAAGTTACCCTTTTTCACAGGAAGGTAACATGTAAATAGGAGGATATTTGGGATGGGAATTAGCCATAAACATTCTTAGAACTGCAAGGCACTTCAGAGGTCATTCATCTGTTCATTCACTATGCAAAGCATGAAAGTCAGATTATACTTCCTTATATTAAACCAAAGTTTGCTTTCCTATAACTTCTTCCTGTTAGTACTAGTTCATTAGATCATTGGATTGGAGGCCATCCAGTCCAGCCAGCTCATTTTACAAATGATGAAACTGAGATCCAGGAAGGTAAATAATCTGCCTAAGGTCACAAAAGTAATAAATAGTAGAGGTAGAATTCAAAACAAGTTGTCTGGTTTTAAATCTAAGGTTCATCCTTGGGCCATGCCTCTTCTGTTCTTTGGGGCCACATAGAATAAATCTCATCTCTTTTTCACATATTTGAAAATGCTATGTATTTGAAAGCATTCTCCATCTTCTCTCTTCTCTCTCCCAGAACCAATATCGCCAGGTTTCCTTTAATAAATCCCCATAGAGCATGCTTTCAGCATGCCACTCCAGTCCTTATTACCCTGGCTGCCCTCCTCTGGAGATCTAGCAAATGTTTTGGAAAGGAGGAAGAAAGCAAGGTACTAATGGACATTCTCAAAATTATGGAAAGGAAACCTTAATATTGTCGCCCATGGGTGTTTCAAAGTACTGCTTCCTAGATGGATAAGAATGGCTCTTCAGTACTGTGTGCCTGGCTGAGTTGATACAAGATACCCAGGATAGGAAAAACATTCTTCTACCTTTCTGCTTCAAGAGAAGAGACATGATTCCAGACCTTTTAAGGGGACAAATTTAGAGAAGAAAAAGACTTTGTGAAACAGAAAACATGTAGAGGAACCAGTGCATTAGTCTATAGGGAGCACATATGAGCTACCCATGTAGGTTATGTGTATGTATATGAATTGTCTAAAAGAGACTTGAAGGGAGGATTTGGTAGCCATCTTGAGAATAATGCCCACCTGTCTCCAAGGGAGACTTTAATTCTTGCTTAGAGGGTAGCAGGAACCGGGAGCCATGAGGAGGGCTGCTCTTCCCTCCTCAGAGAGTGGGTATCAAACTAGAATTATTTTTGTCTGCCTCCCCAGTATTGATAGTCTGGGGAAATTGTTTTTTCCTCTTAGGCTCAAATTGCTTTCCTCATCTCTGTCCCTTAAAGGGGAAGAGATGCCTCAAACTTATATATGTAGGCTTGGCTCTTTCTTCCAATAATATTAACAAAAAAGACCATTAAAATAATGAAGAGTAAATGAGCATATTTATCCAAATAGAGAAAAAACCAGAAATCAGAGAAGTAATACAGATTAGACTATACCACACCATGCATAGAGTGAATGAACTCTCCCACTGGAAGCAGTAAATCTTAGCTTAACTGATAGAGATTCCCAACTCATGCTAGGAGAAATGCCCCAAAGTCTCTAGGGAGGCAAGCTGGAGGTCAGGAACATGATGATGTCCTAGCTCCCCTACATGTCTTCAGTTTCCCAAAGTCTTTCTCATTCTCTCACTCTTCAGGAAGACTAGAAAGGCTTGAAACTGAAAATCAATACTCTTGAAGCAGGAAGGAAGAAGACCTCTCCTCTCACAAGTTCTCATGCTAATTCTTTCCCCAACACAGGCATGGAGTGCGTAATCACTCTCTACGCCAGTCTGGCATAATGCCCAAGCATCAGTACACAAAATAATTCTGGGCATTAACAGGTTACACTTACAGTATATAGAATACATTTCTATCTGATTGCATTCACTTGAAGACCTATGAGGCATCTGGCAATGTCCTAATACAGAATTTACAGAACACAAAGGCAGTTTTCCTCAGAAAAGTAAGATATAGAAGCATGATTCTAGGTCTCTGGAGGGATAGCTGAGTTTTCAGGCAAATGGATGGTATTTGCCAGTTATGTTGGACCTTTAAGGAAAGGTTACCTTTGAACTGAGATTTGAGTAGAAATGAAATAGCTTGGGAAGAATGGAGTGGGAAATTACTCCAAAGCATATGTACAAAAATATTTACAACAACACTTTTTGTTGTAGCAAAGAACTGGGAAGAAAGTTCATGCCCATTAATTAAAGAATGTCTGAATAGATTGTGGTATGTGAATGGAAAAGAATAGTGTTCTTTAGGAAAGGAAGCATATGGCAAATTTAGAGAAACACTGGAAGACTTGTATGAACTGTTGCAGAATGAAATGAGCAGAACTTGGAGAACAATTTACATAACGACCTCAGGAGTATTAAGGAAAGGCTTCAGAACTGATCAAAGCAGTGATTTCAGAGGGTTAGTGATGAAGTATGCTACTCACCTCTTGGCAGAAGAGTGATAAATTAGAGGTGCAGAGTGACACACAGTTCCAAACATGACTAATGTGTCGATTTGTTTTGTTTGACCATATTTATTCCTTATAAGGAAGAACTTTGAGGAGGATTATTTAGTGAGTAGTTGATAGAAATGAAAAATAAGAGAGTACCAATAAAACATTTTAATGTACATTAAAAGGGAAAAAGTACAACAGGCAAAAAAATGGAAAAATGGTGTGCTCTTTGTCCAATTTAATGCATCTACTTCTAAAATAATGTAGTAAAGTTCATTCTTTGTGACATGACTTAGTGTTCATTATATCTAACACTGTCAATACTTTTTCATACTAAACATATTTTCACATTAGTCATGTTGTAAAGAAGAATTATAACCAATGGAATGAACCACAAGAAAGAAAAAAACAAAAATGAGAGAGAGCAAATAGTATGCTTTGATCTGCATTCACATTCCATAATTCTCTCTCTGGATATGGATAGCATTTTCCATAATGAATCATTTGGAGTTGTCTTAGAACCTTGCATTGCTGAGAAGAGCCAAGTCTATCAAAGTTAGTCATCACGCAATATTGCTGTTACTGTGTACAATGTTCTTCTGGTTCTGCTCACTTCACTCAAGATCAGTTCATATAAGCCTTTCCAGGTTTTTCTGAAATCTGCCTGCTCGTCATTTCTTACAGCACAATAGTATTCCATCACATTCATATACCACAACTTGTTCAGGCATTCCCCAATTGATGGACATCCCCTCAATTTCCAAATTCTTTGCCACCACAGAAAGAGATGCTATAAATATTTTTGTACATGTAGGTCCTTTTCCCATTTGTATGATCTCTTTGGGATACAAGCCTAGAATTGGTATTGCTGGGTCAAAGGGTATGCACACTTTTAGAGCCCTTTGGGCATAGTTCCAAATTTCTCTCCAAAATGGTTGGTATTAACTCTTTTTTTGAAGAAAGTGTTCATGGCATAGAGGTGTGAAGTATTTATATCATGAACAGACAGAAAAAAACACTATGAACTTGGGAAAGCAGCTAGGTAGCATGCAGATAGAGGGCACAGAGTCAGAAAAACCTGAGTTCAAATACAGTCTCAACACTTAACAGCTGTGTGACCCTGGGCAAGTCCATTAATCCTGTTTGCCTCAGTTTCCTCATCTGTAAAATGACCTGGGAAGGAAATGGCAAACCACTCCAATATTATTGCAAAAAAAAAAACCAAAACCCAACAACCTCCAAATGGGATCACAAAGAATGAGATGTGAGTGAAATGACTGAACAACATCAACACAAAAATGGAAGTTACCAGCTGTCTGTGCACAGTCAGACCATCAATTTGACAGAGCTAAGATCAGAATTTACAATAAGATTTATAAGAAGAAAGACTAGGAATGAAGAAATGATATTACATACAATTAAGAAACTTTAACCCTGAATTATTTAAATGCTCTGTTGATAATAAAAAATCGGAAATAAACCAAAGAAATTACATTGACACCAACTATGATAATTTCATCAAAACTTAAACTGATCTAAGTTGAGTGACAAAACAAGGAGACCAAAAGAATCTTTAGTCAGCGTGCATTTGAAATACTTTCCAAATAAAGAGAAAAAGCTGTAAAAGGCAACACCAGGGCAAAATATGAACTCATATATAAAATCTTAACAGAGGATGATGGACAGTTATGAGAAGGGTCACATCCTAAATCAGAAAGATTAAATGGACAGTAAAACGAGTCTAAAGAAAACTTGGCAAGGCAACCACCTAAGCAAAGCCATCCCAAGGGCATGAAAGATGAAAATGGAAAGGCAACTACAAACAGAAAAAAAAATGGGAAAAGATTTGCAAAAACATTGCAACAACCTTTTTTTCCATCAGGGAGAGTGAAAACAATACACTTGATACTAACACCACAGCTCCTAAAGTGCTTTGCAGGAAAAAAAAGTAGGAATGGCACAAGAGAGAACAAGGACAGGAAAAATATCCTATTAGATCGAGAATATACAGAGAAGATCCAGGCTTAAGGGGATACAACTGTGAGGACATGGAGGGTCAGATTTATAAGGATCCTAAAGGGGGGCAAGGCATCAAAAGCTTGGAAAAAAATTTTGGATCTCATTGATACAAAAGGAAAAACAAAACAAAGCAAAACATTGAGAGAATGTGAACAAATACCAACCTGTGTGTCTACCATCCCATCTTTAGAAAATCTTTATGGAGTCATCTATACATAAATTGAGAACTTCCTTAATGAAGGTATGAGTAGGGAAGAAGCAGGCTTCCAAAAATAAACCTTCAACAATGGACCAAATCTTTACCATCTCACAAATGACTGAAAGATGTAGAGAACATAGGATGTAATTTTGCTTATTTATTCCAAATTTGCTTGCAGAGTATGAAAATAACATGATTTGAGAAAATAAAATTCCACTTTACAGGATTTTTTATAAAAAGAGTCATTCATATATCAAGATCTGGAAGACGTAACAACAAAAATAAAGTAACTGCTTCTTCTCTGTTTTGATTTCTCCCCCTGATAACCATAAACCAATTCACAAGGCTTTAGTCATCCTAGGAAATTCCAGGGGAGCTCATTGTTTGACTGCCTCGTCTCTGATCCAGTTGAGGAAGACAATCAGCACGAGAAATGGAAAGATGGTAGCCAGTGAATTTCAGACTCAAGAGAGTAAGAAAGGGCTTCCTTTTTAGAAACCAGAGAGGAGATAACTGGTGCCTTCCTCCTTGACTGTGATGATGAGAAGGGAAAACATCTCTGAAGCGGCACATCTAATCCAAACTTGATTCATTCTACATCATAGCAGAGTACCTGTCACAGCAACACCTCTGAAAACTATAGTCCTCACAATCTCTCTGGATGCAAGCACCAGGGACAAAAACAAGTCAATAGTACCAATGCAGCCCCACATTTTTCTCAATATGGAGACTGTAGTTAAATAGAGCAGCTAGTTGGTACAGTGGATGGAGCAGAGGGCCTGGAGTCAGGAAGACTCATCTTCCTGAGTTCAAAGCCTGCCTCAGACACTCATTAGTTGGGTGACCTGGGCAAGTCATTTAACCCTATTGGCCTCAGTTTCCTCATCTGTAAAGTGAGATGGAAAAGGAAATGGCAAACCATTCCAGTATCTTTGCCAAGAAAACCCAAATGGGTTCACAAAGAATCAGACATGACTGAGAAGACTGAACAACAACAACAAAGATAAATATTTTCTTTTGAAAGAAAAACCCTCACAGTTGACAGGATTCAGGAGAAGGTTTCATTCAGAAGATGATGTTTAAACTACGTCTAAAAGGAAATGAGGAATCCAGTGAGACAGTGCTAAGGAGGAAGTGCGCTCCAGGCATATTGGCAGCAAGCGCAAACACAAAAAAAATGGAAAATGGGAAATTGTGTGCAAAGAACAGAGACCGGTTTGGCTACGTCACAGAGTACCAGAGGGACAGGAATGTCAGTGAGGCTAGGAAGGAAGGTTGGGGCCAAGTTATATATAGGTCTTTAAAAACAAACAGAGGAGCTCTTTTGATCCAATAAGAAACAGGTAGTCAGTGGAGCTGAATGAATAAAGGAGTAGTGTATAGGATGGATTGGAGTAGTGAGGAATGAGAAGCAAACAGACCATTTAGGACATTATCAGTTAAGGTGTGATGAGGGCCTGAACTAAGTTAATAAATTGTGAGTGGAGAGGAGGGATCAGATAAGAGAAATGTTGTGAAGGTAGAAGCAGCAAAATCTGGCAACTGATTAGATTGACATGGATATATGAAATGAGTACAGCTAAATTAATACAAGCCCTTAAAATAAAAGTTAGTTAGGAGGATTTTGGAAGGTAAACTTCTAGTAGTCAGACAGAACATTAACATTAAGTGATACATCAGGCCTTCACAACCTGTGGCCCTCGGGCTGCTTGTGATACACCAAAGGATTACAGGCAGCCCTCAGAAAAATGTAGAGGAAAACATCCTCTGTACATCGAGGAAATCTTTTAGCTGGTTATAGGTTGTGTAGGCCTGTAATACATGCTTCTTGATCTCAGGATGAATTTAGTCTTCAACTTCTGGAGCAGAGGTCAAGATATTAAACATAGATTACAATAAATAATTTAACCTTTTTTAATCTTTCTATAAAAAATTGTTTTCACAAACATTGGGAAAAAGTTCTTTTATTCTTCTTTAAAAATTCAATATTTTGTTTTTCCCAGTTAGAAGTAAAAACAATTTTTAACATTTGCTTTTTAAAATCTGGAGTTCCAAATTTTCTCCCTTCTCCCCCTCCCTCTCACTGAGAAGACAATTGATTTGATATAGGCTATACATGCGCAGTCATGCAAAACGTACAGGAAATATTCTTCCATTGAAAACAATTCATATATCATTAGCAGTATGGCCTTTTAAGTATAAGTAAAAAATCTTTGCCTCACTCTTAATGGGATTTGTTCTTTTTTCTGTGTTTCTCAGTTGTGATCCTAGGAAGAACTATCTAAATTCATTAGCTGACATTACAAAGTGTAACTAGTAACTAGGTATATGCATTTCAAAATCTATATTACAAAACATAGCCACTGACTGATAATAGTGCATTCTGAATGCTGCCTCTTGCCAAGTATTTGAGATGTTGTTCATACTCAAAGAGGACCAACGACGTCACTATGCTGGGGTCAAGGTACAGTGGGTTTGACTGTGGCTGGTCAGTCCAATACGAATTCCAACCACAGATCAGGCACGAATAGTCCACTCAAACATTTGGGATGGAGATGCCTCTAGATTTGTTCATCATGAGATGGTGTTTGAAATAGTGGGTCCAAGAGGTCAGTATTATGACTGTTATAAAAAGACACAGATGAAATTATTTCATATATTTCTAGAACTTTCTGGGAAAAGACAAGGACCTAATTCAATTAACATAAAGAACAATGATTTAATGCTCATTCATGCAACTAATTCTATGGCTTTCAAGGGATCCAGGGCTGATTCTTCCCTGACTACATCCTCACTCATGCTAGAAAATCACCATGGTCTCAGGGTCTTAACCCCTTTGTGAGGCGGTACTCTGGGGGCACCTTGCTATAGATGGGATGGGCATTGACCTGGCCAAAGAAGCCTAAAATATCATCACAAGTCTGTCATGACAATGTTCTTCTCATTTTCTGGTCTGAAGTTTATAGACTCACAGAATGTCAGAGCTAGAAAGAGTCTTAGGGTGATGGTAGAGCCGGAACGAATCAGTCAATCTTGTTTTACAAAAGAGGGAATGGGGAAAACGACTCGGCCAATAGAGCGGAGCCCTGAAAGCCATTAAAAAAGGAATTCTAGCTGTCGCTATCTGTGTATCCTCCGTCACTCCACCTTAGCTGCCAGACACGTAAAGAAGGGGATTTGATTGTTTCTAATGCTCTCTTCCACCCACCCACCCCAAATCTTCATATATGCACATATTGCTTGAGATAGAAGGAAATGCTTTGAGGGTGTCCTCTAGTGCCAAATTGTTGAATTGAGTCATTATCACTTAGGAAAACCACAAGGCACCTAGACCTGGGAAACATGGAGGTAAGGAGGTGAGAAAAGGGTGGGAGGAATGGGAGAACAGCCCATGGGATACTATGGGAGACAGCAGGTCCTGGATAATGAGATTGATGATTTCAGAAGGATCAAAATGCCAATACACCACTCTGCCCTACCTGACAAGCCTCAGGCTAGCCGTAGAGATGGGAAGGCTTGGGAGAGGAAGAGACTAAACAGCCCAGGCTACAACAGTGAATTCCAATGCCATGGGTGCAACACCAGTAGCTGGGGCATGAGAACCAGGAATAAGGATGGATTAGGAGAAGTGTCAGTTGGGATGAAACAATAGAAGGACCTCTTCCTCATCTCTTTCCCCCACATTTAATCTCTCAGCCACCTTATCCTCCCTCTTTCATTAGTGCCCCATCTCTCCCTCCCTCAATTCCTGCTTCCATGACATTTTCCAGATTTGTTACTACTCCCTCTCGGATCGTATCAAAGGCTGTGGAAGACTGAGTTAAAGCAAGGCAGCACTGAGGAACTTTCTAGGTACCATCCTGTTCAGGATGAACTGACTAGACCTGTTCCTGGGCACCCCTTCTTCCATTACACTTTTTGCTTTATAACCAACCAATTCCCAAGCCCAGTCCCCGGTCTCTTTTTTTTCAGTCTTCTTTCTGACTAATATAAAAATGTTGTCCTTTAAAAATTTTGAAAAGTGGAATTGGCAGAGTAAGTCTAGAGATTGTAGGGAAAGGTACAAGACTGAGGAAGGGAAAGAAAAAGTCTAGTCATGCAGGGGTGGGGAACCTGTGGCCTCAAGGCCACATGTGGCCTTCTAGGTCCTCAGGCACAGCCTTTGACCGAATCCAAGTTTTACAGAATAAATCCTTTTATTAAGGCAATTTGTTCTGTGAAGGTTGGATTCAGACAAAGTGCCGCACTTGAGGACCTAGAGGGCCACGTGTGGTCTCAAGGCAGAAGGTTCCCCACCCCTGGCAGTGGAAGTGGTGTTGGTTCCATACAATACCAGATTTTCTTTTTTTGCTTTCTCTGGTGACAAATGACCTTTTGTTTGGTGGAACACAGAGCGTTTTACTTTTTTGTAGGTTTGTCTTTATATCACCTATAAGTCTCAGTGCATTACTCCCTACACCCTCCTCTCAGAGAGCTATCCCGTATAAGGAAGAATTAAAAAAGGGGAAAAAAATAATTCAGCAAAACTAACCAACATATCAAGAAAGTGTGTCATTATAGACAGTCATCCACACTCATTTATTTCTCCACCCCCTCTGCAAAGAAGCTGGGAAAGATAGTTGTTCAGAATTTTTCACTATAATTCCACAAAATTCAGTTGCAATATTTTGTGATTGTTGGTTGTAGCAATCTGTCAGTCTATATAGCTGTAGTCCTTGTTATGGTAGCTAGATGGTTCAATGGATAGAGTGCTGAGCCTAGAGTCAGGAAAACCTGAGTTCAAATCCAGTCTCAGATACTAGCTGTGTGACCTCAGGCAAGTCACTTAACCTCTGTTTGTCTTAATCTTTGATGTTAGTGTGGGTAGGAAGAATAGACCTTTGGCACTATTGCTATGTTTCTCTCCCTACCCAGAGGCTTACACGCTGGAGCCAGACTGAACTGCTTTCAATTGTTTTCGGTGTAAGCGTTTATACCTCAGAGCAAATGTCACAAATCAGAGCTTTGTTTATAGTTTTATTTATTGTCTAGACTTGAGAAAGTGATTAAGAAAATGTTAATAATGCAGATTAAACTTAAAATAGTGTTGTGCTCATTTTTACCCCAATTTTTAAACAGTTACCAGCATACCTCTGCTCATAACAGTCCTTGCCTTGACTACACCAGGAAAGAGGGTGAGAACTCAATTTGAACAGCTGGTACTTTTGAAAGACACACTTGTTTCTGACTTAATAGTCAATTAGAAGGCTTTTTTTTTCTTATACGAAAAGCCTAAAGCATGTAGAAAGGAAACAGAGATAGAAAACTTGCATATGCTCTGAATCAAGAGCAGGACCCCTCCATTCTATACCATCATGCATTTCCAGAAGGGGATTTCACAAGCATTCACATGGGTTGATCTTAGATAGAGTACCCTATACATATTCCCAAGACCAAGCCCTCATCAGTCAGTCCCAGTTACACATAGAATGTTGTGGTTCATCATGTTCAACTCTTGGTGACCCCATTTGGGGTCTTCTTGGCAGATACTGGAGTGTTTTCCCATTTCCTTCTCTAGCTCATTTTATAGAAGAGGAACCTGGGGTAAACAGGGTTAAGTGACTTGTCCAGGGTCACAAAGCTACTAAGTGTCTGAGGCTGGGTTTGAACTCAGAAGATGAGTCTTTCTGACTCCAAGCCTGGCCCTCTATCCACTGTGCCCCACATGTACACTACTCTTCTTCTAGATTATAAAGTCCATGAGGGCAGAATAAACCTTACCCAAACTTTGAAGCTCTCCAACTATCCACATTAAGCACTTAATGTTTGTGGAGAATCTGCTTTTCATTGGTTTTAAAGGAAGGCCATCAGCCAACCAAATGTAGCCCTCCTCTGTACTATCCTTGACAGTAACACATATCCCACCCAGCTAATGCTTGAGCCATTGGACAGAAGTCAGAAAATATTTTAGAAGCATTGGAAGGGAGAAAGAAGAGATCAAGTTAAAAGGGAGAAAAAATATTTCAGGGCTCTTCTTGTATTTCAGGGTTTTCCTTTCAGAGATTAATTGGGCTCCAACAGGTATATATATATATATATATATATATATATATATATATATATATATATATATATATATATATATATATATTCAAGGTGCGCACATGTGACTCTACCTGCTTTTAATCAGCAACTTCAAGAAAATCCAGTTCTCTCAGAAAGGGGGAAAAATAAACAGCTGAGCACTGTGAGTCATTGCCACTTCAAATATACTTTGAGTTGATTATTCCTCAATTAATCAAATAGCTGGTGTATCCCTAAAGTAGTATAAAGTGACACACTGTGTGAAATCAATTTTCCTATCCAAAATCATTAAGTCCAGTCGCCTGTGACTACATCCCTGCTAATTCTGGTACCCATCCTTTCATCCCCCATTAACTCTGGTGCGCCTAACAGGCTGTCAAGAATAATTTCCCAGAACGTAAATAATTCAGAAATTAAAAATTAATAAATAATAACAGAGAGCTACTGGGAAATAGAGTGGGTCAATTAGTAAGCTCTGCATTCTGTTTCTTCACAGCGGGGAGGGTGGGGGTGGGCAGCCACATTCGTTACTTGAATCTTCCCTCCTATTCCTAGGTCTGATTTACGGCTCTTCATTACAGGATCCAGTCAGACACAATTACCTCCATCACTATCTCAGTTCCTAACTTCAAAGAAACCAGGGTTTTCTTGTCTGCTTTTTTTTTCCTTGCAGCAGCCTCAGCTTGACGTCCCTGGAATTTCTTCCACGCAGACTAATTAATAAGACTTCGACTTATCATATTCACTTTTCTTCTTTGATGTCCTACCTTAGTCAATCATCCCATTTAATTAGAATTTCAATGATAACTGTACTTATCTTGTGGCTAGATGTAAATTAAAATAATAGGATTTTAATTCTCTTTCTTATGGGGTTATGACATTTTGAAAGAAAAGTTTCAAGACCAACATGATGTTATTGAGCTTTCTATATGGGGAAGCATTCTATAAAAAATATTCTCCCCCTTGCTACAAAATACTTTTGCTGTTAAATAGATGTTACTCAAAGAACTGGACATTGAGAGGATGTCCATCAATTGGGGAATGGCTGGACAAGTTGTAGTATATGATTGTGAGAGAACACTATTGTGCCATAAAAAATGATGAGCTGGGATGCTTTTAGAAAAACCTGGGAAGACTTATATGAACTCACAGAAGTGAAGTAAACAGAACCAGGAGAACATTGTATACAGTAACAGCAACATTGTAATGACAATCAACTGTGAATGACTTAACTATTCTCAGCAATACAATGATTCAAGACAATTCCAAAGGAACCATGATGAAAAATGCTATCCACCTCCAGAGAGAGAACTAATGGAGTCTGGATGCAGATTGCAATATATTTTTAAACTTTCTTTATTTTTCTTTTGTTTTGGTTGTGTTTTCTCTTGTAACATGGCTAATATGGAAATATGTTTTTCATGACTTCACATGTATAATCGATATCAAATTGCTTACCTTCTCAAGTTGATGGAAGGGGCAGGAAGGAAGGAGAGAATTTGGAACTTAAATTTTTAAAAAATTATTGCTAAAATTTTTTACATGTAATTGGGAAATATTTTTAAAATAATTTAAAATAATTTTCCCCATTGAAGTAAGAATCAATAACATTTCCCTTTAACATCATTTCTAGGGAAAAGCTTCACTGAGGTTGTTGTTACTGGTGTCATTTTAGCCACATCTGACTTCATGACCCCATTTAGGGTTTTCTTGGCAAAGATATTAAAGTGCTTTGCCATTTCCTTCTCTAGCTCATTTTACAAATGAGGAAATGGAAGCAAATCAGATTAAGTGACTTGTCCAGGATCATACAGCTGGCAAATGTCTGAGGTCACATTTGAACTCAGGTCTTCTTGACTCCAGGCCCATCCTTTGTACCGCCTAGCTGCCACCTTCACTGAGGGAAATGGATATAAATAAAGGTGTGGGTGAGGGGTTATGGTGAGTGGCAGTTTCTATAGCAGAGAGTGAGTGAGGCTGGTCTGAGAGTCAAGACCATTTCCATTCAAAAACTACTTCCAACAGTCATGGGCTATGTAACCCTCTGTAAATCATTTAACTTCTGTGTCCCAGGCAACTCTCTAAGACTATTAAATTTCAGAATAGTAGCTGATCTAAATTAGTGGAAGAAGTTCCCTTACCTAGGAGTTCCCTATAGCAAGAAAAATGACAATTGAGATAATAAATTTAAAAAAACCCAAAAGAGCCCAAGCAGACTTACAAGGATGCTTCTCAGGCAGAACAGGAAGATGGAAGAAGAATTCTCTGTCAATCAAACTCATAATCTCTCTTTCCCTCTGGCTGCCATTAGCTGAAGAATCCTCACATAGTCAATGCAGGTCCCTGTCACTAGAGATCTGTGGGGTCAGGGATAGGTGTCCCATTGGCTAAAGATTGCTGGTTGGAGAGTTGTACTGGGAAACTGCAGAACTAAGTTTCCATACTTCTCCTAGGATGGTGCACCACCCAATTGGCCCATTCAAACATTCTCTTTGAGAATATTCTGTCACCGTTCCTCTCTTTGAGAATGAAAGACAAAAAACAACATTCTGAGAATAGCCTTATGAGGGCAATACAAGGCAAGGGTGACAGAATGCCTGAATTGGCCAAAACGAAGACATGAACGTTAGAAACAATAAAAGGTATGTAATAAGAATTGAATCTATTACAGGCTGAGTAAGTTTAACTGCCTCATGAAGTGAGTGTGAGAGAGGAGTAGAGGAAGAGAAGGTAACCATTGCTAGACCTCTCCAAAAAAAAATTTAGTTTAATTTTTTTTTCAATTAACAAGCTTTTATTTTCTCTCCCTCCTACCTCTTCTTCCCCACCTCCATTAAAAAAAAAGGAAAATTCACACCTTTGTAACAGATACACATTGCCAAGCAAAATAAATTCCCATACATGTCCAACAATATACTGTCTTATTCTGTACCCTGCGTCTATTGCCTCTCTATTGGGAGATGAGTGGTATGTTTTATCATCAGTCTCCTGGAATCTCAGTTTAGCCATTTCAGTGATCAGAGTTTTCAGTTTTCCAAAGTTCTGGTTTTTAACAGAGTTGTCATTGTATACCTTGGTTATTGGAATTAATTGTTTTTCTAGTTCTTTCAACTTCTCTTCATCCCTCTTATCAAGTGATTTGGTGTTTAGTCATTTTTCAGTCATGTTCGATTCTATGATCCCATTTGGGGTTTTCTTGGCAAAGGTACTGGAATGGTTTGCCATTTCCTTCTCCAGCGCATTTGACAGATGAGGAAACTGAGGCAAAGAGGGTTAAATGATTTGGCTGGGGTCACACAGCAAGCAAGTGTATGGGGTTGGTCCAGGGTCACACAGCTAGTGTGTCTGAGGCCAGATTTGAACTCAGGAAGACTCCAGGCTTGGCATTCTATCTATTGTGCCACCAGTTGCCCCTTATCAAGTGATGGGGGGTAGGTAAGCAGGTGGATGGGAAGGAAAGCTCCAACAGATTTAGAATGGGAAGGAACCTTAGATGCCACTAAGTCCAGCTTCCTCATTTTACAGATGTACAGGGAGGCACAGGGAAGTTATATGGTTAAGGTTATCCAGCTAGTTAATTTCCTGAAGTGGAATCTGAACCCAGGTGGTCCTGATGCCAGGTCCAGTGCCCTGTCCACAACTCAGTACTGGTTCAAATAGGGGACAGAACAAAATGGACTGAATGGTAGGAGAAGGAGCTAAGGAGAAATGTGTGTAACTGATGTAGGAATCATCTTCCCCTCTGCAAAGCAAATATGATATTAGAGGTAATGGCAGCCATACATCTTCAGGTGGGAGCAAATGAAGGTCATCTTGTGTGCCTCACTGCCCACTCCTGCCTCTACTACACTCCACACTATAATGTGTCCACAATAGGATGTGTCTCTCTCTGGGTGACACATTTGCCCCCTGTCTTCTGCTGATCTGTATGCCCTCTTGCCTAGATGGGGGTTCCCTCTCAAGCATCCCATCTAGAACACTGCCCTACACATATCTCAGGGAGCATAAACCCAAGCCTGCTCCTATTCTTAATTACAACATAATTTGATATTTAACATTTTAGTGGAACAGCAGAGCATTCTAGCAAACATCAGAATTTTCTCACGGAATCCCCATTCCCATAACTCAGATGGAATATCTGTGCTCTATACAACAGTTTTGGAAAATGTAATTTTTTGACCTTTAAAAATAGCAACCATTAGGGTTCGTAATACTTCCTTGGGCCTGTTAATACATCACAAGGTAGTAATTTTTTCCCTTTTTTTGCTCATTCCCAGAGCTTCCTTTTTAAATCCTCTGATGAGGGTTAATAACATACAGTAGTTTTGTTTCAATTAATAAAACATTAATTTTATTTCCACAATTTCCTTCTCCATAGTGTGAAACTTTGAATGAAATTCTCAAACATTAGCTTTGCCAAAAGTTACCTCTAACAAAGATTCTCTTTGATGAATTGACTATTACTTATTCAATATCTGGAGATATTGGCCTCCCAGACCCTTGCATAGTGATTTACACCTCTGTTATGCACATATCATAATACATTTGGTATCATTATATTTATGTGTTTATTGACCTAAATTATAAACTCCACTAG
Organism: Pseudochirops cupreus; assembly: GCA_028627135.1. Lineage (NCBI taxonomy): Eukaryota > Metazoa > Chordata > Mammalia > Diprotodontia > Pseudocheiridae > Pseudochirops > Pseudochirops cupreus. The sequence continues at coordinate 168,749,564 of CM053583.1, read as the reverse complement.
GACAGGTACCTTGTACTCCAACATCTCGTATTATACTCTGCCCATAGAAGGTCCTTTTTAAATTGAACACGTCCAATTTTTGTTTTTATTCACAATGTCCCTGTTCACTTGTGGGTGAATTCAAAAGTAGGCATGCAGTGATAGTACAATGCTATCAGCCGTCAAATTGATATTTCTAAAACACAGATACGATGCAGTCACACAAACAAAAAATCTTTTAATGGCTCCCTTATCACCCCCCCAGGATAATATACAAAATCTTCAGTGTGGCATTTAATACCTTCCATAATCTGCCTCCCATCTACCTTTCTTGTCTTGGGACCATTTCCAGTCATCCTGATCTATATCTTGCCACTGGACCCAGATGGCTCCAGAGGAGAAAGTGAGGCTGGTGACTTTGCACAGTGCTGCCTCACTTAAATCGAATTCACTTGCATGTCATGGCATTACCTGATGTCAAGGTCCTCTTCAAGGATGAAGGACAAATAACAACCTTTCTTGTCTTATTTCATGTTACTCATCCTCAAACACCTTCCATTCCAGTCGAGCTTGTCTGCTCACCATTCTCCATACTTGACATTCCATCTCCTCCCTCTCCATCTTTGCTCAGATGGTCCCCCACGTTTGAGCTGCCTGCCATTCTCACCTCTGCCTCATAGAATCATGTTGTTGTTAAGTCATTTTTTCAATAGTGTTCAACTCTTTGTGACCCCATTTTGGGTTTTCTTGGCAAAGATACTGGAGTGGTTTGTCATTTCCTTCTCTTGCTCATTTTAGAGATATGGAAATGGAGGCAGACAGAGTTTAAGTGACTTGCCCAGGGTCTCACAGCTAGTAAGTGTGGGAGGCCAGATTTGAACTCATGAAGATGAGCCTTCCCAACTCCAAGACTGGCATTCTACCCACTGTGCCACCTAGGTGCCCCCATGGAATCATTAGCTTCCTTCAAAACACAACTTTGATTGCATCTCCCAGAAAAGGGAGGCCTTTTCTGTCCTTTGGGTTATTAGCACCCTTCCTGTCTCAAGATTCTTTTGTAATTTTTAACTTATGCCTAGGTTGTAGCCCCCCAATAGAATGTAAGCTCCAGGAGAGCAGAGTCTGTTACTGTTTCTGTATCCCTAGCTCTGTAGCTGGTACATCGTTGCTCCTTTAAAAATGTTTGTTGAATTGGACTGAATCAGCATTTAAAAAATTGTCATTGAACACCAGGCTTAGGTCTGGCTGTCAGGGTCAGTAGATGCATATCAACTCTGCATGGCCAAGATAGACTTGAAAACAATATTACTCTCAGTATTAGCTAAGCGCGTCTTGTTGCTAGCATAGTCTTCGGAACCTAAACTAGCCCCAATTAATTTTCTGGGTTTCCTCTTGGCTAAATCAGTTGAATAACTCCTGGTTTGACCTGTCTTAGTCCATGACCCCTGTGTTCTTCCCTCTCCTGCATATGGAGGGGGTTTCTTGGCAAGGATACTGGAGTGGTTTGCCATTTCCTTCTCCAGGGGATGAAGACAAACAGGGTTAGGTGACTTGCCCAGGGTCACCCAGCTTGTCAGTGTCTGACACCAGATTTGAGCTCATGAAGATGAGTCTTCACGACTCCAGACCACTTAGCTGCCCATGATCTGTGAACGTTTTGTTTCTTTAGGAGAACAAAAGCTGCTTGAGCAAAAGCAGGTTATAATTTGCCCTTAACAACATAACTTAAAAAAAGCAAACCTATCAAATAATATATGACGAGTGTGTGTGTGTGTATACACACATATATATTTAAGTATATATATATATATGTGTATATATATATATGTATATATATCTATATATATACACACACATATATATACTTATAAGGGGAAAAACAGGGAACTAGTTTAGCAGTCTGGAGACTTGGGTTCAAATCTTGCTTCTGACACTAACTGTAAAATCTTGGGTAAATCATTCAGCCTCCTACTCCTCAGTTTCCTCATTAGTAAAAGGACTCAATTTCTAAGTTCTTATAGGTCAAAAAGCCTATGATACACATACTGGAGGCATTCAGTTATATCGGTTGTCTCTGATATTCCTCCCACCCCATATTTTCTTTCTCCAAACTTCTCAATGATTGTTGCAAGTTGGGACTGAATTCATTTTCACAGAACTTTAGAGTCTAAATGGACCCCAGGGATTATCTGTTTCAGAGGTTCTTAACCTGGAGTCCATACATTTTTTAAAACAAATATTTTGATAGCTATATACAAATATAATTCATTCCTTCCACAATCCTATTTTGTTTTACGCATTTAAAAATATTATTCTGAGGTCTACAGGCTTCACCAGAGTGACAAAGGGGCACAAGAAAGGCTGAGCTATTTGAACCTTTCCATTTTCCAGGTGAAAAAACTGAGGGTCATTGCCTGCCCTGGATCGCTTGCTCTTTCTATTCACGGGGTTGGGCAATTGAGCATTCAAGTTTTATGGGGAGTTGTGATCAAATCCCTCTTCAAGCTGTGTAAACCTGGGCAAGTCACCTGTTTGCCTCAGTTTCCTCATCTGTAAAATGAAGATAATAATTGGATTATTGTAAATATACAATGAGTTATTTTTAAAGGATTTTATAAATGCTTATCATCATTATCTAAAGATGGAAGAAACCTCAGACGTCATTTAGTCCAATCCCAAACCCCCATTTTACAAAAGAGGAATCTGAAGCCCAGAGAGATTAAGAAACTTGTCCAACGTCACACAGCTAGCTAGCTTCAGAACTTGAACTCAGAGCCGTAGCACATACTTCATGATTATGGCTAGCAGACGGATGGCTGAGCTCTTGGGGAAGTGCTGTCAATACTATGGGGATCTGGTAGAACCCTGGCTCGGTTTCTCTTAAGTTTCAAGTTTGCGTTTCTCTCTCGAATACATTCAGTTCATCAGTACCCGTAGGCAGGTGCCGTACAACATGGCTGCACCCATTCTGGCCCCTCCCCTTTCCTGACGACACTTCCGTTCTCGGGAAGGAGGAGGAAGATCCCGTGACGTCACTATTTGAACTCTGAACTCGGACGCACTTCCTTTTCCCTCTTCCGGTTACCGACCTGACAGGTGTGGTGGCTCCTCGGTTCTCCGCCTTTCGTCCGTCTTCACAATCCACCGCCATCCGGTAGGCGGATGGGGCCGGGGTCGCCTGGGATGGACCTCCCTCGGGGGTCGAGACTCCGACGAGCGCGGACGGCGGCATGGATCGCGGGCGGCTTCCTCCTTTCGGCTTCTGAGCCCCGGCGTCTGCCGGCGTCTTCCAGCGTCCGGAGCGGAGCTCCCCGGGAGGGTGACGCCGGGGCCGGAGCCTTGGGCCCGTGGGGACGGGGTGGGGAGAGGGTGCCCTGCACGTTCTTTCCATGCTCTTCGTTCCGAGAACTCGCCTTTGGGCCCGTGGCTCGGTTTTCACACGTTGATGTTTCGGGGGCCGGGGAGGGGGCATTCATGTAAAAAACTACCCTAGACTGGCCTTTTCTTGCGCTGCTTCAGCTAAATTGGAAAACTCAGGGGAGTGGAAGAGGAAAAGCTAAAATCGCCCGCCTGAATGAACTAAGGAACGTTTAAAAAAGCACCAAAAACGTCATTTAGCCTTTGCGGTTTCTGAGTCATTTGTGCAGAAGCACGCTTAGCATCCCGCAGCCCCGCCGGAGCCCCATTCCTCCGGTTTAGTAGCTGGAGACGAGGCCCAGAGAGCTTGAGGGGTTGACCCCGCGGCTGTGGCCGTTTTCACTGGACCTTGCAAGTTTGCATTGGGAAAAAGCAAGGGGCCGCTGAGGCAGAGCTGCTGGGACCCACGTTTCACTGAATCCTGGCTACAGGAGCGGCCTGCATTCTAACAAGCTTATTCGGTTGTTAGATTTTAAACTTGAAACGTCACACTTGAGTCTGGCAAGGGAAGGTGGTTTCTCTAGGCTCCTCTGGTCAAGCTCCCCACTTTTCTGCTGGGAGGTCCCTTTTTAGTGCCAGTGGGGTAAACATCAGCTCCTGCTCTGTGAAGGGCATGTTCTTTCTCTTCCTCAGATCGAAGCAAGAAATTTAAACTATCAAGAACATAAAAAGAAAGTGTTGTTACAGATTATCTTTGATTTATTCCATAGAATAGTGCTGGGTTTAGATTTTAGGACTTGAGTTTGATACCCAGCTCTGCCGCTTAGTGTGAATCCTTCAGTTTCTAATCTGCTAAATGAGGGATCTCCTAGGATCTAACCCTAAATTTGTGATCTTGGAAGACCTAATAGAATTCCTTAATAAACAGTTTTTAGTGTGGCTTATCAGTTGTAAAGTTGAGATTTTTGTTAAATAATGTGATGTCGTGATAAAGTTGAAAAGTAATTGATGTTAGATTTTTTTTTTTGCTTTTTGTAGTGGCAGTTGGGGTTAAGTGACTTGCCCAAGGTCAGAGGGCTAGTAAGTGTTTAGTGTCTGAGGTCACATTTGAACTCAGGTCCTCCTGACCCCCCCCAATGTTAGATTTTTAAAAATAAATAGAAAATGGAAGTGTTTTGTATGACTTCCTATGATAAAGTCAAAGAGTATGTACCTTGCTTTCTCAAAGAGGAGGGAGAGAAAATTTCAATTTTTTTTAAATGATAAGAAGTAATTGATGTCATAATCTAAGAATTTGACTAATATTACTACTTTTTATTTAGAAATTAAAAATGGTTCAGCGTCTGACATACCGCCGAAGGCTATCCTACAATACAGCTTCCAACAAAACTCGGCTGTAAGTATTTGTTTCTAAATTTGTTATAAATATTATTGTAACTTCTTGAAATTTTTTTACTAATTCTTGCCTCTTTTTGATACAGGTCACGAACCCCAGGTAACAGAATTGTATACCTTTATACTAAGAAAGTTGGAAAAGCACCAAAATCAGCCTGTGGTGTGTGCCCAGGAAGACTTCGAGGTGTAAGTTCTTATATTTATTTTTTCTGTGATCAGCTTGTCAAGTCAGTGTTTGTAGTTTTGGAGGCTGCCTCTAATTAATTTTATAATAGAATATAAGTTCCTTGAGGGTAGCCAGTGTTTTGTTTTCCTGCCTTCACATCCCCAGCACAGAACATGGCACCTGCCATATAATAGGTTGGGGGGGTAGGGGTGAGGAATTAATACATACTCTCTTATTTGAAAATGAATTTCTCCAGTGGCTTTTGACATCTGAGATTTGTAAAGGGGTGGGAAGAATATTCTGTTAAGAAGATAGCGATGTGATGTGAGGCCAACACTAATTCATGTAGTGGCATAATCATAAAAATGTAAACACCATCTAAAATTTTTTAAAGGCATATTTTAATATAAAATCTGTGCTACTTTTTATACAGGTTCGTGCAGTGAGACCTAAAGTTCTTATGAGGCTATCAAAGACAAAAAAGCATGTCAGCAGGGCTTATGGGGGCTCCATGTGTGCTAAATGTGTCCGTGACAGGTAAGTAACTTTTAAAGCCAACTTTTCAAAATGTGGGTAGGGCAGAGAAGGGATAGCCAGTGGTTATATAGAATGTCATTAGTACTGAAAACTGATTTTAAATGGAAGTTAAATGTTTATTTACATTTTTGCCAGATTTTAGGGTAAACAGGCCAGCCTTTATAAGCTTTTGGGGGGCATGGGTGGGTAAAAAGGAAATCTTGTCATTTATTTCAATGTTACCCATTAGTAACTAGATTGATTAAAAGACTAAATTTGAAGTTCTATGCATTGTAGAAAGCATCTTAATTTAAGTCCTTGGTTTTGTGGGTATGAGCACTAAGGCACAAACAGCTAAATGCTCAGTCTGATGACCTTTTAGAAATCCTCATCTTCCTTGATCTCTCCAGAGATTTTTGACACTGCTAACCACCCTAAGGTCCACATCCATGCTTGTCCTCTCATTGCTATCTGTGCCCTATTCCTGGAGTGTGGGCATTGATTTTTCCGGTGGTTCTCTCTTGGGCCTTCTTCCTTTTTTTATCACCCTGGTTACCTTATCAGCTCTTTACGCAGGTGACTGCCAGAATCCATTTTTCCATCCCTAGACTCTGGTCCTTCATTACCAACTGCTTTAAAGTATGTAGGGTGAGAGTAGGGAGGGATGGAAACCAGCCTCCAGAGAAGGAGCCTCTTAATTTTAGTTTTTCTGCCTCACAGCTGCACAAATCTTCCTGAAGCACAGGACTAATCCTGTTACTCTCCTGCTCTAGAATCTTATCTTCTAAGATTCCTTGATAAATCTTGATAAAGAACAGACTTATAGCTTGGCACTTAATTATAGTCTGCCTTCAACCTACTTTTCCAGATTTATTTCATGTAAGCTCTAGTAGGACAGTGGTTATTCCTAACAGGTGGCATTTTAGCTTCTTTCAAGCTCAGGTGCCATTTCCTTCTTCTGATTCACATTGTTTTCATTCTTTTTTTTTTTTTTGAAGCAAGGAAAGCAAGGCAATTGGGGTTAAGTGACTTGCCGAATCATTATTCTTATTCTTGATAAAACCTGCTTATTTGTTTTATGTCCTGTAACATGATGGAGATATGGTCCTTGGGATCTGTGTTCAGGTCCTTCTTCTTAAGGTGCCTAATACTTAAGTTCCTGACTTAAAAGACTTCTCTCTGTAAAGCTGTCATTTGATAGTTGCACCTAAATCCTTGGCTCTTTTCCATGGGTTCACAGTTTTCTAACTTAAGAGAAGTCTGAGTCCTAACTACCTGGGTATACAGGGGTGAAACTAAGGCCCAGGACAGCTAAATGGTGCACTGAATAAAGCTGGGCCTGGAGTCAGGAGTTCAAATGTGCCCTCAGACACTGACTTGTTCTGTGACTTTGGGTAAGCCACTTACCTTCTATTTGCCTCAATTCTTCATCTGTTGAATGGGGACACACTAGAGAAAGAAATGGCAAATCACTCCAGGATCTCCACCAAGAGAACTCTGTGGACAAAGTCCAACACAACTGAACAGCTAAGCAGTAACAACAACAACAAATTTAAGGCCCAGTGAGGTTTAGTGACTGGTTTAAGCTCTAGTAGAGATTAGGATTTAGCCCTGATTCCTTTTACTCCCAAACTAGTGCTTGGAGTCTGGATGGAGTCTGTGATGGAAGGGCCTGTGGCCTCCATGCTGGGTTGCCAATATAACCCAGCTCAATTTTTGCTCTTTGGAGGACGAACACATTGTGAGTGACCACAAACTTGGGCCACTAGGCTGTTGGAGAAGGAGCAGCCTCTTAACCAGCTTCACGCACATCTGACCTTAGCCCAGGTTTCTGCAAATTTAAAATTACCTCATTTTACCAGTTACTCATTGGAAGCCTTAGTGATTAAAAGAATTGTATTCATGTTTGAAATGTTTAAAAAATAGGCTTCTTTAGAGCATCCTTAAAGTATTTGGGGATAACTTTGAAATTGAATGTTCAGATCTTGATATGGAACCTAGTAGCTTCCTCCTTTTTTGAACCCTGGGGTGAGATTAGCTTCCTTCTCTTCCTTTTTTCACTTGATTACAATTCTTCTTGGTAGCAAACTTTTTTGGGGGGGTTGGCATCCTGTGGCTCTTTTGGATATTGGATTATTTGAAAATGGTTGGATTTGCTTTGGGACTTCAATTAAAACAATGGACTCTTAGTGTGGCATGATTGGAAAAAGCACTGGGTTTGGAGTAAGATGATTTGGATTTAAATTCTTATCCTCTCTGGGCATCAGTTTTTCATCTATAACAGGAGAAGGTTGAATTAAAATGATCTTACCTACCTCTGTATAGTAGTGTATAGGCAGAAAGTGGGATGGTCCTCCTGGGACTACAGAGGCATCCATATGAAATAGCTTTTTAAAAGCACCAAGCCTTAACTTAACTTGTGATAATTACCTAGCAAGCCTTTGGTGACAGGGGAGTGACTTTCCCCTAAGGCAGGGTTTCTTAACATTTCTTGTGTCTTGGTCCCTTGGCAGTCTGGTGAAACCTAAGGACCCTCAATGATGATTTTAAATGCATAAGATTTCAAAAGAAATCAAGTAGACTATTTAAAATAACTAAACAGTACAAGGTTGGAATATTGCCATGGTGCAGGGAATGATGAGTTGGTAAATTTAGACAAACAAGGAAGGACTTGGGCTTATGAAGGAAGAAGTTATCCACCTTCAAAGAGACAGCACCAGTGCAGCAGTCTTATACATAGATGTATATGAATGTATGTATATGCATAAGATTATAGATATTTATTTGTGTGTAGCCTCAGGGGAGGTGGGTGGGGGGAGTAAAAAAGGGCAGGGGAGAACAAAATAAAACCTACAAGTAAGTAAAGATGGGCCGTTCTGAACTCAGTGTGTAGTATTCATTATAGGCTTTCTTGAGATGGGAATTTATTGCTTTATATTTTGAATCCTCTTAATGTTCTGTGTACATGGCAATGTTTTTTTTAATTGTGTATTTAAGTTTGGGGTTTTTTTCCTTCTATTTTGTATTTATTTAAAATTTTTAACAAATATAAAAGAAATCGGTTACTGACAAGTTATCAGAAATATTTTTAAAAGTTCATGGACCCCTTTTAAGAACTTCTACCCTTGGGGAAAATGTCAGCCTTGGGTTAATGAGTCTGCTTTAATTCAAAAGTGTTAAAATTATTTTAGGGTTTTCCCCCTGCCCTTTGTTACAGCACTTAGCACAATACCAGCTGCAATAGTGGGTGCTTAATGAATGTTTATTAATTGCTTTAATTTGGTAGGTTTATGAAGTGAGATTTAATTTTAGAAATAGTTCTATATGAAATGTTTTTTCATCTAGGATCAAGCGTGCTTTCCTGATTGAGGAGCAGAAAATCGTTGTGAAGGTGTTGAAGGCCCAGGCACAGAGTCAGAAAAGTAAATAAAAGGATATGTTTTCTGAATAATAAAGAAAATTAAAATGTTTTGTGTGTTCTGCGCTCTTTTGTATCACTATTGCTAGTCCTTCCTTAGAGTAGTGGGGAAAGTTTTAGATTTCATCCCGAGGGGAACTGAATAAGAATCTCAGTGGCTCCCTCATTTCTTACCTGTGGGACCTCTGGGAAGATTATTTAAATGCTCCAGCCTTCTCGTTTGTTAAAATGAGAGACTTGAATTAGATGTCTAAAGGTATGATTATGTGTTTATAGTTTAAAAATGGTAATTTTGAGTTACATGATTTCTAAAAGATAAATCTAAAACACAATTATGTTTAGTTGGTGAGTCTCAAATCAAAGTAGCTTCTGGTGCCCGAAATTTTAAAAAGATACGGGGTTGTTGATGGAGTTAATGTACACACAAGGCTATATCTCATAACTTCTGAGGTTAAAACCCTGAAAGCAGTCAGCAGGCATTTATTAAGAACTTACTTTGTGCTAGGCACTCTGCTTAGCATTGGGATGGACAACAAGGGCAAATGGATTATGATTAGGAAGAGGGGCTCAGCAGCCCCCTCCAGTGAGTTCTCTGTAAGACTAAGTAAGATGATGGAATGCATATGGTACCTGCCTCACAGTGTTGTAAGGAAGGTAAAGTGCTTTGCAAACCTCTCATAGTACTTTATCAACACCAGCAACTATTATTTCCTTCCTTCAGGGCTCAGCTCAGGTATCATCTTTTAAGGGAAGCTTTTCCTAATCCCCTAGTGAAGAGGAATCCCTCCCACCTCATGTTATTATATCTGCTTGTCTGTTCCCAGTGTTCTGTTTCCAGCAGGATGTAAGCTCCTTAAGAACTGTTTAGGGTTTTTTTTTTTTAAATCACTTATTTTTATATGCCCAATGTCAAGCCTGGCACATAGGAAGGGCAAGATAAATGCTTGTTGAATTAAAGTGGAAAACCCCAGGTCCCAGCATTATGATCCAATACTATTGTATATGAACATTTTATTAACCCACTCAGCTAAAGGATACCATTTTTCATTTTTACCCTGTAGCTATGGCTCTTGTGTGTTACAATATTTTAGATGCCATTATTTTGTTCATTCACATGTAATCTTTAGAATTAGTTCTCTGGCTTGAAACCAGAGAGGTTCTACAAATTCCATAGCTGTGGAAGTGACAAGGTGCACTTAGGCATAACTAATGGGAGGTGATGCAGAAACCAAGATGTAGGATCATGAATGTCAACTCCCTTCTCATCTCATCCATCAACAAAAGGGGAGGGAAAGTCCTAGCGGAGTGTGCAGGCAGTTTAACTTTAAATCATGAATATTGAATAAAATCTCATTGAGAAGCACCTATGGGTAAGATTAATGTAGCACACCCCTGGCCTAGTTTCTCTATCTTATTTATTATTCTCTTTTTTTCTGGCATATTCTCTGGAGCCCATGGAGCATTAATAAAAAAAAATGCCGAGTACAAATATGAATTTACTGCTATTGGAGTAGTTACTCTATTTACTTTGTAATATTAATACACCATTTCATTTAATTAAAGCCAATCCATTGAAGGTTTCTGGGAGCCGTCCTTTTTTACAGCCTGGTATAACAGAAGAAACCCCATACTTGGAACCAGAGGACTTGGTTCAAGGGCCAGCCCTACTCTTTCCTAGCTTTGGGACTTTGTGGAAGTCCCATGACAGCTACATGGCCCTAGATTGGAATTGCAAAGACCTGAATTCAAATCCTTACTCCAATGCTTAACTAGCTGTGTGACCCTGAACTTACCCTTCTCAGATTCAGTTTCCTCATCTATAAAGTGGAAATTACTACTACTACTACTACTACTAGTATTACTACTACTACTACTACTGCTATTACAACTACTACTACTACTCTACTACTACAACAGCTATATAGGACCTACTGTGTGCTAGCCACTGTGCTAAGTGCTTTACAAATACCTCATTGGATACAACAACCTGAGAGGTAATAATCATAATATTAATAACTAATATTTAGTTATGTACTATGCACTGTGCCAAGTGCTTTATAATTATAATTATTATCTCACTTGATCGTCACCACAACCCATGAGGGAGTGCTATTCTTCCCATTTGACAGATGAGGAAACCAAGGCCTGAGAAGTAAAGTGATTCACCCAGGGTCACATAGCTAGTGTTAGGATTTGAATTCAGGTCTTTGTGGCTCCAGGTCCAAAACTCTCCAACGAGCCCCATGGATGCTTTATTTGACTCTTAATCAACATCACTGGAGAAGTAGGAGCCAGTAGCCAAAAAGCTATGGTGCTACCCAGGCCAAATCAAGGGCAAAGCTAAACAATTCTCTGAAGAGTATGTTCGGTATTACAAGTAATAAAGGTAGCTAGGTTGCCCAGTGGATAGAACTCTGGGACTGGAGTCAGGAAGATTCATCTTCCCAAGTTCAAATCCAGCTCCAGACACAACCTGTGTGACCCTGGGTGAGTCAATGATAATTGCCTTGGTTTCCCCATCTGTAAAATGAGCCAGAGAAGGAAATGGCAAGCGACTCCAGTATCTTTACCAAGAAAACCCCAAAATGAGTCAACCTTAAGAACACTGCATTTGGCTTAAGGAGAGAATAACATACACACTCAATTGGGTATATTACCCTACAGGAAAGTAGCAGGGAAGGGGATAAGACGGGGGATGATAGAAGGGAGGGCAGATTGGGGGAGAGGGTAGTTAGAAGCAAACACTTGAAAAGGGACAGGGTCAAAGGAGAAAATAGAACAAGTGAGGAGGCAGGACAGAATGGACGGAAATATAGTTAGTCTTTCACAATATGACTACTACAATGTTTTGCATTACTACACATGTATAACCTACATCGAATTGCTTGCCTTCTCAGTGGGGGTGGGTGAGAAGGGGAGAAAAGAGAGAATCTGGAAGTCAACATTTTAAAAACAAATGTTAAAAAAAATTTTTTTTGCACCCACTGGGAAATAAGATATACAGGCAATAGGTATAGAAATCCATCTTGCCCTGCAAGAAAGCTAGGCGAGGTGGATTGGGGGGGATACAAGAGAGGGCAGATTGGAGGCAGGGATATTCAAGAAGTTTGCCATCTTGGGGTGGGGGTAGGGGAGAGAGAGGAAGAAAATCTAACTCAAAATCTTTGGGAAGTGAATGTTGAAAACGAAAAATAAATTTAATAAAAAATAAATAAATAAAAGAAAACCCCAAATGGGGTCACAAAAAGTCCTACACGACTGAAATGACTTAACAAATAAAAAACCAGTAGGCTCTCTGTAATTTTTTCCTGAAATCTGGCCCATACAAAACCCAAGGGAAACTTGTAACCTTCTGATCATGCCCTTACCTTTATCTGGGGCCATCTCCAGTCATCCAGATCTATATCTGGCCACTGGATCCAGAGGGCTCTGGGAGGAGCAAGTGAGGCTGGTGACCTTGCACAGCTCTGCCTCACTTAAATCCAATTCACATGCAAGCCATGACATCATCTTCCTGACGCCCATGGTCCTCTTCAAGAAAGAAGGCCAAAAAACAACTTTCAGTTTCTAGGTTGGAGAAGAGATAGAGAATGAGCTTAATCAAAGTTTGATTAAAAAAAAAAACCAAAACATTGTTATGTGTTAAAATAAAAATTTATAGCCCTCTTACCCAATCATATGGTCATTAATTCAAGTAATTAATTTTCAATAAATAACTATATGTATATTTTAAGCAGATCTCATTTTAAATACATAATTTAATAATTTAAATTTAAATAAATAAATAGTAAAACAAAAATAGGACATCGTTAGGGACAGTATATCTGGCCCACTCCTGGAATTAGCAGCCTGAATCTCCAAGAAAATTGTTTAACCCCAAAAGTCCATGACATGAAGGACAATAATTTTGTACTTCTGTCCTAGATTACACTTAAGAGCTGAGAAAAGTGTGACTCCTTTTATACTGATCACATACAGATGTAAAGAGAAGACAGCCCCTCAAAGTATTTTGTGGTTTGTGGAGCCTCCTCATTAACTCTCGTCTAATTTTATCTCAGTAATGTAAAATATTATATTTATATTTCTGCTGCACCTCAATATTGAGTTGGAATTTGGATGCATGAATTAATTATATTATTACATACTATAAATTCTAATTAATTTTATCGTGGAGGTAGGTGTGCTGGAGGGCAACCAGATTGTTTCAGTTTCCTACTCTGCTACTTATAAACCTATGCAATCTTCCTCCTTCAACAAATCATCACTGGTAGAGTCTGGATTTGGTCAGAAAACCTGGGGGTTCAAGTCCTAACTTTACTCATTACCAATGAGCTTGGAAAACCACTTAACTTTTTCTGGACTTCAGTTTCTTTACATGCAAATGTAAGAATTGTACTTAACTCTTTCTAGCTCTGAATTGTACCAGAATTAGAATCCTTTCTAAATTAGAACTAATTTACAAATCAATATAAAAATGTTTTGTTTGCTTGTTTTGTCAAATTAATCTTCTTAAAACGTAGGTCTGACCACATCACACACATACTCTTCCTCACACCCCCATCCTCATTCCATAAACTCCTGGGCCTCCTTATAACCTTCAGGATAAAATACAAAATCCTCTGTTTGGCATCCAAAGTCCTTTATAGCCTAGCCCTCTTCTACCTTTCCAGTCCTTGTACACCTGAGTCCCCACATGTACTCTTTAATCCAATGACACTGGCCTCCTAGCTGTTCCTTTTGTATTTTAATCCTTTAATTGTTAGATTCCTGGCATTTTCTCTGGTTGTTCCCATGCCTGGAATACCCTCCCTCCTCATCTCTGGCTCCTAGTTTCCTTCAGTTCCAGCTCAAACCCCATCTTCTTTCTTGAACCCCTTAAAGCTATTTTCTCAAATTTCTCATGTTTACATCTTGTCTGCATGTAATTGTTTTTAACATGATCTTCCACATCACATTGTGAGCTCTTTGAGAGCAGAAACTGTCTTTTGCTTTTCTTTCCATCCTCAGAGATTAGTATAGTCCCTGATACTTTGTAGGTGCTTAATAAATGCTTGCCAACCAACTAGTTGTGATCCTAGTCAATTAACTAATTAATTTAATTTCTCTGTAATAATTTGGATTACATTATTCCTCCCAACACTAAAATTATATGATTTTATTCTTTGTAATCTGCACGTGAATAAATTCAGAACCACCTCGTGCCCCCAACTTCTCCAGCCATTGTCCATCCTCCGGCTTTCTGTCCTAAAAATCTCTCAGAAAAAGGTGTCCATCCTTTCAAAGCCAAACTTAGGAAAAGTCATTTAAATTCTCTGCTTCCACCTCCCCACCTCCCAGTTACTTCTCAATTCCTTGAAACCTGGCTTCTGGCTTCATTTTTTGACTCAAAAGTGCTCTCTCCAAGGTTACCAGAAGTCTCTTAATTGCTAAAAATCAAATGGCCTTTTCTTAATCCTCATCCCTCCTGACCCCTTCAACTTGTGATACTGACCCTATGCCCCACACTCTCACTTGGAAACGCTTTCCTCCCTCAACTTTGGTGACCCTGATCTTCTTGGGCTCCCCCCCACATATTTGACCGATCTTCTTTGCTATACCTGATGAGGTGCAGGCTCTGGGAGCCCCCTTGAGCTCTCCTTGAAGTTTTGATGTACGGTCTCTGGGAAACCCCTTGAACTCTGATTAAATCTTCCCACTTGATGAAGCATTTGCAGAGGCCATAAGTTTTTCATTGGCTGGGCCCAAACCTCTGTTACTAGCCTAGCCCTCCATTGCCCATTTACTTCCCACCCTTGAGTTTACCAAAATATCAATCCACCCTTGCATTGACCTCATTAACTCCTCCTGAAGACCCTTCCCAAACTCCTCCTCTAGAACACCCCTAGATTCCTCTGTACACATTCCTCTGTCCATATGTTGTGAGAGAGACATAGAATGACCTAACACAGACTTACTCTGTGTCAGGCTTACTCTGGCCTGCTTGCCCAATGCAAGCATCACAGATACCTAGGCTCCCTAAGAGTCTACCCCATATGGCGAACTTTTAATGAACTATTAATAAACTTTACTTTTCTTTGGCTGAGAAGACTTGAGTTGAATTCATTCGGCAGGACCTGGCATGTTGGTATTTTGGGGTCTCCAGAGCAGCTCTAACCCTCTTTAATGGGTAACCTCTTCATACGCAGTCCCAAAATGTTCCCTAAGGCTGAGTCGTGGGCCGCCCTCTCTTGCTTCACTTTCTCAGCAGATGATCTCCATTGGTGCAGTTCAATCATCTCTATGGCAGTTACTCTTAAATCGATACACCCAGCCCTAATTTTTTCCTCGAATGCCAGTCCTGGGCTAGAAATCATGTGGATGCAGGCATCTCAAAATAAACATTCACACAATGGAATTCATTCTCATCCCTTCTAAACCCACTCTTACTCCAAAGTTTTCCAGTTCTATCAGTTTCACCACCATCCTTCTGTTCTCCAAGGTTTGCAATGGCAATCATAGGATCAAAGAGTCATAGACTCAGAGTTGCAGGGCACCTGAGAGGTCATCTAGTCCAACTCCTATCATTTTGCTAGTAAGGAAATCCTCCACCTGGTTCTCTCTCTTTCTCACTTCCATATCCAATTTTTTGTTGTTGTTCAGCCGTTTTCAGTTGTGTCTAACTCTTTATGACCCCATTTAGGGTTTTCTTGGCAAAGATATTGGGGTAGTTTGCCATTTCCTTCTCTAGCTCATTTTACAGATGAGGAAATGGAGGCAAACACAGTGAAGTGACTTGCCAAGGGTCACACAGCTACTATATGTCTGAGGCCAGATTTGAATTCAGGAAGATGAGTCTTCTTGACTCCAGGCCTCCCCACCTCCAATTAGTTGCTAGGTTTTGTTGATCACACCCCTCTCACATTAGAATATCACCTTCTCTCCCATCATATAGCCATCTCCCTGCTTCAAACCCTCACTGGACCACTAGAATAGCTTTTTAACTGGGCTCCCTGGTTCCAGCCTCTCCCTTCTTCAGTTGGTTCTCCGTACAGCTACCAAATTAATCTTCTAAGTGAGAGTTCTCACCATGTCACTTATTCAGCCTAGCATCTCCAAAGTGCCCTATTGCTTCTAGGAAAAAAATAGAAATGCTTCCATTTGGCATTAAAGCCCTTTACAATTTGTCTCAGGTCTGCAATTTTGATTTTTTCACAATGTTCTCCTTCACTCACTCCATGTTTAAGACAAAGTGTTCACCATTCCCAGAGCTCTGTATTTTACCTCCCCATGCCTAGAATGCACTCCTCCCCCTTTCTGCCTCTAACCCTTAGCTTCCTTCAAAGCTAAGCTCAAAAGCTACCTCCTGTAGGAGGCCCTTTCAATCACTCTCCTCATTAGTGGTCTTTCTCTTTTTTTTTTTTTGGAGGGGGGAGGACAGAGCAATCGGGGTTAAGTGACTTGCCCAAGGTCACATGGCTAGTAAGTGTTAAGTGTCTGAGGTGGGATTTGAACTCAGGTCCTCCTGACTCCAGGGCCTGTGCTCTATTCACTACTCCACCTAGCCACCCCAAGGTCTATCTCTTTTCAAATTATCTGATATTTATTTCTCTTATTTTCAGGATGTATCTTTCAGCAAAATGTAAACTCTTTGAGGGCAGGGACTTTTTAATTTTTGTTTTTGTATTCCCATTGTTTAGCACAGTACCTTGCACATTATAGGTCCTTAACAAATATTTGTTGAATACTCATTTAAACCTCAATAGAGACGTGGTGCATAGAGAGGCAGTCTGGTCCAAGTGCCACCTCTGACACTGTATATCATCTGTGTGATCCTGGGCTAGTCACTTAACTTTTTAGTGTCCTCTGAATTCTCTAGAAGCCACTGATAGAGTGCCAGCCCTGGAATCAAGAAAACTCATGTTCCTGAGTTCAAATCTGGCCTTAAACACTTACTGGCTGTGTGACCCTGGGCAAATCATTTGACTCTGCTTGCCTCAGTTTCCTCATCTGTAAAATGAGCTGGAAAAGGAAATGGCAAACCACTCTGGGATCTTTGCCAAGAAAACCCTAAATATGGTCACAAAGAGCCCAACAAGACTCAAAAATTACTGACTCAAAAACAGTAATTCTCTAAGACTTTAAGTTGCAAAGAAGGTGACCAGCATCGGTAAGAAGGAGTTTCCTCACGTCAGGGTTCTCCATACCAAGAAATCACGGATCCAGTCTCTATCACTTATACCTCAGTATGATTTCAAGTCTTTACTTCTCTCAAGGGGCTTGTATGTTAAACCTGATCAACTTTATTTGTCCCCTATTAAAAAGGAATTTTGAGTTGGGTAGAAAGTGTCCCTTTGGATAGTAGGCATTTACAGTCCCATGCACTATGGCAAAAAGTGTTCTATTTGTAAAAGTAGCAGAAACCAATAGTTAGCAAAATGAAATGTTTCCTGGTAGGGTGTGAGTTTCAGTACCCAAGTTTTAAATGAATATAAAGGTTGGTGTCATCTTGGTCCTCTTTGAGAAAAAAGAACAACCACCTTACGGAACATGAATATAAATGCTGAATATGACCTTTGGAAAATGGACCTTTTTGGAATCTGAGTCTGGCGCTCTCTAAGAAAGTTGCCCTTTGTGGCTTTCTCAAAGCACTTTGGGGACTTCCTGGCCAAACAGAGAAGCAAAATGCATCAAGATGGTGCATCCCATTCTGAATGATTAAAGAAAAGTGATAATACTGAAAATGGCCCCTCAAAAAAGGCAACTGAAATTTCATCCTCCTATATTATTCTTTTACATGGTATGATTTTTTTTCATCTCTTCAAATAAGGGGAAAAAAGTTTTTTTTAAGTTGCCAAATATGCCAAGCTGTATTTGATTAGTTCTGGGCAGAGGCATGTTTGGGCATTTGAAAACCACAACTGGAACCATCTATTCTGATGGGCTTTAAAGCGTTGGGTATTTCCTTTCAACCAAACTTGAGAAAAGTACTTTGATATAATATACATATGGAAATATTTTACAGCATTCTTAAAAAGTTAGATATTTTTATTCAGTTTATATAAAACATACTTTTCAATGTGTGCAAATATGGATAAATCAGTCCTTTAAAGGATCCATTGTCATTTCTAAAGCAGACTCTTTTCATTTTAAAAATCAATGTAAGTTCTTATGACAGAACCATTTTGACAGCTCATCGTCTTGTATTTGGTTGGATGGCAAACAGTAACAATTGAACCTCCCCAAAAGCCCTTGCCTCTTGATATCTATAGAAACAAAGGAATCTTTGGATTTCTGATTTTTTCACTCTTTCTAAAAAGTACCAGTTGCGATAAAACCTATGTTTTGCATATGCCCCCAAATTATAACTTGTATCCTGGGACAGATTCTTTGGGAGTCCTAAAGAACGTCCCTGCATGTTATTCCTACTCTTTTGGGAGACTCATCTCATTTTTTCTGTGCTCTTAGAGATCATAGGATTTATAACTGGGAGGATCAAGGGCTCATCAATCTAGATAGAATTTGAAGGGACCTCAAAGCTATCTAGCCCCTTTTATAGATAAAGAAACTAAGACCCAAGGAAGATAACCCAGCCAATGAGTATCAAAGCCAGCAAGCAATATCCAAAATCTCCTTTATAAGGATAAAGTTAATAAGTCTTGTTGATTTACAAGATAATCAGTTGACACGAAATCCAAATCACTTTATTTTATTCAACTAAAACATTGCTCCTGCAAGATGTTTCTGTGAACAGAAGTACACACTGGAGTTTCTAAAATGTGCTTACATGGTGTGTGTGTGGCAGGCCCTCAGCTTCGGTCACGCTTGATGGCTAATGAGTCCTTCACAACCTGGAGGTGGGACTTCTCTAAGCAAGCTTACACTTCCATTCATTATACTTGGAGATCTGATTTGTAAATCTCACCCTGTCAACAAGAGTTCAGTGGTTTTAAGAATTACACTGCTATGGAATACTGTGATTATTTCTGAAAGCGAACTCCTGCCCCACTGTGGCTACCACAAGCAACTTCACGTTGGCAGCTAAGATCAAGGGCGGTTTGTTGTTAGTCATTTCAGTTGTGTCCATTTGGGGTTTTCTTGGCAAAGACACTGGAGTGGTTTGCCATTTCCTTCTCCAGCTCATTTTATAGATGTGGAAACTGAGGCAAACATAATTAATTGACTTACCCAGGGTCACACAGCTACTACCGGAGTTGAACTCAGGAAGATGAATCTTTCTGAAGTCTAGCCTGTACTGTACAATCCACTGCACCACCTTTTTGTGCTAAAGAACTGGAATTATTTTTGTGATAGCCTCAGTAATCTATAGACTTGCAAATGAGTTTAGTAGCCAGACCACAAACAATCACCACTTTTGCTTACTTTTATTGGTTCTCAGCTATGGATAAAATAATGTGTGGGTTTGTTTTTTTTTGACACCACTTTGTGGTTCAGGTGTGTCTGACTCTTCATGACCCCATCTGGAGTTTTCTTGGTAGGGATACTGGAGTGCTTCGCCATTTCCTTCTCCAGTTCATTTACAGATGAGGAAACTGAGGCAAACAGGGTTAAATGACTTGCCCAGGGTCACACAGTTTGTAAGTGCCGGAGGCCAAATCTGAACTCAGGGCTTCCTAACTCAGGCCCAGTGCTCTATCCACTGCACCACCCAGCTGCCCATTTTTGATACTAAAGAGTAGCTAAATTTAGATGATATACTAGGTAAAATGAATGATAAAAAACAGATAAAACATATTTAAAATGTTTATTTTTGACACTATAGTAGCTAAATATACATAAAATAGAGAATAAGACAAATGATAAAACAGATAAAATACATAGAT
The DNA here is from genome assembly GCA_028627135.1 of Pseudochirops cupreus. Classification (NCBI taxonomy): domain Eukaryota; kingdom Metazoa; phylum Chordata; class Mammalia; order Diprotodontia; family Pseudocheiridae; genus Pseudochirops; species Pseudochirops cupreus. The sequence continues at coordinate 168,729,913 of CM053583.1, read as the reverse complement.
AAAATAAAGCTCACTTCTGACATTAAATAGTAGCCAACATTTGTGCTGCTTACGCAGTTATAAATGCTTGCTGACTGACTGTGTGACAATAATCCTGGAGGTAAACAGCACAAATAGTATTAATCTCATTTTAGAAATGGGCAAGCTGAGGCCAGAAGGAGTTAAGACCAGCGTTCCTCCTGCAGCACCAGTTTTTATGTGGTGCTTCTGTCTCACTAACACATCAGAAATATGCAGAGTTCATCTACAAACCTTCCATAGTATAGCCATAAAATGGAAAGAAACTGCGAGATAGAAGAATGGAGTTAGTAAGGCAAGCTTCAGCGTATTAAAATAAATAAACTGATCTGACCCTGTTACTTATGGAATCACTGAGTCAGAGTTCAGAACGCCAAAGACCTTCTAAAAGTCACAACTACCCCGACGTGGAATGGTTCATCTCATTAGTTGGTTTCTTATAACTGCAGGGGATCATATAGAAACTACTTCATTGTTTAGAGGAAGGATTCACACTTTAGGTATGGTTAGTCTCAATACTGTCTAATGTTCTTCAACACAGAAGAGGTTCATTATCCCTGGTGGGTCTGAATATTTCAGCTTCTGTTTAAAATCTGAAAGACTCCCTTAATATTTTCTTAAAGGATGCATCTTTAAAGAAGAACTACTCATAATAATTAAGTTTATTCATTCTGTTTGAAGAATAATTACAGACAATTACATCATGGTGGCCATATTTTTAAGTGAAAAAAGAAAAAGAATAGCTTTAATTTACCTCAAAGACCATATGTTACCAGTAGCAAACAAGAACTGTCAGTAGCACAATGACAAATTCTTCATTCCTCTGTTGTAACTAAAAGGATTTGAACATTCCTTATTTTATTATAATAGAAAATTAATTGTCAAATGAAATAATGAGACAAGCTCCAAGGTCTGTTGTGAAACCTGAACACTGGAGCGGATTGCTTTTTACTCTGATAGGAGGATATTCCTGGAATTCTCAACCCATGCCCACTTCCCTACTCAAGGTACTTTTTCTGAGGAATCACTCAGAATTTGTTTGTCCCTTTGTCAACCCAGTCTTTATCATCTTCTCTTAGGACTTCACCCTACTTCTTGGCTTCTCTGGTCTCTAATTCCTCCGTTCTCACAATCTCCTTCTCTGCCTTTTCTTCATCTGCCCAGACTGTTAATTGCCTTGCTAGACAGCCCTATTGGTTCTCCAAACTATGTTTCAAGAAGTGGCCATCTCTCCACAATGTCTCCAGTTCCCATACTTAAAGGGACCATGGAACTGGGACAGGTGGCTAGAGATAACATCAGAGTCTATCTCTTCTGCTTCTCTTCTCAAGCCCATAATACAGAGAAGTGAAGACTTTCAGGAGTTAGTCAGACATGCAACAAAGTCCCACATCTCTTACGGAACTCTCCAAGGAATTATGGATGTAAAGATGTGCCCAATTCAGACTTCACCAAGATTGAAGGTCATAAGAGGAACAGGAAAAATGTGAAGAGCAAAGGAAGATACCGAGGAAACATTTTACACTTTAGAAAAAGTTGGAGGTGAATAGCTCAATGAACTTCCCCCAGACATCTTCATAAAGAAAAAGATAGAAACAAACAGAAGGAAGACCAGACCAGCAGGATAGTTTTGAAGGCTATGTGTCAATCTTAAAAAGAAAAATAAGTTGTATATAATAAAGACCTGCAGTTTCACATACAGTCTTCTGTGTTTTTTTCTACTAGGTAGACAAAAACAAAAATCAATTTTAAAAAATGAACTTGCCTCAAGACACAGAAGCTTTTAGTACTAGGTGGTATGGTGGATAAAGTACTAGCCCTGGAATCAAGAAGCGTTAAGTACAAATCCAGCCTCAAACTCTGACTAGCTCTGTGACCCCGAGAAAGTACACTAACCTCTGTCTGCCTCAGCTCCCCAGCAGTAAAATATAATGATAGCATCTATCTTATGGGGTTGTGAGAAGCAAATGGAATAATATTTGTGAAGTGCCTGGCACACAGGAGGTACTTCATAAATGCTTGCTCCCTTCTGTCGCCAGCCAGTCACCTACATAAGACCCCACGATTGTATGGGAAGTGCAGCTGGGCTAAACACCACAAGTAAGGAAGCCACTTCTGAACCAAGATGGACAGTTAAATAGGAGAGACAGGAGCTCTCCCACACATCCTGCTTGGCAGTAACAAGATCATCAACAAAGAGAAGCCTCTGTCAATCCAAGGCTAAGGTTGCCCTGGCTGGAAGGGCACTGTAACACTAGCTGTCACAACCAGCTGAGCTACAGAGAGGTGGAAGACTGCAGCTACCCACCAAAGAGGGGTCCCAGGGCATCATCAAGTGGACCAGTAGAACAGTCCATTGGCCAAGCATGACCTTGCTGAGTATCAGCTGAGTTACCTGCCCAACAGCAGGCTTAGCCAGAGGCTGAGCATCTTCCCCAGTCCACTCCAATAGCAAAGCCAGTGAGGAGCTTGACCCAGTCTGCCAGCAGACAGACTCACTCAGCTGAAGCACCATGCCCAACATGAAACCAGCCTAGCTGAGCAGAAAGGAGTGATCCACTCATCACAAGTACCACACTCCACAATGAACTGTTAAGGACCTTCCTGAGGAAGAAAGAGTCCTGCACACTACAAGCTGTGAGGCGCCTCAGCTGTATGTGTTCCCATACACGTATTTGGTAACTACTAAATTATTCTGAGTCCACAAGCCCGCAACTATAGAACTGGGCAAGTGCTAGTATAAACAATCTCATACAAGGACTGGCTGAAGAAACCAAGAGTGCTTAATTTGGAAAAGAGGAGATTTAGAGGGCACACACAGCTGTCTTCTAGCATCTGAAGGACTGAAAGACACCCAACACTTGTTGTGCACATCTCCAGACATCAGTTCTAGGAAAAATGGGTAAAAGTTGCAATAAGGTAGATTTTCAGTGTCACAGATTTAGAGACAGAAGGGATCTTAGTCCAATCCTTTTTTTTTTTTAAAGATAAGGAAACCGGGATTTAGAGACATGAAGATCACTTGCCCAAAATCACATAAGTAGTCCAGCATCGGAGATGGCCTTTAAACCCAGGACCTCTAACTCTTGACCCAGTGATCTTTCTATGATACCATGATCCCTAAGATGAAGATCTTTTTAAGGAAGCAGACTTCTACTGAAGGCACAAAACTATTATCTCTAGCTCCAACTGTAATAGCAAGATAAGTTCTGAATGTTACGACCCTAAATCAATGCTATTAATATTACTAAGGATAAATTTAAAAGCAAGCAGTTGATTTCCTATTAATTGCCTTGTTAAGTTTCTCATTTTGTTGTTCAGTTCTTTGAGTCACATCCAACTCTTCTGACTTCATTTGGAGTTTTCTTGTCAAAGATACTGGAGAGAGCTGCCATTTCCTTCCCCAGCTTATTAAACAAATGAGGAAACTGAGCAAACACAGTTAAGTGACTTGCCCAGGGTCACACTGCTAGTAAATGTCTGAGATCGTATTTGAACTCAGGTCTTCTGGACTCCAGTCCCAATGCTCTATCAACTGCACCACCTAGATGCCCTATCCACCATACTACCTAGTACTAAAAGGTTTTGTGTCTCTGTGTTCAGATAAAAAAAAATGAAAAAATACAGTAAAAGAGTACAAATCACAAATAATAATGTTTATCTTAGTGCACAGACTTCATACAAATTGGAAAGATTAATACAATGGTTCTGAGAAAAACAATTTCTTGAGGTCATGACAGTAGACTTTTCTTTGGGGGTAGTCTTAATCTCCATTAGTTAATTTAATTATTAATTAATAGTTAATTTATTAACTTAATTTAGTTTAATCTCTTATTAGTTAATTTAATCTGTTAGTTTCATCTCTATTTCAAGGATGAAAAGTAAAACAAAACTGTTGCTAGCCTTCACAGCCTGTCCAAAAGTGGAATGGGTTACTCCAAAAGATGTCAAGTTCCCCATTACTGGGATTTTTTAAAAAATATTTTATTTTTTCCCCAATCTTAACTTTTTCTTTTTCAAATCTTGAGTTCCAAATTCTTTCCTGTCTTTCCTCTCATTGAGGATCTGACATTTGACACAGGTTATACACGTACAGTCACAAAAAACATTTCCCAATAAAGCAGGTTAGGGGACGCACCCCTCCCCCACACCTCCCGTTCAACACACTCCCCCTCCCCTTTACAGCTAAGAAAGTCAAGGGCGGTATGTTATATTAGAACATTGGACCCAAAGATCGAAAACCTACATTTGAACTATGACTGTACTTATTACAGTGGGGCTCTTAGCTTGTAAAAAACCGGAAGTTCGATCACCTCCAAGACGGTTCCTCCCACAGCCAAGTCTTTCTCCTCAAGCAGAGGTAAGGCCCGGCGACTAGTACGCAATTTCCGGTCTGGGACTTGGGTTGCTAGGCAACCCAAAACGCCCGCCCACCTGGCCGCCAACTCACGTTCATCCAATCCTGGAGCTACACGACGTCAGGATCCGCCCAGCTCCGCGGCGGCCAGTGGGGAACGGCGAGGAGGGAGGGGTTAATTTCACTCCTCCGCCGTCGCCACGTCGGGAACAGTGCAGATCCTGGCCGGTTAGTACTATTGTCACGCAATAGTATATTAAAAATCCCCAAATCTCCAAACACCTCCAGTGTCAGAAAACATCGTAAAATAATTGAATTTTATTTTTTGGGCTTGCTAAGGTTGCTTATCATAGCTCTCATCTATACTTCCTGAGGCTTTATTTTTAGCTTTCAGGACCCTCGCGATCCCTCCCCCGAGCACGCTCCCTACCAAGGGTTCTCCTTCCGGTGCCGCGGCGGCGGCGGTAGCGCCAGCGCCAGCGCCGCGGAGTGAAGGGCTCGGGGGGCCGTCGGACGTCCCCCGCTGCCGCCGCCATGGAGACGTTGTATCGGGTGCCCTTCGTGGTCCTCGAGTGTCCCAACCTGAAGCTGAAGAAGCCGCCATGGGCCCACATGCCGTCAGCGATGACGGTGTACGCCTTGGTGGTGGTGTCTTATTTCCTCATCACCGGAGGTAACGGCGGCGGGACTCGGGCTCGGGGGTTCCTGGCGGGCTTTAGGGATCACTCGCCGTCTCAGTGTCCCTTTGATCCCCAGCTTCGTGCAAGAGCAGAGTGTGTTTAAATGTCCAAAGACATTATCGTGTTGAGCCATCGATAAAACTTACTAAACGCTTACTATATACTACGTGCCGGGGACACACAGTAGGTCCTGTCCTGCCCTCAAGGAGCATACAGTCTAACGGGGGAAACTACAGGCAGACAGATTCGTGCAAAATAAGCTATGTAATTCAGTTCAGCAGGCATTTATTAAGTGCTTTCTACGTGCCAGGTATCGTGTTAAGCGCTGGGTGTACAAAAAGAAGTAAAAAACCTGGAGCAATTATGTAAATGGCATAAATAATTGCTATAAACAACTATGTGAATAATCGGTTCAATAAACATTGAATTATTCAAATCTAGGAGGCTAGTCCGGGGATTTTTAGCCATTTCTGTGTCAGTTGGAAGTCTGATGGGTCTGATCATCTCAAATAATGTTTATAAGTGCATAACAAAATATTTGGGGTTACAAAAGAATCCAATTAGGTTGAAGTAAAGCTTCAGTCTTCTCTTCCCCTCTCCCGCTTTTCGGATTAGAAGTACCCTGGAAGCAGACCCACAGTTAGAAAATTTCCTTTGTTCATAGACAAAGTAACTAAAGCTTGGGCGTCAAAAGGTAGCAAAGAACCCCCAGCCCCGCTTAATTTGGAGAAGTTCTTTGCCAAAAAGTAGGATACTGGTGAGGACATTTTTTTCAGTGCTGTCATTCATTGAATAAAGTGTGTGGAAGGTTTGTCCCAGCCTTATTCAGACCAGTGAAATCAGACGTCTTGGAAGCTTTGTGCTGAGAAGTTGGAAAGGGTGGGTCCTGTATGAGAGTGATGAGTTGGCAGTCCATGATAAACCCCTCTTGGATTGCTTCTTCCCTCCCAGGAATGCGCCAGCTCCTCCGGCTGATTTCTGATTTCACTTTCGATCGACTCAGCTTAGAAAAGTCTTTGAATCATAAGCATTGTAGATTAAGAAAAGAGAAGATGGAACTTGTATAATTAACTTCTTCTTTTGAATATAGAAATGTCCTAGCTGGAAGGGACTTCAGAATCTAGTCATCTAATTCAGTCAAACCTTTATTGATGAGGAAATGTCTTAGGCTATATAGACAGGTATAGTATCCAAGATTAGGAAGGTGGTAGTGCCAATTTGCTCTGCTCGGGTCACCCCAGCTCTAGAGTGTTTGTTGTATTCAGGTTGCTGTGCTGTGTCTTAGAAAGTTCTTCTTGAATAGGGTGGAGAAAGTTTTTAAAAGGGCATCCAGGATTGTGAAGGGCCTAATGCCATATGAGGGTCAGTAGCTTTCCCAAAGTGGAAGAAGGTATTTAATATGTAGGGTTTTCACCTCTAACTCTTTTGAGGTTTTCAGGCAAAGGCTGTATGACCACTTGTCTGGTATTTTATAGAAAAGGATAGGTTAGAATAAATAGCTCCTTATTTTCCATTCCTCTTTGAGATTTCTCTCACTACCCTGAGATCAAGAAGCTAGTTAGTGGTGGAGCTGAGATTAGGATTTGGGTCTCCTGATTTTCAGTACACCAATGCCCTCTTCAGTAGATCACATCTCTTGTCTAGAGAGCCTGCGATTATACAAGTTCTAAATATTGATGACAGTGAAGTGGAAAGAATGTGCTATTCCTGTATAAGTGAATTGAGAGAAAAATTCTAGCATACTGGCAGTAGTCAGAAGAGTTCATTTAAGTTATTTTGCATGTTATATTACAAGTGTCATTCAGTAAATGAAAATTTTAAAATTAGTTTTCCTATTTTTATGAATAATAGTTCACAGAATTACAGATTATTAGTAGGGAGACCTTATTTTTCATTCAGTATATTCTTACTTTCCTGTGAGGAAACTGAGAACTAGAGTTCTGTAGCTGCATCCTCAGTCTGCTGGTTTCTTTCCATAATCTGCATCCTCATATACCAGTTTCTTTCCATCATGGAAATTTTGCTTTTAACTTTACCTGAAATTACTGTGTATCTACATTAGATTCACAGTTCTTTGCCTGTGCTCTCTCAGGAAGCTTTAGACTTCAGAAGTCTGTTGGAGAGTTTCTTTAGACTCGTACAAGCACCTGTAGACTTTTTATTTAAAGTACAGCTCCCAAATCTTTTCTGTAGAGGGTACATCTGTGTGCTTTGATGACTTCACTCTCTGACCACTCCAGATCTTTGGATCATTATCTTCCTATTTTAAATCTGAGTATCACCCAGGGATCTGTCATTATTGCTGTTCTCTCTACACTGTCACATTAGTCATTTCAATATAGGCTGTGGCTTTGGTTATCACCTCTCTGTGGATGACTTTGAGATCTGTATCTGTACCAGTCTGATTGATGCTCCTAAACTCTAGTCCCACCTTTCCAGCTGCCCATTGAACACATGGATGCCATGTGCATATTCAAATGGAACTTCAAGCATGCCTCAAACCAACCTCATTTCCCTCCTCACCTCACTCCCAACAAAACCCCATCCATCCTCTTAAATCTTACATTCCCATATGTCTGGGAGATGTTGTTTTGTTCTCTCAAGTCCGCCAGTTTCAAAGAGAGTCATTTTTGGTTCTTTTCTCTATTTCTGTCAGTAGTTCTGTCAACTCTTCCTTTGAAGTGACTCCAACATCCATCCCCTCTTTACCATCTTAGTCCAGGAGTTTCATTGCCTCTTGCATAGACCTTCAGGCCAGATTCTTAACTGGTATCCCTGCCTTTTGACTTTCCTTTCTCTAGGGCAGTGGTTCTCATGTGGTACAGTAGTCCTGATTTTTTTGCTAGATATGTGAAATATATAAACTTAAACTTGGAATTGTGTAGACGTATCTGCATCTCTCAGCCCTCCTGTAGTTCACTGTGATTCTTCAGGAAAAAGAATAATACCGTGAAAAAAGCAAAAAAAAATGTTTGAGAACTACTGCTGTAGTTGCAGTTATGCATAACTGTTAGAAAATTGTACTGGTAAATGGTTTGGGTGGTGTCACTCCCCTAATCAGAAAGCGCACTAACTCCATTACTAGTCAGCAAGTCAGTAAGCATTTATTAGTGGCCCACTGTGTCAGGCATTGTGCCTCAGCACTTGAAAGGCAGAGAGAAGACAGGGTAGACCCTTAGGAAGCTCACTATCAAATGGGGAGCCAGCATGAGAAAAACTGTACAGATAGGCTATAAACAGAATAAATATGAAGCAGCTGACAGAGGAAAGGAATTGAGAAAGATTTCCTCTAGAACAGTGGTTCTCAACTTTCCTAATGGTGCAACCCTTTAATACTCTTTAATACTTGTATGTGGGCATATCTGCATGTGGGTGGACCTGCCTGGAGACAGATAGAGGAGCAGTGTCTCGGTTCCTAAGACCATCGGAAATATATGTTTTCCAATGGTTTTAGGCGACCCCTGTGAAAGGGTCATTTGACCCTCAAAGGGGTCGCAACCCACAGGTTCAGAACTGCTGCTCTGGAAGGTGGGATTTTAGCTGGAACTCTGAGGAAACCGGGAAAGCCCATAAGTGGAGATAAGGAGGGAGAGCCTCCCTTGGGTGGGAGGCCCATACCTGAGAGATGCAGTGTTTTGTTTGAGGATCAAGCTAGGAGGTCAGTGTCACTGGATTAAAGAGTACTGGTGGGGAGGGGTGTGTGGGGTGTAATGTGAGGGCTTGCTTTTCAAGGTTGCTCATCCACCTTTGGTATCTAGCTGTCACCCAGCTCTCACCTGGGCCTCCAAGAAGCTGTAGCAGTGACCATACTGGTAAAAGCGTCCCAGCAGATAGGCTTAACCCAGGTCGATGGTATCTGACAGGCTTCAAACCTGTCAGTGACTTGGGGGATGTGTACCAGCACAAAAGATGGATGAAAACAATTTGTTCCATTGGCTGTGAAGGCGACTGAAGCAGGTGCTGTGGAGAACTTGGCCAGACATGGAAGAGCTTAAGGTTTTCTATCCACTGATTCCTGGCCATCGAAGGTTGTCCTGATTTTTGTCTTCCCACTCAGCTTCAGTGAGTGGAAGAGAGAGTGAGAGTGACAACTTTGTGCAGCTCTGCCTCACTTCATACAATTCACGAGCAAGTCACCTTGTGACATCATTGGTCCTTTGTGAAAATGAAGGACAAACAGTAACATGGTGGGGAATAAGGTCTAACAGTGGAAAGGCATGTGTGGGAGAGGTAGGTCATTTGACTTTGGATGACACATGAAGTTTGTATTTGGTTCTGGAGGTGATGGAGAGCCTTGGGAGTTTATTGAGTGGGGGGACAACAAGACTTGGGGGCACCTGCACTTAGGAAAATCACTTTGGTAGCTGAGTAGAGGATGGACTGGAGTAGCGAGAGGTGGAGTCCTGTCCGGCAGGCCAGCCAGCTGACTGTTACAGTAGTTCAGGTGTGGGGAGATGGGTCTGCTCCAGGGTGGTTCAGTATCAGGACAGAAGGGGTTATATTTGAGATATTTTTGCAAAGGTAAAATCAACTGACTTTGGCAACAGATTGGATATAGGGGGGAGATAAAATGAGCAGTCAAGGGTGACTCCTTGGTTTTGAGCCTGGCTGGATGATTGTGAGGATGGTGATACCCTTTACAATAATAGGGAAGTTGGGAGTTGGAGGGGGGAGTTCAGTTTTGAATGTGTTGAATTTAATGTTTCTGTTAGACATATAATTCAAGAAGGCTAATAGTTGGAGATAACACTGGAGGTCAGTGGATGTTAGTATTAGATAAGTCTATTTGAGAGTCATCTACATAGAGGTAGTTGAATCCATAGGAGTGATTACTAAGTAAAATAACATAGAGGGAAAATAAAAGGTGACCCAGGACAGAATTCTGTGGGATGTCCATGGTTTTTGGACAAGATCTGGATGGAATTCCATCAAAGGGGATTGAGAAGGAGTAATCCCACAGGTAGAAGGAGAACCAGGAGAGAGCAGCATCAAAAATGCAGGCAGGAGAATTTTAAAGAGCAGGGAGTGACATTGTCAAAGAAGGTTCAAAGGATGAGAATGGAAAAAGGCCATTTGATTTGACAGTTAATTAAGAGATCATTGGTAGCTTTGAAGAGAACAGTTTGGGTTGAAATGTGAGGTCAGAAACTAGACTGTAGAGGGTTGAGAGAGCTGAGGAAGTAAAGGCACTTATTTCAAGGGCCCTGCCAAAAATTTAGCTACAAAGGCTGGAAAGATATGAGGCAGTGTCTAGCAGGGTTGGGTAGATCAAGGTGGAGGAGGGTGGAGACATGGGCATATTTGTAGGTAGTGGGGAAGCAGCCAGTAGAAAGGGAGATGTTGAAGGTGAGTGTGAATGGGGATGATAGAGAAGGCAGGCTGTCAGAGAAGATGGGATGGAATGGGGTAGTAGGATTAGCTTTGGCAAGAAGAGCCACCTCTTCATTCAAAACGGGTGAAGGAAGAGGTAGTGGCAGAAGGTATCTGGGTCATATAAGACGAGGAACAGGGGAGAAGAGGGAGCTCTTGGTGAATGGCCTTCACTTTTTCAGTAAAATATCTGCTGAGAGGGAGCCAAGGAATTAAGGAGCTTTGAAAAGGTTTGAAGGAGATGTTGTGGTGAGATATTGAGTTGATTAGGAGGTGTAGAAGGTGTAGATTGCTTTGCAGCATTGAGGGCCCAGTTGAGGTTGCATAGCATAAATTGCAGCATGATTTTGTGATTTTCTCCACTTTTGTTTAGTAGCATGTAGGAGCAGAGGCAGCAGACGGTGGGGATGGTCCCAAGGCTGAGGCTTGGCAGGGCAGAATTAAGGTATTAAGGGGGCAAAGGACTCAAGAAACAGCATAGAGTTGAATTGGTTCAACCAGGGTCAAGATAGTGAAAGGAGGAGAGTGCAGCTCATGCAGAGGAGATGGCCTGGGAGGGAACTGAGGGCCCAGGATCGATTGGAGTTTGTGGTGTGGATGAAGAACAGGGTTTAGGCTTGTCGCGCAGAGGGGAGAGGTGGTGTGACGGCACATTGGGATGAGATTGGGGAGTTTCAGAATTCACAGAAGTGACGCACAAGGAAGCCAAATTCACGCCATCTCTGTGTGGCTGGGCCTGGCTGGAAGAGCAGGTCACAGGAAAAGAGGGGGTTTGAAGGGAATATCAGTGTAGATGTTGAAGTCCCCCAGATGTAGTTCAGACTCACTGTGGGCAGACTTCAGCCCACCTCCTTTATCACCTCACGCATCCTCCTATTCTCCCTTCTCCTATTCCCAGAACTTATTTTGCTATTTCCCATCTTCCGTGATGTCTCATTCCTGGAATGTCCTCCCTGTCTTGCCTTTGCCTCCTTTTGAAATGAGACAGCATTGGTGCCGTGAATAGAGCACTGGATTTGGGGTCAGCAGATACCTGGGATCTTGTTCTGCCCTCTGACACTTATTAGCTGTGTGACCCTCAATTTAAGCCACTGAAGCACCAGGGTCTCCATTTGTTAAGTGGGGTAATCTAGCCTCTACTTAACAGGGCTCTTGTGAGAATCAAAGGAAATATGTCATCTGCAGCCCTGAAATGTCAGCCATCACTGAGGGGAGCATCAGTATGAAGAAGGGGCATACTTTCCTCATCACCACCAGTACTAACCAATGACCAGCTGTCATTGTAGGGAGGTAAACTTAGGAACCCTGGGAGCAGCCCCCCAAACTAGACCTGTTTCTAGTCCAGTCCCTGAAGCCATCTTCTAGGAGAGTAACCCCTGTGGAGTAGGACCTGGCAACTGCTTCTTCGCATGCTGCAGTTTCTACAAGACTCTTCAGCCACCACCGAAGTCCTTGGCACTGGCCAGTGGCTCAGCGTCAGAAACTGATGCTGGTTTTATCAGTAGAAATGATCTCTGCCACACCACTCCAAGGACAATAAGACCTTTCCCTGTGTCTTGCAACTGAAACCTCCTGTTTGTGTTGTCCTCCCCTCTTGAGAGCAAGTAGTCTCCTTTCTGTTTTTTGTTGTTTTTTTTTTGGAGGGGGAAGGCAGGGCGATTGGGGTTAAGTGATTTGCCCAGGTTCACAGGCTATTAAGTGCTAAGTGTCTGAGGCTGAATTTAAACTCAGGTCCTCCTGACTTCAGGGCTGGTGCTCTATTCACTGCACCACCTAGCCACCCCAAGTATTCTCTTTTCCATTTGTGTTCCCAGTGCTTAGCATACTACTTTTACATGGTAAGCACTTAGTCTTTGTGACTCATTTATATATTCAATATGTTACTCCAGTTTCTCAAGGCCATACTCAGGCGCCACCTCCTTCATTGGGCCTTTCTTAATTCTTCCAACTAGAAGAAATCCTTGCCTCCTGTCAAAGCTTTTTGTACTTCTGTTTGTTACCACATTGTTGTTACTCAGGCATGTCCAGCTCTTTGAGACTCCATAGACTTTTTTTCTTGGCAAAGATACTGGAGTACTCTGCCATTTTTTTCTCTAGTGTGTTTCCATTTTACAGATGAGGAACTGAGGCCACTAGAGTTAAATGGCTTGCCCAGGGTCACATGGCTAAAAAGTCTGAGGCTGGATTTGAACTCATCTTCCTGGTGCTCAGCCAGTGTTCTGTCCATTGAGGCACCTTGCTGCCCCCTACCACATTGTGATTTGTATCACGGTTATTTTTCTCCATGAGTGAATTATGATCTTCATCAATGGAGGAGAGTGCCTGCAGATTTCATGGGGTCTATATAGTTGGAAAATGATGTTAATCCCCCATTTTGCCCATAAGCTTAACCAGACTAAGGATGTGTTGCTCTGCATCACACAGGGAGTAAGTAAAAGAGTAGAGATTTAAAATACAAGGCCTGAAATGAGGGAGATTCATTTTCCTGAGGTCAAATCTGGCTTCTAACACTAGCTGTGTGACCCTGGGCAAGTCACTTAACCCTGTCTGCCTCAGTTTGCTCATCTGTAAAATGAACTGGAGAAGGAAATGACAAACTATTCCAGTATCTTTGCCAAGGAAACCTCAAATGGGTTCATGGAGAATTGGACATGACTGACATGACTGAACAACTACCACCTCTGACTGAACGCACTGTTCTTTCTGTTTATTGGCACCAAATTTGACATTTGAGGATAAGACTACAGATCATAAAAGCACATGTCTTCACAACCCGCTCCCCCCACCAGCTTATCTTCCCTATTATTAGACTGTGAACTTTTTTCTTATTCATACTTTGTCTCTGGTACCTTGCATATAGTAGGTGCTTGTTGCATATTTATTGAATATGACTGGATGAATGGGAGAATGGGAGAGCCTTTACCAGAGAAAGACAAGTTAAGAGGTACAACTGACTTGGGAAAGATAATGAACTTGTTCTTTGAGGGCCAGGATCACCATCTGTCACTGAATATGTCTTTGTCAAATGAATGAATTTGATTTAATGTTTAATTTAAATGTTACAGTTATTCTTGGGATTATTTAATACGTTATTTTCATTGTTTGACTGGAAGCTAAATATATTTTTTTCTGTTTAAATTGCGTAGAATCTAAATCAAACCTGCATAATAAAACATTTTCTTAATAATGCTTCATTAGATAAGACAATTTGCAAAGTAAGTTTGTAACAAATTCCTGTTGTTTAATTTGGTCCATTTCAGTTTCCAGATTTGCTGGAAGGAGGAAAGTTCTCTTCTCTCCTAAAAACGGAGAAGTGAGGTTATGGGATCATTGAAGGCCAAGGGGAGGCACAGAGAGGTCGATCGTACTGGAGAAAAGTTCTTTATGACGGTCGCGTGAAGAGAAGAAATCTGGGCATGGGACGTAGCAGAGAAATAACACAGCTTGAAGATAGAGGGCCACTTGAGTTAGAGGCTCCAAATTGCCATTCCTAAGGAGGACCCACAGCTAGATTTAAAGTTAAGTGAGTGGAGAAAAGTACCTAAGTTTATTGGAAAACGGTAAATAATGTAGATCACGTGAGAATCACAAGAGTTCGGAGCCCTGTAACTGGATGGATTGGCAACATTGAGGCTCACACACTGTTGTTTCCTGGCCCCCTCTTGGGGTATTATGTTCTAGTCATCAGTGTGACCTAAAAGGGAGCAGTTTGCTATGACTGCCAACATTATCCTATTGAATATCAACAGGAAAGTTAATAATACCTTTGTACTGACTTTAAAGTCATAATGAGAAAATAATCAAGATCATCTCACAGTGCTTCAGACCTCTTGGCTTTTTTAAGCAAGTCTCTAAAATAAGGTGGTGTATTATTTTGGTATATCAGTCACTCCCCCAGATCCCCTCCCTAGAGTGTCTTCAGTTAGTCCCCAGGCCTGTTTGCCTGGTACTGTGTGAGATGCTGGGAATACGAGTACCAGGAGTGAAACTGTCCCTACTCACAAAAGATTAGGCAAGAAGACGTATCATACCGTGATTAGCACTTGGCAGCAGATGGAATTTTCCTCTTTGCAGTGATAACGTTTTTAATTGCCAGATATAATAATGACCTTTTCTCAGTCCTCATCCTCCTTGACCTCTCTACAGCCTCTGACACTGTCGCTTGCTTTCTTCTCCCCATTTCCCTGACACTGCTCTGTCCTGGTTTTCCGCCTGCCTGACTGTTTTATTCTCTACTTTGAGGCATCTTTGTCCAGGTCACGTCTACCAATGGAAGGTGTCTCCTTTCTGGGTTCTCCTTTCTAAATACTATTTCTCTTGGTGACCTCACCAGCTCCCATGGATTCAAGTGTTATCCATCTGCAAATGATTCTGATCTACTTATCTAGCCAGAATCTCCAGACATCTTGAATTGGATGTCCCTGTGAAGTCCCAGACCTCATAAACTAAGCATGCCTCTAATGTTGTTGAGAACACCACCCAGTTTGTCCTGTTTGTTTCTTGTTTGTGTGTTGTCTCCCCGTGGAATTGTGAGCTCCTTGAGAGCAAGGACTGTCTCTTAACTTTCTTTGTATTCCCAGCACTTAGTGCAGTTCCTGGCACGTAGTAGGTGCTTGTTGGTCAGCTCTAGGTTAACCGTTTCTTCATGGAAATGTTTTGACTCCAGTACTCTGATTTAGCCACTTAATTTGACCTGAATTCATTTGATTCTGCTGCATCTTGATGTTGTCTTAACGTTATTGTAGTCATTGTACATTTTTATTTCAGCTCTGCCGCCTTGTATGTTCAATCAGGTTTTGCTTTGTTTTTCTGTATCGTGTGAAGAATATTCTTCATGGTGTAATAAAATGTTAGCACTCATATAACATGCTCACATAGTGTCCATATAGCACAAATAGTACAACAATTTCCTAGTCATTAAGCACATAATTGGTTTCTAAATTTTTGAAAAAGCTAGGTCTTAAAATGAAAGACATTAAATGAAATGTCTTTAAAATATTAAGATACTTCATTTGATTTTAAATTTAACATATATAGGACCTCTCCAGAAATAACTTACAATTTAAGGGGAAAGTGTTTTTGAAATAGTTATTGAATATGTGTGTGTGTGTCTATAGATAGATAGATAGATAGATAGACACACACACATATATGTTTGTTCGGGTTTTTGGTTTGTTTTTGCTGAATTCAGGCCATAAATTTGCATTCTCCTTTTAACAGATGTCGGGGGCCTTCTCTGATATCGGTTACTTTGCAGCAGCACTAAAAATTAAGACTGTCTCGTTCTTGTCTTGAAATAATTTTTTAAAATTCTAAACACAGAGTTAAAGGGATCGTGTCATTAGACTTGTTTGATCTTTACAGATGGAGAAAAACAAATCTTAAACATTTTTCATTTTAATAAAATAAAGTATTTTATATCTTCAGAGATAAATGAAGGCTATAACCTTATTAATCTAGTTGAATTTTCACTGTTATTTTCCATATAGGAATAATTTATGATGTCATTGTGGAACCTCCTAGTGTTGGATCAATGACAGATGAACATGGACATCAGAGACCAGTTGCTTTCTTGGCATATAGGTAAAGCAATGGGGGATGGGGGAGGGAGGTAGAACAATGTGTGCTTATTTTAAAATGCAACCAAATTTCCTTAGGGAAGGCACCATTATTTAAAGAATAGTTGCCTTCAGTGCTAGATTTTTTGGAGTGACTGAGTTTATTTTTTCTCTAGGGGCAGTATCTGAAAAGTATCTCAGCATCCTCCTATAGTGAACAATTTACCAGCTTAGGTTTCTGCCCTAAGACTTTTTTGGGAGGACTGGACTCTTTCTCTTAGGCTTAGTAGAAAGGCTCTGACCAAGGCCTCCCCCCCTTCCCGCCTTCCAGCCCCTGGTGTCACATCTCATTCTCCCTGTTCCCAAGTTCTCTGGCCTGATGGTAGGTACCTAGCATCACTCTTCTGTTGCCATTGTAGCCTGGGCAGATTTCCATCATTTGGAACTTGAATCTCCGAAGAGAGAGCATGCATCAAGGAGGTTTGAACTCTTTAAAGTCCAGATATGCATGCTGTCCTTCTCCCTTTATTCCTTAGCTCACCTACAGAGATCTTTGCAGCACAGAACATTCCTCCAGTGATGGCTATTGAAGCCTTAACCTATTTCTGCAGTTTGGAACTTGTATCTACATGGCACCAGAAATGGAGGGGTTAGGGGGTTGCATTCATTTTATTGCAAGCCTATGAGTTGGGTGGCTAGTTAGTGTGGTGAGCAGTGGAAGGGGGGGTGCTGAGTGAGTGTTGAGTTAGGTGTTAGTTCATGGATTTTTTGTATTTGGGGTTCCATGTGTCCTTGATCATGGAGATTGAAATTGTTTGTTGATGCATAATTTCTGTTTTGGAAAGGTTTGTGAGATTGTGAGGATTAGAGAAAATGTTCATTCTGACATCTCATTGGATCTGTGACCCTGATTTTATTTCTTATAGCAGGGGTTCTTAACCTGGAGTCTGAATTTTTTTTACATTTTTGGTGATCATATTTTAATATAATTGGTTTCATTTGTAATTTTTATTTTACACATTTAAAAACCATTTTCCCAGAAGTAGCCTTTGACACTCAAAAGGTTAAGAACCTCTGTCTTATAGGAATTATGCTTTCTTTAATCATTTGTATAAGAAAAATCCACCTTCTTTAAGGAAAGGTAGCTATTCAGAATGAATACATTATAGCATATGTGATTAATAAAAATGGTTTCTTTAAGCTTGTAGGATTTAAGATGAGCCTTGGAATGTTCTCAGTGTGATGAGTTGTGTTCAAGTAATGAGTGTTGCTCTTAATTTATACTATTCCCTTAAAAGATTTACCCTTTAAAAATGAAAATTTCTGGAATGGCTAGGTGGCACAGTGAATAGAGCACCGGCTCTGTAGTCAGGAGGACCAGAGTTCAAATCTGGCCTCACACATTTAACACTTACTAGCTGTGTGATCGCGGGCAAGTCACTTAACCCCAATTACCCTGCCTTCTCCCCTCCAAAAAGCAAAAAGGAAAAATGAAAATTTCTTACCTTGTGTGATAACACAAGAAAATATCTGTTAAGTTTAAAATTCATATGCCATTTATATTGTGTAATATTTTACACCTGAGGTAAGCAGGATGACCTTCTATAGGAAAATGAGTTTTGGGTGCAACAACTAAAAATGTGAATTTTTTTCTGTAGATAGAATAATTTAAAAATGAAATAAAGGATTAAAAATAATTATTATTCCAGATAGTAGACTGGTTATAAAATTCAGAATGAATGGTTAGCAAAAAACAAGAGCAACATAAACTAGAGTTTGATTTCAAAGAGTAGAAAGACCAATTTGACAAATCCAGCAACACAGCAATCTTTTCTGAGTGTGTATGTGGTGTTTCATACTCACACTCTCCCGCTTCTGCAAAGAAAGAGGGGGGAGCATTTGAGAATCCTGGCTTCAGACTAAAGGAAAAGCTAGTCTTGAATATAGGAAATTTTCCTTTTTTATGTTTTTTTGCAGAAAATTATTCTTTCTTTTGCAGAGTAAATGGACAATATATTATGGAAGGACTTGCATCCAGTTTCTTGTTTACAATGGGAGGTTTAGGTTTCATAATCCTAGACCGCTCCAATGCACCAAATATTCCCAAGCTCAATAGGTTTCTTCTTCTCTTCATTGGTTTCGTCAGTGTCCTCTTAAGTTTCTTCATGGCGAGAGTGTTCATGAGAATGAAGCTGCCGTAAGTTATTAAGCATTCTCATTCATGGTTCATATTACTATTAGGTTGTAAATTTGGATAATGTACAAAATATAACATAAGGAATATTTTGAGCTGGAAAGGACCTTAATGCTCATTCTTACCAAACTCCTTTTGTATTTGAGGAAATTGAAGCCTGGGAGGTGAGGTGGGTGACTTGTAGCATAGCTAGTCAGTAGATGGGCTTGTCTAAGAACCTGGACCTCCTCACTTAGCCCATTACTCCAAGGTAGAATAGAGAATTCTAGGGGTGGATCTTGACATTAAAAATTTGTGTCCAAAGATTTACTATGTTCTTAAAGAGACCTATATGTGGGCATTAAGAAATATCAGTAAGGAAGTTGACATCATGGTGTTTTATTTCCAAATTTTTCTGTAGCTTTGGAGCAGTTTTTTTTGCTTAGTTTTATTTTTATTTTCAGTTCCAAATTCTCTCCTTCCCTTTATCCCTCCCCTACCATTGAGAAGGCAAGAATTATAATGTCCATATGAAGTCATGCAAAACACATTTCTGCATTATTTAAGTCATGTCTCTATCACCACCACCACCCCCAAAAAAAAGAGAAAAAGGGAAAAAATGATTCATTCTGTATTCTCTCCATTAGTCTTTCTGGAGGTAGATAGAGCATTTCTCCTCATGAGTTTTGAAGGTATTTTGAGAGTTGCCCTTATAATTTTGACACTGATTCCCTGGATCTCACATGGTAGTCAGTCATATTTTTTTTATATTTCCTTTTGTAGTTTTAGCTTCCAAACCTATCATTCTACTTAAACTTTTTTTTTAAGGTCACCAGTGACCTTTTAAATGCCAAATTGATGGCCTTTTCCCAGTGGACAGTGCTCCCTGCCAGGCCCTCTTAGTATAGGATCATAGACATAGGGCTGGGTGGGGCTGCAGAAGCCATCTCACTCAGTCTCCTCATTTTAGAGACAAGAAGACTGAGGCCCAATAATGTTAAGTGATTTGGCCAAGGTCACCGCAGTAGGAAGCCCTCTCCTCATATTTGGTCCCCGTTTTTTATGGAAACATTAAAAATGGAGTAGGCATTGTAAAGTGTGTGCAAATTATAAAATATCTGCAGTGACTTGTTGAATTTGGCAAGACTTAATGTTCTATACCTGAGACGTTTTGCAGTGACCGTTTCTTTGCCTTGTGCTTGCCCTCCCCTCCTCCAGGTTGTGGTGTGGAAATACTTAAAGATGGGAGAAGAGGACTTTAGCGTTCTGCTGAAATGGAGAGGCAGGCAGATTGCAGAAGCTCGTTTTCATACAAACACAAAAGCACAGGAGTACAGATATGATCCCCTCAGTTACATGAACACGAATTTGTACACCTTCATGCTTCACCTCACTAAGACGGGGCAGGTGGTTTTTATACTGGTTATCATACGCAAACATAGCTAACGTGCGGTCTGGTATTCTGAATTTAGATAGTTCTTTCAGTTAACCTCTTACTGATCTCAAGGTCACATAGAACCAGAGTCTGACTTCCAGACTTGCTTTTCTTTTTTTTTTAATTTTTAATCTGTAAGGAATTCACTTGTAGGCCTTATACATAGTCAGCTAAAATATCACTTTCAGATATCCCCTCCCTGTATATACATATATAGTTCAGTAGAAAAATTACTTATTTGACATGAATTTATTTTGAGACCTAACCAAGATGACAGAATTATTGGTATTCATTTGTGTGCAGGATTTTTAATGATTTGGTGTAATAATTAAATATTAAAAAATTATTGCATATTATTATTGCAGTCACTTTGGGTGACTTAGCTGTGGCTACCTGTCAGTATATGATCACTTTTTCTAAGAGAATTTATTAATTTTTTGGTCATAATTTAAATTTTAAAAATGTTTTAATGTTTAAAGAAAAATGTCAAAACTTGGGTTTACCTTAAATTCTCATTATCAAAGGGTTTCCTGGGCCCTGTTTGTATGAATCCGAGGGTTTCTTTCTGGCATATCATAGTGCCTGGCTTAGAAACCATGAATGCAACGCTAGATGCTGCCAGTCGTCCTCTCCCTCCGTGAAGGGATATTCTCTCTCCCCTTCACAGAGGCGTGTCTTATTCTCCCTCATAGGCCATTCACTGTCCTATCCTTTTTCATGTTATCTGAAGAGCTGAATCCGCTGATCATTTAGGTTCTAGAAACTCGGATTCCAGTTGTAGGAGTGTGTGTCTTCTACAGGGAAGTATATTCTGACTTTTAAATTTATAAGGAATTTTCTTTCTTTTTATTAAATGAATTTTTTTTCAAGTGAAGTTCTGCTTTTTTTCCCTTCCACCTTTCCCTGCCCCTCCTTCATTGAGAAAGCAAGAGAAACAACATCCCCTGTGACAAGTATAATCAGGCAAAACAAGTTCCTCGGTTGGCCGTGTCCCCGACAACCGTCTTCGTCCGTCAGCTCTCTCAGGGGTTGGGGGGCCTGTTTCATCATGAGTCCTAAGGAGTTGTGGTTGGTCCTGGTGTTGGCCAGAGTTCCTAGGATTTTCAGAATGCGTTGTCTTTGCAATGTTATTGTTATCCTCTTACTCTCTTGGTCTCCTGGTTCTGCTCACTTCACTCTGCATTAGTTAATACAAGTCTCCTTAGGTTCCTCTGAAACCATCTTTCATGCACATTAAAGCCTAATGGTACTTCATCACATTCAGGTGCCATCACTTGTGCAGCCCTTCTCCAGTGATGGGTGTCCCCTCAGTTTCCAGTTTTTTTTGCTGCTGCAGACAGAGCTCCTAATCTTCTTCTCTTTCATCTCTTTGGGTATAAGGAACTTGGTTTTTCCTCTGTTTTTGTCTTTGTCTTTTTGCACACTGATATATTACTGCAAAAGTATTTGGTTAAACCTTTTTTCCTAGTCATTAGTAGAGTTAAAAATGGTTGATTAAAGATGTCGCTGGGAGCAGCATAGTAATAGCGCCTCCCTCACAGGATCGCTGTGGAGATCAGAGGACAGGTGTGAAAGGGGCCTTTCATAAATGAGAGGTGGCTAGAAAGACTGTGAATGGAGTGGTTTAATTCTTGCTTTTCATTCTTTCCCACATTTCTACAGGGGCTATCTGCTGGGTTAGAGCTGCTCTTGTGAAGCCACAGCAGTCACTGGATTCGCTCCTTTAATGGCGTTTCGAGGGCTGCTCTGCCGTCCAGGACAAAATGTGGAGCATGGATTGACTGTCTCAGAATGACATAAGGAAAGGTGTAAAATGCAGAAGGTTTTAGTCCATTTTTTGGAAACAAAAAAACAAAACCCT
>CM053583.1:168675694-168707961 GCA_028627135.1 Pseudochirops cupreus | reverse complement strand
TTTTTCCCCCCCATTTTTGAGAGAAACTATTTTCCTTTGTCTCATGAAAGTATTGAATAAAGTATTTCCTCATTACCTACAAGCCCATTTGTAAATTTCCCCTTTTCAGGAAAAGGCACTTCTAGTGAAGATGTGCACAAGTAAATTCAGGGAGCTGGAGCCTCCAGGCTGATGACTCTATCCAGGGGATCAGCTTTGCCTTGACCCTTCGTTATTTTAAGTGTAGCTTTCAAAGCCTGTTATTTTATGTGAGACTGTTCCCTAAACAATAAGATGTATGGAAGGAGCCAAAATAAATCATTTTTCTATTGAACTGCTTGTGTGTGTGGTATCTGAAACTAATATTTTAGCTGATTGAATGAGTGTATAACCTTATAGCTGTAGCATCATAAGATTTGTTCTTTTTTTTTTTAAAGACTGAGTCTTCCTGTCTTGCCTGGGCAGTCTTGCCTTGAGTTCCTTTTCCAGTGCTGCTTGTTAGGTACGTTTTAGCCTGCTGTTTTTCTGGTCTGGAGTGGTTCACCCTTTCTTAGGCAGCCTGGTAGCCCTCCATCCCCAGGGGCTAACTACCCAAATATAGCCCTCCACATAGTTGTGATTATAGGATTATGCCAGCAGCCTCCCTGTCCATTCATTTTCAACTGTTGTCACATTTTGGGTGTGGACAAATGCTTCTCTGCTCCTCCCACGAGGTGTCCCTCAGATCTATACTTCCTAGCCAGTCTATTGACTTTTCTTGCCCAGCCATGGTTTTCTCCTTCCTGCCTTTATTACTGAGCCCAGGATCTTTTAAATGCGTAATAGGCTTCTGCCTCCTAGTCTAGGTCATGGGAGCTAGAGCTAGAAGACAGTTTAGATTCAGTCAAAAGGCCACACTTTAAGGATTTAGAAAATCGTATGTGGCCTTAAGGCCGTAGGTTCCCATCCCTGGTTTAGAGGGCTGGCAAACTATGACCTATGGGCCAGAGGCTACTCGTGCCTGCTCTCATGGCCCATGAGCTAAGAGCCAGGCCCCTCACTTTGAAGAGGAAACAAGACTCCTGAAGCTTGACTTGCCCATGGTCCGGCAGGTAGAATGGAGAGAACTCTGCATTTGAACTCAGAAGATCTGAGTTTGAATCTTTGTGAGGTTAGTCTTCTCTTTAAGCCCAGTTTCCTGATCAATAAAATAAGGGAATTAAATGATCCCTAAACCCCCTTCTCACTTTAGATCTGTGTGCTGGGGTTATTTGAACCCTAGGTTCTCTGAATCCAAGTCTTTTTCCACTATGTGCTATGTACTTGTAAACTTATATTTGTAGGATGCCATTGACTGAAAAGAATTCATTCCCAATACCTAAAAAACCCTATGTGATGTTGCACAATTCCAGACTAAATAATGAGCTCATAATTGTCAAGTGCTTAGCACAGTGCCTAGCACTTTGTACATGCTATGTAAATGTTAACTTACTTTTATTAGGAGCAGCTATGTGGCACAGTAGATAGAGCGCCAGCCTTGGAGTCACGAAAGCTCATCTCCCTGAGTTCAAATCCAGCCTCAGACACTTATTAGCTGTGTGACCCTGGGCAAGTCACTTAACTGAGTGTGCCTTGGTTTCCGTATCTGTAAAATGAGCTGTAAAGCCGCCGTAGTATCTTTGCCAAGAAAACCCCAGATGAGACCACAAAGAATCATGATTGAAAAACAACTGAACAACAAGTTATTAAATATAGTTTACCATAGATAGAAAAATCTTACCAATACCTATTTTTTAAAAAAACCCTAAGGCTATTAGGCTATAATCTTTGAAAGATAACAAGCATTTATTTTCAAGTGTTATTTAGTCTTAGTATCATCTAATCCAGTGGTTCTCAACCTTCCTAAGGCCGTGACCCTCTAATACAGTTCCTCATGTTGTGACCCCCAACCATAAAATTATTTTCGTTGCTGCTTCATAACTGTTATGAATCTATCTGATATGCAGGATGTATTTTCATTGTTACAAATTAAACATAACCCACAGGCAGAACCGCTGATCTAATCTATTAAAAATTTATTCTGAACTTAATACTAGATAAATTATTTCCATGCTATAAAACAGAAAAAAGGTTATGCATTGAAACTGCAAATTCTGATATATACGGTTTGCTTTTCCTTTTAAATATATAAATTCAACAAGTAACTTTCAGAGTTCTCTGTCTCTCTTTCTTTCTGGCCTATTTGACCCTCCTAAGCCCGTCACAAATTCTCCTCTCCCTTGCAACTCCAGCAGGAAGAAGAAAAAAATCTCTTGTAACAACTGCACAGTCAAGCAAAACAACTTACTTTTTTCATGTCTGAAAATGTATGTCATTTGTGTCAAGAAGTAGATGATCATTTTCCATCATTCCTCTGGAACTGGTTGGTCATTGCATTGATCATGATTTTTATTTTTTAATTTGAAATTTAAATTGAATTTTAAAAAATTTAAAAAATTTAAAAAATTGAATTTAAAAAATTTTAAAAAATTTTAAAAAATTTAAAAAATCAAAATTTCAAAGTTTTTCTTTAGTAACCTTACTTTTAAAAAGTTTATTCATTTTAAACTTAAATATAAAATGAGAAAAATAAAAAGGAACATGTCCAGGTAGGTACACAGCAGAACATAGTGTTCAATACAAAACCATGAAATTCCATTGCAGACTTTTTGTAAAAAACTATGTAATAAATACTACACATTATTTTCAAAGCTACCCAGCTTTTCCGTTCTAAGTTTTCTTTTGTTCTCTGCTGTTTTTTTTTTCACCCTGCTTCCCCACCCTGCCCTAGAAAAGGGTATATTTAAACATGAATATATATGTATATACACACACACACACACACACACACACACACACACACACACACACACATATACTTGAAACCATATTGTACATCTCCTAAAATAATGAGTTCTTTTTCTGGACATGAACAGCATCTTCATAGGTCCAAGGCCTTCCATGTTTTTCTAAAATCAACCAGCTCATCATTTCTTATAGCGCAGCATTATTCCATCATAATCATATACCACAACTTTAGCCATTTCCAAATTGAAGGGCATCTATCATTTTAACCAATTCGATAGGTGTAAGATCATATTTCAAAGTTGTATTTGCATTTCATCAATAATGATTTAGAACATTTTCATTTGACTATATGTAGTTTTGATTTCTTAATTGGAAAGCTACCTGTTCATATCCTTTGACTTTATCAATTGGGGAATGATTCATATTCTTATAAATTTGACAAAGTTCTTTATATATTTGAGAAATAAGACCTTTAAGAGACTGAAAACTTTTCCCAATTTTGTGCTTTCCCTCTAATCTTGGCTACACTGGTTTTATTTTTACAATAACTTTTTAATTTAGTGTAATTGAAATTATCCATTTTATACGTCACAATACTGTTGTTAATTCATAAATTGTTCTATCCACAAGTCTGATAATACGTTCAATGTTCTAATTTTCTTCAGGTAACTCCCTTTATACCTAGGTCACATAACCATTTTGACCTTATCTTGGTACATAGTTTAAGATATTGGTCTATGCCCAATTTCTGCCAAACTGCTTTCGAGCTTTCTTAACAATTTAATTCTTATCCCTAAGGCTTCAATCTTTACACATTTGTCCGGCAAAAGATTACTATAATCCTTTACTCCTGTATGTTTTATGTCTACTCTGTTGCAGCGATCTACTTTTCTAGTTTTTAGCCAGTACCAGATAGTTTTCATATTTACTGCCATATAATATAGTTTGAGATCTGGTGCTGCTGAACCTCCTTCCTTTACATTTTTTTCTTTAGTTTCTTTGAAATTCTTGATCTTTTGTTCTTCCAAATGAATTTTATTTTTTTCTAACTCAGTAAAATAAATTTTAGTAACATAATTGGGATGACATTGAATAAATAGATTAGTTAGGTAAAATTGTCATTTTTATTATATTGGCTTTGCCTACCCACAAAAATTAATATTTTCCCAGTTTTAAAAATCTGACTTTTATTTGTATAAAGAGTGTTTTGTAATTGTGTTCATGTAGTTCCAGGGTCTGTTTTGACAGGTATTGTCTCAGATATTTTATATTATCTACCCACCTCTCTAACGGTCCTTCCGTTTTCTTATCCCCTCACCCTTTTTTCTTTATAAATTTAGAAGACTTTTTCACCCTTCTAGATGTATGTATCATTCTCTCTTTAATTCAGTCCCCTATCTTCATTTGCTTCTATATCAGTTCTTTCCTCGTTTGTATGAGATAATTGCTCCTTTTTACCTCTTCCTACCAGCTTTCATGTTTTAGAATCAGCCCACTAAGCCCAGACCTTTCTTTCAAACTACCCGAGTAATGATGTGAGTCTTAAGATAATATTTTCACAAATAAGAAGTAATAAACAGTTTGACATTAAGTCCCTTATAATTGGTCTTCACTGTTTACCTTACGTTTCTCTTGAATTGTGTATATCAAATTCTCCATTGAATTCTGCTCATTTTGTCACAAATACCTGAAAGTCTTTCAGTTCATTGAATATCCCTTATTTTTCTTTTCTTTTCTTTTTTTGTAGGGCAATTGGGGCTAAGTGACTTGCCCAAAGTCACACGCCTAGTAAGTGTGTCAAGTATCTGAGGTCAAATTTGAACTCAGGTCCTCCTGACTCCAGGGCTGGTGTTCTATTTACTGCGCCACCTAGTGGCCCCATCCCTTATTTTTCATTCAAGATGACTCTCGCTTTGCTGGATAGGTTATTTTTGGTTGTAGCCTCAGCTCTTTTGCTCTTCAAAATATTATTTTCAAAAACCTACAGTCTTTTAACACAGAAGCTGCTAAATCTTGTGCGATTCGATTGTAGCTCTGTTTTTGTTTTTTCCTTGTTTGCAGTCTTTTTTCCTTAACCTGGGAGCTTTGAAATTTAGCTGTGATATTCTTGTAAGTTTTTATCCTTCTTTTTCTGTTTTACCCTCTTGTTCTAAACCTTCAGGGCAATTTTCTTTAATAATTTCTTGTAGTTTTTTAGCAAGACTCTTCTTGCTTATAACTTTCAGGTAGTCCCAACAATTCTTACGTTGTCTCACTTTGATCTGTTCTCCTGATCAATTGTTTTTCTAATAAGTTGTTTCATATTCTCTTCTATTTTTTCATTCTTTTGATTTTTTTTTATTATTTTTTGGTGTCTTATAATGTCATTAGCTTCCCTTTGCCCAATTCTAGTTTTCAGGGAGTTATTTTCTTTCTTAAGTTTTTGGATCTCTTTTTCCAATTGGTCGACTTCTCATAATTTTCTTGGATTACTTCTTTTTTTTCCCCTAATTTTCCCTCAATCTTTCAGATTTTTGAAGTTCTTTTAAAGTTCTTCTAAGACAGTGGTTCTCAACCTTCCTAATGCTGGGACCTTTTAATACTTGTATGTGGGCGTATCTGCACGTGGGTGGACTCGCCTGGAGACGGATAGAGGAGTGGTGTCTCGGTTCCTAAGACCATTGGAAATATGTGTTTTCTGACGGTCTTAGGTGACCCCTGTGAAAGGGTTGTTCGACCCTCGAAGGGGTCGTGGACCCACAGGTTGAGAACCGCTGTTCTAAGAACTCATTTTGGGTTTGTGACCATTTGATGTTTCTCTTTGAATTAAGAGTGACTTTTTTTAAACTTTACTATCTTCCTCTGTGAATCCAGATCTACCTCATAGTAGCTGTCTATGTTCTTTCTCCTTTGCTTACTCATTTTTAATTTTGTTTAATTTTATTTTTAGGATCTTACTGTAATTTACCCTAGTCTCGGGATGTGGGAAAGATGCCTTAGGCCTCAATCCTTTTTTCTGTTATTTTTTGAGTTTTGTCCAAGGCCTCAGTCTTGGGTACTCTCTTAACCCCTAACCTACAGCTAGGGCCCCCAGCCATGGTGTCCCACAAACACTCTTGCTCCTGCAGTCTCTCTTGTAGCAGCAAACTTTAGTTCTCTCCTCTGCCCTGGAGCTGAAACCAGGCACTCTGCTCTCTAAGTGGCACAGACAACAGGGTCTCTGTTCTTCTGCTGCCACTCTCACTGGTCGTTTGCTTTCTCTGCCCATAGCTGTAGCCAAGGACCATGTCTGATCAACACAGCTGGGCCTGGACATCATCCTAGTGGGGTGATCCTTCAATCCTCCTCTGCTCGGCTGTCCAACCCTGAAACTGTCCAAAAGGTCAAAGTTCCTGAGACCCTGCTACACCCAGGGTTTGTTAATTCAGCCAGAATCTCCCTGGAAGTGTTTGCTCTTAGGAAGGACCTCTACCCCTGGAAGTGGGGTCCTTCTGAGGTCCTCTCAAGTTGTCTTAGGAGAACAACTGCTTTGCTCTGACTTTTATTTATTTCTGCTGCTCTACATTTACTTTAAGGCAATATTCTGTCTTTTTTTTGTAGGGGGAAATTTGGAGAGCCTGGAATTTTCCGACCTACTCTGCTACCTTTCCCAGAATCCTCTCCCATAACCTTGCTCTTGAAAATAAGCAATGATCATGTCATAGCAAGGACCAGCAGGTGGTGCAATTTACATGTTAAAGGTTTCCAATTCAAAATACTTATGGTTTTATGTGCCAAAATAAAATACTTATCCCCATTTCGACTTCAAGGGAATTTGTTTAAAGGCTTAAGCAAATTATGGAATTCTTCATTAGGGTTTGGAATAAGTAAAATTTTGATTAGGTTTGTTAAGCCAAATTTTTGTTAGATTTTTCACATATGAGTGAATAATGAACTGCATAAAGGTAATTGAAAGTTACAGATAACTATGGCCTTCTGTAATACTTTGATAGAATATAGTAATAATTTTTTTGTGAATTTTTGTCTGAACTCGTCACAGTAATTCTTTTAAATTTTAAGAGTATGAATCATACACCTTCTAATTTAATCCAGACAAGGTTAAAGGCCCATCAGTTCAGCTATAGAGTCATTCTGACCAGTTAGAATGAATCAAGTTATCTGCTTTACCCCCTTCATGTCATAAAGGAAGAAACTAAAATGCAGGAATTTATACAACTCATTGAATTATGGCCTAGAGATATGGTGACAGTGGGAACCAAGAGAGATGGTGGCTAGATGACTAGTCAAAAATTTTCTGTTGTTAAGAGTGTATGTTTCTTATTCTAAAAACCACTGTCAGGCTATGATGACAAATGCGTCTTTTCTTATTTGATACTTCCTTTGACTTGTGCTTTAAGGAAGAAATTCCAACAGTAGAAGGATAGGTAGGAAGACTTGGGTGGTAGAGTTTTTCTCTATCGGTACCAAAACTCATCTCTTTTTTGGAAAGGTCCACAGAACAGAGTTTATTTGCTGATTTGTGTATATAGTGTTTAATGTTAGCAGAGTTACAAAGTGCTTTCTTGTTATTTTCTCTCATTTGAAGGCCACAGCTGTTCTGTGAGGTAGATAGTTTAAACCTTATTTCCTATTTCATAGTTGAGGAAGCAGGCTCAGAGTGGTTTCATGTATTACTCAGCTGTACATGGCCAAGGCTGGAACAGAAATCTTCTGACTTCCAGTATCCCAGTACTGCTTAATACAGAGCTTAGTATGTGCTCTTTGATGATAAGATAAGTGACTTTGTGTTGGGCTTGATTTGCATCTTGGTAGTTCTGCCAGTTGTGTTGCATTGAAGGTGATGACATGGGGCATCCCAGATTTTTATAGTAATGGATCATATCATTTAATTTTTATTATTGTACGCCCAGTGCCCTACCACAGTGTCTGCACATAGTGATTAGAAATCCATCTAGGTGAGGGCCGCATGAATTTTTTTTAACAATTAATTCATCTAAGCCAGCTGTTGTGATACTTGGTAGAAAGAAGTTATACAGTACTAGTTGGATCAGTGGGTTAGATCCAGCTGCCGTAGTAGTTTATGTCTGCTAGTTAATTATGTAACATTTCTTCCTTCCTTCCTTCCTTCCTTCCTTCCTTCCTTCCTTCCTTCCTTCCTTCCTTCCTTCCTTCCTTTGCTTCTTTCTTCCCTCCCTCCCTTCCTCTTTCTTTCTTTCTTTCTTTCTTTCTTTCTTTCTTTCGTTCTTTCTTTCTTTCCTCTTTCTTTCAAAGGGCCATGTGGGTCAATTTTCTTTTAATTTTCTTTTTTGTCTCAAAATTTTTTTTCTTTCTTTAATTTTTTTCTTCTTTAATTTTCTTTTTTGTCTCAAAATTTTTTTTCATTTATATTGGGAACTCATGAGGAAACTCCTTCCATAAGTGAGTTTGCCTATCCACTAAACCTGGGCCTCTTGAATTCCTATTTTCTTGGGATAACAGCAAATGATTTGTCTTCTAGAATATCCTAATAATTGTAATTAAAGTCACATTAGTCAGACACAATGCAGTGGAGTTGTAATCTAAATATGATAGCTAGATGAGGCATAGTTATAGAGGGAAAGCAATGATGATTCGGTAAAGAACTCAGAATAAATTCCATTTAGGAAGGGAAATAATTGACTTTATTGCTTCTTTGAACATCTCCAAGGATTCGAGAGGTAGTTTGTTGTGGTGGATAGAGCTTAGCATTCAAAAGAAAGGAAGATGTGAGTTCAAGACCCAGTCTCTCATACATACTGACTTAGAGTCTCAGGGCAAGACATTTCTCTAAAGCGGCAGAGAAGGCACTGCTCTTCATTGTTGGTTTCATACAAGAGTTTCCTATACCAGTGAAACATATGTATCCATATCCCTATTAAGGATATTGTTGTTTGTCCTTTGTTCTTTTTTTTTTCTTTTTGGGGGGCAATTGGGGTTAAGTGACTTGCCCAAGGTCACACAGCTAGTATTAAGTGTCTGAGGCCAGATTTGAACAGAGGTCCTCCTGACTTCAGAGCCAGTGCTCTATTCACTGCACCACCTAGCCACCCCTGTCCTTTGTTCTTGAAGTGGACCATGACATCAAGGAGCTGATGCCATGATGTGTAAGTGAATCAGATTTAAGTGAGTCAGGGCTGTGCAAAGTCACCAGCCTCACTTTATTCTCCAGAACCATCTGGCTCCAGTGGCCAGATACATATAGATCAGAACAACTGGAGATGGCCAAGGATGCTGTGGGCCTTTTCAAGCTAAGGTCTTTAATAGGTCTCAGTTTGACTGAGGCAAAGCCCATTCAGTGAATAAGGCTTAATAAGAATTGAGTCAGGGGTGGCTAGGTGGTGCAGTGAATAGACCACTGGCCCTGGAGTCAGGAGGACCTGAGTTCAAATCTGACCTCAGACACTTAACACAAAAACTAGCCGTGTGACCTTGGGTAAGTCACTTAACCCCAATTGCCCTCCAAAAAGCCAAAAAAAAATTGAGGCAGAGAAAAGCCTCTTTGCCTAGTCAAAATGTAAAATAAATAGATAAAATTTAAAAATCAGTCTGTAAGGGGGCGATTCTCAGGGTTTCTGGCCAAATCAGAAACAACTGCTATGTACATTTATTCTAAGCCAATCAGGGCCCAAACAGGGTCCAAGTAGGGCTCGGCCTGGGACCTCTTGTGGCCCAATCAATGCAAACCTGAGTTATTTGGGGCCAAGGCTGCTCTTTAAGGGAAAAACATGTTTCAGAGATTAAAATTTATATTCCCTTTGGACAGAGCATACACAGGTAAGGGTGTGATATCCTATGTGGAAGGATGGATGGAGGGAGGGAGGGAAAGAAAGAGCGAAGGAAGGAAGGAAGGAAGGAAGACCAAAACTTCGTATCTCACACGAGGCATTGCACACAGCAGGTGGCTAATTAATGTTTGATAAATGAAGGTTAAACCTGTGAAGGAGTAGAAGGACAGATAATCTAATCTAACCTGTTTATTTTACAGATGAAGGAAAAATTCCAAAGTGTTTAAATGATAAATTCAAGGTCGAAGGTTGCTAATTAGCAACAGACTCAGTGCTAGATCACAGATTGCCTTTCTCCTAAATCCAGCGTTCTTTTCCACGAAATCTTATCAATATTCATAGGAATTAATGAGATTTTAAGACCTAGAAAGGGTAGTAGTTTAACCCCCTGGAAGTATAGGTTTTACGATGCTTTTAGGTAAAGTTATTTGTCCAAAGTCATAAGTGTCAGGGCTGGGATTTGAATCTAAATCCATTGTTACATGTTGTAGTACCTATGAAGGACACGAGATAAAATTACAGAATCTCATTATCTTGACATTTGATATGATATGCTTAAAATAGATTAGCCACAATTACTTGGGGGAAACAGCTTTTAGGTTTCAAAAGAAACACTTTCTCTTTTTGTATTAGTCTTACTCAGCCTTCTCTAAAAACTGGGAGTGAGGTGGGGGGAAGGGAGGAGGTAGAGGGAGACAATTCTGTGTTATTTCTGCTCTTTCCACGTTCTGTATTAAAACTTGGCTTTATTCTCCTTTTCCTTTGATTCTCCCTTTTGTAGTCAGTGGCTTCTCAGAACAGGAAAAGAAAAAAAATCTACAGAGGATGAGAAATGAAAGTTTCGTCGACCAATTTCATAAAGTTCAAACAGTCTTCTAGACCGCCAGTAAATAAAGAGAAAGGAGAAGCACCAAGTAATTTTCAGAGGAGGAGTTCAAGGAGGGTGGAGGGTTTTACATTTATGATGAAAGAGTACATGCTCAGACACCATCTCCTCCTTCGTTGTTAAAAATCGCTTTTTATATTGCTGCCAAGGTGTTACATGACATCCATCAAAGTACATATGGAGTATGTCTCCCACAAACTTCCTTCCAAGTGTCCAGGAATAGAATTAGGCATAGTCATTTGGAGTGCTAAACTTGGAGTCCGGAAGACCTGAGTTTGAGTCCTGCCTTAGGTTCTTATTAGCTCTGTGATCATGAGCAAGTGACTTAGCCACTGTCTTCCTCAGTTTCCTCATCTGCCAAATGAGAATAACCACATCTCCCTTATTTTGGGGTATTGTATAAGGCTCAAATGAAATAATATATGTACCTTAAAGTGCTATGTAATTGCTTTCTATCATTTAGCAATGGATGACCTAAACTTTAGTTTAGAAGCCAGATCTATTAAAGTATTTAATATGGGTTGCTGAGGCCAAAGAATTCATCACCTAATAGCCAGTCTACTGGTGTTGAACCGTAGACTGCTTAGCTAGACTCATCCTTGAAAAGTAGCCTTATCATTAGCACCATTCTTGAACACTTTCCAGCATGGGTGGGACAGTTTTCCAGAACTTGTGCTTAGCTAGTAGAGTTTTTAGAACCCAAGGTCCCTCTTACACCACAATGAGGCATTGGAGGATGTAGAGAGTTAGCATTATCCCCACTGGAACATTAATGGAATTGTTAAATCATTTAATCGTGTCTGACTTGACCTGATCCCATGGACTTTGTTTGTCTTTTGGCAAAGATACTGGAGTGGTTTGCTTTTTCCTTCTTTAGCATGTGTCCCCATTTTGCAGATGAGGAACTGAAGCAAATAGGGATTAGGTGACTTGCCCAGGGTCACACAGCTAGTAAGATCTTCCTGACTTTAGGCTCAGTGCTCTATCCACTTCACTACTAGTTGCTCATTAATGGAATCGGAATAACTATATAGCACTTTGTAGTTTACAAATGCTTTTCTCACAACATACTGTAAAGAAAATAAATATCTTCAGTTTACAGGAGAAGAAATGGGCTCAGAGCAGCTAAAGCGAATTGGCATTATGAACAAAGTAATAGCCCCCCAAAAGAAGCAACCGAATGTGGCGAATAATGATAACTGAATTCCAAGGCTTTGCTTCCCCTCTTTGGAAGGACAAAGCCCTGGATTTCCACGATCTGGTCTATGCGTTAGGTGATTCCAAATCTTTACAGTTTACAGTGGGTCTCCCCATGTAAAGCAGCAGTGAGGAGCAGATAGCACCAGCCACAGTGCAAGGAATGACTCTTCCAGACTAGTCACTCATCTCTGTCTCAGATCAGAGAATCATCTGGAGTCAGGGAGCTAAGTGCTAATACAAGGAATCACCTCTTAGCACTGTTTCCTCAGTTTTCCCCAGTCAACCCACTAGGACATCCCTATCCCTGAGAACTCCATGAGTGGGAAATATTAGTAAATCTCTTGATACCTTAGAGGCCTAGATAGGGACTCTTCCACAAATTTCATTAAATAGAACTCAAGATTGCCACCATGTCCAAGGACTCCCCCTTTTTTCCAAGTAAATATATATTCACCACAGTTATATAGAGGCTATTTCACCTTCTTCATGTCATAAGAAAGTGAAGCATCTCTCAACAGTACCACCCCTCAATCCCCCAAGTACTTTCTGGGAAACTTGTCTGAAGAGGACTTATTAACTGCAGAGGACTTACTTCATTTCCCCTGGGGATATGAAGTTCACTGAGGGGTCCTAAAGGGGCAGAGACTTCTAGATCTGAATGACTTTAGCAGGGCCTGAATAAAGGAAAAAGACAGGTCATTTGGAACTGTATTCTGAATAAGGAAGGGTTGGAAAGTCAGCTGGAACTATGCCCCAAAACTATTTGAAGGTAAGCAGAAATTCTTAACCTGGGGCCTATGAAAATTGCTTTTAACATATTTTTATAACTTTTAATATAATTGGTTTCCTTTATAATTCTGTATATTTTGTTTTATGCACTATAGATATTCTTCTGATGAGTCCATAGGGTTCACTAAACTGCCAAAGGGGTACATGACACAAAAAAGTTAAGAACCCTTGGCTGTATGGGGTCTGAGATATTGGCAAAGTTCCTCTAATCGTCCTCACTCCAAAGGGGAAAACCATTGATTGTCTAGTTCTGTTCTTGACAGGCCTCAAAACTGGGTCTCAACCTTGTGATTGAGACCACTCAACCAGAACCATAGGCACCACTCAGAAGTCATATCCAACACACCCCTCAGAATTCTCTTACACAACACCCTTGTACTGTGCAGCTCATTCTACTGGGAGGTTTGCCAAAACCTCATTCCCTCCCTGTTACTGAATGAATCCCTGCCAAATTCCAGTTGTGTGTGCTTCTCATTGTGTGTAAACAAGCAAGACAATATTCCCTGGGAGCCAGGGCTTATTAGACAGAGGACTAGGACGGTAGTGTTAAACTCAGATGGAAATGGGGCTTACTAATTGCCTTAGAAAACTATATATTAACATTATCTATGTGCAAATATATTTTTACTTGTTAAAAATTTCCCATCTACATTTTAATCTGGTTTGGCCACATCAGAGGACCCCAGGCTGCTGTTTGGCACCTCTGGGCTGGCAGATGAGGTAGTGTATTAGATTTGGGACTGGAGGTGTCAACCTCTGGCACAGTCTCAACCTGATATTGAAAGGCACTAACCTCCAAAGGGTCATGTAGCTACCATTTCCACTTAACCATTTCCACTTATCCATTTGTTAGAGGACCATCTTACAGAACCCAGCCCATAATAAACAACTCTGGATGAAAGGTGGTGGTAAGATCCTACATTTTCCTTTGAGTAGCTACTAGGATCTAGGTAACAAGCACTTGTTTTTTAGATGTCTATACCGAGTGGTTACTTTGGAGATCATGGAGCCTAATGATCATTTAGAATGACTGCTTCTTTGCACCCCAAAAAATTACACTCAACTGTTCTTAATGGGCAGAGATCTATAACATATCAACCCTGCCATATGGTAAGAGCCCAGGAGCCAAAAGCCTATTGGTGGATCTACCTGTCTCAAGTTTCTCCCTACTCCAATGGCATTTCAGCTTTTTCAGTATTTCAGTACTCCATTCAGCCACTAAAACACAGGTCTTTTCACTTGCTACTCAATAAACTCCAATGGGTCCATGTCACTTCCAGAATCAAACACACAATCCTCTGCTTGGCATTCAAAGCTTATAACACCTAGCCTTCTCACACCTTTCCAGTCTTCTCACACCTTATTCCTTGCCATATACTCTTCAGTTGGTGATACTGGCCTCCTGACTGTTCCACAAACAAGACACTTCCATCTCCCAGCTCCAAGCATCCAAGCATGGGCTCTCTCCCATGCCTGGAAGGCTCTCTCCCTTCTCATCTCTGCTTCCTTTAAGTCCCAATTAAAATCTCATTTTTTACAGGAAACCTTTCCCAACCCCTTTTCATTGTAATCCTCTCTCAATTATTTCCTATTTATCCTGTATGTAGCTTACTTGCATATATCTTTCCCATTAGATTGTAAGCTCCTTGAAGGCAGGAATTGTCTCTTGCCCTCTTTTTGTATCTCCAATGCTTGACCTCGGTGCCTGGCATATAGTAGGCACTTAAGTTTATTGATTGATTGATTGCTAATGGTGTACATGAGTGCCCTCAGGTAATGAGGCTTCTTTGAGATCGTTAATCACCAGATAGTGTCAGCATGAGGAAAAATTCAGATAATCCTGGGGAAGGATGGTGACGGGATACTGGACTCTTCCTTAAGTGAAAATGAGCTGCTCCTTTCTCAGGCACAAGAATAAAGAAGAAGACATCAAGGCTGGCATCCCCATTCCATTACCATCAGGAGCAGGGCCCTGTTGCTCCATTGACAAGGTCAGGGACAACTGTAGCAATGTTGTGACAACTTTACTCGGTTCTCTGTTGTCCACTATAAATCACCAGGCACTACCTGTCTTCTTCATGGGCCACATAGGATTGGTGTAAAGGGAGCTGGTTCAATACTGTCTCTCATTGTTACTTGGCGATCTAGCTTTTCTATAACCATTAATAGTAACTGAGGAATGCTGCTCCTGAAGTTATTTTTATCCTCCGTGTACTCACTGGACTAATCCTTTCCAGTCACACTGAGAATGCAGCCAAATCATGCCATCCTTTCAACAAAGTCTGTGTTTCCTATACATTACCATTCCCCAACTTTGAACAAGAGTGTCTTCTTATCCCATCTTATTGCCAGCTGGAGGCTGGACCTGATTCAGGCTGGTCTGGAACTTCAGGTTTGGAAATGAAATGAAACAAGAAACCTGTAGACCATTTAACAACAAAACATATTTAGCTATAGCATGCAAAGATACATGGAAGGATATAGCATTGGTTCATTTGCATACAGTTTCCCTACCTCTGTGCTGGCCACGTTGAAAGACCAGTCAAGCTTGAGGGAAAGCCAAGTCTACGTTCTCATATACTTAGGCCTCCAGGAAGTTAGATCAATGGCCTCAGCCAAATGAGAATCATTTCAATAATTTTCAAGGAAAAACAAGGAAGCCTACGTGGCAAATGTTGGTTCTACCACACTTAGGGAACACGTAACAAGACTGGAATTCAGGCCCGGGTCTTCTGACTTCCAGGTAAGCGAGATTTTTTTCTATATAATATTGCCTGTTGCCTAGCTTAATATTTTAATATTGGAAGGAACTCCAGTGATTATCTAATCCGGCCCTCTGATTTCACAGATGAGGAAGCATGCTTCAAGTAGATATGTTTGAGAAGGAATTAGCACTGCAGTCATGGAAATTTTTACCTGTATTTGAGACATGCTCTCTCCTAATTCTTTACCCAGCAAATGATGCTAAATTGACAATGCTTAAAAGCAAATACATTTTGTGTATTATTGGAAGCTAAAGTAAAGTTCGTCACGCCTCATTCTTTTAGGGTATATTCTGTAAATTCATCAAGGACTGGTCAAAGGAATACCAGTTTACACTCTCAAATCTAAAATGCACAAAGTATCATCTTGTAACAAAACCAAAACAAGCAGTTAATTCTCATTCCAAGTATAGTCATCTACTGCAAATAGCTGAAGAAATTACTTGAGTGAAATAAAACATTGTCCTCTGAGAGAGAAGTCATCTTCCCAGTTTCTAGAACTTGTACAGATTAGGCTAAATAACAACTATATTCCCCTAAAAGGCTTTTGGATAGAGCAAGAATAAGGCTTTTCGCTGAAAGTCACAGGATGCAAGGGACAGGTTCAGTGTTCCCAACTTTCAGAGGGATGAGAGGAAAGCAGCCATTTTCTTGGCAGCCCTGTTTTTGCAAAGTAAATCCACATACTACCGGCCCCGTCCTGGCGGTTTTTAGTGCTGTGTACATCTGTAGATGGTAAACATGGACCCAAAAGGATGTGTAGATAAACACATCAAAGTGGTAGGGCCAAGAGGACAGAAAATGAAAGTAAGGAAAACTAAGCAGCCCTTGCTTCTTGATAGAAAAGTATTCATTTTTTTGTTCAGTGTCTCCTAGCAGTTGCTATTATAAACTTGCCAAAAGAACACTGAAACTAAAGATCCAAGGGGAGAGGGGTTGGGCATGGAATCCACGGATGCAAATGATTGCAATCCACATGCTCCAATTTTTTTTTAGCCTTCATGTTTTGCTTTGAATTTTACCTTGTGCAAACCACTATTTCTAGGTAATTATCTTTCTAACCTCTCTATTCTCTGTTTCTCTTCGACTTTGATCATACTTAAGTGTCATTGATGAGCTAATTTAATTTGCTTCCTCTAAATTAATAGTAATTTACCTACTATATTCAATACGCTGGAGAACATGTCAGACCTTTTTCTAGACCAGAATATAATCTTTTTCCTCTCTGAAGGTGTTTCTTACATACCATATTAAAATCTATAATATTATAGATTATATCATATTATACTATATTGTATTTATAATATAATATTTATCATGTTATACTATATCACATACAAGGGCAAGGCTGATGAATAACCAGCAAGACTTGCCTCTTTCTTAATCTTAATCTTAAACCAACTTTTCCAACTTTTTTTTTGGCCAACATGCCCATCTTGACACTGAAGTCATCTAATACTTGGTGAGGCTGAGTTTGTCAAGCTCTTTGTAATATTTCCCTACTTCTTCATTCTTTACAATCATTACTGACATGTAAGCATCAACAATCTTCATGATGGGTCCCTTTGGTGTTCTTATCATGAACACTTCAAGGCAAGATGACGAAAGCGCCATGAAATGTTTCTTATTCTTTGGTGCACAGTCAAACCAACTCTCCCATCTCTTCAGCAGAACGCATGAGCCATCCTTCCATTTAGCTACTTCTGTCTTCAGATTCATTTATGGCAAGGATGCTGGTGTTGATGCTGTTCTGTTTCTCTAGTAAAAGATCAGCTCAGTTGTTGGACAAGGATTTCACATTTGTAGAGCATCACATTTAAATGAACTCTTATAGTCTATTGGTGCCATCATGCTACACAGGTGCTCCCCTTGCTACACCTTTCACACATTGAGAGTCATTTAAAATTGTCATTGTTTTCATGGGTCACCAATGCCAAAGAGTTAATCATCCAGCAGTCAGTTTTCTGGTACTGAGACTTTCTAGAAGGTGTATATCAATAGAAAAGGAGGTGGAATAGTAATATAGCAAGATAAAAAGATAACAGATGAACATTCTGAGTGCTGCACCAATGTCTACAAAATATTAAAAGATCAAGGGGTCAGATCTCTGATATATGGGGTAGATCCTTGGTGGAAGCTCCTTGGAAGGACACAGATTAGAATTGCCTCAATCAATAAAACATTGATTAAATATTATGTTCCAGGCACTGTTCTAAGCATTGGGGTTGCAAAGAGGCAAAAGACAGCCTCTGACTTCAAGGAGCTTACAGTCTAATGGGAGAGAAGATATGGAGAGCTTTCAGTCTGCACCAATAGAGGAAGTATCTCTATCAATGCTATTGTGGTTCCATTGACATATTGGGATGTGTTAAAGTTGTGTTATGACACATATTTTATAGTTGTGTGACCTTTGACAGGTCATTTTGCTTGGGCAAGTCAAGGTCTGTGATCCTTGGCTTCCTCAACTGAAGAATAGGGACAATCAGTTGGGTTAACTTTATCTATGTTGTTGTGAAAAAAGCACTTTGTAAACATTGAAATGCAACATTAATGTAGGTGGTGGTGGTGGTGGTTGGTGGTGGTGGCAGTAGTGGTTAATCATCCTTTGATAATATATTGGACCACACTATGAAGTGTCCTGAAAGGTGTAAATTTGTTCGTATGTATGTAAAGCACTTAATAAATCATCACAATGCTATTATTCTTACATTCTTGGCTTTATTTTATTGGTTGTTGCAACTTATCTCCCATAAATAAGAATGATGGACATGTGGATACAAATGCATGTACACATGTGTAATTAAAGCATTGGATGTCAGCTACATGTCAGATTTCTAAAGGTTTTTTATTTTCTAATGATTTTTACTGTTCATTGCAAGGTTGTGTTTCTGCCAACCTAATCCTGTAAATGAAAGCCAACTATCTGCTTCTTTTAACTCCTATAATTAATGTCATCTTCCTCTTAAACATAAAAATGCACATTTTTTTCTGACACCTGGGACATAATTGAACACCTGCACATGTTCTTCAGCCATTTCATATCAGAGAAATAATTTTTTATTATTATTCCCACCTTATTCTCATCATTATATAACACATAATTTTATATGTGGATCTTATACATTACAGTTTCTGAAATGCTTTCACATTTACTATTTTACTTAATTTTTACAACAATCCTTGAAGGTAGGGAGGGTGTGTGGTAATGTCCATTTTATAGAAGAGAAAATTGAAGCTCAAAAAAATATGATTCAAGTTATAGGGAGCAAGACTGGAAAGTTAGAAGACTTTAAATAATGAGCTGAGAAATTTGTGTTTTAGTCTAGGAACAATAGAGCAACTGAGGAATTTTGAGCAGGGGAGTGATGTGATTCAAATTTTGCTTTAGGGAGGTCATTTTGGCAGCTATGCATGAGTGAATAGAAGAAGGGAGAGACTAGAAGCAGAGAAACCAGTTAGGAGGTTGTTGCAATAGTCTTGATGAGATGTGGTAAGGATGTGAATGAGAGGGGTGGCTGTGGGCATGGAGAGAAGAGTATTGATTGGATATAGAATTGACAAGATTTGACAATTGATCAGGCATGGGGAGTGAGGGAAAGGTGAGAATCCAGGATGATTTAGAGGCAGTGAAGATTGGTGACCAGTATATAACAATAAGTAGTTTGCCCTTAAAAAACAAAGCTGAACTAGATTATTGCCCTAGATATGGACTAGATATGTCCATATTTATTTAGAATTTAAAGTAATCCATCTATAGCCATTAAATATTATTTTTCCTTCCTTTGCTTCACATATTACATTTCTGTCATCTTTAGCTGTTTTTGAATTGTTTTCATATCTATTATTTTATCTTCACAATCCTTTTATGTATCTTCTGGTGTGGTGTGTGGTGTTGTGTTGGTCAACAACATTGTCTGTTGCTGGCTAACCCTATACTTTTTTGTGGATCAGGTCACTTCTCTGCTCAGGTAAACTCCTGTTTCTCCAGCTGTTTCTTTGGCACCACTCCTCTGGGAAGGACTTTTCTTCCAAATCAAGACCAGGGGGCTGCTTCGAGTTAAGTACTAACCCAGCTAGCCATAGTCCTTCCATCACTGTTGACTCCTTCATT
This sequence comes from Pseudochirops cupreus, assembly GCA_028627135.1. Lineage (NCBI taxonomy): Eukaryota > Metazoa > Chordata > Mammalia > Diprotodontia > Pseudocheiridae > Pseudochirops > Pseudochirops cupreus. The sequence continues at coordinate 168,688,626 of CM053583.1, read as the reverse complement.
GTCTAGGGAAGAGGATCTTAACCTTTTGTTGTGTCTTGCACCCCTTTGACAGTCTGGTAAAACCTATGAATCTCTTTCCAGAATAATTAGACTTTTTAAAAAATTCATAATTAAATGGTTAGTTTTAGTTAGAATTTAATGTAAATAAAGTGGCAATTCCCCCGCCCCTCAATCCAAGTCCAGAGGCCACCCTTGGCAGTTGGTTGACCCCTTGTTTAGAAGCCCTGGTATAGAGGGATTATGGTATATGTATTCTCCCTTTTTGCCCTGGAAAGTTGTAAAAATTAGTCAATAATTCCATTTATCATCTCTGAGCTGCTAGACAACAAATTTCTTGCAAAAATATAGGAGATTCAAAATTTTTTTCCTGGATCACAAGCTCCCTCAATCTCTTTCTCTAAACTGTAATTTTACTAATCAGATTAGCAACATATTGGTCACAATCAATTTTTTTTTCACAATTTCAGGTTTAAGAAACAAAATAAGTATATAAGCAAAGAAAGGTAAACAAATTTTAATTGATTTTTACATTTTTAAAATTTATTTTTAACATTCATTTAAAAAAAAAATTGAGTTCCAAATTCTCTCTTTCCTTCTTGTCTCTCTCCCATCCATTGATAAGGTAAGCAATATGCTATTAATTATATGTGTGAAGTCATGCAATACATTTCTATTTTATCCATGTTGTGAAAGAAAACACACACACACACACACACACACACACACAGGAAATATAAAGAAAGTGAAAAAAAGCATGCTTCAGTCTACACTCAGAGTTTATCACATCTCTCTAGAGGTAGATAGCATTTAAGTTAACAAATTTTAAAAAGATGAGTCAGCTTTTAATCCAGGAATGGAAGGCATCAGGATCTTACCCTTTCTGATGAGAAAGAAGGAAAAAGGAAATAGAAGAATGAAGGTTCAATGGCTCTGATCTCAGGAGTTTCAACCACTTAATACTTGTCTTGTATCTTACATATCTGATTTGATCCCACTGCCTGGGTCCTGTTATTGTAGCCAACTCCCTCTGAGGCTTCTTCCTTCTACTCCTACTCCACTTACTTTTGCTTCTCTTGCTGCCCCTCTCCACTTTTGCTCTTCTGTTTTTTTTGTTGTTTTTTTTTTTTCTCTTGAGGCCCAAGGTGGGACGGGTCAAGTCTGTCAAAAGTCAAAATTTCCAAAAAGAGATATGAGAAGTCATCTTCCACTATTCCTTTGCAGAGGTGGGAAGTGTATAACATTACTGATAGAGGGTGTCCCAAACGTCTTTTGGGACACCCTTTATTTTTAATTTTTAAAAAAATATATTGATCAATTTTGTTGATTGTTCTCCCTTTTTCTTTTAAAAATATTTGTTATGAGAGATGTCTCTGTAAGAGAAGGGGGAAGGAGGGATACAGGAAGGGATGTGAAATTTAGGTGATGCAAAAGCAAGACACGAAAAAATTCTTAGAAAATAAAGAAGTCAGATCTTCCTGTCATCCCAATATCTGGGTGAATTCCCTGGAGAAGTTGAGGAGAGGATAAGGGAACAATGTGAAACTTTCTTCAGAAACCAAGGGATATCCATCTCCAGCTTCTTGATCTCCTTGGTGATGCTAAGACAACTTGGCATATAAGATTACATGCACTTACCATGAGGAAAGTGAACCCCAGAGAAATTACATGCCTTTGCTTATGATCACACAGCTAGCAAAAAGCAGGAATAGTACTGTTTTTATCAGACCACACAACATTGTTTCTGTAGTTCACTGTTTTTTAGCTAAGTGCCTTAAGAATATCTTGTTGCCAAGAAATAGAAATGACAAATGTGACTTTCACTAGGCAAAAAGAATCAAATATATAGGCAAAGGAAAAATGTGGTCCTTCAAGTTAAAAAGGAAGATTCTGAAATAAACTGGAAAACATATGGACAAGGGTGTTGATTCAAATTAAATAGATAAGATTGATGACTTGGAGCTTCTTTGTGTCTTCTACAGTGCTTATATTGTGTGTATATATATTTTCATATATTAAATATATATTTTACATATATTAAATATATATATTTTTAAAAATTGATATTGTTAACATAAAGAGAGAGATGTAAAGTTCTCTATAAGGATAAATGATCAGGATTGGTTGTATGATTTTACTGGCATAGAGGATTCCCAGATAAGAAAAAAAAAAGCCCTCACTACCAATGGGTTGCTGTTTAGGTCAATGGTCTCCAAAGTATGGTCTAGGGCTCCTGGGACACTAGGGCATGACCCCAAAGGAACATTCCCTTTCATCAACTGAAGGGTAGGAAGCAGAGTTGCAATTCTCCTTCCCCAAAACAGCCAATCATGGGTCTTTTCTCTAGCATAACCACACTTACCTGTCAGAAGTTACACTCTGGTACTTACCTCACCCCTTCTTGTATCTGTGTAAGCTCCCAACCTTTCCATTCTGAGTCAGGCTTTTGTGCCTCAGGACAATTATAACCACAGGCACAATGGTATAGGTACCATTGGGAAAATCACACTCTCACAGTCTCTTATATATCCACCAGGGGGAAAATTCTCCTAGGTGTGCACCATCAAAAATTTTGGAGATGACTGAGGGGTTAAAGTAAGTCACACAAGCAACATATTAGAGATGGTATTTGAACCGAGGTCTTCAATGAGGCCAGATCTTTGTCCACTATACCAAAGGTATCAGTAGAATAAAATTAGATCCCTTCAGGCTGCAGACTGACATATAGTACCAAATTAATATTAAGTTGTATTTTTATTTTGTTAAACCTTTTCAATTACATTTTAATTTGGTTGGAGCCCACTCATAAATTTGGTGGGCTCTGACTTCTCTATACTATACAACACTACTATAATGTGTTTGGGTTTGTTTTTTTTAATAACGGTAGCACCTTATATTTGTAACTGGCTTCTACCCAAACCTGTGGTGTTTTTCATATTGTCACAAATACAGAAGGAGACATGGCTTCTGAATGGTGGAGAGAATGGTGAACACAATGATGCCTATCTGGGCAAGGTATTTATTAATAGGGCTTGTTTCTTAAGGGAGAGATAAGTGGACAAAGGACTCAAGGAAGGAGAGTAACCATGCTAAGAGATCTACCCAGAACTACAGATGCATGGAAGAATGTGGCATCATAATAAGTTTGGACTTCTAGTTGATAAAATCCATAGATAATTCCCCTTGGGTGAGACTAGTTCCTCTTTTTTTGGTTTAAGCTGAAATATTATCTAACTTGCGGACAGGTAGGTGGAACAGTGGGGGCCTGGAATCAGGAGGATCTGAGTTCAAATCTAGCTTCAGATACTTACTAGTTGTGTGACCCTGGGCAAGTCACTTTGCCCTGTTTGCCTCAGTTTCCTTATCTGTAAAATGAGCTGGAGAAGGAAATGGCAAACCATTCCAGTATCTCTGCCAAGAAAACCCCAAATGGGTCATAGAGAGTCGGACACCACTAATCGACCAAACAACAAAAACAAAATTACCTCTCAGATGAAAAAGCTCATTCACTCTTAAGTATCTGTAAACTTCTCCAATTTTGGTTTACTATCTTGCTTGGATAACTGGATTTACTCACTATTGACTATTTGTGAAGGCCTTTCATATAGCATTTTGTTGGAAGAACCTAAGCTGGGGAGTGTAAGCTAAGGGTTAACTTCCCCCTTAAGGGCAACCAGAGAAATGGCTTTCTTTTTGAATGCAGACTCATATCACTAGACTAGACAGATATCTGACATATGGCAGGCTGGCAAAATTCTAGCCCTCTACCCATCTTGGTGACTGGTAAAAAAGAACCTTTGATTTCAGTAGCACTTCTAGGATCTGCACCCCTCTCCCTTCAGCTAGGGTGTTGATGTTGCAGACACTGTCCTTGGGGCTTCTCCTTTTGATAGATGTGTGTGTGTGTGTGTGTGTGTGTGTGTGTGTGTGTGTTTAGTGACATGTTCAAACTCTTCCTTCTCCACTAGAAGCCACCCCTTTTCCAAACTTCCCTATTTCTATTAAGGGTACCACCATCCTTCAAGTTACAGAGATTTAAAATCTGTGTGCTCAGCTGCTCAGAGGCCCTCACCACACTCTTTTCTATAACCAATTAGATGCCAAGTCTTTCCAGGTTTCTAGAAATATCTCTGAAAACTTCTGCACAAAACCCCTGAAGCTTGGGACAGTTCACCTTCCACCTTGGAAGCAGAGCCCCACTTTAACAAAGAGTTTAAAAGCTAAGCAATAGGCTGAGAAAATGAGCAAATAATGGAAAAAAATCTTTGACTATAAAAAGTTACTATGGTGACAAGGAAGATCAAAACACACACTTAGAAGATTATAAAATCAAAACCCCTAGATTCAAAGTCTCCAAGAAAAATATGAATTGGCCTCAGGCTGAAAATCAAGTAAGAGAAGTAGAAGAAAAATTGGGAAGAGAAATGAGAGTGATGCAAGAAAATCATCAAGAAAGATTCAATAGTTTGGTAAAAGAGGCACAAAAAATACTGTAGAAAATAACACCTTTAAAAACAGAATAGGCCAAATGGAAAAAGAGGTACAAAAATCCAATGAGAAGAATGCCTTGAAAAACAGAATTGTCCAAATGGAAATAGATATACAAAAGTTTATTGAAGAGAGTTCCTTTAAAAGTAGAATTGACCAAATGGAAAAGGAGGTACAAAAGCTAACTGAAGAAAATCATTCCTTAAAAATGAGAATTGACTAAATGGAAGCTAATGATTTTATGAGACACAAATAAACAATAAAACAAAACCAAAAAGAATGAAAAAATAGAAGACAACGTGAAATATTTCATTGGAAAACAACTGACCTGGAAAAGAGATCCAGGAGAGATAATTTAGAAATTATTGGACTACCTGAAAGTCATGATCATAAAAAGAACCTAGACATCATTTCCCTCCTCCCTTGCCCAAGAAATTATAAAGGAAAACTGCCCTGATATTCTAAAAACTAGAGGATAAAATAGAAATTGAAGAAGTCCACTGATCACCTTCTGAGAGAGATCCCAAAATGAAAATTCTCACAAATATTATGGCCAAATTCCAGAGTTTCTCACAAAATATTGCAAGCAGTCAGAAAGAAACAATTCAAGTATCATGGAGCCACAGTCAGGATAACACAGGATTTGGCAACTTTTACATTAAAAGATCAGAGGACTTGGAAGATGATATTTTGGAGCGTGAATGAGCTAGGATTACAACCAGGCATCACCTATCCACAAAAAAAGTGAGTATAATCCTTCAGGGAGAAAAATGAATATTCAATGAAATAGAGAACTTTCAAGCATTCCTGATGAAAAGATGAGAACTGAATAGAAAATTTAACTCAAATACAAGACTCCAGAGAAGCATAAAAAGATAAAGAGGAAAGGTAAGCCAATTAAACCTGATCCAGAACTCAGGTAAGAGACCTTAATTATGTACCCTAATTCCTTTCAAGGTGATGCGACTTGCAAAGGCTGGCTCTCCCAAAAAGAACCTCAGGGGTAAACTTTAAAGGACTTCTGTCTGATATCCTGACATCAAAACCTTTACCCCCAAACTTCAGGTACCAAAAAGGACATGTTCCTTATCATATTATGCTAAAGACTGTTGAAAGTCAAAATACTTGATTCTCAGGGATCCGGCTTCTCTACAGATGTCTTTGAGACTGGTTTCTATGCAAATGTCTTTGAGATTGTGGCCTGCTCTCAGGGAGCATCCTTTGTCCTGTAAGATACATTTTGATAAAAGACAACTGACCTTCCCCATGACTTCCTGGGTCCTTGATAACAAGCCTTATTTTATCCAAGCTACTTCCCGGGTATGGCAGACTATTCTATTAGTAATAGTATTCCAGGATATGATTGAGATAAGGATACTTGAATCTTTTGTCATTTGGATCTTTAAAAACTTTGTTCCAAGCATCAATAAACAGAGTTCATGGTTCTTCCCTGAACTACCCACATGGCCTGGTCCTTTTCTTATTCACATCTCTGATCATGCTTAATGCTGGACATTAAGCAGGCTCCCAACAGAAAGGGAAACCACAATGGAATGAATAAGATTAAACGGTTTACATTCCTACATGGGAAGATGATACTTGTAACTCATAAGAAAGTTCCTATAAGTTCTTATTTGGGCAGTTAAAAGGAGTATACATAGACAGAGGGCACAAGTGTGAGTTGAATGTGATGGGATGATATCTAAAAAAATAAAATTAAGGGATAAGAAAGAGGAATGCACTGGGACAAAGATAAAGAGAGGAGTAGAATGAGGTAAATTATCTCACATAAAAGACTCAAGTAAGAGCTGTTATAGTAGAGGGAAAGATTGAGGAGGTGGTTGGGAATACTTGAACTTTACTCTCATAAGAATTGACTCAAAGAGGGAATAACATATACAGTCAGTTGAGTATAGAAATTTATCTTGCTCTACAGTAAAATATGAGGGTAAGGGGATGGGGGGCACTAATAGAAAGGAGGGAAGATGGGGGGAGGTTGTAGTCATAAGCAAAACACTTTTGAGAAGGGATAGGGTGAAAGGAGAGAGAGAATAGAATAAATGGAGGAAATAGGATAGAGGGAAATACAATTAGCAAATATGACTGTGAAAAAAATATGAAGCTAGTTGTTCCAGTAAAGACCTCATTTCTCAAAACTGTAAAAAAGAAGGGCCATTCACCAATTGATAAGTGATCAAAAGATATGAACAATCAGTTTTCACATGTAGTAATCAAAGCTCTCTATAGCTATATGGAAAAATGTTCTAAATCACTATTGATTGGAGAAATGCAAATTAAAACAATTCTGAGGTACTACCTCACACCTATTAGATTGACTAATAGGACAGAAAAGAAAAATGACAAAAATTGGAAGGGGTGTGGGAAAAATGAAACACTAATGCATTGTTGGTGGAGTTGTGAACTGATTCAACCATTATGTAGGGCAGTTTGGAACTATGTTCAAATGGCTATGAAACCACGCATACCCTTTGACCTAGCAAGACCACTACTAGGTCTGTATTGCAAAAGAGATCAAAAAACAAAAAGGAAAAGGACATATATGTACAAAAATATTTATATCAGTCCCTTTTTTCTAGCGGCAAAGAATTGGAAATTGAGGGGATGCCCATAAGTTGGGGAATGTCTGAACAAGTTGTAGTATATGATTGTGATGGAATACTATAGTGCTATAAGAAATGAGGAGTAGGATGCTCTCAGAAAAGCCTGGAAAGACTTATATGAACTGATGCAAAGTAAAATGAGTAGAATCAGGAGAACACCATACACAGTAACACCAGTATTATAAGAAGATCAACTGTGAATGACTTAGCTGTTCTCAGCAATACAATGATCCAAGACAACTCTGAAGGACTTATGATGAAAAATGCTATCCATCCCCAGAGAAAGAACTGATGGAGTCTGAATGCAGACTGAAGCATACTTTTTTAAACTTTATTTTTCTTTCATTTTTTGTTTGTTTTCTTTTACAACATAACTAATATGGAAATATGTTTTACATGACTACACATGTATAACCTATATCAACTTGCTTGCCTTCTCAATGAGGGGGTTGGTAAGGGTGAGAGAGAATTTGGAACTCAAAATTTTTAAAAATGAATATTGAAAATTGTTTTTGCATGTAATTGGGGGAAATAAAATACTGAATAAAGAAATGATCATGTAACTCATGGAAACTGATAAAATCATAAAGAGATAAGAGAGCCTAGGATATGACCTTTGGAATTATCCGGAGTTAAGAGGCACAATATGACGATGATGTAACAGAGGAGGTGAGGGAGTGATAAGACAAGTGAGAGAACAGTGTAATAAAGATATAGAGAGGAGAGAATTTTTAGGAAGAGATGGTGGTAAAGATTGTTAACTGATCCAGAGAGTCAAGAAAGATGAAGATTGAGAAGAGGCCATTAGTGTTTGCAATTAAATCACTGGCAACTTTGGAGACTGTAGTTTTAACTGAGTGATCAGATCAGAAGTCAGATTGCACGAAATTGAGCAAGAGGAAAAGGAAGTAGAGGCAAGTATGGACAGGTTTTTCCAGGAGTTTGTTTTTGAAAGAGAGGAGAGATACACAACAACCTGTGGAAATAGTATGGATGTTTATCTTCATTTACAGAGAATGCGCTATATGACCTAAAGATTATTAGAAGGTTGGTGGAGATTGTGCGGTTAATTTGCTGGAAAGAAGCGATGAGAACAAGGGTACAAGTAGAGGACAAGAAGAATCTTTTTTCCCCATTAGATAGCTGGAGCAAAGGAGGAGAGAATAGAGGGTGATTGCCAGAGGTTTTATAATTTAAAGCCAAGGAGAAGAAGAGAGAGCTTGTGGGGGAAATGACTTCTTTTTTTTTTTTTCTCAATAAAGAGTAACAGGAATTTGAAACCTGAGGGGCATTCTGAAATTTGTAGTTCAGAAAGGCAAATGTTCTTTCCCTGAGAAAAATTTGAACTAATGCAGTCTTTGAGCTGGAAGGTGGATTTGAATCATGTCTAGGAGTTTTGGAAAAGGGATCCAGTTTGCACGAGTGTACATTTAGAGCAAAAAGTCAGGTTCACGTGAACTAAACAGCCCCAGCAACAGCATGAATAGATGAATGAAAGAGCACTTATTAAGCATTTATTAGGTGCCAAGTTGGGGGGAGGGGAAGGGTACAAAAAGCAAAGGCAATCTCTATCCTCAAAGAGCTTATATAATGGGAGATACGGCATACAAGGGGGATTGGATGCCAGGGAAGAGTATTTTTATCATAAACTTATAGGTATAATGAATGGACAACAGGGGAACAGATCAACATAAACTATTCAGGAGTAATGGCAGAGTTGATTTAATCAACATTAATGATTTGTAAAATTTGAGGGGGATGGGGGAAGAGAGAGGGGGGAGGGAAGAAGGGATGGAGGGAGGGGGGAGAGAGAGAAAGAGAGAGGGGGGGAGGAAGGGAGGGAGGGAGAGAGAGGGAGAGAGAGGAAGAGAGAGTTATTCACATAGAGTGAGGATGCTCATGAGGCTATGGAGGAGATTACTGGAGAGTCAGGAGTGAAGTGAAGCATGGCTGGGGTCTTCCTGAAATGGTGGTCTGGAAGAGAGAATCACCAATAAGAAAAATAAAGCCCCAGGCAAAAGTTTCTCCAGGGCGGGGAGGGGGATGTCCTCTGAAGCTACCAAGGAATGCAGCAATGATTCAAGTTCAAGTAGCATCCTCAGGCTCTGTCTGGGACTTAATGAGCTAAAGCTGGAGAGAAGCGCAGTCATCAAGCAATTAGAGAAAACAGTTGATTTACAACAGAGAGGAAGTGGTTGAGGTGGGCTATCAGATTCCTGCAGGCATCTTGAAAAATAAAGACCCCAGACTAAAGCTGCTGGTGAAAAATTGCATTTTCTCGGATTGAAGGAAGGGCTTAAAAGGTCTACTGTGTTGCTAAGTCCACCCCCTACTCTTCATAACAGGTTCTGTTATATACTCTTTGTTTCTTTTTAAAATCTAAGCTATATAGAACCAGGAGAACATACATAGTAACAGCAACGTTGTGTGATGATCAACTCACCCTTCTCAACTTTACAATGATCTAAGACAATTACAAAGGACTCATGATGAAAAATGTAATCTACATCCAGATAAAGAACAGATGGAAGCATACTATTTTCACTTTATATTTTCCATGGTTGATTTTTTTCCCTTTTGGTCTGTTTCTTCTTCTACAACTATGAATAATATGGAAATATGTTTTATATAATCTCACATACATAACCTATATTGTATTGCTTACCATTTTAAGAAGAGAGAAGGGGAGGGAGGGAGAAACACTTGGAATTCAAAATCTTGTAAAAATGAAAACTTAAAATTGTCTTGATATATAGTTTTAAAAAATTAAATGTTTTTAAAAAATAAAATCTAACTTTTCTTTCTCCTGCTTTTATAGGAGTGTGAGATCCTTGAAGCTGAGGCTATTTATCTTTTTCTAGTTGTATTCCTAATGCTTGGCACATGGGAAGTCCTTAAGAATTGCCTTTTTACTCATTCATTTATTATCAATTCATTTTTTGTTTCTAATTTTATAAATCTTTTTGATTTTTCAGATTTCATAATTTGGTGTTTAGTTTAATGTTTTTGATCTGTTGCTTTTCTAGTTTTTTTGTTTGTTTTTAGTTGCAGCCTCAGTTCATTGGCCTACTCTTTCTCTATTTTGTTTGGAAGACACACATTTTCCCCTAAAGACTATTTTGCCTTTCTTCCAAAAGTTTTGGTGTTCTTTCTCATTGCTATAATTTTCTTTGATTAAATTGTCTATTTCGTCTATTATTTGCTTTTTTGACCCATCTATTTTTTAGTATTAAGTTATTTTCTTCAATTGTTAATCCTTTCTTCAAAATCCCTTTATTATATGTAATATTTATTGCATTGTGGATAGGAAACTTTTCTGTATTTGTGAGGTTTATATGCCTTAATTCATGGTCAGTTTTATAAGAATACCATAAACAGTTGAGAAATACATAAACTTTCCATTTCCATTCAGTAGTTGTCAGGGATCTACCATTTATCAGCTTTTTGAAAATTCTATCAAGGTCCTTAACTTCTCTTTTGCTTATATTTCTGTTAGATTTGTGAGATCTTCAAAGTGATGCACTGATGGCTCCTACTAATATAGATTTACTTTCTACTTCTTGGATTAACTTCATTTAAGTATTTAGATGCTATGCTATTCAGTGCTTAAGATATTAAGTATTGATATTGATTCATTTAACCTATGCTATCCTTAAATATCACATAGTTTTCCTGTTTCTCTCTTTTAATCATTATTTTTACTGTTATCTTGTAAGAGATTGATTACTACCTCCACTTTTATGAACTTGTCTGAAGAAAATAAAATATATTTTTTCCTCTAGCCTCTAATTTTAATTGTAAATGAGTCTTTATGTTTTAGGTAAACAACACATTCTTGGGTTTTGTTTTCTATTACACTTTGCTCTCATCTTCCACTTTATTGAGTTCATCTCATTCATGTGCATGGTTGTTACTTATATATTTTGTGCCATCCTGCTTTCTTATACTTTATCCTTTCGCCAACTTACTGTTTATATTTTATTTAAAATTTCTTATTCCGAACTTAAATAACAAAAAGAGAACGCTTTTGTATATAGAGCAAAACACAAAAAGGGGATGGGTAAGAAATCACAAATCTCCATTTCTTACTACTATGCTTAAAAAAATTTCATAATACTTCCAGGTTACTTTAAAAAATGTCCTGCTTGTCTATGCTTCCTTCTGAACTGCCTCCTGTCCCTTTTAATTTCCTTTCCCCTTACCCCCAATTAAAAACTAGAATAAAGGGGGGAAAACAATAACAACTTTGAAACAAATAATCATGGTAAGGCAAAATAAATCCATACAATGGCTGTGTCCAAAAAGATGCCTCCTGCTCATTGAGTCCATTGCCTCTTTGTCAGGAAGTGGTAACATGCTTCACTATATGCCCTCTGGAGACATGGTTTATCATTGCCTTGTTCCGGATTCTTAAATCTTTCAAAGTTGATGTTACAATGTTAACCTTGTATGAATTGTTCTGGTTCTGCTCACTTCCCTTTGTATCAGTTCATAACTAACCAGGATTCTCTAAAATTATATTTTGTATAATTTCTTACAACCCAATTATATTTCATTATAGTCATCTATCGCAACTTGTTTAGCCATTTCTTAATTAATAGGCATCTCCCTTTGGTTCTAGTCTTAGCTTTTATTATTTTCCTTTTAATCCTCCCTTCTGGATCAAGACGTTTATTTTGATTGTGGCTGTTCCCTTACTAATATTATATTGATGTTTTTCTACACTAGATTGTGTATGTGTGTGTGTGTGTGTGTGTGTGTGTGTGTGTGTGTGTGTGTGTGTGTGTATGTGTATGTGTATTCAACTCTCTTTCATCCATTTGGGCAAAAGGTTATGGTCAAGAGGAATACAGTTTGCTCAATGTGGGGAAATCTGGGGAGAAGGGGAGTGCGTACTCACTTTCTCCTCCTTGCCCTGAACATTCGGGTCAGCCAGGATGAATGGAGAACTAACAATAGGAACTGGAAAATGCTTCAAATAATGTTGTTATGTCATCCATTGCAATGAAGACTTTTTTGAGTGATCTAAACTTTTAAAGTTTAATCACATTTTAAAACACCTTAAGTCCTTCAGATTATCCTGTATCTATTCCTGTCAGTTTCTAGAAAATCATGCCTTTGGTTTAGACCGAGGGTGAGGAAACTGCAGCTTTGAGGACACATGTGGCCCTCTAGGTCCTCAAGTGTGGCCCTTTGACTGAATCTAAACTTCACAAAACAAATCCTTCTTAATAAAAGGATTTGTTCTGTAAAACTTGGATTCAGTCAAAAGATAGCACTTGAAGACCTAGAAGACCACATGTGACCTCAAGGATGCAGGTTCCTCACCCCAGATTTAGACTTAGCTGACAGTTCTCTGGGTCAAAAGGAAGGGGTTGATACTTATTTAGAAAAATGTTTTTGAGACCAGGAGGTTGCAAAAGATTCTTGATTTCTTTGGTTTATTTTCTCTTTTCCAGCATTATTTGATATTATTCCCATTTATATGTTTCAGCCAAACTTTCTGCCTCTCCCTTTGCAAGAAGAAGGTGTTGAAAGAGGGTGTGCCTAACCCTAATGATCTTTAATTTGTATGATGTTTCCACCCAACTGATCCTCTTCTCTTCCCTTTATCTCACCCTTCATCACAGATGTTTACTCTTTCTTTTCTTTTAATCCCCACTTCCCTTCACATTCCACTCTGATGCTGGAGTTTGCTTAAGACTAATACTGGCCTATCTTCCGTCCTAAACTTTTTTCTCACCTTTTTTGTCTCTTCATCCTTCTCTCTCAAGTTTAATGTATTTCAACACCAAAAGAATGTGTGTGTGTGTGTGTGTGTGTGTG
>CM053583.1:168644606-168675194 GCA_028627135.1 Pseudochirops cupreus | reverse complement strand
GAGAGAGAGAGAGAGAGAGAGAGAGAGAGAGAGAGAGAGAGACAGCAGATGAGAGACACAAGGAAGCACCACTTCTTGAAAAAAGCAGTAGAATGTCAGACACAGACCTACCTACCAGAACTAAGAACCTAGGGCTTGTTACCAAAGTTCTAGGATGTCAGTGTTGAAGCCTTCTCAACATTAACTCTCTCACTCATGCTAGAGTTTCCCTTATCTACCCAGAGTTCTCTTGGAAACATCAGAATTTGACTTGGCAATCAAGCATACTTGCCCAACTTGGCCTTCGGTTCTCAACCCCCTCCCTCCATCAGGATATCCCTTTAAACACAGTGGATGGGAGGCCCTGGACTGGGTGCTCAGTGCATGGTGCTAGAAGTGTCACAGTTCTATAGCACCCTGGCTATATTGATAGTTGGGGACCCTGGGGGAAGAGAGGGGATCCAATCATCAGATTGGACTATGCTACCATCAAAAGAACCTGACCCTTTTCTAATTTGCTGAGAGAGAGAAGAAAAAGGAGAAGAAGGATGAGGAGGAGGAGAACTCCATTTGGGGTTTTCTTGGCAAAGATACTGAAGTGGTTTGCCTTTTCCTTCTCCAGCTCATTTTACAGATGAGGAAACTGAGGTAAAAAGGGTTAAGTGACTTTTCCAGGGTCACACAACTGACCGAGGCCAGATTTGAAATCAGTAAGAGGAATCTTTCTGAGCATTTCACTACCTAGCTTCCCTCTTGGTATGCCTTTGTTTTCAGCATAATACTCTTTTTTAAAAGCTTGTATTCCTAAGCCACAGAAAGATTTACAAAGCACTCTTCAGAAAAGAACACTGTGAGGTGGGTAAAATAATGAACATCACTCCTGCTCTAGAAATGGGGAAACAAGGTCTAGAGAGTCTATGGGATGGGACCACATGGCTAATTAATATAAAAATCTGATCTCAAATTCAGGGCCCTTGACTCTGTGCTTTCTGTCCTCTTTCTTCTCCACCATGCTGCCTCCGTAGGGAGGAAACTGATCAATGGTAAGTGGCCATTCTTTGAAAAGGCAATCCTACTGACTGAGCAGCACTTTGGACTATTTTTCTAGCAGTGGTTATGTCTGTTCTAAGTCAGCAACAACAACAGTCCAAGTCCTCTGCATTCTCTTGCTCAGTTCCCCTTGTGGCTCTTGACATGAAGTTGCAAAGACAGACAACCAGGACAGAATTTGTTAAACTCAGCCCAACCCCCATTTTACAAACGAGCTAAGTGAGGCCAAGAGAGATAAGGTGATTTGCTTAGTGTCACAGAGTTTGTGTCTGGAGTGAGATTTGAGTCCAAGTCTCTCGAGTTTAAATTCAGCACTCTATCCACTCCAGTGGTTCTCAACCTTCCTAATGCCGGGACCCTTTAATACTCAAATGTGGGTGTTATCTGCATGTGGCCAGACCCGCCTGGAGACAGATAGAGGAGCAGTGTCTTGGTTCCTAAGACCATCAGAAATATGTGTTTTCTGATGGTCTTAGGCGACCCCTGTGACCCTGTGAAAGGGTCGTTAGACCCCCAAAGAGGGTGACCCACAGGTTGAGAACCGCTGCACTATACCAAGATGTCTCCACTGTGAAGTTACTCAGACAGCATAACAGCTTAGATGAATTCAAATGGAACTTCAGATTTGGCCCAAGACTCAGGCACTAAATCCAAGCCTCTTTTGAGATTATAAGTGTCACTGAGACTATCAGGAAACCTAAGAACTAAGTTTTGGGGCATTATGGACTATATTTTCCAACATAAAAGTAAGATTAGAAATACAGCAATGATGAATGCTATCACTAATTATAAAGCAACCTTCATGTTTCCCTTCATACCTTGAAAACTGACAAAAATGACAAAAGATGGGAAAAGATTGTTGGTGGGGTTTGGGGAAGATAGGCACAGTAGTGCCTTGTTGGTGGAGCTGTAAATCAGTACAGTCATTTAAGAAAACCATTTGGAATTATGAAAATAAAGTAACTAAAAGGTTTATATTCTCTGACCCAAAAATTCCCTTATTAGTCTTGTATTCCAAGGAGGCCATTGATTGATAAGAAAAGAATCCCCCTGTACACCAAAATATTTCTAGCAGCACTTTTTGTGATAGCAAAGAATGAGAAACAAAGTTGATGCCCATTGACCAAAATTAGCTAAACAAGTTATGGTACATGAATATAATAGCATATTACTGTACTATAAGAAATGACGAATGTTTGAAGCAAAAATTGGAGTGAAGAGCTAGTGACCCTGTCTTAGAAACCATATGTACCAGCTCTGTGTAGTAATTAATGAAAAGGGCCCCTTTATTGAACCCATGCTTTTATATTTTGCATCCCTTCCTTAGGAAAAGAGTCAAGACTGGAGCTTGTGTACTTCTTGTTGTTCTGCTGAATATGCCCCATGGATTGTTGGTTCTAACATCTAATCTATGGAATGAAATGAATGAATAATTCACTTATTAAGTTCTTTCTATGTGCAAAGCAGCAAGAGAAGTGCTGGGTTTATAAATAGGAGGCAGTCCCTCCTCTTAAGGAGCTCATATGCTAATGAGGAATATAACACATTGTACTGTTAATGGATATAAGAATGTCCCTACCTAGTAATAGGCCTCCTGTGGAGCCCATTAAGGGAAACTTACTTAGAGGAGGCTTGCTTGTGGGAGGGCTTTCACACCTTTTGTTAATTTCTATTTAGGCACTGAGTCAGGAGGGTTGTGATGTGCTCTGACTCTAAAAAGGGTATATATACTCTGAGGTTAGCATTTTGCTTTGGGACTCACTCATTGGAAGAGTGTTCTTGTGATTTGACCAGATAAGACTGTGTAGCTGTTAAGGATCCCCCTCCCTACTCCTGCCTCCACCCACCCCCACTTCACCCCAGCTTTGAAAAACCCAGATGTTGTTGCTTCTCTCTCTGGTAACTATGTGTGTGTAGCCTTGGTGAGACACTTTGGTCTGTCTGTTGATCTGTGATAATTTCTCAGACATTTAGAAGCTCTTTCTATTGGTCTTTATTTCTCTGCTTGTATTTTCTCTATTTTCTTTGTATTTTCTCTGAAGGTCAGGGTGCTGATTTTTTGCCTGAACTAATGAAGGTAATTAAAAAAGATTGTTGACCCCTTAAACAGCTATCTTTCCTAGTAAAGCAGATCTAAGAACCTGTGCTAGCAGCCATCCTGGGGATGCCAGTGTGGTTGCTACTGCACAGATATGGAAGATTTCATCTGAAAGTCAGGTAGAATATAATCATCCTTAAGGTAGAGGAACAAAGCAAATTTTGATACCTCTTCTTTAGTGTCATTTTCATTGATACAATTATATCAGCTACTGATATTGAGTCTTTTGATGGTACAAAAGACTTTGGTCATAAGAACTTTCTTTTCTGGGTTTACAGTAACTACATCTCCCCATGGTTGCTTTTCCAGAATGGAAGTCTGAGAGCACTGAGCTAATAAAGGAACATTGATCTGGGAAGTGCTGCCTCTCCCTTTGCCTAACTGCCTGTTTGTGGTATTTGATCAACAACTATTGGTGGTCTCCTCTCCATGGTGATTTCTCCCCACAATGGTGGCAGTGATGGCTGGGCTAGAGGCAGTTCCGGGGGGAGGGGTGTTGGCAGGGTGATATTGTTATTCCCAGGACTCTTGGGTTCAGAATCCTGGGCTACCTCTATAGGTATTTGGAGAGAGATTCTTGTCAAGATAGTGCTGGTGGTCTGACTTGCCTGGCACATGCTGTCTCTCCCCCTCTGCTTTGTTTGTCTTGCCTGCCCTGGAGTGGCAGAGTTGGTACTGAAGACTGGTTTCTTCTCCACAAGAGTTGCTTCTTTCAATAATGGCTGTGAGGGAAGCAGAGCAGGTTGTGCTGCCACTTCTTGAACCTGAAAAATCTCTAGGGCTGTGAAAAGTTCCACAAACCAATTTCTTAGGAATACCCACCTTCTGGAAATACCCATTTCTCCCTTTCTCTATCTTCCCCCTATGGCAAACAAGTCAGCTGCACTCTTTCATACTGACAATATGCTAAGAAAAAAATTTATTTTAATTTTATTTTTACTCTATATACCCTTTGTATGAATGATTTAATGTGCAATATTTTCCTTCATTGACTAAGGACATGTGCAGAATAAAGTGAGTATAAAAAAAAAGAAATTACAAATGTTATGAATACAGAAAAGCATGGAAACACCTACATGAAGAGAAACAGACTGAAGAAAGCAGAACCAAGAAAACAATGATTACAGCAGTGTAAACAAAATGAACGAACACACACACACACACAATCAGAAGTGAATGTTGCAAAACTATAAAGAACAAGCATGGCTTCAAAGAAGAAACATGAGAAGAAACCCCTTTACAGAAGTGGGAGGTTGACAAGTGTTATATGTGACATATGTTTTTATGTATTGATTGATTCTGTTGATTTTCCCCTCTTTTTTTGTCTTAAAAAAGTATTATATGGGATAGCTTTCTGGGAGGGGAAGGGAGGATACTGGGGGAAACGTAAAAAAAAGACATCAATAAAAATGTGTTTTAAAAAATAAACAAAATATAATCAGAAGGTGTAGAGTAATGTGTTATTATGTAATATACTATTACATTCATGGACCATGATTCATTTAGCTATTTCCAGTCAAGGGCATCAACTTTGTTTCTAATTCTTTGCGGTCACAAAAAGTGCTGCTAGAAATATTTTGGTGTACAGGGAGACTTTTTTCTTATCAATCAATGGCCTCCTTGGAATACAAGACTAATAATGAAATCTCTGAGTCACAAAGTATAAACACTTTAGTTACTTTATTCACATGATTCTACATTGTTTTCAAAAATGGTTGCACCGGGTAAAACCTTCATTTTTCTTGTTGAAGGGCTAGGCTTTGGCTAAGTAAATGGTCTATCCATTTTGCAATGCCTTGCATAGAAATCATCAGCACAAATCTGATTACTGAAAGGAATGATCTAACAGAAAGGAAATCAGTTACAACTCTTGCTAGTTCAAAAAATACTCAGTGCCTAAAAAATTGCTTCTCTAGTAAACAACAACAGTGAAAGATTAGACCTTCTGAACAATCTCATGGTGATGTGAGCTTAAGTTTTCTTTAGATCTTCATCTCATTGGTATAGACACTTCCCACATGGTACAGATAGCAGTTCACTTTCCCCTTCTCATCCTGTGCAGCTCTTGTCTATGTCCTGTCAAGACTTCTACTTTTTTTGAGTTGTAGACCCCTTTGGAGATTGAATGAAGCCCACGGACACGTTCTGGGAATAATGTTTTTAAAATATTAATCATAGCTAGCATTTATATAGTGCCTACTATGAGCCAGGCACTAGAGTAATCACTTTACAGATATGACACTTGAGTCTCACAAAAGCCCTGGGAGGTAGGTGCTATTATTAACCAAAACAGAGATTAAGTGACTTGTCCAGGGTCACATAGCTAGTAATAGGTAACATTTATACAGTGTTTATTATTGTACGCCAGGCATATACGTATCTATATCTATCCATCTATCTATCTATCTATATATATATATATAGCCTCATTTAATCCTCACCACAACCTTGGGAGGTAGGTGCTATTATTAAACCCATTTTACAGATGAGGTCACTGAGACAAACAGAGTAAGTAACAGCATCTGAGACTAGATTTGAATTACGATCTTCCTGACCTCAGGGCATTGTGCCACCATAAAATACACAGATTACAAAGGAAATCAATCATATTGAAATAAGTTATCAGTCTATTTTTAAAAATCAGGTTCATAGACCCCCACATTAAGAGCGGTTGTTACTAAGAGAAAGGTAGCTTCTCTAAGGGATATCACACGTGATTAATTATTAGAGTTCTTTGAGTTGGACAAAAGGAAAACATGTGGATATAATTTATTTCGACTTTCTGAAAGTCCTAGAAAATTTTCCATAGAAAAGCTATAAGAGGCAGCTAGGTGGTGCTGTGAATAGAGGATGGCCCTGAAGTCAGGAGGACCTGAGTTCAAGTTTGACCTCAGACACCTGACACTTAATTACCTGTGTGACCTTGGGCAAGTCAGTTAACCCCAATTGCTTTGCCTTCCTACCTCCAGAAAAACAAAACAAAACAAAACTATAAAACAAAAACCTGGCTCATCCTAGGATCATGGAAAGGAGAAAATATTCTGTTGTCAACTGGCTTAGAGACAGAAATGAAAGCCTAATGGCAATGGTTTCTCCATTTGGAGAAGTATAAACATTGTGGTCCCCAGGGATCCACACACAAACTAGTCCTACTGAATATTTTTATAAACAACTTGGTCCCCACTGAAATCCTTGTCAATGTCTCATTTCATCATGGACCTTGACTTTTCACAGATTCACACCTCAACTCAGCACACCTCTAGGTAGCCCTACCAAGTCAAGTCAATAGCATTTATTAAGCTCCTACTGCATGCCCAACACAGTGCTAAACACTGGGGATACAGACACAAACAATAATAGTGACTATTATTGTTGCTTTGGTTTGTATATTTATGCAAACCATAATAATAACTATTTGGCACATAATAGTTACTCTATAGATGCTAGTGATAATTCTAGTGTTTATAAAAACTATTGTGTACAACCGCTAATTCTAATAATAAAGTTTTGCTAATAGTGAGATATTTGTAAAGTATTTAGCACACAGTAGGTGCTATATAATAATTTGCATTAGTATTTCTATATACTGACTAGACAGACAGATATATGGATAGATAGACAGACAGACAGACAGATGGATGGATAGATAGATAGATAGATGGACAGACAGATGGACAGATAGATAGATAGACAGACAGATGGAGATAGATAGATGGATAGACAGGCAGACAGACAGACAGACAGATAGATAGATAGATAGATAGATAGATAGATAGACAAATACTCTGATTTGATATTTTGCTTTGAGAGCTCACTTATGAGGAAGACCTTGTGATTTCCTGGTTGAGATTCTGAGTGGCCATATGTTCAGAGCTCTCCAACTGCTCAGATGTAAAGGCTCTCTCAATCCAGGGATGATTGTAAAGTGTATAGTTGATTCAAGCAGTCAGAACATTGTCTGTTGGTCTTTATTTCTCTGCTTGTATTTTCTCTGAAGTTCAGGTTTCTGACTTTCCCCTGAACTAGTGAATCTCATTATGAAACATTGTTGACTCCTTGAACAGCTTTTTCCAAGTAAAGCAGATCTAAGAGCCTGTGCTAGCAGCCATCCTGATTGTGCTAGTGTGGTTGCTGCTACACCTTGAGGTCTTACTCTTCTAGAGGGTAAACTGGCAAGCCAGAAGTGACAGTTCTTAGGGCTATGCAAGGTAAGAGAAAAGGGGTGGTTGAATTTTTCCATGAAGGAGTTATGATCTATACAAAATTAAATAGAGCAAAGTAAGTAGAAGCAAGACCAATTTTCATACTGACCATGGCAACATAAACAACAATAACAGCACCAAATTCTGCTCCTTGCAGTGTCTCCATCATGACATCCAAAGAGGAAGAATGCCTCCTGCCTTTCCAAAGACAGGTGGTGTACTATAGACATTGAGTATGGCATGCATGTTCAGGTATGGCCAACATATCGATTCATTTTGCTTAATATACTTCTTTGTTATAAGGACAGGGTTCTCTTGGGGGTCAAGGATGGGGACAGAGAAAAATCAAAGCAATGGAAAAAGGCACCAATAAAACATTTTCATTAAAAAAAAGAGATATGTAAAGTAAGTACATGATTTTTTATTGTTGTTTGTGCTTTGTTCTTGAAGAGGACCATGATATCAGGGAGGTGATGCCATGACATGCAGGTGAATTGGATTGAAGTGAGACAAGGCTATGCAAAGTTACCAGCCTCATTTTCTCATCTAAAGCCATGTGGGTCCAGTGGCAATATGGTGAGGTGGAAAGAGGACTAAACCTAGGGATGGAAAATATGGGTTCAGATCCCTTTCTTGCTACTTGTTCACTGTGTGACCATAGGCAAGTCAGTTCACTAAGCTTCTCAATCAGCAAAATGAGATAGTAGGTTTGGAGGATCTCTAAACACCTTTCTAGCTCAAGAATTCCATGACCCATAGTCAAAGCCAAAACATCAGAATTAAACCCAGTGCTCTCCTCACTTACCAGCTAAATGACACTGGGCAAGTGATTTAGCCTTTCTCAACCTTGGTTTCCCCCGTCCAATGCTATAGTGAAGAACAAATGAAATAAAATATAGGGAATCATTTGTAAATGTAAAGTGCTTACAAACAGGTTGCTATCTATTTGTGTATTTATCTCTACTTGGCTACAACAAGCAAAAACAAAAACCTATGGCCAATCAGGAAAAGAGTTTTGTACCTCACCCTCTACCATCCCCCAAACACACATCCCTTGCATAGTGCCTTTCACAAAGTAGGCACATCATTGTTTATTGAATAAACAAATGAATGAAGGCATTCCTATTCAGTGCAGAATTCTAAGGCAGGAAATATCCTTCTGTATATGTTGCCAATAGAGGGCAGACTTTGAATGTTCGAAAAAGTGGTTTGTCCTTAAATGCCCTTGCGATTGGATTTAGAGTCTCCATGAGCTCAACTCATAATAGTTACGAATACTACCTATGGCTTTAAGTCTTTCTTGTCCATTTGCAAATGCATGTCCCTTCATCTGCAAAATTACTAAACTTTTTGTGTATCTTGCTACAGAAATTGTATATCCTAAACAATATCCTGCCATTTTTGGAAGAGGGAGTCAAAATGACCAAAACAAAAAACAACAAAAACCCTCTCCATTTAAAGACCCAAATGAATCCAACTCTAAAACAAGCTTAGAATGGCTTTTTCTACTTAAAGCTCTCCACTTTTCTGTGGTAAATCTAAGAGTGCTTTTCATATAGAGAGGTTTTAAAGGCATGACATAATAAAACCCCCCAAATGATCTGCCTATCTGAAAACTGCCAGAAGTAGCCTATCCAAGTGCAAGAAAAGCCTTGACTCTAGGTTTTATGATACAATGAAGTTAATTTAGTTTAAAAAATACTTTTCTTGAATTGAAAAATAGTTCAAAATTAATTGTTAATTTTTATGAGGGCATAAATGACATTTAAAAGTAAATTAATAATATAAAGCATTGGGGTGGCTAGGTGGTGCTGTGAATAGAGTACCGACCCTGGAGTCAAAAGGACCTGAGTTCAAATCTGGTCTTAGACACTTAACATTTACTAGCCGTGTGACCTTGGGCAAATCACTTAACCCCAATTGCCCTGCCCTCCCCCCTCCAAAAAGATATATATATATGTGTACACACACACATACATACATATATGTATGTGTATATATATATATATATATATATATATATATATATATATATAATATCAAGGATGTCGTTTTAAAAGAAGTGGGATTATTTTGTAGTTCTTGAACCCACTGTCTTTTAATTCATGGAAATAACTTTCTAAATTATTTTCACTGGAGACCAGCAAAGATGGCAGAGTAGGAGGAAGTAATACAGCCCTTCTTCCACAATTTTTCTAACAAAGACCTGGAAAGAGCATTAGACTAGGTCATGATCAGGAAATCCAACTAAACTAATAGTGAGTAATTCCTTCAGCTCAGTTCAGCATAGAGATACAAAGGTCTGCAGACACTGGAGACAAACTAGAGACAGATATAAGGCTGTGTACTAGCAGAGATGGGCTTTACGCTTCCAGAGAGCAGGAATAGGAGTTAACTGGCAGCTTTGTTGATCATATCCTAGAGCTGAATCACAGATCCTGCATGGACTGAGAAGGTAATTTGTCCCTAAGGATGGAGAACCTGTGATTGCATCATGGTAAAGAACAGCGACGGGCCCAAGGCTATGTACTGGACAAGGAACAGTAACAAAAGCAAGCTGTTTCTTGTCTATGATCCTAGACAGCAGTTCTCAACCTGTGGGTTATGTTCAATTTAAACACATCCTGCATATCAGATATTTATATTACGATTCATAACAGTAGCAAAATTACAGTTATGAAGTAGCAATGAAAATAATTTTATGGTTGGGGGTCACCACAACATGAGGAACTGTATTAAAGGGTCGTGGCATTAAGAAGGTTGAGAACCACACTGCCCTAGAGTACAGACTTAGATTCACCTCCTAGCCTGGTCTAAAGACTGTGTAGCTGAGTAATCAGGACAAAGATCTCAGGCTAAGGAGGAACAGTTCTTTTGTAAAGCTACAGAGCCCTCTCTCTACCTGACAGTGGACTGGGGCAGTCTACTGAGACTCCAGCCAGGGACAAACCTATAATTGTGTTGCTCAGACCTAAACAAAGGTTAAGAGTTTGCAAAACTGAGAGCAGGAAGGTAACAATTAGTCTTTGTCTTAAAACAGATAGCAAGTTTACAGGCCTGAGTTTCCTCTGAGATCTCTGAAGAATATGGTATTTGATACCTAAAGAAAGCAGTAGTAGGACCCCAGAAAACACAATGAAGACCAAGTAAGACCAATGCATTACATCCAGAAGGACACAAAACCTAGATCCCAGTGTGCACAGAACACAAGATCCCAATTCAGGAAGTAAGCCTAGAAGAATAATTTTTTAAAAAATTACCACCATAAAGTTATTATGGTAACAGGGACACTCAAAACACAAACTTAGAAAAAGGGAGTAACCCCAAATATCTACACACAAAGCCTCCAAGAAAAACATAGTTAAGTTCAACTTAAATTCCTAGGACAAATGAAGAAAGAATTTTTAAATGATTTTATATATGAAATGAAGAATGCCATAGGAAAGGACTGGAAAAGAAATCAAAACTTTTGAGGAAAGATTTGGAAGGAAAATTAATAGCTTAGTTCAACAGGTATGAATCCTTACTCAAACTTCAAACTCCTTGAAATTCAGATTAAAGGGGTGACTAGGTGGTACAGTGAGTAGAGCACTAGCCCTGGAGTCAGGAGGACCTGAGTTCAAATGTGACCTCAGACACTTAACACTTACTAGCCATGTGACATTGGGCAAGTCATTTAGCCTCAATTGCCCTGCCCTCCCCCCTCCAAAAAGCAAAAAGAAGAAAAAAAAGAAATTCAGGTTAAAGACCCATGAACAACAAGAACTGGGTTTTTTTTTCCTCTTGGAGGCAATCAAGGTTAAGTGCCTTGTCTAGGGTCACACAGTTAGTAATGGCCTGAGGCTGAATTTGAACTCAGGTCCTCCTGACTATATAGAGTCAGTGCTTTATCCACTCTGCCACCTCACTGCTCCTAGTATCAATAAATATTAAAACAAAATCAAAAGACTAGAAAAAAATGCAAGAAAATGTAAGATACCTCCTACTGCAAGCACCCAGAAAGAAAGAGTTCAAGTCCTGAGGACTCACAATCAGTATCACACAAAATTGAGTAACTGCCACTTTAAAACAGCAGAGAAATTGGAATATGATACTGCAAAAGGCAAAAGATACAGACTTACAAGGATAATTTACACGGCAAAGTCCAGTATGCTCCTACACGGGCAAAAAATGGAACCTAAGCTCCAAATCCCTTTTCCTTTCCTCATCTTGCTTGACCACGCCTTCATGCCTGATATTATAAATCTACTTCTTTCTTTTTTTGGAGTGGGAAGGCAGGAGAATTGGGGTTAAGTGACTTGCCCAAGGTCACACAGCTAGTAAGTGTTAAGTGTCTGATGCTGGGTTTGCACTCAGGTCCTCCTGACTCCAGGACTGGTGCTCTATTCACTGTGCCACCTAGCTGCCCTGATCTACTTCTTTCTTGACAACTTTTCTTCCCAACCTAAAGCATGGTATAATGGATATAGGGTGTGACTTGGAACCAAGAGGAACTGGGTTTAAACCCTGTCTTAGATATTGACTAGCTGTGTGCTCCTGGGCAAGTTTCTTAATTTCATCTGTGAAAGGTAGAAAATTGAGCTCAAAATGCTCTAAGGCAGGGCTTCTTAACCTTTTCCCACTGGCAACCTCTTTTCACCCAAGAGATTTTTATGCAGCCCAGGTATATAGGTATATAAAATAGGTATACAGAAACCTTTGACTGTTGCCAAATTTTTGTGACCCCCACATTCAGTTGTGTGACTCCATATGGAATCATGACCCCATAGTTTAAGAAGAGCTGCTCCAAAGTTCTTTCTCCTTTTAAATTCATGATCCTATAAAAGAGCATGCTCTTGACGATTTGTCAAATGAGTAGCCTGTGTATTTAGAAATGAGCTGTTTTCTGCATGAAGCATGTAACATCAATTTTTAATATATAGATTGGATGGATTGCAAACTACCTTGTGTCACTGAAACCACCACTTGGAAGCCAATGGATTCTTTAATTTCTTTCCAAAAATTCAATACAATTCTGAGGCCAGGGGGGAGCTGAAATCAGAAAGGTTAAAAATTAAAATGAAAAACTATGTCCAGGAAGCATCTGGAAGCTCTATCGAAATTTACAAAAATTATAAATGACAGCTGTGGCTGAAGCAGCAAGTTATATTATGCATTCTCTCCTAATTGCTGCCTGTGTGTCTCTAAGTACAAAATAAGGCTAATGGAATCTACCTTGCAAAATGACATGACGGAGGAGGAGACAGGAGAAATGTGGCAATTGTACTTCTGTTGATCCTTAATCAGTCGAGTACCTATGCAATAACATTAAACTAATCATCCAATTAGAATACCATGTCTAATATGTGTCATTAAAATGGTCACTTTAATGACATATAGCCAATTTTCAATTATCCATTGTCATGAAACACAGTTTGGTGTGTTTCAGACAGTTCAAACCCTTCCATCCTTACCCATCCTTCCAATTTTCCTCTAGTAGATAGTTTCCCAATCCTGGAAAATGGTTTATGTCATAATAAGAAAACTGAACCAGATCCACTTGCAATCTGGTAGGAGAGGAGAAGTCTATTTCTGATTTTGCCAATTTAGCTAACTTTGTGACCTTGGGTAAGTCACTTCACTTTTATAGACTTCATTTTATTCAACTGTAGAGATTGGACTAGAAAATCTCTAAGATCTTTTCCAATACCAGGATTCTATTATTTGAACTTTGTAACCTTTAGATTATTCTTAACCTAAAGGAGCAATGATAATAACAATAATAAAATTAACAAAAAATAAATTTAAAATTAATAACATTAACAAAATATGAAATGATTTACAGCCCAAAGAGGAAAAAACAGATAATTAGCCTACTTAGAATTGTGTCTAAAACAAATTCTGAAAAAGGCCTTAGTTTTTCCTTTGAGTAGAGTACATGAGTTTTAGAACATGGACTTTAAGGTATCTGCTTTGATCACTCAAAAGGTTTTTTTGCTTGTTTTGTTTGAGTTTTTCATTCTACGTGGACATTCTCTGTTGACTCTAATTTCATTGAAGGGACATTTCTTAATTCTAGGGCCTTCCATCTGTTTGTTATTTCTTATTTATCTTATATGTGTGTGCGTGTGTGTACATACTGACACACACACATAAAATCTTGCTTGTACATAGTTGTTTGCATGTCGTGTCCCCCCATTAAGTTGTGAATTTTTTCCAAGGCAGAGACTGTTTTTCACCTTTGTTTGTTTCTCCAGGGCTTAGCTCTGTGCCTGGCACATACCCTGAACTTGGGGAATATTATTGACCGACTAACTGACTGGCCAACTGGCTGGAGGATGAATTTATTCAAATAGAGTCTGGTTCTCAGAAAATAAATACATAATCTATCACCTGGCCTGTACTCAAAGTCTTTCCAGCTTCCTCATTTCTCACCTGGCTGCACTATTTTGGCACTCCTCCATCTTTTCTGCCATGCCTGTATTCACCATGACTGGCAGGATAGAACGTGCCTGCCTGCCCCCGCCCCAACCCCCATAACTTACATGTAAAATAGAATGAAGTTTTTTTGAGATGTCTGTGGGACATCCAGGTAGACATGAAAACTAAGGCATGGAGGGCAAAGTGAGATTTCAAGGATCACACTGCTGGTAAGTATATCAGGTGGATCTAGGTGTGTTAGAGTCAGCTCAGAGCTTATTCTTAAATTTTCAGTGTGAGCATTTACACCTTGGAAATTGACAAATGCTACAAATCAGGCCTTGATTTATTGTTTTGTTGATTGTCTAGACATGAAAAAATGATGGAGAAAATGTTTATATGCAAATTGAACTTAAAAGTGTGTCGAGAGGGTCAGTTGTTAAATGTTTACCAGAACATTTCTGGGTGGTGTTCAAACTCTGGCTTCCTGATTCCAAGTCCCTAGCTATATCCACTGGGCCACCTAGCTGCATACTGCAGAATTAAAATTCAGTAGAAAAATTAGGGCTGGAGATACAGATTTGGGAGTCATCTATGTGGGGATAATTCAGGCCAAAGATTAGGGCTAGATATATAAATGTGCAAGTCATCTGCAAAGAGTTGACAATAGGTATTCCCTATCTTGAATTGGAGCCAAGCAAATACTGTAAAATAAAAGAAAAAATGTGTCCAGAATCTACTATATTAAGCCTGATTTTAGTACTCAGGAGGAAAAAAAATTGCAAGAGGAAAGAGATTTAAAGCAGTAATAAAAGTGGAAGTTTTCAAAAGCAACATCAATATCTTGGTTTTTTTCCTTGTGGAAAAAAAATGAACATGTAATAACTGGATTCTAGATAAATTTCACTGAGATAATCAAAAAATAATTCATTCATATATACATAGACTGTCTGCTTGGGCTCCTTACTGACTTCTGCTTCTCTGAGTCACAGCTGAGAGCTTTCTTTCTGGAAAGGTCCTTCCTCTCTAAACACTGCCATGTCAATGGGCTGCCAGAGACCAGAAACTTCTAGTACTGCTACCTCCCGGCGGAGACCCTCATAAAAGCATCCTTTGGAGAAGTCAGGATTACATCACATTTCTAGAGTAAGAAACCTATATATTTATTCTAGAGTAAGAAACCTAGAGCACACCCTTCTCTGCTGAATGTATGTGCATGTACACACAAGCACACACTCCCACACATGTACATGCACACATACACATAATAAATATTGAGCATTAATCAGAAGCAGTTCTTCAATCTTAACCCAAAAAGTATTAGCTTTAAATCTACCAGTAATGAGGTTAAGCCAGCAATCGGAAACTCAGATGAAAGCCAGCATTTCCCTAAGAGGGGATTTTCTTGGATGGGGGATTATTACCACCGCTACATTCACTGTGGAATTTGGGGAAGTGAGGGAGAGCTGCTGAAACATACAAACCTACCGGCTCCGTATTTTGTGTACTACAGGATTCAGTGGGAAAATCTGCATGCCCTGCCCATGCACTTGTCCAAACAGTATGCGTTGTCCCCTAGACTTGTGCCATTTCAGAACTCTTGTGCCTCATGGGTACCAAACTTTAAGGCTGTTTTATGAGAGTTGGAGATAATATGTACTCAGTGCTTTGAGTTCCCTGGAAAAAATGATGTTCTATAAATCCATGATGTTACATTATGACTGCTGTCTCGAAAAGTAGTTCAGTGCTACCCTAGGATAAAGGCAAGTACTCTAACTCTAGCATCAGGGTTAATTCAAAAGGTTCAATTTCTGGCCAATGCATAGAAGCTGCAAGGTGCATCTGTGCTATTTAGCTACTTTCTGGTCACCACTAGAAGTTACACTAGTCTGTTCTGTGTCTCTTGAATAGAGAAATTCAATTCAATCTAACAGACATTTGTTTAGTACCGCATCTGGGCAGAGCACTGTGTTAAGTCCTGAGGGAAATGGTATAAATTTAGATAAAACCCAGTCTTTGGCCTCATGGAGCAGAAACTGGAGTGTCAAATGCTCAAGAGAAGAAGAAAACTGAACAAAAGCCCACTGGATTTGGTTACTAGAAGCCACCTGTAACCTTTCAGTATAGTGTTGGTGGAAACACCCAGATTGCAAGGAGTTGAGAGTAGATTTTGAGGAGGTTTGAAGGGTTAAAGAGAGAGACGCTAGAAGGATGCCAGGGTCTAGCATGGACTGTACCTAAAGGGATCCTTTTCACTCTTCCTCTAGTCATTAAATATGCTCCCTAAGAAGCTTAAGGTGGGGTTAGAAAGCGTGGGAAGGTATGGAATTACAAGTTACTTCCACGACCCTCTGATTACCAAGAATTCCTATTCTAAAGAAGTTCTGAGATCTCAGATCAAACAATTTCCACATTTTCTACCCCAAAAGATTTCAGACACCCATCACCTCAGAACTGACCTCCTACCTCCATGGAGGTAGAGGTACCAGCCTGAGAGCTAGCCTGAATCCATATTAAAATGCTAACCCCTTTGATTGAAGAGCAGAGCAAAGAACTCCTCCCAAAGTTTCCATTTAAAGAGGAGTCCCAGACCAGCCTTCTCTTCATTTCCCATAAGTTGCTTTCTTTTGGACTGAACTCCACCATGTCCCTGTATCAATACCTACTTCCCTTCTTCCTTCTCCCTCACCTTTTCAGCTTTCATGCATGTTTGTTGTCTTTCCCCATTAGATTGTAAGCTCCTTGAAGGCAGGAACTATCTTTCTTTTTCATATGTGTATCCCCTGCACTTAGCACACTGTTTGGTACATAGTAGCCTCTTAATACATGTTTATGGTCTGGCTAATTGCAGAATTTTTTTCTCCATAAACTTACCTTGATTCCAGCTGGAACTTTTAGGGCAACCTAGAGAATCTTTGATATTTTTCTGATAATAATGCTCTTGGCAAAGAGGCAGGGCACTATGAAAGTGAAATGTTCCACATATTGTTCAATGGAGTCGCTGTGGAGATCATTTTTCCTTCTTGTTGTTCAGTCATTTTCAGTCTTGTCTGTGTCTTCATGACCCCATTAGAGTTTTCTTGTCAGAGATACTGGATTGCTTTGCTGTTTTCATCTCCAGCTCATTTTATAGATGAGGAATTGAGGCAAACAAGGTTAAGTGACTTGCCCCAGGTCATACAGTAAGTGTCTGCAGTTAGATTTGAACTTAGGAAGATAAGTCTTCCTAACACCAGACCAAGCACTCCATCCATTGTGTCACCTAGCCATCCCTCATTTTTACTTTGCTGTTTTGGGGGTTTTTTTGTGGAAGATTGGATTCCGTTTTGAGGAAAGGGAGTAGCATTTTTAGAAATAACCACCATATGATACAAAAACAAAAGCCATTAATATCATTAATATTGTTATTAATATTAATAATAACATTAATAACAGACATTAATATCAGTAACATTCCATTGTCCTCACATCCAGAATATGCCTGCACTCCAGCTACAGAAGCAGAGGGGATACTCTTCACCTCCATGAAACCATGTCAGACTTTGAGGGTAAACGATAAGAGAAGGCAATCTGGTATGATAGAAAACATTCCATTCAGAGACAGAGGATCTCAATTTAAATCCACCTTGGACAAATTAGTTCAGTTCTCTGGACTTTAGTTTTCTTATCTATAAAAAAAGGGAGTTGGACACGACAACCTCTAAGGTCCCTCCTGGTTCTAAATGGTCCTATGAACTTTATTATTTATTTAAGGACTCTCATAATTGAAAAACAAAACAAAACAAGTTATCACACCCAGCATTTGTTCCAGATGATATACTTGTCTTGGGTGGGGTGGGGTGGGGTAGGGTAGGGTAGGGAAGGGTAAGGTAGGGTAAGGTAGAGTAGGATAGGGTAGTGTAGGATAGGGCAGCAGGAGATATTATGGGGATAGTCAAAGCTCATATTCAATCTTCAATATAGTAAAAACACTCTGCAATTAATTGGTTAATGAGGACATGAAAATCATTTTATTCTGCCTTTTTCTCATTAACAAGTCAGTTCAACTCAATCTCTTATTGAATAGTAAGTAGATAGGTAAGTATTATTGACAACCTTCAAATCAAGCTCTTATGGAATAGTAGTCTAGATTCCTGATGGAGTTCTTGATTTTTATAACTCATCCAGGCATGCATAGGAGTGGTTCCCTTGGTCCAGCCTGTCCATTATTGAGAAATCTCTGACCCTCAGGTCAGGGCTTACACTCTGAATACAATCAATAGAGTCAGGACAAAAACGGAGCAAACATCAGCTTTTGGAGAGGAAAGTCACTTCAGCATAGAAATTTGACTCATAAAAATACTTTAAAATATTATTTCTACATAATCAGTATTTTTTTATTTTTACTTTTTGAGAAAGTTTAGCTTGTGAACTATTGACTTCACTCTGCTTTAGTTTTATGCATACATATTCACTTTATGCAAAAGGGTAAAGATTCCTTAAAAGGGGATGAGTATTAAAGGTTTAGTTATTGTAAAATTAATGTAGCCAGGGAGCCAAGCAGTTTCTGAATTCCTATGAGTTTTTTCTTGACAAAAGATCTAAATTCCTTGTCCTCGGACCATAGAATCATAGTCCTAGAGCAGGAGCGGATCTCAGAGGCCGTGGAGTCTAATCCCCTCACTTTACAGGTAAGGAAATGAGGGTCAAAAATATGAAATGATTTGTCCAAGATCACACAGACAGTAAACGCCAGAGAAGAGATTTGAATCCAGGGCCAGGGTAAACTGATTGTCACTTTTAGTTTTAGACTCAATATATGCTAAGGCTGTAGCAACAGAAAGAAAATCTTACTTAGTGTTTACCTGTTCTTCATCCTACACTGAGCACTATACAAAGAAAAGGGTTAGCATTTTTTACAGCCCTTTAACTTTTTTATAGCACTACTTAAACATTATTTCATTTTATCTTCACAGCGCATCCCTAGGAGGTAGGTGCTATGATTACTGTCATTTTACAGATGAGGCAAATGAGGCAGACAGAGGCAAAATGATTTACCCAGGGTTGGCCTCCTTAAATTCAAAAGCAAAATACATATGAATGCTTTCCATACAAACGGGAGAGTAGAAATGTTAAATCAATAAAGACGCTGAACATTAAACAATCACTAAAGCAATGATAGGTGTTGGAGTAGGCATAACACATGAGTTGTAATTGGAAGCCCTGAGATTAAGTCCTGACTGAGCCACACACTGGCTGTTTGTTCCAGAGAAGTCATCTGTAAAATGAGGGTGATTGTATCCACACTGTCTACTTCCCAGGGTTGAGTGTGTATACACACTATACATAATAGATGCATGTGTGTATCATATATGTGCATGTATACACATGTGTGTCTTGGTGTGTACATATCTAGATATATGTGTGGTTACAGGTATTACATGTTTGTATGTTATATATTGTGTATTTGTGTGTATGTGATATCTGTGTGTGTATGTGTGTCGTGTATGTATGAGTGTATTTGTATGTGTGTTGTATGTTATATGTGTATGTGTGCCTGTGTGTACTGTCTATATGCATGTGTGTTGTATTGACATAAACATGTATATGTATAAATATATCTATAGAAGAGCTACCTTTTGATTACATTCAATACACATTTATTAAGCAACCATTATGATGTTATGACAAACACTAAGAATATAAAAGCCAAAAATGAAATAATTCCTTGTCCTGAAGGGGCTTACCAGGCTGGGGAGGATAGAAAGGGGCTTACCAGGCTTGGGGAGGATAGACCTCATTCACAGACAAGTACATACAAACATTGAACAGATAAAGTTCATGAATCAGTATGAACGGGAGGCCCACTCCAGGACCTCCAGGGAAGGTCACACCTCCAAGATGGTACCTGAGCTGTGCTTTGAAAGCAGATAGGGACTCTAAGAAAGCAAGGTTAGGAGAGATTGCCTTCCAACCCAGGGGAATGGTTTGTGCTTCAGGGCACTGAGTTGGGGGCTAGAATGTCAGGAACGGAGATCAGAGAGCAGTTTGGCTAGAAAGAAGAGTATGTGAAAGGTAGCCACAGGAAATAAGATCGGAAAGGCGAGTGTAATAAAGATTGCAGAGGGTTTTAAATGCCAGGCTGATGGGTTTCTATTTTCTCTAAGTGGCAGCAGAGAGTCACTATTTGAATGGGGAGTGACATGGTCTGATCTGTGCTTTAAGAATATCAATTCGGCAGTTGTGTTTGGAAAATGGATTGGAAAGGGAAAGCAGGAAGACCAATAAGGCCATTGCAATCCTCTTCATTGTTGATGAAGATCTATTCTAAAGGAAGGAAATAAGCATTTATTAAGCACCTACAATATGCCCGGCATTGGGCTAAGTAAGCACTCTACAATATTATCTCATTTGATCCTCACAAAACCCTGAGAGCAAGGTGCTATTATTATCCCCATTTGAGGAAAAAGAGGCAGAAAGAAGAGGCTAAGTCATTTGACCAGGGTCACATAGCTAGTAAGTGTCTGAGGCAGGATTTGAACTCAGATCTTTCTTACTCCAGGTCCGCATTCAATCCACCATCCTACTTTGCCATGATAGTGACTTCAAAGAATGAAAGAAAGAGATGTAAAAGATTTTATGGAAGTAAAATTGAAGACTTGGCAAATACTTGGATACGAAAAATGAGAAATAGGAAAGCGTCAAGAATGACCTTAAGGTTGAAAAATTGGCAGGAGAGTGGTAGCCTCAACAAAAACAGGGAAGTTTGGAGGGTGAATGAGTTTGCACGAAAAATAAAATTATTTGTTTCAGAAATATTCAGAGATGCATCTAGGTGGAAATGTCCAACAGATAATGAAGGATGCCAAAAAAGAGATGAAGACTAGATATAAAGAACACAGAGTTATCTTTATAGAGACAATAATTCAAGAGAGATATTAAGACTAAATATATAAATCAGAAATCATCTTCATAGAATTGATCACTGCAACATGGGAGCTGATGAACTGACCAAGAAGAGAGTAAAGAGAACTCAGGACAAAGCCTTAATGGTGTAATGGATAGCATTGAACTTAATGTCAGGAGATCTGAGCTCAAGTTGCGTTTCAGAGAAGCATAACCACGTTACAGAACCTCTGAATGCTTGAGTTTCCTCATCTGTAAAATGGGGGAGTTGTGAGCCCATTTGAAGTTTTCTTGGCAAAGATACTATGATGCCTGCATCAAAATGGGCACAGGCTGAACCAAAGAGTGTGGAATGATTGGACACGAGCCAGGCAAGTTCTGTCATAGCAGTTCCCATTTATTGATCAGAGAGCGAGGTTTATATAGTCAATGTAAAGCAATTATCTCTTAGATTCGCATTAGAGAATGTTTAATATCCCTGTTCATTTACATACATCTGTATGTTTTAATATCCTTGTTCCCTTGCATGCACCTATGTCACGGTCACTGCTCGGGCTATCATGTCTTAAACTCCTGCAAGTCAGGAAGAGATGGTGAGCCAATCTTAAGGCATAAGATAGTCTTCATGGGGAACTGGCTTGGGAGAAATCCTGGACCAGACTCTTTCCATGTATGGACCAAGTCAGAACTGGCCCTTCACAATACTGTGAAGTTGTTTGCTATTTCCTTCCTTAGCTTATTTTACAGATGGGTAAACTGGGACAAACTGGATTTAATGATTTGCCCAGGGTCACACAGCTAGTAATTGTTTGAGGCCATATTTGAACTCAGTGCTTAGCCTGGCACTCTATCCACTGTACCACCTAGCTGCCCCCCAAATAAGGAGGGACAAGTGTTATAATGTCCATGTAAACGGGATGACCAGGAGTCTGATCAACTTAGTAAGGTTAAAAGATGAGGACTTTGTACAATCTCCTCAATCACCCATTAGGGAGATGTTCAAAGTCTTGCTCTTGGGGATCTTTATACCATATGTAAGGAGAAATCTTCAATACTAGAACAAAATCCTTATTCTTTAACCTTTAGGCAAGAGAGTTGACCAATTCCAAAATGGAAAAGAAGGATGTTTCAGGATCAGAGTCATGGTGGCAAACTCGATAGAATCAGATATACAGCCAGGAGGAGGATGATCAATTCATAATAAACATAAGTAAGTAAAACCTCACCACATTTTTCACTGAAACAGTTAAGGAGAATATATTAATACTAATATTGTACTCTGCATTTAGGCACTGGTCTCCCCAAAACTGTTTAATTTAATATTGATGGAAATCCACGCCATTTCTAGTTTGGAGATGTCCAAATTGGCATAGTTCCCCCATGCCCTCTGATATGACTATGTGACCCCAAGAATATTTCAGGTACTATTTTTAGGAATCTTGAGCAAGAGATCTTAAAATATAGTATGGGTTAGCATTCCAGAATTGAGGCTCATTGTGAGTTCCTTGACAGTAGAGACTATCTTTTGTCTCTTTTTACATGTATCTATTTTATATGTATGGTTTGACACAATAGCTGGCATTTGGTAGATGCTCAGTAACTCAATAAATGTTTTTTGATTGATTAAGATCTATATCAAAAATTCAGAAAGAATTGGAGGTGGTTTGACTGTGGACCATAATCTAATCCATTCTAGGGACTGAAGTAAATTGCATTTAGGTGGGTCAAAAGTCTAGGCAATTTGGTGTAGGAAAAGCAATGTTAATGTTCTTAGCTAGATAAGAAGTATTTGTTAAATTTCCTTTAATCCATTAACCTAATGAAAGCTTTTTTGTCCTCCACCTTTCACAGGAACTTTTCCAAGGAAAAAGGGCTTTAGAGAAAATGATCGTTTCTTATTATTTCAAAAGAAACCAAAAAAGGGGATTTTTAATTTGCTTCCACGAATCATGGTCCTAGATCTTAGCTCACAGCAGGACAGTACATGGGTTCTTTAGCCTCCTTAGCTTGTTAACTGTTTAGTTGTTCACAAAATGTGAAATTAAATAATAAGGTTTAGTGCAATAGACTATATATTCTCTACCCAATGCATTTTGCATCCATAAATAAGCATGAATAGTAATGAAATACATAGAGAACTGAATAAGAGCTAATTATCCTAACTTAAGTTTGAGTTAAATAATTTAAGTTAATAATTTAAGTTTGACAAGTTATACATGAGTTTATTTGATCCTCCCAACAATCCTGTGATTCCCAACAATTCTCTCCTTTTTTTTTTACAGATGAGGAAACTGAGGCTCAGACTCACAGGTGTATCAGCAATCAAGTACCAGAAGCTGGATTCAGTCCCTGCCTCAAGTTCAGTGATTTCAAAGCCACACTACCTCTCTGGAAGGGAAGAGGAGGAGTGGAAAGAAGAGTTATGAGAAAAGAAAGTTAGGAAAGATGGAGGAGAGGAGAGAAGAGGAGGAGGAGGAGGAGGAGGAGGACAGAGAGAGAGACAGAGACAGAGAGAAAGGAGTAGTAGGAAATCTATGGGACAGATAAGAACTAATAAGTCTGGGGTGGATGGGAGAATGGTGGTGGCGATGGCGAATTAACTGAAAGCCAGGTCACTAGCCAAGCAATTGGCGGCACCAGGAGGAGGAGGAGGAGAGGAAGGAGGGGTTTGGCAAAGGGCAAAAGCAGGGCAAGACATAAAAGGAAGATGACACTAACCAGCTAGTGCCATCGTTAACCTACGGCAGAAAGCAGTTTGAAGAGTTAACAACAACGAATGCCAAAAGGAGGTAAGCTCTGGGAATTTGGTCTGGTTCAGTGCTGGAGCTGGAAAAGGACCAGACCCCATCCCACGGTACCAGTGCTGGGACCTTGAGAAGAGCAACTTGATCAATTCGCAGAAGTGTCGGAGTCCCCAGCAGCGTCAGAAATATGAGTGAACTGTACAGCAAAGCCGAGACCATCTTGCTCCGGAAAAAATACCTCGGGTGAGTTGCTGGGCGCCGATCAACTTGGGCTGAGGAGTCGAGGGGAGAGTAAACTGACGGAAAGTGCCCAAAGAACTGCTATGCCACAGACGGCACTG
The DNA here is from genome assembly GCA_028627135.1 of Pseudochirops cupreus. Classification (NCBI taxonomy): domain Eukaryota; kingdom Metazoa; phylum Chordata; class Mammalia; order Diprotodontia; family Pseudocheiridae; genus Pseudochirops; species Pseudochirops cupreus. Next base: position 168,651,496 of record CM053583.1, on the reverse strand, counting down.
CAGAGGAATGGGGGCCGATCCTTGACCCTAAGCCCTCTGCAGCCTCTATCTGACGGTCGGAAGTGAGGAAATGAGAGTGGTCCCGGGTGGCCAAGGCAGCCACCCAGACCCAAGGAGAGCCCGGGTGCCGCAGGCTCGCTATCCCCAGCCTAGCGCCTGCTGCGTGTCAGCAAACCTACATATGTTAGTACCTACCCTTCATACACACACCTTCATATGTTAATATCTGCCCAGTCGGGGAGTGGGGTGGAGATGGATTACACACACACACACACACACACACACACACACACACACACACACACACACACACACACACACACACACACACACACACACACACGAGTCCACCTCGATCTCCGAGAGTCAGTCCCGAGTCCAGGGGTGAAGATGACGGCCCCTGCTCCAGACTCTGCTCAAGGAGCTGGGCCGAGTCAGCTTCTCTCTAGAAAGGTGAAGAGGTGGCATCTCGGCTCCCTCGCCCCGTCCTCCCCTTCTCCTGTCCCATCCCTCCTCCTGTGACACCTGGGGCTCCCCTGGCTGGGGCTGCGCGGCTTCCTGGGGAGCCGCTGCGGGCAAACTACAGGAATCGTGCATCAGAGCCCCAAAGAAATGCACTATTCCCAGCCCCACCCCCCTTCTAGGAAACTTTCCACTAGAACCTCGAGAAGCCCAGAGACACAGGTGTGTGCCCCGCACGCCAGCCACTAGTCCCTTAGAAGTCTCTCAGACCCAGAGCGGTCGCGTTCTTCAGTGGGGACCTTTCCTTCCCCCCACTCCCCACCTCTATCCCCACCCCAGCATTTAACAGTGCCTGGTACAGAGTAGGCACCTACTAAATCCTTGCTGCCTGACTGCACACCACCCCCAACCCCGACTCCTGTCCAGCAGGTACTGGGGCAAGAATACATAGGATGGGAGCGACTGACTCGGCCAAGCAAGGCTCTGGGGTGGGGGGTGGGGGGTGGGAGTGGCAGCCGGGCTTCATCTGTAATGCCTCCCGATCCACTCTGTCCCGAAGTACCTGGCACTCTATGTTCTTAGACATATAGGTGGTCTTCAGAGTTACTTTCATTTCTGTGCTTATACAATCAACCCTTGGACCATAGTGGGGGTACTTAAGAAATGCCTGTTGGTTGACATGTGATTGGCACCAGTGGGTAGAGGAATTCTGTTTTTTCTCTGGGGCTATGGCAAGTAGCATGCTAATAGAGGAGGATCTTAGAGGACTCTGAGTGTTCTCTAATTTTCTTCTTAGAGAAAGAAATGTTCAGGCTACAGAAGCTAAAGGAGTGGTTGCCAAAGCCAGCCAAAGAGAAGCTTTGTGCTCTGAGAACTAGGCACCAGTTTGGTTGTTTTGTTGAGAGTTTAGAAAAACAACAACACCAAAACAAAACCTCACATGTTTTTGGAAGCAAATAATAAAAGGAAATTGAATTTGATGAGTGCCTTCCTAATGCTTTATAGTCGCAGTTCCTAAGTGACAACTGAATTTGATTTAACTAATATTTAATAAGTGCTTACTGTGTATTAAGTGCCAGGATATAAAGACTAAACAACAATCAGCCTCTGTCCTCAGGGATTCGAAGGAGGAAAGACTATAGAATTTCTTTTTATTTTCCCCCACTTAAAAGAGTATTTTTAAAATTACATGTAAAGATAGTTTTATAAGATGTTGAGTTCTAATTTTTTTCTCCCTGTCTATCTCCTCTGCCCCACCTCTCTCCTCCCCAAAATGACAAGCAATCTGATATAAGCTATACATGTGCAATCATATTAAACATATCTCCATACTAAAGACCACAGAATTTCACACTGAATGGGGCCTTAGAAATCATTTAGTCAAATCCCCTCATTTCACAAGTAAGGAAACTGAGGCCTCTAAAAGTCACCCATTAAGAGGCAGACTTAAGACTTAAATCCCACTCCTGATCCAAATCCAGCAGTCTTTCCTGCACAGTATAGTGCAATAGCTAATTTAGCCATGCAAGAAAAACTCAAAGACCACCCTTATCTGATAAGCCCCCTGGATCTTGTTAGTGACCTCCCTACTGTTTCATTTGCTTCCATTCCCTCATTGTTACATCATTCATAGGATACACATATATGTGTGTATGTGTATGTCATTCATATGAGAAGGTGTAGCACAGAACTGTTGAAGTGTACTGCCTCTAGCACTCCTGGCTGTGTGACCCTGCAGAAATAACTTAACCACATAAGGATCTGGTTAACTTTTTATGACTCTGAGTTGCAGAGCAGGATCTGAACTGCAATGATAGAGTTCACTCACCTGGCAGTTCTCTATACTAATGTAATCAAAGGTCCACTCCCTATCCTTAACAGATTTGCACATTTGCCCTGATAATGTTTAACACCTTCATAGATGTACAGCCCCACCTATATACAATTGTTTTTGAGGAAGAGTTCAATGACTTGCCCAGGGTCATACAGCTAGTAAGTATCTGAGATTGGATTTGAACTCAGGTCCTCCTGACTCCAGGGCTGGTGTTCTGTTCACTGAGCCATCTAGCTGCCTCTATAAATATTTTAAGGAAAGGTTACTTTCTAGTCACATGAATAAGAAAAGTTTAAAAGTAGTTAATGGAGTGGGAGTTCATTTTCTAACTGCTCATAATAGGCATGGTGAACAACAAGCTGGTCTTGTACTCGGGAGGATATAGGTTTGAGTCCTGCCTCTGATATATAATTGTTGCGTGATCCTGAGTGTGTCATTTAACCAGTCAACAAATGTTTACTAAGTACCTCTAATGTGCCTGGTATGACTCAAAGCACTGGGGATACAAAGAAAGAAACAAAGAATCCCTGCCATTGAGGAGTTTAACAGGGGAGACAACCAACAAACAGCTGTGTGCAAACATTCATACAGAATAAACCTGGCATAATCAGGAGAGGGAAGGCTCTAGTCTAGCATTAAGGCTGATCCCAGATCCCAGAATCCCTTGGGTTCTCTCAAGGAACCATGCACAGGATTTTGATGAAATTTTGTCATCATTTTAATAAACCTGCAAGTTGCAAAATTAGTGCTGATTTGTATGGAAACAGGAAGTTTCTGCACCTAGGAGTTCCATAGACTGATGAAATGTAGAGGTCAAGGGTGAGACATTTACTGCCTTTAACGTATATGTTGTTTTATGTGTTGTTGTTTAATGATTCAGTTGTGTTCAAGGGTTTTCTTGAAAAAGACACCATAGTGTATTTCCATTTCCTTCTCCAGCTCATTTTACAGATGAGGAAACTGAGGCAAGTGGGGTTCAATGATTTACCCAGGGTCACACAGCTAGTAAGTGTCTGAGGCTGGATTAGAACCCTGGAAGATGTCTTTATAACTTCAGACCTGGCACTCTAACAGCTACCTTGGTACTGTCAAGAATTTCAACTATTATAGAGAAGTTTATTTCTTAATGTTCATAGATACCCTTAATTTGCAAGTGGAAATATTGAGCTTTCATGCTTACATTCTCTCTGGAAGAACCTTTATGACAAGTCTAATTATTAAGATTAAGTCAGCTAAGTGGCATAATGAATAGAATGGTGGGCCTGGAGTCCCTTCCAGGAGTCCCTTCCTGCTCTAAATCTGTGATCCTATGTGATTGTGCCTCTGTTTGCCCATCTGTGACATGAAGATGTTGGACTTTATGGCATCTGAGGTCCCTTCCAGTTATGTCTGATTCTACGAAAAGTAGTATATGTACTTATGAAGTTTGTTTTTTCTTTTGGTAGTCTTTGAGGTTTTGGCATAGCCCCTTGATCTGAGCCTTCCCTAAGAAGTTTAGGGGGTACTCTGCCAAGCCATAGGTTTGACTCTGTGTCCCCTGAAGTACTTTCCAGTTTTGAGACTCTCAGAGTCTAAGTAATGGCTACCAGACCAAGATTGCCTTTCTGTTATGGTTTGTAGGCCATCCTGTAAAGTTTTCTTCGCCAAGGACCCCCTCAAGATAGTTCGGGCCAAGGGCCAATACATGTTTGATGAAAATGGGGAACAATACCTGGACTGCATCAATAATGTCGCTCATGGTGAGTGCAGAGGGTACATTTTGTGGCCAAGGCACACTGATGGGAGCTCATCTATGTTCCTGCAGTTATCAGTGGTTCCTTCAGGAACTGGCTAGCACCACTTGCCTGGACCAAGAGTTGGGAAGGGGAAAAAACCACATTTCTTCTGTGCTACTTAGCTCTTCCTTTCATTTCCCAGGCATTTGGAATTGTAATACATTTCCTGGGCTTTTTGTTTCCTCAATTTCAGTGGGACACAGTCACCCAGAAGTGATCGAGGCAGCCATGAAGCAAATGGAGTTGCTAAATACAAATTCTCGATTCCTCCACGATGGCATCGTTGAGTATGCCAAGCGCCTTTCCGAGACTCTGCCCGGGAAACTATCTGTTTGCTACTTCGCTAATTCAGGGTATATTTTAGGGTTTGTTTGTTTGTTTTCTTTTCATACTTCTTTCTTCTCTCCCCTTCCCATTTTATTTCTTTCATAAATGTGTCTCCAATTGTATTTTCAGGACCATGTATTCCTGAAGTGACTGTAGATTATTTCCTAGAATATATGGAACACCTGAGAAAGCACTCAAATACTTTGACAGCCTAGGCTAATAATTTTATTTTTGGGCTGGTGGGTAGGGGAAAGACAGGGAGAAAATTTGTAACTCAAAATCTTGTGAAAATGAACGATGTAAACTAAAAATAAACAAAAGTTAATTTAAAAACAAATAAACAAAAAATAATAATTTTCTGATTAGCATTAGGCAAACCAGCTCAGTTCGATTCAACCAACATTTATTTATTTATTTATTTGAGGAAGGAATGAAGGGCAATTGCGGTTAAGTGACTTGCCCAAGGTCACATGGCTAGTAAGTGATAACTGTCTGAGGCCAAATTTGAACTCAGGTCCTCCTGACTCCGGGGCAGGTGCTCTATTCACTGTGCCACCTAGCTGCCCCCTAAATAAACATTTATTGAAATCTTAGTATGAGCCAACCATTGTGCTAGGTGCTCAATGTAAGAAGACAGAAATAAAACAGATCCTGCCCTCAAGGAGTTTATATTCTATTACAGATAATCTATTATTTTTAAGTTATTATTTTTAAGTGGCTCAGTTTCATCAGTTATCCACTGGAGAGAAAAAGATCAGATGTTACTGATACATCATCTTGGGCACTATATTTAATGTAGTAAAAACCATGTCAAAGATATTAAAGCATGGTATTCATATTGGTAAACATAGCCAGTCAAAGACTGTTCCAAAATAATTAGCACTGCTTTGGCAGTGTAGGGAGTAGTCAGAGATCTGATGGAAATTCTCAATATAGGAATCTTTATTGAGATATACACTACAGCAATATTATTCAAGACAAAACAGGAATAAGGGATTTTGGCACAATGGGAGAAAGAAAGCTTCTCAACAAGTTATCACTTTTATAAGACATTCCTTAAGACAGTCAATCTGGCATCTTCCACAAGCATTGAAATACAGCTTAAAGAAATTCAAGTCATTAGGTTCCTCTCATTTCTAAAAGTCTATTTTTATGATTCTCAAGATATTCCAGAATAAAGCGTTTATTTAACCCCAAGCTTTTTTCCCTTGTAAAGAATTTCAAGACAACTCTGGGGTCTAAATTACAGTTGTGAAGCATTTTTGTCTTCTCTAAGTGAAATCTCATGGTTGACTCAGTCTCTAGAGAGATTTATATTCTGATGGAGATATCTAAGCTAAATAATTTCATAAAGTCTTTATCTCTGATGCCCAGCATCTCTATCCATGTTTAGAATCTCCAAAGAATTTGCCTTTTTTTTTAAAGTTCCAAGCATACCCTCTACCAGTGAAGCAATGGCCCCAGTGATCGGAGATTATATATATATACAATTATTATTATTATATTACCTCTTTTAGGAGCAGCTAGGTGGTGCAGTGAACAAAGTGCCAGGCTTAAACTCAGGAAAACTCCTCTTTGTGAATTCAAATCTGGCTTCAGACACTTTTTAGCTATGTGACCCTTAAGTCACTTAACTCAGTTTCCTCATCTGTAAAATGATCAGAGAAGGAAATGGCAAGCCATTCCAGTATCTTTGCCAAGAAAACCTCAAATGGGGTGACAAAGAATTGGATGGAACTGAACAACAACTTCTTTTAATGTAATATCTTTAGGTTCTATGAAGGTGAAGCAGTTATTATTACCTCCATTTCATAAGAAAATGTAGCTAGTATTTGCCTGACACAACTTACTCTTGATAATAACAAGTAGAAACAGAATTTGTACTTCCCACTGTTGTAACCAAGCTTAACAAAGCCCTCTTGTTGTCCTAAATGTTAGATTTACTGCTGTGGGTGGGTGAAGTCAAGCCTTAAAAAGGATAAACAGTATTCCTTTTCTTAAATATGTCTACCTTCTTATCAATGCTGAGGCAAAATAACCAGAAATGTATGAAACATCATGGCATAGTACATAAGACCTGAGTTCAAGTTGTATCTCAAACACTTATTAACTGTATGACCCTAGGTAAGTCACTCATCTTCTGGGACCCACTACCCTCATTCATAAAATGAGGGGTTTTGTTTTAGTGGTTTCTAAATTCTCTTGTATCTTTAAATCCATAATCTCATGGTCTTTTGATAAGAGTCAGAAAGACCTAGGTTCTAGTCCTGCCTCTGACATACAATGTATTTTTCACTCTTGGCAAGCCTCCTAACTTGCTCCTAGGTAATTTTTTGAGGCTACCTGTTACAAAGCAGGTGCATTGGTAGTGGGAGTTTCTTCATTGTGAATTCCAGGTACCAAATAGAACTCTAGTTCTAGTAAAAGAAAGAAAGGAAAGGAGAGAGAGATAGAGAGGAAGGAAAGAAGGAAGGAAGGAAGGAAGGAAGGAA
>CM053583.1:168598516-168644106 GCA_028627135.1 Pseudochirops cupreus | reverse complement strand
GAAGGAAGGAAGGAAGGAAGGAAGGAAGGAAGGAAAGAAGAAAGGAAGGAAGAAGGAAGGAAGAGAAAGAAGGAAAGGAGAGAGGGATGGAGGGAGGAAGGAGAAGAGAAGAGGAAGGAAGGGGAGGGAAGAAGAGAGGGAGAAAAGGAGAAAGAAAGGAAAGACATATTTGCATCTGGCATTTTATTTTATTTTTTAAATGATTTGTTCCTTTCTGCAAACACTTTAGCAAACAATTATGTGAATAAGGATATCAAAAAGGACCCTGCCACCCTAATGTCTTTCTTTCTAGATCTGAAGCCAATGATCTTGCCTTACGCCTGGCTCGGCAATACAGAGATCACCAAGATGTGATCACACTTGACCAGTAAGTCTGCAGTTATGTAATTCTGAATTAATCCAGCTGATTTTTCTGCACTGTTTTGAGTTAGAGTAGAAGACAAAGCTACATATTAATTTATGTCTCAATAGACATCTCAGTATAGTAAGTGAAGGGTGGATATAGGGTTTAATGTTGTCTATTTTTTTTTTATTAATTGTGGGTTTGCCAGGCCAGTACCATAGAGGTTCTCCTAATTCCTAAGCATTTTGCTTGAGAAAAGGTTAAGCTGATGCCAGGGGAATAGTAGTGCTTTGCTTATAATATTTGGACCTCCTGACCCAAATAAGTAGGATTATCATTGCTACACATAACTTGGGGAGCAGTGAGGGAAGCAATGTTTTCCCACTCCATCATTATTTTTAAATATACAACTTTATTTAAACTGTAAACTACTATATAAATCACTTCAAGAAAAATTTTAAAGAACAAATATATAAGTGCGTTTATGTGTGTAGGTATAAACTGAAGCATGAACGCACATAATTGTCACATATAAAGTAAATATTTGCTGTTCTTTTCTTCTGCATTTTCTCATGAAAATATAAGCATTCTATCCAAGTTCATTCCCACCAATCTCAGTATCACAGGTAGTGTTATCTCTCTCTTTTCTCAATGTTGCTCTTTACCATCTATCCCAAACAGCATTCTTAGAAGCCACAGTTCATATATTGAGGAAATACTCTTTCCTATACAGTTAAAATCCTGTTGCACAGTAGATCAACCAGTAACATCTTAACTTTTCCACCTGATACAGAAGCATGCTCCATCCATCCTCAAAAAAAGTTAATCAGAGGACACAACTGGCAAATTGCCTTCCAGTGATTTATTCACAACCATCATTCTTTGTAATTTAAACATGTTTAGCAGCTGTAAAACTCCAAGTAATAACTGTGTAACTCTGTCTCATCTCCAGGGTCACTGTACAGAAAAGGGGGTTGAGATGAATACTCACATGTATCAGTCAACTCCTCCAAATAAATGATAAAAAAGAGTGATATTTTCAGACTTAGCATATTGAAATTCCACAGAGATACATATTGCTAAAAGAGGCTGATATTTTCAGATTTAGTGTATTGAAATTTAGTGTATTGAAATTTCCCACATACATATATACACACATATACATAAACATGCATACACATACATACACATACATATACTAAGATATCTATAATCATACACATATATGGACATATACATTCACACACATCTACATAAGACCATACTATACTTGTTTGTCCTCTGTTTCTCTGAAGGTGGATAACATCTTCCTTCATAGATCCAAGTCTTTCCATATTTTTCTAAGTCCACCAACTTATCATTTCCTACAGAAATATTTCAACTACATACTATCTAGTTATTTTAAATAGTCTAAAACAGTGTTAATATGACTGACACATAGTATAGTTTCCCTGTTTTTCTCTTTTGATGAAATCTGTTTTAGCTTTAACTTTATCTGACGTCATGGTTACTACCCCTGCTTTTTTTCCTAATAAATTCTACTCCTGATCTTCATTTTTCATTTGTGTATATCTCTCTCCTATCCCTCCTGACTCCTGTGCTTTACTTCCACTTCTTCCTTGCCCTCCTATTACTTAACTTAACCCCCCAAAGATCCCTCCCTTTTCCTCTCCCCCACTGATCTAGACACCCTTCTATACCCCCATTTATCCTATTCCTTTATCTTCTTCCTCTAAAAATCCCTCCCGCTTAGCCTTTTATTTCTTTCTGAATTTAGAAGACTTTTATACTCATATATATATGTGTATGTGTGTGTGTGTGTGTGTGTATGTGTGTGTTGTTCCCTCTTTAACCCATTCCCTATGAAAGCAGGGTTCCAGAACTACCAGCCCTCCTCCTCCTCTAATTCCTCTGTGTCAGTTCTTCCTCTTGTACCTTATTTGTATAAGATTATTACTGTTTTTACCTTTTCCTGGATGGTATTACTTTTTGAGAATCACATCATACTCAGCTCTACCCCAATTTTTCTTTTGAACTACCCAATTACTAATTACACTCTTACACATACAGTTTGCATTTCCTCATATAAAAAGTAAACAGTCTCTCTTCATTGGGTCCCTTGTAACTAGTCTTTGATGTTTACCTCAAATTTCTCTTGGATCTGGTTTGTCAAATTTCCTATTAAGTTCAAGTCTTTTTGCAACAAAATCCTGAAAGTCTGGCAATTCATCGAATATCCTTTTATTTTCATTCAGGATTACACCTAACTTTGCAGGTATGATATTATCAGTAACAACCCCAGTTCTGTTGCTCTTCAACATATGGTCCTCCAAGACCTGTAGTCTTTTAGTATAGCCACTGCTAGGTCTTGTGTGGCTCCACCCAATTTGAATTGTTTGTGTGTGTATACATACATGTATGTATGTATGTGTATGTAAATGTATGTTGCATATATGTTATGCTGAAGAAGCTAAGAACAATTAATTGCCAACTTGAGTCTGTTAAGCAGGGTGTGCTTCCTAGAATCGGGTGCTACTTCATTTCTTCTTGATTATGGAATAACATTAATTTTACATATTAGAAGAAAACTTCCCCCAAAGTTGCATGTGTCACTCTTCCTTTCAGTGCATACCATGGTCATGTTTCTTCCTTGATTGAAATCAGTCCATATAAATTTCGAAAAGGCAAAGATGTCAAGAAAGAATTTGTGCATGTAGTAAGTATATATGTTAATCTCACCTACCTTGGGAAATAGGATTGCACTTTGACATGCTGCCTTTACTGAGATTAATTTCTAGGGGTGGCTACTATCAGTTTGTCCTTGAGTCTCATTTGCCATTATCCTTGCCAGGATGGACAACCTCATTATCGTCCTTAAACCTGAGTTGCTTTATCACAGCTTAACACAGAATGATGTAGTCAATTTTTAAAAACATTTGTGATCCCATAATTTGCAATGTTTAAAAACATAATAACTAAAATTTTATTCCCTTCTTTGTGTTCTCAAAAGAACAATAGCGTCTTCCCCCCCCCCCATAAGTTTAAGCTTTAGAAGTAATGTTTGGTAGTTAAAGCATTCATCAGTTTGCTAAAATGAGCATTAATTCCCCTTTCTTCCCCCCTTCCCCTACCTTATGGTAGACAACACGTTACAGTGGAAAGGACAATGGTTCTAGAGTCAGAAGTTGTTTTTGTTGTTGAGTCATTTCAGTCTTGTCTGACTCTTCGTGGCCCCATTTGGGGTTTTCTTAGAAGAGATGCTAGAATGGTTTGCCATTTCCTTCTCTAGCTCATTTGACAGATGAGGAAACTGAGGCAAACAGGCTTAAGTGACTTGTCATGGGTCACACAGATAGTAAGTGTCTGAGGACAGATTTGAACTCAGGAAGATGCGTCTTCTTGACTCTAGGTTCAGCTCCCTATCTGGGTAGCCCAGTGCTACCTAGTTGCGCAAAATCAGAGGACGTAGATGTAAATCTTGTTTTCAATGCTTACTACCTGCGTTAGCTTGGGCTGTTAAAGCCTCTGGGGCCTCAGTTTCTTCATGCATGAATGGGGGGGGGAATTAGACTAGGTGGTCTATTTTAGGTTCCTATCACCTATAACACAATACATTTGGGCTAAAGGGCCCTTAAAGCTCTAGATCTATGAATCTATACAAAGATCATGCTAAATTCTCAGTGCAGAAATCCTATCTCCTGATGCTTTCAGGCACCAGCTCCAGATATCTACCGAGGGAAATATAGGGAAGACCACCCAGATCCAGCTGGTGCTTATGCAGATGAGGTGAAGAAAATTATCGAAGAAGCTCAGAAAAATGGACGGAAGGTTTGTATTGGCCACTATAGACATAATTTAAAATCTTTCTTAAATTGGTTTGAAATGGGACTTGGAGTTGAGAGGAGGACCAAATTTTATGGACCTAAATTTTCATTAGATTCTTTTATTATATTCTTCCTGTATTTTCATTGCTACAAACTACAAGGGAGGCACTGAGATTTGTCTTTAAGAAGAAGGTAGAATTTCCCCAGTGTAGGAGAGTCCTGTCATGGCCACTGCTTTCTCCCCATTGCAGTGTGAGTTTATGCTCTGGGGGTCAAAGTGCTGGGCAAATGGTACCTCCATGTCTCTTCTCCAATGGTCCATTCCTAGTCTACCAAAAAAAAATGAGGGTGAGGACCCTCAGGATGCTGGGAGGAAAAGTATCCACTCCATTAGTGAATGGTACCAATGGCTTGAGACAGGGACATAATGAACCCTGGGTTTCAGGGCCAAACTAGGTTTTAGACAAAGATTTTAGGCATCCTCAGAACTGACTCAGCCTTTGGAAATTAGGGATGATCTGGATGGGGTCGGATCTTCTCCAAAGTCTGAAGGAAAAGCCTATCAATATGAACCCAACCTTTAAAGTCTAAGCAAGTCCCCAACAGTCAATAACAGGGTAGGGTGGAGAAGTGTAGGTTAGCCAACCTCAACTGAGTTCAGTTTAATGTCCTACACTGAACTTCCTTTGGGGTTTTAAAAAGCATAGAATTTTGAAAGGCTCCATGACATAGGGAAGAAGGTGCTGGCCTTGGAATCAGGAAGATGTGGATTCAGATCCTAAAACTGTGGTCTTTGATAGTCGTATGACTCTTAATAAGCCCCAATTTCATCTCAGCATCTCAAGGAATTTCATAAGATTGCTTGCTGATGAAACCCCAGATCTGGTCCTAGCAGGTCATCAGTCATATTCTAGCCTAGATCAAGAGTTCTTAACCTAGAATATGTGACCTGTGTTTTTAAAACCTTTTGATAACTATTTCAATAGAATTGGTTTCTTTCATAATCCTTTATTTCATTATGCATATAAAACATTATCCTGAAAAGGGGTCTATGGGCTTTACCAGACTGCCAAAGGAGTCCAGGACACAAAGGTTGTAAACCCCTGACCTAGATAGAATACCTAAAATTTGGGCTTTTAAAAAATTATATTTATTACTAACAGAAAGTCTTCTCATCTTCCTCCTTCTCTTTCTCTTTCTCCTGCATCTTCCTTCCCCTCTCTCCCTGCTCTCCTTCTACATGTTTTCTTCTAGGTCTTGCCACTGCATACCAACAGCAGAAAAAAAAATACAGGTGCACAGGAGGTGAAATTGGGCCATGCTCTTGGGAGCTTCCTACTTTTTGACTATAATGGTCCCTTCAATGTAACATCCACTTCTTTATGCACTCATTACTGAGCAGTAATGTTTCCAGGAAGACTGTACTGTCCATTTCATGGCAAATATTGGTGCCAACAGAGGCTTGCCTAAGTTGTATGGGAGGCAGTCAATAAAATAAGATTGGTGCTATCCCCCTTACAGAGCGTTGGTTGACACCCTACCCAAAGGATGCCGAGCTGACCGAGGAAGCCAGACATAAGATGAAGGTTTCAAGAATGTGAGAACTACAGACTTTGTCCTTTGTTCTAAGAGAATCATTTTCTCTTTTCCATCTTTAGCCATGGAAACACTCCAACTGGTAGCACACTATGTGAAAACCATTGAACTAATATAAAGGTTCTATATGCAAGAAAGCCATAAACTAGGTGGTATAATAGCTCCAAGTACCAGACTTGGAGCTAGGAAGTCCTGAGTTCAAAATCTAACTCAGATACTGATGAGCTATCTCTGAGCCAGTCACTTTACTCAATTTGATAGCAATAATACTATTTCTTTTGGGTTAGTGTAACGATCAAATGAGGGAGTACCTGTATAGTACTTTGCCGATCTTAACATGCTCTATAAATGTGAGCCATAATTATTATCAGAGAGGCAGTATGGCGTAGTGAATAGAGATATGGCCTTGGAACTAAGAAAATCTGGATTCAAATCTGTTTCCTGATAATTACTGACTATGTGACCCTGGGCAAGTAGGTCATTTAACCTCAGTATTCTAGACAAGTCTTTAAGATTGTAAATTGCAGAGAAGGTTCTGATCTGCATTGACTGTTTCCTCATCTGGAAGTTTTCCATACCAATGTAATAGAAAGCCAGTCATCATCATCATCATCATCTTCATCATCACCATCATCCTAACTGTGTAGAGAGAAGGCAACTCAAGTTTTCTTTGCTTTCATGGATTGGCATTATTAGTGCTACATATTTTCAAAATGTGTTCAGACTCAATGCATTATAATGATGCCTCTGAGTAAAAATTAAATTTGTAAATAGCAAATGATCCCTCTTTTTTTTTTCCTCCATGCCTTATGATTGATGATGTAACCCTTTGGGACCACAATGAATTGGTGACCCATGGTTCACTCCTTGTGCTTGATGGACTCCTAATAAGAGCTTTTCCATGGAATCATTATGTGACTTCTTTGTCCTGCATGCAGTGTTCTTTTCTTTTCTAGCACATTCTTGAAGTTAGCTGATTTGTAAAGAATATCATTCGGGTCACTGGGTGTACAAAGGGGAGAAAATCAGCTTGATAGACTCTTGACTTCATCTCCTTTCATGTAGATTGCTGCCTTTATTGCTGAGTCCATGCAGAGCTGTGGAGGCCAAATCATTCCACCAGCAGGCTACTTCCAGAAAGTGGCAGAGTATGTACTGGACTTGGGGCACACTGAGCATTGTGATAGTTACCAACTGGAGACTGTTTTTGCCCATTTTGGTCTTCTTTACTCTCCAATATTGTAATAGTCATTTTACCTGGTACAAATCAAATAGTAATTCATTTAGTAAGTATACACTGAAATGTGATGTATCCCCACATTTTAATATGGAAATTCAGCAATTGGGAAAACTATCCCCTTTTTTGATAGCCATGGGTGCCTTTATAGGATCCCAAGAGTACCATGTCTTTTTGTTTTTCATCATATCCCTTTACTTTTCAGATATGTCCACAAAGCAGGGGGTGTATTTATAGCTGATGAAGTTCAAGTTGGTTTTGGTCGAGTTGGGAAACATTTTTGGAGCTTTCAAATGTTTGGTGAAGATTTTATACCAGACATTGTTACCATGGGTAAACCAATGGGCAACGGACACCCACTGTCTTGTGTTGTGACAACCCAAGAAATTGCGGAAGCCTTCAGTGCTTCCGGAATGGAGTATTTTAACACGGTAAATTTTATTTTCAGACAAACATTGTTATAAAAGGGGAAAGTGGTATGTGCTCCTTTGTTTTCTCCAAACATGGTAAAAGGTAAAGCTAGCATTCTATCAAATAAGTTTCTTACTTCAATTCAATATGCATTAGTTGTCAGTGATTTTGATTAAATCACTTCCTTAGTTACATCATCTGTAAATAAGGGAGGTTGAATTATATGGCCTCCGAGGTAGGCCCCTTTCAGCTCTTTATCTAGAATCCTATACACTTCTTAAGTGGCTAATATTTGAAAGACAATGTTCTGGGTCCTAGGGATTCCAAGATGAAACAGGACACACAGTTGCTGCTCTTTAGGAACTTATGATTGAATAGATTGGAAATAATTACTACCCCCCCACACACAAAAAAAAAATAAAGCCCTTTGGTGGGGAGCATGAAGAGGAGGATAAGAGCAAAGGAGACCTCAAAAAAATACTATTAAAAAAAATCCAAACAAGGGTCTTTATCAGGCAGACACACAAAGACAATCCATTTCTGGCAGGAGAAGACAATAAGCAGGAAGAAAGACTTAGAAACAGGACAGTACAGGATAAAAACTTAAAGACTAGAATAGAACAGCAACATAAAATAAAAGAGCTATCCCGAGAATCCTAGCCAAACTCTGACTAGAGTAAGTTAGGTGCCATTTGTCCGAGTTCAGCTAGCAATTGCTTCTAAGTTTTACTTTTTTTTCTTAACTATTTCATCATGTTTCCATATACTAATAAATAGTTGTCTTGTTAAACCACAGGTGTAAATAACTGCATTTCATTTATGGATGACAGGATCCTTGCATGTGTTTTACATCACAAATAAATTCATAAATAGTCTTTTAAAGTCTTTAGATTATGAGGCATCATTTAAAAAATAACCAAAGGATGTAAGGCTTCTGCCTTAACAGTTGTGGAACTTTTGTCCCAGGAGAGAGTTTTGTTGCTTTGAAGATTTATCCCCAATCACTTTTAACTTTAAGGCTTGAAAAGTTGGTGCTTATAGAGCACAAATAAAAGAATTTGGTATCACTCAAAGCCAGAGTCAAATCTAGTGAAATTCAAATCTCATAAAATTATTGGTGAGGGAACAGAAGAGAATGTTTTAGCTTTAGCTGTTGGATTTGTCTGAAATTGCCTCATATGAAACAGTCAGTGAACAAAACTTAAAAAATAATATTTACTCTAGTCTGTGACAATTGATGTTTGTGCTAGATATTGAATTATAAAAGCTTTGATGGTAAAAATGCCCTTCAAATTTAATCTTCTCTTGCTTCTGAGCTAAAGAATTTTGGCAGGATTGCTGGTAGATGAAGAGAGACCACTCATCCAGCTGCTGGGTTTTGTCTTCCATCTTTGTGCACAGTATGGAGGAAATCCAGTATCCTGTGCTATTGGCTTGGCTGTCCTGGATATAATTGAAAAGGAAGATCTCCAAGGAAATGCCACACGGGTTGGAAATTATCTAATTGAGTTACTGAATAAGCAAAAAGCAAAACATCCATTGATAGGGGATATCAGGTATGTTCATCAAAGAGGAATCACATGGCTAGATAATTGTATGATAACATTTTGACTCTAGAAGTATGTTCCTAACAATACCCAAAAAGTCTAAAAATAAATGTTTTCCTTCCATTTTATACTGTATATCTTGTAGGCACATGGTTATTTGAGTTCATTAGAATATGTTTACTGAGAATAGGGACCCTTTTTTGTCTCTGTATCCCCAATGCTTAGCACATAGTAGGTGCTTAACTTCATGACGCTTCATGATGTTGTTGTTAAAATTAAGTGAGAATCTGTAAATCATTCCTTACCAAATGTATAAGTTACATCTACTAGGCAGCTAGGGAAGGCAGTTAATAGAATGCTGGGTTTACAGTCAGAAAAAAACTGAGGTCAAAACCTGCCTTAGTCACTTATTAATTGTATGACCTTGGGTAAGTAACTGAACCTCCCTGATCCTGAATTCCTTCATTTATAAAATGAGGCATAACTGCCAATTGCTATGAGCATAAAATGAGCTAATGTATGTAAAGCCCTTTGTAAACATTTTTATTATAATAATTATCCTAAGAAGCTAAAGAAAGTTGAATTATTATCTTTAGAGAAACAGTATGGCATTATGAATAGAGAAGTGACCTTGGCATCAAGAACATCTAGGTCCAAGTCTGTTCTCTGCTACTTCCTGACTGTATAAGTCACTTAATTTCTAAGTAGTTCAAATGACTTGGAAAAGAGATTTTAAAAAAAAAAACTTTTCTCATTTGTTAGTCAAGTAGAAAAAAAAAACTTATTTTGAAAGAAATTATTTCTAAAAGCAATTAGTAGTCTCTGACTGTGGTTTTGGTATCTTAAACTAGCCTGAATCTGCAATGGTTAGACGTGGAAGGTCAGAGACCCACTTCATTAGCACTAAGTGAAGGTTAAACAGAACCACTGGGGATAATGTTTGTTTTGTTGAGAAATTCTCTCCTGATAGAATGAATATAAGTTTCTCCTCTACCCTTCCTAGGGGCATTGGCTTTTTTATTGGAATTGACTTAGTGAAGGACCAACAGAAAAGGACCCCCGCTGTGGCTGAAGCACAACATATCATCTATAAGTAAATATACCTTTTATTTCTGGGTCTAGTTTGGTAGATCAGTGATTTGCCAATCCAACCATGTCCCGTGGAGCTTGAGAATTCTAGTCTTTGTTCCTCTTCCATCCAGGAAAAGGGTAATTAGTCACCTGCTCTACAGGTGGGATTGTGTGAGTGTGAGAAAGAGAAAAGGGGCTGGAGGTGGTATGTTTGTATATATGTGATACAAAGACCTGACCCTCCTGGAGGACCTCTTTGGATTTTGCATGATTATTATGAACCTCTGACATTACTGTAAACATATTTCTCTTACCAGGATGAAAGAACAGAGAATACTTCTGAGTGCTGATGGTCCCCTTAGGAATGTTCTTAAAATAAAACCACCAATGTGCTTCACAAAGGAAGATGCTAAGTTCATGGTGGAACAACTAGATGAAATTCTCACGGGTTAGTCTTGTAATTCCCTACACTGTCCCACTTCTTCATTTTCCTCTGATCTGATCTGTCCAAAATTCATCAAGCACTTACTGTCCATGCTCACAGCCTTTGAAGACAGAAATGTCTATGCAATTTTAGATTTAGAAATGAGGGGGGTGGGAAGAGAGGAGGAAAGAGATCTGATAGAATACAGTCCCACTCCAAAATTATGACTGCATTGAGAAAAGAAAATAATAGATATAGATAATCATTGATATTCCCAGCAAAACAATCATCTGAATTTATCTTCAACATTACAATTCAAATATATTATATGCTTATTAATTTCTTTTTTAAAAATTAATTTTTTAAAATTAATTAATTTATTTCTAGTTTTCAACATTTCAACATTCAACATTCCCTTCCATAAAATTTTGAGTTTTAAATTTTCTCTTCCTCCCCAAGACAGCAAGTGATCTAGTATACCTATTAATTTTAAGGCACTGTGATAAGAACAAAGAATACAACAATGAAATAATGAAATACCTTTCTGCTTCATGGAAAATACACTTTAATAAGTGGAGATAAGACTTGGAAACAAATAAATATGATAAAAGGTAGACTGTGACAAGTGTAAAGGAGGGGTCCAAGTGCTTTGAGAAGATTGAGGAGAAAGAGATCTCTTTTAGCCAGGGAAAAGAGGTTTAGGTTTCTGGGAGGGTACAGTTTCTGAATTTGTCTTTGAAGCAAGGCAAGGATCTTCACAAATCGAAGTATGGCAGAAATCTATTTCAGATACAGAGGATGAGTGTAAGTTAATGAATGGAGATGAAAGACAATGGCAGGATGAGAACAAGGCATGATGAAGTAGTTGTTGGGAGTTCAACTACATTTGAATCATCACTCTTTTTTAAGCATTTTTCTTTTAATTATTAGAGTTTACTAAAGGAAACAATTAGGCTTTCTTTTCCCTTTCCTTTTCAGAAGGACATTCTCCACAGTCTAATTTACTGATTGGAGAAAGATTCAGGACACTGTTCTCCCTTGGTAGAGGAAATCTTCATTAGCATGTGACAACATTTCTCCTTCCTTCTCTCTCCTCATCCCATGCCTTCCTAATCACAGCAGAAAGCAGTAGCAGTTTGGTAATTGGTCTTCTAATATTGTTCTATTTTCCTTTATATAGTTTTAGAAGAAGTCACAGGAACCAGGACTGAAGTAAGATCCAACTTTCCGTTATTTTTTTAAAGGGGGTGGAGGGTGGTGGGGGATTAAAATTTTTCTAATGAGATGCAGTGACCAAATCTCCCTTAATGAGACTTGTGTTTTTATAGATACACACAAAATATTTGCCAAATTAAGGAGCTTAGTAAGGATAATTCCCTTTCACCCCTTGAATTATTCAAGAACATCTTAGGCTAAACTATCTAGGACCCCTTTCCACTGGGGAGTAAGTAAAAGGGACGCTCGTATTTCATCAAAAGTATCCCCTTTTCTGTTGGGAAAGAGCTCCTATAGGATACTAACAGAGAGGGCCTTCCAAAAGTGGATCCCAACTGCAGAAAGGCCTGGATGGTTTAAGCCCCTGTCTTGTCTCTTACGCACCAATATATCCATCTCCAGATTCCTACACAACAGTTGCCTTCGCACAAGCAAAAGATCAATATTGAGAAGTCAAATGACTATGATTTTACCCTGAAATGAATTAAAATGGAAGGCCCTAATGGAACCAGGACCTTGCAAACTAACGGTTCTGTTATAACATGGTGTGGTTCCTGTGTGTTTAGGGTTCTCCCAGCAGAGGGCCATTCTACAGTTACAGTCCTTCCTCAGGACCTTGGCCAAAGGCCTTGGCAAAAGGAAGGCAAAAACCTGAGAGGATTTAATGACTTACTTGGGTTGCAGAAAAGGTCTTCCTCTGGGATTGTGTGCCATTTACACTGTATACATTGTGGGTATGTATTTCTCCATCTCAAGAAGAATGTAGGTTCCTTGAGGGCAGGCCTGTTGTTTTTGTATCCCCAATACATAGTACAGTATATGCCACATTGTATACATTTAATTGCTTACTGACTAAGTGACTGAAAAGATACCAGCCTTTTCAGAAAGAACTTCTAGTACCCAAGACCCCAAAGTCAAATGCAACAAAATCAGCAGGGTGTTTCTCATATTGAACAGAGCACGAACTAAACTTAATGATCTTCTCCCCCCAAAAAGATCTGCCCAGTGGAACTAGTCCTGCATCACCAGCAGTGATAGCAGACACTAGCCTGCTGACCAAGAAGGGATGCTTACAGGGCCTTGGTAATCACAATAAATACGGTTGGAATTAGAACTGTGATTTCATTGCTGCTGGAAACTGGGTTGGCACATTTTCAATCAATCAGTCAGTCAATAAGCAATTATTAAAGGCTTACAGTGAGCCATGCACTGTGCTAAGTGTTGAGGATACAAAGAAAGTAAAAACGCTATCCCTCAAGGAGCTCACATTATTATGGGGGAGGCAACGTACATACAAAATATGTAATGTAAATAGGAAGTAATCTCAGAGGGAGATTTTTTCCACAATTTAGAATCTGAGAGTTGCTTACAGTACCAAGAGGTTAACTTGCTGCAGTCACACAGCCAATATGTCTCAGAGCCAGGACTTGACTCCTTGTTTTTCTGGTTCCAAAGCTGCTTCTCTCTCCACTACACCAGGCCTGTGTTATGACTATAAATATTGGTCAGGAAATCCTGATCTGTAAAGGAAAGGATCCTCATCCACTAGAAACCTGGTTTATTTTACTATTCAAGTTTAAGGAACATAAGCTTGGCCCAGTGTTTCCATTTTCAGATTAGAAAACTGAGGTCTGAAGAAGTTAAGGTTCTAAGTGTCCAAATCAAATTCTGAAACTTTGACTTGGATTCAGATTTGGGTGGGGAAGATTCCTGTAATTGGCACAATGCCTAGGATAGAGTAAGAGCTTAATAAATACTTATATTTTCTTAGACACATTAAGATTGGGGATGTCAACTTTTTGGATCAAATGGAATTTGCTTAAAGGAAAACCATTAGTTTTTCTAAAAATCACTCTCAAGTTTGTTTCAGATACATTGTTTCACATTCATTTACATACATAGATACATGTATACATAAATACACATACATTGTTCCATATGAATTGAAATAAAATATCGGTGAAAGGGGAATGGGTTTAGAGACTTGAGTCCAGCTTTTAAGCTCACGTTACTAGTGGAAACTATCTGTAGGAAGACCAAAGAGAAAGAGATTTAATTCTTATCAATTATATGGAGTAAATCTACCCAAGGAAACTTATTTATCTTTGAATAATTCACTGAAATTTACTTGGGTTTGTGTTGTAGAGGCTTAATGAGGCAAGCTCAAACAGTGCCAGTGACAGTACCAGTCAGGCCAGTGAAAACACCAGTAAAAAGAGGAATGGATTGTATGCAGAAAAACATACAGTGCCTGGGAAAAGGATCAGGACTTGAGACTCGTGGCTACAGACAAATGGAATGGCCGGCTTTAAAGAGAAGGAGCAGAAGTGCCCTCGTGGGCACTTAATGGTGGGATATAGAGGGATTGTTCATTCTCTTTGGATTTGTAAATAACCCCATCAATAAGCAATGTGTAAAAGCCAACTGCTAATCAAAACACTTGTCCTAGGAAATCCTTGCTTGATCTTTGTGAATCAGAGTGCTTAATTTATTCTGCTTTATGTAAAATTTAAATGTGTAAATTCAATATTAAGTCCTATGTATACTGTTCACCTTTTAATGACTGATGTTAGAAGGCAAAGGACAATAAGCTTCTCAGATTTATTTAAATAAAATTTAGCCTTACAATGATTTAATATGTAAAAGTATGTTTACAGATTGCAATAAAATCGCATATCCCAATTTTCTATCAAAAAAGTATCAAGCTGACACACAGATACACACAGAGACATCCACATGTGCTAAACATTAACTAGAAGGTGGTAATATATCCAAAGTCTCAGTGGGAAGGAAAAAAAGATAAAACTGAAAGGTGTCTAACTTTTAAAGAGCAGATTAATGAAATCATTTTGGGGGAAAAGACCAGCACTGGAAGGGACGTTTTAGAAGTCAGTGAATCTGACATTTTCATTTTATAGACTGAGAAAATGGATGGAGTAAGGTTGAGTTATCCAAGATCACAGAGGTAGTAAATAGCTGAGACCACATTTGAAACCAGATCCCCCTGCCCACTGCAAAGTCTCTCTTCCAGAATTTATTTATTTTTAGTTTTCAACATTCATTTCCACAAGATTTTTTTAATTAATTAATTTATTTTCTTGTTTACATCACTCATTTCCATGAGATTTTGAGCTCCAAATTTTCTCCCCATCTCTCCCCTACCCCCCACCCCAAGATGGCAAGCATACTAATCACTCCTTCCCCCAATCTGCCCTCTCATATATCCCCACCATCCCTCCTCTTACCTCCTTTCCCCTTACTTCCTTGTAGGACAAGATGAATTTCTATACCCCATTGCCTCTATATCTTATTTCCTGGTTGCATGTAACAACATTTTTTTTTTAACATTTGTTCTTAAAACTTTGAGTTCCAGATTCTCTCCCTTTTCCCCTCCTCACCCACCCCCATTGGGAAGACAAGCAATTCAGTATAGGTTATACATGTGTAGTTATACAAAACATTTCCATAGTAGTCATGTTCTGAAACACTAAACAAAGTCTCTTGGACTACACCATGCTATTTTCCATTATTATTTAAATTAAGCATTCCACAGGGCCCATGCTTGAGCAATTCCACAGAAAAGACAGTTCATTGGGAACTACTTGATGTAAACATTGCTTACACTAAAGACTCCCCTTCCATGTTACATTTCAACTTTGGGGTTGAGCCAGGCACCTGAAAAGATCTAAAGTTGTTTTCTAAGAAAAGCAGTACTTGACTTGCTGTGACACAGGGGAATTCTTTTTATTTTACATATTTTCATTTATTTCATTAAATATTTCCCATGTAAAAAAAATTTCAACATTCATTTTTTAAAAATTTGAGTTCCAAATGCCATCTCTCCTGTCCTTTCCCTACCCCTTGAGAAGTCAAGTAATATATGTGTTATACGTGTGACATAATATGAAAATGTTTCCATATTAGCAATATTCCAAAAGAAAACACACACATACGCAGACACACCAAGAAGGAAAAAAAGAAGGTTAAAAAAAATTATCCATTTTGCACTCAGAGTTCATCAGCTCTCTCTAGAGGACAACAGCATTTTTCACCATGGGTCCTTTGGAATTGTCTAGGACAGTTGTCTTGAACAGAATAGTTAAGTCCTATATGATCAGATGTATTCTTGGCAGAGGGTCAAATCCAACCCTGCACTTTTTCCAATAACAACAAAAAAATCAACATTTACTCACTTTACATGTGATATATAATTTATACAGTTCTCACTTTAGCGAAAGTCAGAATATCTGTAAATATAGTGGCCTATACAAGTGAGTCAGGCTAGACCAAAGTAATGTTTCCCACCTTTGGGAATTTAATAAAACATTTGGGGCACAAGAAGGAGGAAATGAAGAGTAGAAAAGCAGGAGATACATATGCAAACTAATATATACACTAGTCATTCTCCTTTCTACTCCCCTCCATAGTTACTGTTCCCCTTAACTTCAATCTTCCATACTAATATTTTTTTAAAAAATTGACAAGAGAGTGAAGGCATGCTATACCAAAGACACCTTGAAACACCAATGTCATGGCACCTCCATTAGGAGACAAATGACACAGATGGCACAATTATTACATTTAGACAGAAAGGATATCTTTTTTTTTTCCTTTGGAGGGGGGAAGGCAGGGCAATTGGGGTTAAGTGACTTGCCCAAGGTCACATGGCTAGTAAGTGTTAAGTGTCTGAGGCCGGATTTGAACTCAGGTCTTCCTGACTCCAGGTCTAGTGCTCTATTCACTGTGTCACCTAGCTGCACCAGAAAGGATATCTTAATCATCTTTCCCAGGGACTTGCTCTATGAATTCAGAGAAGCCATTTAAATTTTGAGCTTTGATTTCTCCTACAAAATGGAAATAAAAGTTTGGACGTGTCCCATCATGCTATGCAGGGATATTACAAGGATAAAGGAGATAATTGCTAGGAAAGCATTCTGAACTCTTCTAAAGAAAATGTTATAGGAACATAGGGCAATAATGAATGATACTTTTAGGAGTGAATCTGGGAATAGATCTTGGAAATATTTTGTTTATTCTACCATCCATATACAGCTTTACTCAGATTAAGGACAAAAAATAATAGAGTAGATTTTAATGGGAATATGGGTCACAGAGAGGTTCAAAAGATGTTATTTTATTATTGTAGGTTTAGGTACTAGGTCTGGGATTTCATTGGCATAGAGAGCTCCCATATATGGAAACTCTAACAATTCAAGTCACCAACATGTCATCTTAAGAGAGTTGCCTGAGAAATAGAGTGGTGGATCAGTGGAATATATTAGATATACAAGACACAGTAGTAAATGACCATAGTAATCTACTGTCTGATAAACCCAAGGACCCTAGTTTCTTGGATAGGAACTCACTATTCGACAAAAACTGGGAAGACTGAAAAATGGTGAGGCACAAACTAAGTATAGACCAATATCTCACACCTTATACCAAGGTAAGGTCAAAATGGGCACATGATTTAGACATCAAGGGTGACATCATAAGCAAATTAGAAGACCAAGGAATAATCTCCTTGATAGATCTGTGGAGAAGGGAAGAATTCATGATAAAATAAGAGACAGAGAACATTACAAAATGTAAAATAGATAATTTTGATTATATTGAATTTAAAAGTTTTTGCACAAACAAAACCAATGCAACCAAGATTAGAAAGAAAACAGAAAGCTGGAAAAATGATCTTTACAGCAAATATCTCTTATTGATAAAGGCTTCATTTCTCAAATATATAGAGAATGGAGTCAAATTTGTAAGAATACAAGTGATTCCCCTATTGATAAATGTTCAAAGGATAAGAGCCATCAGTTTTCAGAACTATAGTCATATGAAGAAGTGCTCTAAATCACTTTAGATTAGAGAAATGCAAATGAAAACATCTCTGAGGTACCACTTGACACCTAATAGATTGGCTAATGTGACAAAAAAGGAAAATGATAAATGTTTGAGAGGACGTGGGAAAATTGGGACCTTAACGCATTGTGGTTGGTGGAGCTGTGAACTAATCCAGTCATTCTGGACAGCTATTTGGAGCTATGTCTAAAGGGTAATCAAACTATTCATACCCTTTGATCCAGCAATATCATTACTAGATATATATCCCAAAGAGATCATAAAAAAGAGGAAAAGACTTACATGTGCAAAAATGTTTACAGCAGCCCTTACCATGGTGGCAAAAAATTAGAAATTGAGGGGAGGTCCTTCAATTGGGAAATGGTTGAACAAGTTGTGGTATACAGATGTAATAGAATATTATTGTGCAATAAGAAATGATGAACAGGCAAATTTCAGAAAAAATCTGGAAAGACTTGTAAGAACTGATGCAAATTGAAATGATAATAACCAGGAATATATTGTACATAGTATCAGCAACATTATGTGATGATCAACTATGAATGACTTGGCTCTTCTCAGCAACATAATGATCCAAGACAATTACAAAGGATCCATGGTGAAAAATGCTATCTACTTCCAAATAAATAACCAATGGACTCTGAATGCAGATCAAAGTATACTTTTTTCACTTGCTTTATTTTTTTCTTGTTACTTTCATTTTGGTCTATTTCTTCTTTCAAAACTGTGACTAACACGGAAATATGTTTTACATTCTTGCACATATAAAACTTATATCAAATTGCTTATCATTTTAGGAAGAGGGAAGGGCAGGGAAGGAGGGAGAAAATGTAGAACTCAAAATCTGTAAAAGATTAATGCTAAAAATTATCTTCACAAAATAAAATGCTATTTTAAAAAAAGAGAGTTGCCTGGGGCACTTAATAGTTAAATAAGCAATCTAGGGTCACAAAGCTAGTAAATCTTAAAAGTAAGACTTGAGTTCAGATCTTCAATCTACTTCTATCTACTACATCAGGCTCCTCCTCGAATGCAAACACTTGAAAAATATACCTTCCCTTTGGGATTTTTTGAAAAAATCAGTCCTTACAGTTTATAATATTCTCTTCATTGAAATTTTGGTTACCGTTCATCTGATCATATATTGCCTTTCATGTGACTGGGGAGATGAATATGTATAGTTCATATTTAAATTGAAAAAGTATATTCTGTGCCATAATATCTGTATCTGTGAGTTTGACAATGCAGATTCAAAGGCTAATCTTTCCATTTCCAACACTAAAATATTGTATTTTCAGTCTTAAGTTATCCATTTTCCTTTTGGTTATTTAAGACACAAATTACTTGTAAAAGCTTCTGGGAAATATAAAGGACCAAGATTATTAATGGTGTTGCACTGTTAATACTGTGTATAGTGTCCGATCATCTCAACTAACAATTTCCAATTTTCTAACTGTCTCTGACTATACAAATTAAAATCATTATTCTCAATGTGGAAATCTTCCTTTCCTTTTTTGTTAGATCATCATTGAATACATACATTTCCTAAACATCAAATTCTTCCCCCAATGTCTCATCATGGTATGAAAGTGACCCCAGGGTCTTAAAGGCTTTATCAATGCAACTCAAGGCTCCAGGGATATGTTGGTAAATGTTTAACACCAGGTTCTTTGGGGGTGGGTGGGGATATTAGCATAACACATTTGTAAATTTAATTTATAGTATTAACATTTCTCCCATCACTTTCCTAAGTCTAAACAATCAACAAAACGAATCAAGCCCTGATTTGTAGCATTTGCCAATTTCTGAGGTGTGATAACTCATTTTTGTTGCTCAGTCAATTTAGTCACGCCTGACTATATATGTACACATAACATATATGTATATACACACACACACACACATATCATAGACTTATAGGGGTCATTTTTAAAGAGGACCCTCTTTTTTGTAGTATTGGTAGAAGATTCAATACGTGAATATTTAATTACCACTGTAGAGAAGCTAAATGGTACAGTGGACAGAGTGTTGGATTTGGCATCAGGAAGACCTAAGTTCCAATGCAGCCTCAAACACTTACTAGCTGTGTGACCTTAGGCAAATCACTTAACCCTATTTTCCTCATCCATAAAATGAGCTGAAGAAGGAAATGGCAAACCACTCCAGTATCTTTGCCAAGAAAATCCCAAATGGGGTCACAAAGAGTTGGACAAAAATGAAAAAATGACTAAGCAACAGTAACTAACCAACTCAAAGTATCCTTTTAATATCATGGTTTAGTAGCCAAGGTTGTAACAGAGGGCATAAGGAGATAGGCACATTGATAGAGCTTAACATAACTCTTAAGTAGACCTTGCCTTGTCGAGCACCAAGAGGATCATAACCATATATCTGTCTCTTTTGTAAATAACAAAAAGTAAAGTGTACTTTCTGATATTTTTGTTGGGGGAATTTGCATAATACGCTTCAGGTTTTACTTAGCAATTTTTTAGGGTGGCCAAAATGTCTTCTCATGGTTTGCCCTTTGATTGTTCATCTGGTAAAGGACCAGAGCAAAACCACCTCATACACAACAAGCTGTGCTCAGCAGATAAAATCAGCTTCATGGCCAGGACAGAGACAGCTGCCAAGTGGAGCTCACCTTGCACGCAAGTTAATTTTAATTGTTATGGCAATTTCCTGGGAAAACATTGGTATATTTAATATCCTCTGTTCTGTCCAAGTTACACTCCAATATGCCAGTGTATCCATGATAAAACCGATAAGGTTGATTGATTGATATATAGGTTATATTCAGTTAGGGAAATAAACACTACCAGGTATGTATGAGGTAGGCATATGTCAATTAACTTACAGAGGCCATTTTTCAAGGTGAGCCCCTCCTTTTTTTGTACTCTTGGTGGAAAATTGAGTATGTAAATATTTTATCATCACTTCAAGGTATGCTTACCAGTCTCCCTCATTTCTATGATTTTTGTTACACTAAACTTTCTTATTTACAAATGTCTTCATAAATAAGAAATGTAAATGTCTCAGGATTGCTGAGATCTATGACTAAACATCCTCATGACAGAGCCCATGGTCCCCTGACAAAGGAGGAAGCATACCTAAACTTGGGTTTTGTATATGTTACTTTGGGCGAGCTATTCCACTCCAATAAAGTTGGATGGCATTTCTCCAAAGTTATTCAATCAGTCAACAGGTAATTTTAAGTACTTTTAAGGCACATTTAAGCACATGCCAGGTACTATAAGTACTAGGTTTACAAATACAAAGAATTAAATAATCCCTACTCTCACAAAATGGAACCAAACTTGCAAAGTCCTGGACTGTGACTTGTATGTGTAGGTGTAGGCTCAGCAACCCCAGGAAATTCTCTCAAATTTGAGGTTGCAGAATTTTTTCTGATCTATTGTGGCATAGACATGTATAAATCACTTACCCTTTTGGGCTTCTAAGACTATAAATTGCAAAGCAGTATGTAATGGCAATTGGTAGAAGGAATTTCCTCACTAGAAGTTCCTTAAACCAATTAAACCACTGTCCTAGACAACCTTCCCCCCCCCCCAAAAAAAAAAGAAAAAAGAGATCTGTGAACTAAATGAAATGCCGACTCAGAGAACAATGCCCAGAGATTGAGTCATGTGGCTTCCTATTAGAGTTTCTGATACACTACAATTCAATGCCAACACAATCACTCTGCTTGTTATTTACTCTTTTACTCATCTAAATGCTTATCCTATTAGACCTTTGAGTGATATACCATTTTCCACCCCAAAAGAAACCACCACTTCTCTGGGAAATATCACTGACATTCAAATTAGAGTGGCCCAAGATGACACCAAACACCAATAAGGAATGGTGGCCTCCCTCCCAAGACAACCTCTGTGAATTGATGTTTGGTGAGTGTGTTAGCAAAGGGAGAATTCTGCGTGAGAGCACATTGTTTTTGTGGTGAGAGAAACCATTTTCCTTGTTCATTCCATGTCAATGTTCCCAGAACATAGAGTCAATGTTCTCAGTCATAGACACTGCCTTTCAAAAAAAAAAAATACATGAGCAAAGTGTCTGTATGGGACCTTCACATATTTCTCTTGGGAGCTAGCATTTGTGCACGTTAAATCTGCATTTATCACGACAGCTTGACACAAGTTTTAGGGCTTCACTGATTACAAAAATGGAGAATCATTACAAAACACTCTTAGATGATGGGGAGCTAACCTCAGTTTTGATGTGATCTGGGGATTAGGGGGTTAGGTTAGGGAAGAGGATCTCAGAAGAAATGGGCTATATCATCTAGATGTGATAGAAGGGTCTAGTATTTTCTTTTCTCTTCTAAAAAATAATTGACATTTCTCCAACACTTCAATCAATCAATAAACATTTAATAAGAGTTTGAGTGACAGATCCTGTGCTTAACAACCGGAGATTGAAAGAAAGGCAAAAACAATCCCTGCCCTCGAGTTAATATTTTGATGAGGAAGACATCATGCACATATATCAGTACATCCACGATACATACAGAATAAATAGAATATGACCTTAGAGGAGAAGGCACTAGCAGCTAGGAGAGACCAGGAAAGACTCCTCAAATTTCGTGGAGTACTTTCCCTGACCTCTCAGGTCCTCCCAGCTCGAAATCTATGATCCCATAAGAAATATCATCTCAAAGGATCTTCACAGTAATCCTTTGAGGAAAGTGCTTTTATTATTTTGATCATCCCTGTTTGGTAATTGAGAAAATTGAGGTTATGAGGTGTTAACTGACAAGCGTTAATGGTCACAAATCTAGTTAAGTGAAGAGCCAAGATTCCAGACCAACTCTCTTCTTGATTCCCGGTGCAGTATTCTTTCCACTGCTCTTTCTCCATTTTAAAGCATTAACAAATCTTTGATAATACTGGCCTCTGAGAATAAGGGTCATACCCACCTTCTGGGATTCAAGTTATTAGGAGATGCCAACTAGTGCATACATGTCTTGATGCAAATTATAATTGAATTAATACATAGTAAAATGTTTTAGATGATGTCAATGATGATCATGATGACAAAGATAATGGAGGTGATGATGATGATGGTGAGGGTGATAACAATTATGATGAAGATGAGGGTGAGGATGATAGAAAGGCAGCATGGCATGATGAACATAGAACTAACTTGAGAGGCAGGAAGATCAAGGTTCAAGTCCTTCCCTTGACATTTACTAGCTGTGGACCCTGGAAAAGTCACTGAGGGTGGTGGAACCAAGATGGCAGAGAAAAACCAGGAAGTTACCTGAGTTCTCCTTAGGTAAATGGAAGAGAAAAAATACTATTCAATAAGGTTAAACTGTTTAAATTCCTACATGAGAAGATCATGCATCTAACTCTAAGGAACTGTATCTCTATGAGGGCAGTAAGAAAGAGTATTTACATAGACAGAGGGTGTGGGTATAAGTTGACTTGGATGTGATGATATAAAAAATTAAGGAGAGAAAAAAGATTGTACTGGGAGAAGAAAGAAGAGGGAAGTATAATAAACCCCATTCTATCACATGAAGAGGCAAGAAAAAAAATCTATTATACATAGTAGACGGAAAGAAGGAAAGGGGATGAGCACTTTTTAAATCTCACTCTCATTGAATTTGGCTCAAAGAGGGAATAACACATTCAACTGGGTTTAGATACCTATCTTACCCTATAGAGAAGCAGGAGCGAAATGGGAAAAGAAAAGGGGGAAGGGTTGATAGAAGGGAGGGCAGATCGAGGGAGACAATATTCAGAAGCAAAACACTGGTGAGGAAGGACGGGGGGGGGGAGAGAGAGACAGACAGAGAGAGACAGACAGAGAGAGACAGAGAGAGAGAGAGAGAGAGAGAGACAAAGAGAGAGACAGAGACAGAGACAGAGAGAGCCAGAGAGAGAGAGAGAGACAGAGAGAGAGAGAGAGAGAAGAATATATAGGATGGAGGGAAATACACAGTAATTATAACTGGGAATGGGAATGGGATGAACTCTTCCATAAAATAGAAACAGTTAGCAAAGTGAATTTAAAACCAAAATCCTATATGTTGTTTAAAAGAAACACATTCAAAACAGAGACACACATAGAGTAAGGCAAAAGACTGGAGCAGAATGTATTTATGCTTCAGCTGAAGTTAAAAAAAAAATAAGCAGGGATAGCTGCCATTATCTCAGACAAAGCAAAAGCAAAAGGAAAAGCAGATATAATTAAACTAGATAAGGAAGGAAACTACATCTTGCTAAAAGGTACCATAAAGAATAAAACAACATCAATACCAAACATACGCATCAAATGGTATAGCATCCAGATATCTAGAGGAGAAAATTAAATAAATTACAGGAGGATATAGACAGTAAAATTATACTAGGAGGGGACCTTAAACTTCCCCCATTAGAACTAAATAAATCTAATCACAAAATAAACAAGAATGAAGTCAAGGAGATGAATAGAATTTTAGAAAAGTTAGCAGTGATAGACCTCTGGAAAAAAATTGAATGGGGATAGAAAGAAATATATCTTTTTCTCAACAGTACAAGGCACCTACAAAAAACTGATCATGTATTAGGGCATAAAAACCTCACAATCAAATGCAGAAAGGCAGAAATATTAAATGCATCATTTTCAGATAAAGATGCAATAAAATTACATTTAATAAAGGGTCATGGAAAGATAGATTAAAAATTAATTGGAAATTAAATAATCTAATCCTAAAAAATGGGTGAGTCAAACAAGAATTCATAGAAGCAATCAATAATTTAATCATAGAGAATAACAATAATGAGACAACATGCCAAAATTTACAGAATGCTGCTAAAGCAGTACTTAGGGGAAATTTTATATCCCTGAATTATTACATCAATAAAATAGGTAAGGAACAGATCAATGAATTGGGCATGCAACTAAAAAAGATAGAAAGAAGAAGAAATTAAAAACCCCCCAATTAAACACCAAATTAGAAATTAATAAATTTGAAAGTAATAGAACTATTAAACTAATAAATAAAATTAAGAGCTGATTTTATGAAAAAAATAGATAAACCTAATTTGATTTTAAAAAAGAAAGAAGAAACAAATTACCAGTATCAAAAATGAAAAGAGTGAATTCACCACCAATGAAGATGAAATTAGAACAACAATTCAGGGGGACTTTTCCTAATTATATGCCAATAGATCTAACAATCTAAGTGAAATGGATAAACATTTACAAAAATATAAATTGCCCAGATTAACAGAAGAGGAAACAAAATACTTAAGTAACCCTGTCTTAGAAAAAGAAATGAACAAGCCATCAATGAACTCCCTAAGAAAAAATCCCTAGGGCCAAATGGTTTTGTAAGTGAATTCTACCAAACATTTAAAGAACAATTAATTCCAATATTATATGAACTTTTTGGGGAAATAGGCAAAGAAGAAATCCTATCAAATTCCTTTTATGACACAAATATGCTTCTGATACCTAAACCAGGAAGAACCAAAACAAAGAAAGAAAATTATAGACCAATTTCCCTGATGACTATTGATGCAAAAATTCTAAATAAAATATTAGCAAGATCATAGCAACTTATCACCAGCATAATACATTATGACTAGGTGACATTTATACCAGGAATGCAGGGCTGGTTCAATATGAGGAAAACCATCAGCATAATTGACCAAACCAATAACAAAATGAACAGAAATCACATGATTATCTCAATATATGCAGAAAAAGCTTTTGACAAAATATAGCACCCATTCCTATTTAAAAATAAAAGAGAGCACAGGAATAAGTGGAGCTTTCCTTAAAATTTTAAGTCCATCTAAAACCACCAGCAAGTATTTTCTGTAATGGAAATAAACTAGAAGAAGCCTTACCAGTAGGATCAAGTATGAAACAATGACTATTATTCAGTATTACACTAGAAATGTTAGCTTTAAGCAATAGGAGAAAAAAAGAAATTGAAGGGAGTAGAATAGGCAATGAGGAAACAAAACTCTCACTCTTTGCAGTTGATGTGATGGTATACTTAAGAGAATCCTAGAGAATCAGCTAAAAAACTACCTGAACTAATTAACAACTTTAGCAAAGTTTCAGGATATAAACTAAACCCACATATATCATCAGCATTTCTATATATCACCAACAAAGCCCAGCAGTAAGAGATAGAAAGAAATTTCATTTAAAATAATTGTAGATAATATAATAGGGAGTCTACCTGCCAAGAGAAACCCAAGAACTATATGAACACAACTACAAAACACTTTCCACACAAATAAAGTCAGATCTAAACAATTTGAAAAATATCGATTTCTCATAGGTAGGCTAAACTAATATAATAAAAAAATGACAATTCTATCTAAATTTATTAATTTATTCAATGCCATACCAATCAAATTACCAAAAAAAGTTTTATAAAGCTAGAAAAATAATAACAAAATTCATCTAGAAGAACAAAAGGTCAAGAATATCAGGGGAATTAATGAAAAAAGGAAGGTGGCTTAACAGCATCAGATCTAAAACTATACTCTAATATAGTAATTATTAAAAAACTATTTGGTACTGACTAAGAAAGAGAGTGGTAGATCAGTGGACTAGATTAGGTACACAAGAAATGGTAGTAAATGAATATAGTAATCTACTGTTTGATAAACCAAAAGACCCCAGCTTCTGAGATAAGAATTCACTATTTGACAAAAACTGCTGGGAAAACTGGAAAATTGTACGGCCAAAACTAGATATAGACCAACATCTCACAACATACACCAAGGTAAGGTAAAATTTGGAACTAAAAATCTTATCAAATGAAAGTTGAAAACTAAGTAAACTTTTTAAAAAAAGAAAATTGTCTTTACATGTTGTTGGGGAAAAAAAAACAAAATACAATTAAAAATAAGTCACTCAGTCTCTTAGTGCCCTTAAACAACTCTTTAAAACTTTAAATTGATTGCAGAGAAGGTGACTGGGAGTTCACAGGCCTAGCTAAAATAATTAGAGATGACATTTATAAAAAGATCCACTTATATTATCACATTTGATCCTCACAACAATCTTGAGGCATTGAGTGCAAATATCATTGTCCCCATTTTGCAGATATATAAACTAATGTTTAGAGAAGCGATGGGCTGAACAAAGTCACAAAGGTGATTAGTAGCTAGGGTGGAACTCAAAGCCCAAACTCTTCGCTTATCAGTTTATCAGAATTTTATAGAATAGAGATTTCATTAGTTTAGGAGACTCCTAGAAGAGAAAACCTCTACTCTCAAGCATTGAAAGTAATTGACTTTCCCACAGTCACACAGTCAGGCTGTGTCAGAATCAGGATTTGAACTCAGGTCAACTCAGCTTTGATACTGGCTGTCTATCTCACATCAAAGTTTTACTTCAATTATTTCTCCCCCCTGAACTCTGTCCTTATAGCATCTTTATGGTAGAAGAATGACTATTTCTGGCTAGCCTAAGCAAAAATGGATGTGGAGAATTTGAATATCCACAGGTATAATTTAATTTGGGACTGTGAGGATCATGCCAAGAAAACGAGCAATAGAATGGAAAAGGACTAGTTCTGGAATGAAAGGACCTGGGAAAAACCCATCTAAAATCTCTGGGAGTGGAGAGGAAATGAGAACTCATTCACTGGGGGACATTAGGCTTATGGCAATTGGTGCTGGGTTAGAAACACATCTTTCTCCCAAAACCCTCACCTCCTCTATTCTCTCCCTTAAGATCTCCCAGTAAACCTTTTCTTTTCTTCCCTTGAATCTACCTCCCAAAGCTCACATTTTGCTTCTTCTCTCTCTTCCTCCAGACAACTACCAGTGCCCACAAGAATCTTTCCTTATTGTATGAGGCAATAAATTAGAATAAAAATCTCCATTTAAAAACACTGAGGTCAAATGTCCAAGATAGCATATGTCAGAAGCTGTTAATAAAATGCTGTAGAACCAGTTCTTCTGATAAATTGGCTTCCAAGGGCTAGCAAGGCAAAAGGGAGGAAATGCAGAATATCATTTACTGACAGACCTGAATATACAGAGCAGAAAAATTCATGCAGGTAGCTCTGGAAATCATCCCGAATGTCAAGTCTGCTATAAAGATTCAAAGAAGAGAGATGGTATAAGTGCCATAAAGCGAGCATGATTCTTTTATGTAAGCCTGACTTGGGTATAACAAAATATGGCTCGTTGTGATTACTGGCTTAACGTCATCCCTACATGAGTTCTTTGGGTTTCTTGTTTTAATTATTCAGTGACCCTGGAAACCACATGCTGAAATGGATCACTAGCCTTGAGATCTTCTTGTCTTGTTAACTAGGAAGAAAAAAAATAAAGCGGCCAAGTGTGATTTGAGGTGGAAACGTTAGGGAAGTAACAAAGGATATATAATCAGAGGTCACAGAATCCTATTTAGAGCTAGAATGAGTGACTGAACCCATTCTTCCCCCATCCCTAGTTTGCTTATGAGGAAACTGGGACCCAAAGAGGTTAAGTGCTTTTCCCAGATGAAGAAACAGGTGCAAAGAGGTTGGTTTACCCAGGATCACCCAGCTGTGTTTCAATTCAGGTCTTTCTGATTCCAAGTCCAATACTTATTCTCACAATGTTGCTGCTGTTTATTCATTTTTCAGTCTTGTCTAATTCTTCATTACTCCCTTTGGGGTTTTCTTGGCAAAGATACTGATGTGGTTTGCCATTTTCTTCTACAGTTCATTTTACAGATGAGGAAACCAAGGCAAACAGGATGAAATGACTTGCCCAGGGTCACACAGCTAATACATGTCTAAGGTCATATTTGAACTCAGAAAGTTGAGTCTTTCTGACTCTAGGCCTGGCACTCTATCCACTGCACCACTTAGCTGCCCTAACATTGGCCACATCCAGAAATTTATGTCTCATCCTCCATCTTGAGTCAATCATCTCTCCATCAGGAGTTGGGTAGCATTGGTCCCTTGAAATCATGATTGATCATCAATTTTATTAGAGTTCTTAAGTCATTCAAAGTCTCTTCAGCATTGTCATTATAGACTGTTCTGTCTCTGCTCATTCCTTTCTGTTCACAGAAAGTTCACAGAGGTCTTCGCAGGTTTCTTTAAAGTTGTTCCCTTCTTATAACACAATAAGTATTCTGTTTCTCTCATATATCATAACTTGCATTCCCCAATTAATGGGCAGCCCCTTAGTCTCCTGTTCTTCCTCCCTCCCTCTCCTTCCTCTCTCTCTCTCTCTCTCTCTCTCTCTCTCTCTCTCTCTCTTTCTCTCTCTCATATATATGTGTGCGTGTGTGTGTGTGTGTGTATACATACATACACACAACATACACATATTTATCATAAGGGTCCTTTTCTTTCATCTCTTTGAGGTAGGTATAGGTCTAGTAATAGTATTGCTAGGTCCACGTATAACTTAGTGACTTTTGAGGGAATGCTTTTACAACTATGTATATTCGTTACAAGAATTTTGTTTGTTTTTCGATGGAAGGGATAGGCATGATTCAGAGGTAAGGACAGGTCTTCCTCCTCCTCCAGTCCCACCACTCAAAAATGAAAAGAGAATAAAAAGTCAGAAGGAATCATAGCCAAGCAGGAACATTTTGAAAGCTATGTGTCAAATTTATTGTATACTTGAAAAGCAAGGTCTAATTAATAGAAATGTATAGTTCCACATGCAATCCTCCCTCTTGTTCCATGCTATATATGGAAATACTCATTTTTAAAAAATAAAATGGGGAAAAAAAGAATAAAAGGAAAGCGTCCAGTATACTTAAACCTATAGGACAGAAAGGTATCTGCATCGGTGGAGAGAATAGCCCCCAAAGTGAAATAACAGATTCAAGGAAGCACCTCAATGCTCAACCATCTCCATACTTCAATGGATTGATATGTGATCTTATTGATGTGGATAGAGATCCATTGCAGTGGTGCAAATCACAATCCATCCACGGCTTTTTATAAAGTTTTACTCAAGCTTGTCCCTCAATAAACTTTCCAGGATCCTCCCAAAGGACTAGAAGACTTCCTCTATGCCTTTTAACGTTATAAAGGGCAAGAGTACATGAAACAGTGGATAAAGAGCTGGCCTTGGAGTTAGGAAGACCCCTGGGTTCAAGTCCTGCCTCTGCTACGTATTTGCCGTGTGATGCTGGACAAAACTGTTAACCTTCCAGTGTCTCAGACAACTCTGTAAGATTGTAGATTGCAGAGAAGCCTCTAACCCAGTGGTTCTCAACCTTCCTAATGCCACAACCCTTTAATACTCATATATGGGCGTATCTGCATGTGGGTGAACCTGCCCGGAGACAGATAGAGGAGTGATGTCTTAGTTTCTAAGACCATTAGAAATATGTGTTTACTGATGGCCTTAGGCAACCCCTGTGAACCCTGTGAAAGGGTCGTTCGACCGCCAAAGGGGTTGTGACCCACAGGATGAAAACCACTGCTCTAACCTGTGCTGGCAGAAGTTCCTACACTGATGAAATCACAAGTGTGGTCTCAAAAAAATAATTTTGAAGGTAGCATGTCTAGCTTTGGACTTTATGCTATCTATAATATTTACCAGGTTGAATTAAACTCAGAATTTATGAGGAAGAGACCCTAGTGGTCTTAGTTGCAGAATTATCAAGTGTGTAGTATCTTTTGAGAAGGCACTGAAAGATCTCTCAGACACCGGACTGCCATGGTTTCTGAATTTCCCACCAAAGGAGCTAGGTAGATTTAGGAACCTTATTAAAAGGCACATATTTGTACACACTGATGTCTGGACAAGGGTAACTTTATCAGTTTTGCCATCTGCTATCAGGCCCCCTAAAAGAATGTGGCAACACAATATGGGTAATGTTGGTGGTGAGGAGAGGGGAAAACGGGAGTAACCAGAGAGGGCATTGAAACAAGGTAGAGTAAGGAGGCAGCAGTGAGATCACATCACTAATAGTTATTGAACTCCCTCTGTTGTGTCCAGGTTCTGTGCTTTTTGACATAATATTTTTATGAAATAAATTAATTAACACTAAAAGATCACTGGTGCTGGAGTCCAAGAAGGTAGATTCCAATTACACATCTGACACTTATTAATTGGGTGGCCTTGGTTAATTGTCTTAATTTCCCTGGGTCTCACTTTCCTGTTCTATAAAATTAAGGGGTTGGACAATGGCCTCTGAGAAGATTGATCTAATAGTAATAAGAGTTGAGTTCTAGTCTCTCCCCTGCTGCTTCTTACCCATGTATCCTAGGCAAATCCCTAAGTATATTTCCCAGAATCAACTTTCGAAGGGGTCCCATAAGTCATCCAGTCCAACTTGAACCCAAGAATCTATTCTACAACATGAAGGCAAGGCAAGGAGCATTTTAAAAATATCTACTGTGTGCTGGTCACTGTGCCAAGCATTGAGGACACAAAGGATGGGAAAAACAAAAAAGCCTCTGCTCTCAGTGAGTTCAGTCTAATGGAGGAGACACTATGCAAACAATTACATCCAAACAAGAGATACAGAGGATAAACTGGGTATGGTCTTAGAGGGAAGGCACTGACTAATATTAAGGGGGCCTGGGAAAGACTCCTTGTAGAAGGTTCTATGTTAGCTGGGGCATGAAGGAAGGCAGGGAATCCACCAGACAGATGAAGACAGAGGAACATGAGGGTTCCGCCTGGGAAAATGCAGTTGGGAGTTAGAATGTCATATAAGAAAAACAACAAGGAGGCTCATGTCACTGAATTACATGAAAAGAAGTAAAAGTGTAAAACTGGAAGGATTGGAAGGGGACAATAAAGCAGACAGTCAGACATCACTTCATTATTCCCAGTGAAGCAGAACATTGAGGAAGCTTGTTCTCTTTCTGGACAGCTCCAATTGTTAGGAAGTTTTTCCTTAAGCCAAACCTAAATCTGGCTCTCTGCAATATCTACCCACAGTTCCTAGGTCTACTCTGTAGGACCAAGCACAAGTCTAATCCCTTGCTTGGATACCATCGCTTCAAACTCTTAGAGACAGCTATCATATCCTCCCTAAGGCTTCTTTTTCCCAAGCTAGTCATCCCCATTTCCTAGAAATAATTTTCATATGTCAAGGTTTTTTTTTAAAGTTTTATTGATGTGTTTTGTTTTTACATTACAAACATTTACAGATAACCCTTACTCTCTGAGAGGTTTCTTGTAACAAAGTAAACAATGAAGTAAGACTAACCGTATATGACCTCATCTGAAAATATATGCAATATTCCACATCCTCTATTTTCCTAGCATCTATGAAGGGGTGGGGCAGGATATATGTAAACCTTAAAGGCACTTTTAAAAATATTTTATTTTCCCCCCAATTACATGTGAAAACAATTTTAGAAATTTTTAGTTACAAATTTTCTCCCTCCCTCTCTTTCCTCCCCTCTCCCCATTGAGATGGCTAGCAATTTATAAAGGTTATACTTGCACAGTCATGCAAAACACATTTTCGTGTTAGTCATATTGTGAAAGAAAACACAGACAAAAAAAAACAACAAGAAAAATAAAGTAAAGGAAAAGCATGCTTCAATCTGCATTCAGACTCCATCAGTTCTTTCTCTCAAGATGGGTACCATTTTTCATTATAAGTTGAAAGGACCTTTTAAAATAAAAAAAATGGGAAAGAATGGGAAACAATTTTATTAAAAGCTATCACACCCTTGCCGTGCTGCTTTCTATATAGCTCTTCTCTACTAAGTATCATTTCTGCCAGGTGAATCATCTTTGCTGGCCATTATGCATGCCTTCCACTGGACGTTGTCCTGCCTCTGCTGACCTTCCTTACTCCAATCTTTACTCCAAGTTAAACATCTCCCGTTCTGTCAACTAATCTTAATATTATGTTTCAAGTACAGTGACCTTCCTGATCATCATATTCTGGGTATTTTCCAGTTTCTACATATCTTTACTAAAATGTGGTGTTAAAAATTGGGGGAAAAAAACCATACTAACAAAGCATTCAGAAAGATTATTGCCTCTTTTGTTACGGATGCTACTCCAAATAATACAACCTAATATCATGTTTCCTTTTGTAGGTGGCCACATCAGATCATACAGTTCTAGGCTATTGGTTGTGATTGGGTTTTTTTGTTTGTTTCAAATTTCCTATCCCTCATTACTGACAATTTCTTTAAAACAATCAAATACAAAGAAAAGTTAGGGAAAGAGAACTGGCTTAGGAGGACCTGGTTTTAAATCTTGACTCAGTTGTCCATTCTCTGTTTTCAAAGAGGATCAATGACATTATGGGACGATGTCTTGATTTATGTGTGAATTGGAATTAAATGAATTCATACATATTTAGGTGAATTCACACACACACACACACACACACACACACATACACACGGAAGAAGGCAGGGGCTATCAGGGAAATGTGTCAACTATAATTCATAGTACCTATAAACCTCTACTTTCCTTCACAAATACTTCCCTTCAGAATTACATTTCAGAAAATGAAAGAGTGCTACTGCTCTTCAACTGATTTTCTACTGAGTTAAACATAATCATAGACAATGTCTAAATGGGGGAGAGGAGAGGGTAACAACTTTACCAAAATGAAACTAATATTTAAAGTTTTGTCACAGGTAATTCCCCTCCCTGTTATTGCTCCTCCCTGATTTCTCAAGACTGCAGGAAAATTGCAGAGGAAAACGCAGGTCA
The DNA here is from genome assembly GCA_028627135.1 of Pseudochirops cupreus. Lineage (NCBI taxonomy): Eukaryota > Metazoa > Chordata > Mammalia > Diprotodontia > Pseudocheiridae > Pseudochirops > Pseudochirops cupreus. The sequence continues at coordinate 168,610,950 of CM053583.1, read as the reverse complement.
CATATTTTCCAATGGGAATTCTATATATTTTATCTTATATTTGTCACCAGTGCTTCTATTTTAAGTCTTTTAATTAAACATTATTGTTTTGTGTTCTGATGCTATGTCGATTTTATCATAGTATAGCTCTTTAAAATAATTAAATGTATTAACCACCCTAAATTTTACTGTGATATTATATAGATTTGGTATTTATATGGATGGGACATCCTTGCCTTATAGGAGTTCATTAACAGAAAGTGAGATTATTAAGACACATGTTTGCACACACAATTCACCTTTACACAGTTCACAAGATATCCTATCAATAACAAGAAGAATCAGCATAAAAACAGACCAGGCATGATGGCTTTTTAACTGTTCTGAACTCTCTTGGAAACAGATGCAAAACATTTATTGACCATCTATGTCTTTAATACTGACAAATATCTTCTTTTATCTTCATTTCTCTTTTCCAGTCATTTAATGTGATTTCTTTCAGTTCCCTCCTACCACACCTCAAATGTCTCTGCTTCTTCATTCATCACTTCCTTCTTTCCATTCTCCTTCTAGCCTCTACCACATTCACTTCATTTATTCTCTTTTTCTGTCTCTGTCTCTGTCTCTGTCTCTCCCTTGCTCTCTCCTTTTCCCTCTCTCTTCCTCCCCCCTCTCCGTCTCTTCCCCCTCTCTCTGTCTCTGTCTCTCTCTGTCTCTCTCTCTCTCTCTCTGTCTCTGTCTCTGTCTCTGTCTCTCTGTCTCTCTCTCTGTCTCTGTCTCTCTGTCTCTCTCTCTGTCTCTCTGTCTGTCTGTCTCTCTCCCTCTCTGTCTCCCCCTCTCTCCCTTCCCTTTTTGATTCTCCTCTTTCCTTTTTTTTCTCTTCTTAGCTCAAATACCACCCAACTCATAAAATCATCTCTAAGCTCCTCCACCCAAGTCCTATGATCCTCTAATCTCTTGGCTTTGTCTTTCTTGCACACTTATCACACTCAGTGAGGCAGTTAGGTGGAAGGCATAGCAGATAAAGTCCTGGGACTAAAATCAGGAAGACCTGAATTCAAATCCTACCTCAGACACTTCCTAGCTGTGCGAACCCAGACAAATTATTAAGCCTGTCTGACTCAGTTTCCTTGACTGTAAAGCAGCATCATAATTACACCAACCTCACAGGCATGTTGCAAGGATGTATATTGCTGGTGAGAATACATGATGTTTATTGTTAAGGTTTTAGTTATATCATGGCAGGGATTTTGATTATGTCTCTTTGATGGGCTAACCAGAGCAAAAGTACTTCTTATTAGCCTAGTGGCAATACCTTGAGGATGACTATTGGAGATCTGAGCCTTGTCCTTGGACTTGGCCCTTAAGAGGGATCAGACAAATCTGGGGAGAGGACCCACAAGGATCAGAACTGAGTCAAAGGTCAATAAGCATGTTTAAGTGCCTATTATGTGCAGGCACTGTAGCAAAGAAAGGCAGAAGATACTCCCTGCTCTCAAGGAACTCACAAGTCACTCAGACAACAAGCAAACAGGTATGTACAAACAAGTTATGGACAGGATAAATAGGAAGTAAAGAATGGAGGGAAGGCACCAGAATTAAGAAGAATTGGGAGAGGTTTCCTGTAGAAGAACTGAGAGAAAGAAAAGAGATGAGCATAAACAGAGATCAGAACCAAAAGGCTCCCCCATGGTGCAGCGTAGAGAAGCAAGGTCCCCCTTCTTGGGGCCTCCCTGCATGTGGCTCATTTCTCAGTTCTAGAGTCTATGCCAGCTAAGTTCTATACTCTGTGTAGGCTCAGTTCTAGACTCTACGCCTTCTGAGTTTTACACTCTGCTTGCTCAGTTCTAGATTCTATGCATGCTCAGCTCTCACATTTCTTAGTTCTCTGATCCTTGAGGAAGTCCTATAGTATTCAAGGGCTTGCTGTAATGAGTACATTATCCACAAATACAAGCATTTGGAGGACTTTGCCACCTATAGGGAAACCCAAAAGGATTCTTTCTATGAACTCTCCCTTACAGACTCACCCCAGTAAGGGGAGATGGAAACTCTGTGCATATGCTGACAGCTCTGTCCCTCCTTGCTTCTTTTTCAGTCCCCCTCCTTTCATTAGAGCCTACTACCAGCCTGCCACTGTCTCCTGTTCCTGGAAGGAGTCATACTTCTTTCTTGCCATGGCCATCATCTTCTTCTCTGCTCCCCTGTGTTGGGCTCTTCTTCACAAGAGATAGTGACAGTCTGAGAACAGCTGGGCTATGAAGAAATTACAATGAGAATTCTAGTGGATTGTGCTAGTAGACTCCAGGGGGTAATCTTTCATGGCTCCTGTGCCACAACGCTTCCAGGCTAAACTTTCTATCTACCCATGTCTCCCACCTCTACACTAAGTGGCTATAGAAAGACCTGTCTTGTGGTTTACTCTTAGGCTCTCTTTTTTTTCACTGCAAAATTGCTTACAGTGAGGCAGAAATCTCTCTCTTCAGCAGCCCCTGAGAGGTGTGCTTCCAATTACATCCACATTCTCAGGAGGGCTCAAGAAACATTCCTATTTCTTCACTAACAAGAGACACTACCTCTGTTTCCCTCTAGGGCAGTTGAAGCAAGTCAAGATCTTGAAGCAAGAAAGACCTGAATTGAAGTCCCGCCTCTTAGCAGACACAAGCTTAATGTGTGACCCTACACTCTCACAGAAACAGAGCCCTACAGGCAGCAGACTGACATAGACAGCTACAAATTAACATTACACTATGTTGTACTGTACTTTTATCTACTTTGTTAAACATTTCTCAATTATATTTTCATCTGGTTGGAGCAGCACTTTGGGCTTGAGGGCTGAGTTTGACACGTCAACTCGATAATTTTTTAAGACTCTGAATTCCAGAAAAGGTACCAAACTGCATTGGTAAAGAGAGTTTCCACATCCAGGGGTTTCATATGCCCGTGAAACCACAGGTCAAGTCCCTGATACCTACACTTTATGTGACAATGTTCAAAAGCTTCAGCATGAGGATAAAATGAGATACTTGTAAAATACTTTGTATTGTGCCTGGCATATAGAAGGTGCTTAATAATTTTTCCCCTTTCTATGTAGTGCCTAACAGGGTTAAGAGATGAGTCCTTTGTTCTGACTTTGTTTCTCCTTTGTGGATGTGATGCTGCTTCTCATATATATGTTCAATAATATGACACACTGAAAGCTGTAAAGTACTATATAAGCATAAGATTTTAGCTGCATTATAGGAGTTCAAAAATATTTGCTGAATACATATCACTGGTGAGAATAACACATTATGAGTTAACATAATTGGGATTAAATTAGAATAACACATTTTATTACTATTAAGGCATTAGTTATACCATGTTGGGGACTTTGATTATGAATAGAAGAGAAAATATCTTAACAATTAGAGATTTCCAAAAATAGAATGGGCTGCCTTGTTGATAAGTTCCCCATCACTAGAAGCTGGATGAATACCTGTTAGGAATACTGTAGCAAAGATACCTCGAGGTCCCTTTAAATTTGAAACACCCAGGATAAAACCTTTCACTGGACATATGGCAATGATTTACTTTCAGATTCAAATAACTCAACTATAGTTGCACTTTGAGCTGGTTTTCCATGTGACTATGGGAGTACTGCGCATGTGTACTGGGAAGATTATGTATGGAGGACAGAAGAGCGGGCCATGTAGGCAGACCTAGGACAATTTTCTAAGGGTGCTCTAAATTTTCAGGTGGTTCTAAGTGGAAGACATGTTCAGTCATGTCCCACTCTTTGTGACCCCTTTTGGGGTTTTCTTGGCAGAGATACTGGAGTAGTTTGCCATTTCCTTCTCCAACTCATTTTACAGACAAGGAAACTGATGCAAAGAGGGTTAAGTGACTTGCCCAGGGTCACACAGATAGTAAGTGTCTGAGATTTGAACTCAGGATGATGAATCTTCCTTATTCCAGATCCAGCACCTTATCTTCTGTGCCTCAGAAGATAGCATAGTCCAATAGAAAAAAAGTACTGACCCTGGAATAAGAGGACCTGAGTTCAAACCCACCTTTAATAAGAACTATCTGGATGAATTTGAGCAAATTGTTTAATCTTCCTGGGCCTCTGTTTCATAAATGGCAAATTGAGGGGGTTGGAATAGATCAGTAATGTCAAACCTAAATAGAAATGGGGACCACTAATCCATGTCGAAAGGATCCCGGTGGGTCAGAAGTTGATTTAGTTTTAAAAATGTAATTTTATCTATGTCTTATTGTATTTTTACTTCTTTTGTTAAATATTTCCTAATTCATTTTAATCTGGGTCAACTACACTTGAGAGTGTTGTGAATTACTTGGGGAATGTATTAATAGCTTTGGATTCAATGACCTCTGAAGTCCCTTCCCACTTGAGAGCTATGATCCCATTGTATTCAGGTGAACACCTGCCTGGTACAGTACCCAGTGTCTCAGTACAATGTCTACCATTCTTCCAGGACACTGGTGAGTATGCATATACTTATTATCAAATAGAGCTTGTAAAGGACCATGATCACAATAAAACCTGAAGTATCTAAAGGCCAATGTAGGATGCAATTTTGACTACACCTGGCATATATTGGAGGACAGGAAATGTGGCAAGGTCTGTTTGTTTTTCATATTAGCAAGGTTTGAATTGAGTTAGATGGTTAAAACAGATAATATTATTTATTAATCTCTCGGAGGAGACTGAGACACAACAAAAAGAATTGACTCACCATCTACATACTCTACCTGTATGCTACAATTCAGACAGAAAACACATACACATACAAACATACCAGCCCACAGCACTTCCTTCCTGTCTAAAGCCCCGAGTTGCTAATTACTACCTGCGTGATCAATTACTACCTTTCTGGTCCATTTTCTCTAGGGTAAACTAGATGATTGGACAAGACAGTCCCCTTCCAGATCAAGCATTCTGTGATCCGAGACCCTAGATCCCGACTTTTGTTAAAGTGGGCACTGGGCTTTCTGACATCTGGATAAGTAAGGTTTTGCAATTACTCTGGGTATCTTGTATACTGTAACTTAGACTTTGCTCTTTTCCCCCCAAAGTCTCTTCCACATGGAGTAAAAATGCACATAGCCTAAAGATAATTGAAGTCCTTTCTTATTGGAAGAGAACTATGGGAGGGTCATAGATATGGAACTGGAAGGAACATCAGAAACCAACCCTTTAACTTTTCAGATGAGGAAACAAAAGCCCAGGAGATTAAGGTTACCTTTTACTTATTTGGCATGTATTTATATAATAATGATTTTATTATGCCAGGCATAATCACAAATGATTGATTTAATCATCACAGTCTTTTATTCCATTCTCACGGATTATTCATGTCCCATGTATGTATGTATGTATGTATGTATGTATGTATGATGTGTGTATAGTAAGAATTCTAGAGCATTTGATAGTCATGTGGGAATTAGTTTTCTACTTTAAATATTCCACCAAAACAACAATATGAAGCACAACTGATGTTAAACATGAGATCTGTCAGAGAGAGAATTTAAGCCTTTAAGGTTTTGCCCAATATTAAATCTATTGTCATTTTTCCTAAATAGAAATGAGTATGACTTCCAAGGTAAAGAAGGCGTTAAGTAGACGGCATGATTATATCCTTCACTGAAAAACCCCATTAAGCTGATTTATCTCTGGGGATCTTTATCCAATGGTGTCAAAATGTCATTTGGACTCAATAAGTGTACAGTTTTAAAATGTTTAATACATGCAGAGGAAAGATGGAGAGAGGAGGTTTCTAGCTTGAATTCAGAGGTCAGATCAAACTAAAGGGTGAAGCCTTGGTCTCCTCTAGCCAAGATCTATGAAGCATATATCAAGGGGAAAGCATTTATCAAGAAAATCAGTCTTAACATTTACTTTTGGAACTGTAAAATGACCTATAGCAGATCTGGAATGAATCCTAAAAAAGCAACCAAACAAAAAACCTTCACACAATATTTATAAACAAAACACAGGGTTTGCCACCTTAAGGTGTTATGGAAAGATTAATACTTCCTCCTCAAACAGAGAAGAAGAAGATTAATAAAAGTTCTCAGAGCACATAGCAAACAGGCTAAAAACTTACAGAAATACTTTTAGAATAAGCAGACATTGCTTGACCAAATGAAAAAGGCTGGAAATAGACATATACCGTTGGATTTGTCAAATATAACTGAAAGTGGTTTACTTTCAGATGGAGCCTATGAAATGGCTAAGAAAAGACTATCTCTCAAACTCCCTACTTGCCAAAGAACTGCAGGGCTTCCCTATTTAAAGGCTCCAGGGATGCCATGCCAGTTTTCAACCCAGATAGTGGCATTGATTCTTTTGGTTAGAGAAACTCTACTTTAGAAAGATATTACAGTATTCACCTTTGGCGTCCATCTTTGCACCCAAGACTATATTAGCATCTTGTTAACTGGTTAACAGCTCACCATGATTACATCCTGTGAGGACAAGCGGAATGGGGTGGAGAGAAACCAAATCCCCCCTTCCTTAAGGCACCATTTGCATAAATTCAACCAAAAATATGTTGATGAAGAAGCATCAAGCAAATGGATTAGTTATGTGGATTTGCTTATATAAATTCAGTTTCTAAAAACTAAAAATGTATACAGGCTTTGCAAACTATATTAATTACTCCTGAAGTTGCTGGTGGCTATGTAGAAAAGTTAGTGTTTGGTGTAAATCTAATTGGATTTATGATAGCAGTTCAGGAGCAGGTCACCTAAGGAGCCCAGATTTAATGACCAGTGAGAATTCTGCAAGAAAATGGTCAAAACTAAGCATCACATCACTGTAGGCAGCAAAAATCTGTGATGTGGGGAATATCTAATAAGACATGACTTTGTGGCTAAAATTATACATCAGAAATTCATTATCTTTCCTAAAGCAAATATGAGAAATCCTCATACTATAAATGCAGACCTCAAGCTATCTTGGATAATTCTACAAATAAGATTGTACTAGTACAAGACCATTATCACGAACAGAACTGCTGCCAACAATCACCTAGACATAATGTGACTTTATAAAAATTTATGAACATTTTAATAGCTGTCACCAAACCAAAAATTCATCAGAAGAATGACTTTCTATAACAATAATAACAACAATGCTATTTACATAGAACCTTAACGTTTACAAATTTTTGCATACATTATTTCATTTAATCCTCCCAAGAACCGTATGAGTGGGTATTATTATTCTTTCCAACTAAAGTTTATGTGTACATTCTGTCTTTGTACCTCCAGTACCTGGCAGAGTACCTGTAACATGTTTGTGGATTAGAAATGTCACTCATCTTCCCAACAGTCAGTCAAATGTTAGTTGATTGATTGATTAGGACTGTGAGTCATTTTCCCAACTATACTCATATGGGAATCCCAAGACAAGGAAGAGAATTCCCAATTTGGTTCCTTGTCTTTTGTTTTTATTCAGTCATTTCAGTCATGTCTGAGTCTGAGTGACTCCATTTGGGGTTTACTTGGCAAGAGATACTGGAGTGGTTTGTAATTTCCATTTCCAGTTCATTTTACAGATAAGAAAACTGAGGCAAATAGGGTTAAATAACTTATCCAGGATCACATAGTTAATAAGTGTACGAGTCCAGAATTGAACTCAAGAAGATGAATCTTCCTGCCTCTTGGCTTGGTGCTCTATCCTCTGTACCACCTAGCTGCCTTTGCACACCTCCTACTTCCTAATTAATGTCACTGTTAGCAAGAGAGACCACATGTGGTCTCATTCTTGTTTGAATCTCCAGGGTCTTGCACAATGCCTAACACATAGTAGGTATTTAATAAATGCTTGTTAATTCATTGATCGATTGCTCTACTCTCTCTCTAATACTTCCCCCTTTTTCACCACTTTATTGTTGAACAGATGCAGGTATATGAAGGTTTAAGACATCTTTAGCACAAGTTAGTGAATAATGAAGTAGGACTTTTTCATCTGAGTTGTTGACATGAGCTGGATTGCTATACTAAGCGTCCAATTTCCGTGACCTGCATGATCATTTTAGAAGAGGATTCTTGCAATCTTCACAACTGGGGATCGCCCTCTTGCCCCTGTCCAATCTCTGTTTCAACTACAGAGCCTCTAACCAGATTCTTATGGCAGAATCTTAATTCTTAGCTAAAGTCTGGTTCACCCTCTTTAGGAAGTGGCATTAGAAAGGCATTGTGGGTGTAATGGAAAAAGGATGAACTTGGAATGCTGAATTCTCACTCTCAGACAGTTAATACGCATTTATTAAACACCTCCTTTGTGGCAAGCCCTATATTGAGTTCCAAGGATACAAAAAAAAAAAGGTGAAAACACAGTCTCTGCCCTCAAACAGCTCACATTCTAATGGAGAGAGAGGGGAAGATAACAGGAAAACAGCTGTGTACATACAAGATATAGGCAGTATAAGTGTATGGTAATCTTAGAGGGAAAGATTCTAGCATTAAGGAAGAGAAAGTGGCACAGTGGATAGAGTATTGGTCCTGGAGTAAGGTAGATTCATCTTTCTGAGTTCAAATCCAGTCTCAGAAACTTACTAGCTGTGTGACCCTGGGCAAGCCACTTTATCCTATTTGCCTTAGTTTCCTTATCTGTTAAAAAAAATTGAGCCAGAGAAGGAATTGGCAAATTACTCTTGAATCTTTGCTAAGAAAACCCCAAATGGGGTCAGTTGGACTCCACGTAAATGATGGAACAGCAAACAACAATGACATTAAGGCAGGGAGGAAGAATATCAGGAAAGGGTTCTTGTATAAGGAGGGATTGGAGCTGTCTCCAAAGAAGCCAGGAGGAATATATGAGGATGGAGAGTATTCCAGGCATAAGGCACTGTCAATGAGAAAGAAGAGAGGGAGAAGATGGAGGGACAGAGTCCATGGAGAAGAGTCAAGTCTAAGTTTCCTGCGATGGTAGAAGGGGGTCTGGATTGTAGTGTCTGTTGTGTTTATCACCCCGGATTGCTTGGGGTCAAGATCAGATGTGGTCAGATGATCCTTCTATTTGAGTTTGATCCCTCACACCCTTCTCTGTAGCTGTACTCCCATACAGCCTTGGACATTTGACTATGTCCAGTTGGCTGGACACTGGGTTCATCTCCTGTCTTTCCTAAAAAGCATTGACACCCAAGGTGAGAAAAGGTGAAATTTGTTTAATATTTTGCTTGATAGGTGACGCTTGAAATGAGACTAGATCCATCTGCTAGGGCCAATGTGACATCACAAGGGGTGGGGTTGAGGTCAGGCCACTGATAAACCCTCAGGAACATGTCTTGATTTGGAGTCCACTCCCCTTAATCTATTTCCTTCCACCACTGGATTCAGGTCTATTTACCTACTCTGCTTTTATATTGCTGCTGTCACCCCTTGCATCATTTATTTATTCAACCAGCATTGATTAAGACCCTCCTGCATGCAAAGTCCTACGTTTGGTGCTAAGGAAGATACAGAGGTAAATAAGATTCCAACCCTTATGAACTAGTTCTTTTATCCTGGATTCCTGTTATCTGTATTTCCTATAAAGCAGGACACAGGTTTTAATTCCCTCCACCTGGAATAAGTCTATAACCCACCTTTAGGTTCTCTGTGGATTTTTATTGCAAATGGCCACATGAAAAGATGCAGTAATAGCTCTGCTGGACTTAAAGCCAGAAAGACTGATTCAAATCTCTTCTCTGATACAAAGTGGTTGTATGATCATGGGCAAATCACTTAAGTTCTCAGTACTCTAGGCAAGAGTAGAGAGAGCACTGAACCTGAAGTCAGGAAGAACTGATTTCAAATCCAGCTTCAGATACTGTGTGACCCTAGACAAGTCACTTAGCCTCTGTTTTTGCTTGGAGGCAGCTAGGTGGCTCAGTAGATAAAGCGCTGGACCTAGAACAAAGATCTGATTTCAAATCTAGCTTCAGAAACCCTGAGAAAGGAACTAAACTTTTGTTTGCCTTAATCTACCAAAGAAGGAAATGGCAAACTACTCCAGCATCTTTGCCAAGAAAACCCCATACAGGGTCATGAAGAGTTGGACAGTGCCCACATAATAACAATAATAAAAATAATATAATATAAATACACATTTATATAGTTACTTACTGTGTTCCAAACACTATGCTAAGCACTTATCTCATTGGATCCTCACAACTCTGGGAGGCAGGTGCTATTATTAGTCTCATTTTACAGATGAGGAAATTGAGGCAGAGGTTAAGTGACTCACCCAGGGTCACACAATTCACAAGTACCTGAGGGCACATTTGAACTCAAGTCTTTCTCACTCCAGGTCTAATGCTTTATCCACTTATACCACCTAACTGCCTCTTGCTTGGACACAGAAAGTTCCTCTCCAGACACCAAAGAAATCACAATTTCACACCTTATCCCTAACTACATGGAAGAATTTTGTTCTTTGGTCATTTGTGACCCCATTTGGGGTTTTCTTGGCAAAGATCCTAGAGTGGTTTCCTATTTCCTTCTCCAGCTCATTTTACAGATGAGGAAACTGAGGCAAACAGGGTGAAGTGACTTGCCCAGGGTCACATAGCTTGTAAGTGTCTAAAGCCAGATTTGAATTTTAAAAAGATGAGTCTTTCTTACTCCAGGCTTACACTCTATCCAATGACAATTCCAGAGGACCAATAGTGAGTACTCTTCTCCTGAGAGAGAGGTGATGCAATCAAGATGCAGACTTGGAAATGTGTTTTTGGACATGACCAATGTGGCAACTTATTTTGCCTGATTTTGCATATCTATTACAAGAATTTTTTTGTCTTTCTTGTTATGGGGTGTGAGCATGAGAAATGGAGAGAAAATAAATGCTTTTTAATTGGAAAATATGATTTTAATATAATAACAGACATTTGTAGGTGTTTTAAAGTTTGCAAAAGTAATATATATGTGTGCACACACATACATGTACGAACATATATGAACGCATGTATACATTCTTATACAGACATTAATATACAGTGTGTTTGTGTGTGTTGTATGTCTACATGTATGTATACATATATACACATGATCATATAGGTATATTGTATACAATATAATGTGATGTAATATTGTAATATAATATAAACTATTAAAAATTTAAACTGCTGAGGCTTTTGAGGTGAGATATATATGTATGTATACATATACATATACACATGTATATATACATACAATATATATATACATATATGTTTATACGTATAGTATTAATGTATGTATGTATGTATAGTATGTATATATGCATACTATATGTGTATATACATCCTGTATGTATATATGTATATATGTGTATACATACTATATATTCTCTACATATATGTAGTATGTGTGTGCGCATTCTTTTTTGAGTTAACAATAGCCCTGTGAAGTAAGTACTTTCTATACCTACAATTATTATCATTTCGTAGATGAGGAAGCAGGTTCACATGATAAGCCTGTGGTCACATAGCAAGAAAGCTTCAGGTAAGATTTGAACCCAGGGTTTTTTATGAGTCCAGTTCCACACACTACCCATAATGCCATGCTGCAGTGCTGACAGCCCAATCTGCAGTTTAGGTATTAAGGGAAAAGGATGATCATCCTTATAGTCCATAATCTACATTTCCAATAGTAACTAAGATGTGGACTCTTTGATAATGTTTGACCAAGTGATAATGAATGAAGAAATGTATGAATGAATGAATGAATGAACCTGGATCTTGGTTACCGTAGCGATACAGATTCCAGAGACATAATACTAAAATTGTTTCATTGAATACCCCCTGCTACCTCCAGGACTTGTCTACTTGACTTTCTTCCCATTTGAGACAGGAGCAAGAGAGGATAACAGCCAAAGAAAGGAGATCCAGAGGTACAAATTGGGACACACAGTTGGAAGCAGACAGGAAAATACTCATTCTGATTAAACAAAGCATTTTCTTTATGAACACCCCTCTATTTGGCTTGATTTTAATTTATAGCAAAAAAGAAAGTCCCAAAGTACTGAAGAAACAAATCTGTGCTTTCAGGGGGTGTTACTCTAGCAGCTAGTACTTATCAATCTTCCCCTCAAAGAAAAGAACGTGGGATCAAAAAGGGAAGCATAATTAGCCCTGAAAATGAAAGGCTATTTCTAGCTGCCCAGCAATTTAAATTATAAGTAATTTACACAAGCAAGAAAAATCTGAGTAAAAGTCAAGAGAATTTTTTTTTCCTTTTAAAATCATTTGTTGGGGCGGCTAGGTGGCACAGTGAATAGAGCACCAGCCCTGGAGTCAGGAGGACCTGAGTTCAAATCTGTCCTCAGACGCTTGACACATTTACTAGCTGTGTGACCTTGGGCAAGTCACTTAACTCCAATTGCTCTGCCCTCTCCCTTCCAAAAAGCAAAAAAAAAAATGTGTTATAAGAGAAGGCTTTCTGGGGGTGGGGGAAGAGATGGTGGAAAATCAGGCTATGCAAAA
>CM053583.1:168588262-168598416 GCA_028627135.1 Pseudochirops cupreus | reverse complement strand
TAATACTTACTAGCTGTGTGACCTTGGGCAAGTCACTTAACCCCAATTGCCTTGCCTTCCCTCCCACCCCCAAAAAAGACCAAAATACAAAAAAAAAGACAAAACAAAGCTAATTTTTATAGGGGCTCCAACATTTTGAGCAATATTTGGCACAACCAAGTCCTAGTACAATAGTTTGCTGCAACAGAATTTGGCCTGTAGATTGAAGGGCAGGAGACCCCATCCTGGCTTGTAGATGATGGAGGGCAAAGGTATATTGCATTATTGACAAAGGGCCAGCACACATTGCAACACACACCCCCTGCCCTCCCTAGTAAGGGTTGCCTCACTGTTACATAAACAAACCTTGTAGCTTCAGACTAGCAAATAGCTGATGGTTCCTAGACCCAGTCACATTAGGGCAGCCAACATTGCCTCTACCATTAAATGCCATGATATTCATGCCAGTGTCCTCCTACACTCTTCTGCATTTGTTCATTTCTTATAAAGTTGTCCTTCAAAGCAGAAACACAGCTTTGCTCAGGGGTGCGGTTGATGAAATGCCAGAAGAGACAAAGTTAGAAGAGTTGTAAAGTTATTGACAAATGGATTGCCTGGATTTGATGACCTCAGTGGAAAAAGGGTGGATGGAACAGCCTGTCCTAGCACACCTTCTAGAGTTGACCCACTGTATGGGCAAGCTGAATCACCAGAAAGAGGAATGGAAATTATTATACAATAGTCCCTGATGGAACCTCAGCCAGGATGGAATCACAACATCTTCAATCTACAATTCATTTTTCAGGAAGCTAGGTGGCATCATAGTGTACTGAGCACTAGGCCTAGAATTGGGGAGATAAGCTCAAATCTGGCCTCAGACACTTACGAGCTATGTAATTCAGCAAATCACTTAACCGCTACTTGCCTCAGTTTCCTCATCTGTAAAGTAGGAATCATAATTGCACCTACCTCCAGAAGATATACTCTACGCACCTTACAAACCTTAAAATGCTATATAAATGCTATTATCTAAAAGGAGATTGTCATCAAATGTGAGGATGTTCCCCAAATGACCCAGCGTCATTAGAGTTCTGTTCACCATTTTGAACAAAACAGTTATTTCAGTTGTGTGCCACTTAAAACAAGAAACAATGAAATTTGCCAGATTGATTGATATTCCATTCACTTAAAAATGATACTGTTTTGTCTAAAGGAATCGGGAGGACCAGGGACAGGGAAAGAGACGGGAATGGCTAGTAGTTGGAGCAGTCAGAACACACACATTTATTGATTACTTTTGTAATTACTTTTGTGGTCTTAAATCAGTGTGGTTTATGGTGGCCCCCCAAATAATTATGATACGTGGTAACATCCAAGATCACTGATGACTGATCAACACAGCAGATATAACAATAATTAAAAACTTTTGAAATATTGCTAGAATTACCAAAGGTGATATAGACACAGAATGTAAGCACATGCTGTTGGAAAAATGGCATTATTAGACTGGCTCAATGCAGGTTTGCCACAAACCTTCAATCTGGAAAAAATACAGTTATTTTCGAAGCACAAGAAAACTTGTGTCAGAAGTAGGTTTCAAACTTGAAATTTTGTGACTCTGAGACCAGTTGGTTCTCAACCTTCCTAATGCCATGACCCTTTAATACTCATATGTAGGCATATCTGCATGTAGATGGACCCGCCTGGAGACAGACAGAGGAGAGGTGTCTCGCTTCCTAAGACCATCAGAAATATGTGTTTTTCAATGGTCTTAGGTGACCCCTGTGACACCTGTGAAAGGGTCATTTGACCCCCAAAGGGGTCGCGATCCACAGGTTGAGAACCACTGGTCTACTAGGATATGGTGCCCCTCCAAATCCCATCTTGATCCCTGAAAAACAGTTCAAGGCTGCTTCATGAAGACAGAGTGTGTGATGAACTCTTGAGATTAACATGGCAAAAAGTCAAGCTGCCTTTTCTGTGTGATTTGCAAGACCCCAGGAAAGGCCTCCTTCCATCCCCAAATATCTTCTTCATTGTCCTATCTTTTTGCTACCTTCATTCCTTTGAGATAAAACTTTTTTTTTAGAGAATATTTTTTATTGGGAAATGTAATGTTAATGCCTAACAGAGGATGGGAGTAGAGCAGTATAAAAGGATGACATCCAGGATAAAATTTCAATGATGGGAGGAGAACAAGGGAAGTCTGGGCAGAAACATGATGATGTGGATATTGCCAAGGGGAAAATCACTGATAGGAAAGAAACTGACAATGAAACAGGGATGGGATGGGGGAGGAGGAGGAGGGTGGGGACCAAACACCTACTTTGCTTACTTCATAGTTTTGCCTTGGATTGGCCCTACACCAACCACTCTGCCAAGTCCTGGTCTACTCAGTGAGAGTGAAACATGAAGACGCTATTGTTCAACAGTGGCTTTGTCCTCACCCCCACCCCATTTCCCCACAAAAACAAATCTTTTTCTTCCTACAAGGCCTGCCAATCTTTTCCCCAGAGAATTTTTGGAGAAACCCACTTCCTGAAGTGTCAGAGGTAAAACCTCCCTGCATTCTAAGTTTATGTGTACAGCCTCCAAGGGAGTATCGGCCTTCTCCTCTCCCCCTACTTCAAATCAGTACCAGCAGGACTCTACATGACTGTGATCATCCTCACTTCTCTTAGACCCTAGAGTTTCAGAGATGTCCTGCCTCCTCTCCCTCCTATTCCACATTTCATCTATCCTTTTCTCATACAACTGTTTCCAGTGGTTATCAGCATTTCCATTGTTCTTGCTCTCTGTCCCTTGCCATCCAGCTACCTTCCTGGACTTCATGATCTCCAGAAACTCATTATTCTGAAAGATAAAATCAACTCTGTCTCCCCCCAAGCCCCGCCCCACAAACACACACTCCTTTTCATCTTTTTTCTGTGACATCTTCCCCCACCCCATTAGATTGTAAGCCCCATGAGGGCAGGACACACTCTTTTTCATCTTCTTTTTCTGTGACATCTTCCCCACTCCATTAGATTGTAAGCCCCATGAGGGCAGGGACTGTCTTTTGCCTTTCTTTGTCCCCAGCATTTAAGCACACTGCCTGTCACACAGTAGGTGCTTAATAAATAAATACCTACTGTCTATTTACTGACTGTCAGTGATGACCCAAAGCTTGGCCCTTGTTATCAGTGTTGAAAGATTTTTCCATTGGAGCTTTTAAGTGTTATGGTCTGTCAGGGACCTATAAGCTTATTCTCTTCTGAGTTCTAAAATCTCATCTAACTCAAGGTCTTTTTTGTTTTTTGTTTTTTTTGTCTTTTATAGTATTTTATTTTTTCTAATTATATGAAAAAACAAATTTTGATGTTCATTTGAAAATTTTGAGTTCCAGATTTTCTTCTTCCCTCCCTCATGGCTAGCCATTTGACATAGGTTATATGTCCTATGTCCTATAGGTCCTGATATGAACCTATGACATAGGTCCTTATTAGCCATATTGTGAAAGAAGAAACAGACCAACACAAAAAGACCATGAACAATTAAAGTGAAAATAATATGCTTCAGTCTGTATCCAGACAAAATCAGTTCTTTCTCTGATGTGAATAACAATTTTCCTTATGAGACCTCCGGAATTGTCTTGGATCATTGTATTGCTAGGAATAGCTAAGTCATTCATAGTTGATCATTGTACAATGTTGCTGTTACTGTGAACAATATTCTCCTGATTCTACTCATTTCACTTTGCATCAATTTATGTGAGTCTTTTCAGGATTTTCTGAAATCTGCCTGCTCGTCATTTCTTATAGTACATTAGTACTCCATTACATTCATATACCACAACTTGTTCAGCTATTCTTCAGTTGATGGAAATTTGCTCAATTTCCAATTCTTTGACACCACAAAAAGAGATGTTATAAATATTTTTGCACATGTAGGTCTTTTTCCTTTTTTTATGATCACTTTGGATGTAGATCTAGTATTGGTATTGCTGTATCAAATGGTTTGCACAGTTTGGTTGCCCTTTGGGCATAGTTCCAAATTGCTCTCCAGCATGGTTGGATCAATTCACAACTCCACCAACAATGTATTAGTTCCCAATTTTCCCACGTCATCTCCAACATTTACCATTTTCCTTTTCTGTCATATTGGTCAATAGGATGAGTGTAAGTTGGTATCTCAGAGTTGTTTCAACTTGTATTTCTCTAATGAATAGTGATTCAGAGCACTTCTTTATATTTCTATACATACCTTTGATTTCTTCATCTGAAAACTTCCTGTTCATATCCTTTGACCATTTATCAACTGGGGAATGACTTAGATTCTTATAAGTTTGACTGAGTTCTCTATATATTTGAGAAATGAGGCCTTTATCAGTGACATTTGCTATAAAAATTGTTTCCCAACTTTCTGCTTTCCTTCTAATTTTGGTTTCATTACTTTTCTTTATGCAAAAACTTTTTGACATAATCAAAATTTTCCATTTTCCATTTCATAGTGCTATCTCCAGTTACAAATTCTTTCCTTTTCCATAGATCTGATAGGTAAACTATTCCTTGATCTCCCAATTTGCATATGGTGTTAGCCTTTATGTCTAAATCATGAACTCATTTTGACCTTCTTGGTATACAGCGTAAGATATTGATCTATAGCTGCTATACTATTGTCCAGTTTTCTGCCATACCGTTGTCCAGTTTTCCCAGCAATTTTTACCTAATAGTGAGTTCTTGACCTGAGAAGTTGGGATCTTTGGGTTTATCAAACACTGGTCGTTTATTATGTTTTATGTACCTAATCTATCCTACTGATCCACCAATCTATTTCTTAGCCAGCACCAGATAGTTTTGATGGTTATTGCTTTATAATATAGTTTAAAATCTGGTAGGGCTAGACTACCTTCCTTCGTATTTTTTCACTTACTCTTTTAATATCCTTGACCTTTTATTCTTCCAGAAGAATTTTGTTTTTGCTTTTTTCTAGCTCTATAAAATAATTGTTTGGCAGTTTTACTGCTGTGGCACTGAATAAGTAAATTAATTTAGGTAGGATTGTCATTTTTTAAAATATTGGTTTGGCCTATCCATGAACAATTGGTATTTTTCTAACTGTTTAGATTTGACTTTATTGGTGAGAAAAGTGTTTTGTAATTGTGTTCATATAGTTCCTGACTTTTTCTTGGCAGGGAGATCCCTAAGTATTTTATATTGTCTACAGTTATCTTAAATGAAATTTGTCTTTCTATCTCTTGCTGTTGGACTTTGTTGGTAATGTATAGAAGTGTTGATGATTTGTGTGGGTTTATTTTGTATCCTACAACTTTGCTAAAGTTGTTAATTATTTCAAGTAGTTTTTTAGTTGATTCTCTAGGATTCTGTAAGTGTACCAATATATCATCTGCAAAGAATGATAGTTTTGTTTCCTTCCCTTATTGCTAAAGTGAATATTTCTAGTGCAATATTGAATAATAGAGGTGATACTAGGCATCCTTGCTTCATCCTTGATTGTATTGGGAAGGCTTCTAGCTTATCCTCATAACAGATAATACTTGTTGATGGGTTTACATAAATATATTACTTATCATTTTAAGGAAAGCTACATTTATTCCAATGTTCTCTAGTATTTTCTAATAGGAATGGGAGCTGTCTCTTGTCAAAAGCTTTTTTTGCATTTATTGAGATAGTCATATGATTTGCTGGTTTTGTTATTGATATAGTCACTTATTCTGATAGTTTTCCTAAAATTGCGCCAGTCCTGCATTCCTGTTATAAATCCCAGTTGGTCATACTGTATGATGCTTGTGACATATCGCTACAATCTCCTTACTAGTATTTTATTTAAAAATTTTTTTGTCAATATTCATTAGGAAAACTGGTGTATAGTTTTCTGTCTTAGTTCTTCCTGACTGACATCTCAGAATCATCTTTGTGTCTTAAGAGGAATTTGGTAGGACTCTTTCTTTGCCTATTTTTCCAGATAGTTTATGTAGCATTGGAATTATTTCTTCTTTAAATATTTGCTAGAATTCACTTGTGAATGCATTTGGTCTGTGGGATTTTTTTCTTATAGAGTTCCTTGATGGCTTGTTCAATGTCTTTTTCTAATATGGGATTATTTAGGTATTCTATTTCCTCTTCTGTTAATCTGGGCAATTTATATTTCTGTGAATATCCATCAATTTCACTTAGATTGTCAGATTTATTGGCATGTAATCGGGCAAAATAGTTACTAACAATTGTTTGAGTTTCCTCTTCATTGGAGGTGAATTCCTCTTTCCATTTTTGATACTGATAATTTGATTTTCTTTTTTCTTTTTTTAAATCTAACTAAACATGGAAATCTTAGTTGTTTCCCCCACCAAAAAAAAAAAACAGCTCATAATTTTATGTATTAGCTCAATAGTTTTCTTAATTTCAATTTTATTAATCTCACCTTTGGTTTTTACCATTTCTGATTTGGTATTTAATTGGGAATTTTTAATTTGTTCTTTTTCTAGTTCTTTTAGGTGCATGCCCAATTCATCGATCTATTCTTCCTCTATTTTGCAGATGTAAGCATTTAGAGATATAAAATTTCCCCTAAATACTGTTTTAGCTGCTTCTCACAAAGTTTGGCATGTTGTCTCATTGTCATTCTTATTAATAAAATTTTGTTTCTGTGATTTGTTTTTGTTTTTGATACACTCATGCTTTAGGATTAGATTGTTTAGTTACCAATTAATTTTTAATCTGTCTTTCCATGGTCCTTTTATTAAATGTGATTTTATTACATTATGATCTGAAAAGGATACATTTAATATTTCTTCCTTTCTACATTTGATTGTAAGGATTTTTTTATGCCTTAATACATGGTCAATTTTTGTGTAAGTGCCATGTACTGCTGAGATAAAAGTGTATTTTTTTCTATCCTCATTCAATTTTTTCCAGAGGTTTATCATATCTAGCTTTTCCAAAATTCTATTTACTACCTTAACTTCTTTCTTGTTTATTTTGTGGTTAGATTTATCTAGTTATGAAAAGCGAAGTTTGAGGTCGCTGCCTATTTTCTCCTGTAACTCACCTAACTTCTCCTTTAGGAATCTGGATGCTAAGAATCTAGAATTTAAAGTTCTATAATCAAATGTTAAAAATATATATGTATATATATATATATATATATATATATATATATATATAATTATATTATTATTATTAACTACATGCAACTGGGAATTAAGATATACAGGCACTGGGGTAAGGAGATGCATACTGCCCTACTGGAAAGTCAGAGGGGTGATAGGGGAGGACATAGGAGAGAGCAGATTGGGGTGGGGTTATACAGTGGGATGGCTGTTTTGAGGTGGTGAGTAGGGGATAGATGGGGAGAAAATTTGTAACTCAAAATCTTGTGGAAATGAATGATGTAAACAAGAAAATAAATAAATTTATTTATTTAAAATTAAATTAAATTTTAAAAAAATTTGGATGCTATATCATTTGGTACATATATACTTAGTATTGATATTACTTTGTTGTCTACCCTATGGTAACTTTTAGCAAGATATAGTTTCCTTCCTTATCTCTTTTAATTAGATCTATTTTTTGCCTTACTTTGAGATGATTGCTACCCCTGCTTTTTTCACTTCAGTTGAAGCATAATAGAATGTGCTCCAGTCTCTTACCTTTACTCTCTCTGTGTTTCTCTGCTTTAAGTGTTTCTTATAAACAACATATTGTAGGATTCTAGTTTTTAATTCACCCTGCTATCTGTTTCCATTGTATAGGTGGGTTCATCCCATTAACATTCAGAGTTATGATTACTAACTGGGTATTTCCCTCCATTCTATTTTTCTTCTTGTTTACCTTCTCTCTCTCCTTTCACCTTTTTCCTCCTCACCAGTGTTTTACTTCTGAACACTGCCTGCCCAAATCTGTCCTCCCTTCCTAGGTCAAGTCTCTTCCACCCTTTTCTGAACCCCCTTCCCTTCTACTTCCCTCTAGTTTAAGATATATTTCTATACTTAACTGATTGTGTATGTTTTTCCCTTTATGGGTCAATTCTGATGAAAGTAAGGTTCATGTAATGCCCAGTAATCCTCTCTCCATCTCCCCCTCCACCATCATAGGTCTTTTGCATTTCTTCTACCCTATTGTACCTCTCCCTTCCTTGCTTCTTTTGAGTCTTGTGTTTGAAGATAATTTATTTTTTTATTCAGCTCTGGTCTTTTCATGAGGAAATCTTAAAAGTCCTCTTTTGCATGAATGACCATTTTCCCCCTGAAGGATTATGCTTAGTCTCACTAGGTAGTTGATTTTTGGTTATAGTCCTAGTTCTTTTGCCTTCTGGAATATCACATTTCATGCCCTCTGATATTTGAGTGTAGACGTTGCTCAATCCTGTATAATTCATACTGTGGCTCCACAATATTTCAACTGCTACTTTCTGGTTGTTTATAGTATTTTCTCCTTGACCTAGGAATTCTGGAATTTGGCTATAGTGTTCCTGGGAATGTTCATTTGGGTATCTCCTTCAGGGGTGATTGCTGAATTCTTTCAATGTCTACTTGACCCTCTGGTTCTAGGATTTCAGGATAGTTTTCTTTGATAATTTCTTCAAGTATGATATCCAGGTCTTTTTTTTTGGCATGGCTTTCAGATAGTCCAATAATTCTTAAATGATCTTTTGTGGATCTATTTTTCATGTTAATTGTCTTTCTAATGAGATATTTTACATTTTCCTCTATTTTTTCATTCTTTTGATTTTGTCTGATTGATTCTTGATGTCTCATGGAGTCATTAACTTCCACTTGCCCAATTCTAATTTTTAAGGAGTTATTTTCTTCAGTTAGCTTTTTTTTAAACCTGTTTTTGCATTTGGCCAATTTTATTTTTAAGGAGTTCTCTTTCGTATATTTTTGTACATCAGGTCCCACTTTTTTTGCTCTTCCTTCATGAAGCTGCTGACTTTTTTAAAAAAATGATTCTCTTGCATCATTTTCATTTCTTTTCCCAATTTTTCTTCTATTTCTCATATTTGATTTTTGAAGTTCTTTTTAAGCTCTTCTAGGAATTCTTTCTGAATGATATGGGGATAATTAGACAAAGATAAAAGAAGTTTGTGAAACAAAAATACAAATACAAGATTAAATCATTATTCCATAATTGAAAGCTAGAACAATCTGACCTACTATAGTAAAATATATGTGTGTAAGATCTGACTTATTCAGCATAAAATTATATATGTCCTTTCTGTATCCTAAACAAAGCAATAGAAGATGGTGGTGTAGGAGCAGCAAGGTACCACAGCTCCCACATAGCCACCTCAAATACCCATAAAATATGACTCTAAACAAATTTTAGGGCTGCAAAACTCACACAAATACAGAAAAACACATCTCCCACTGAAGGCAGCTCGGCACAAAGGGCTCATTGCAGCACACTGGGAACTGAAACCAGCCCAACCTGAAACCGCTGCTTGGTTCTGGGACAGCCAGGAGGAGCTGCAGCTGGAGCTTCAGGAGAGTGGATCAGCAGCAGCTGTGGCAGTTTCCAGAATTATCAAGCCATAAGAAAAAAGGACTAAGTGAAAGGTCAGTGGAACTCAGCTAAACTTGGAGGGGAAAAGCATCTGGCCAAAATGCCTCCAGGGCGAGGAAGAGGCAGAAGCAGTGGCCCTGCAGCTGCCTCCATGTAGCTGCTTCACAGCTCCCGGCCTGCAGACTGCAGGGGGGGCAAGCGATTGTTCATACGCCAAGTGCTCTTGCATTGAGCAGCCTGGATCCGGATCGTGGTCTTGGGTGGTGGTCCTGGTGTGCATTTTCAGTGAGCCAAAGCTGGTGGGGGCTGCAAAAAAAATGACAGCCCCCTAATAGTTCTGGCAGCTGGGAAAACTCCGGCAATTTGGGACAGAGCTTTCTCCTTTGGAAGCAGAGTTCCACAGAGCTAAAAATTCACTTACTGGCCAACATGAGCAGGCAAAGGAAGCAAAGTAAGAACAACAACCAAACTCTAGATTCCTTCTTTGGGGACAAGAAGGATCAAATCATGGAATGGGAGGAAGATAACACAGTCAGAACTCCCACACCAAAAGCTTCCAAGAAACATGAAGACTGTCTAAAAGCCATAGATCAGTTTAAAAAAGATTTTGAAAACCAAATAAGAGAAGTGGAGGAAAAATTGGGAAGAGAAATAAAAATGATGCAAGACAAT
>CM053583.1:168550980-168587762 GCA_028627135.1 Pseudochirops cupreus | reverse complement strand
AGGGAAAGGGTCAACCTTACTCTCATTGAATTTGGCATAGGGAAGAAATGACATAAACTTTAAACTGGGTATCTTGCCACACAGGAGAGTAGGGGGGATGGGGATGAGAGGTGGGATGATGGAGGGGAGGGCAAGGTGGGGGGGAGGGTTGCTGGAAGCACACACTTCTGTAAAGGGACAGGGACAGGGACAGGGTAGAGAATAGAACAAGGAGGGGGGAATTGAAAGGAGGGACATATAATCAGTGTCTCACAATACGTCCACCGTGGAGATGTTCTGCATAATTACACATGTACAGCCTGTATTGAATTGCTTGTCCTTCCAGTAGGGTGGGTGATGAGGGAGGAAGGGAAAGAACCTAGAATTTAAAGTTCTATAATCAAATGCTAAAAATATATAGGTACATATATATTATATATATATTATTATTATTATTAACTACATGCAACTGGGAATTAAGATATGTAGGCAGTGGGGTAGGGAGATCCATCCTGCCCTACCAGAAAGTCAGAGGGGTGATGGGGAGGACATAGGAGAGAGCAGATTGGGGGAGAGGCTATACAGTGGGATGGCTCTTTTGATGTGGTGGGTAGGGGAAAGATGGGGAGAAAATTTGTAACTCAAAATCTCATGGAAATGAATGATATAAACAAGAAAATAAATAAATAAATTTATTTTAAAAAATAAAATTAAAAAAAATAATCCACTGATAGAGCCTTTGAGAACTCCATGCCACAAGACAACACCAGAGGAGAACTCTAATGGAATCCATCCAAGTAAGCTTAAAAATTAACCCTAAAGTTATGAGAACCAAAGTATTTTCTAGCTTATTTTGTAATGCTCTGTTTAAAAAGTCACTTCATTTTTTTTTTTACCCCAGTAAACTGATGTTTGCTGCTTGTACCATCCTAATGAAATATTGCTGGAGAAGTTGAACAGTGAAAGAGACAAATGAAACTTTATATTAACTTTATTCTGTGCCCTGCCATTAATTACCTAACGGGTGAATTTGAGTTGATTCCTTGACTTTTTGGTGACCCAATTGTCCATCCATGAATTCATTTCTAAACAAGTCCATTGTGCAGCAAATAGAAGGGAGAAACCAATGAATAAGAAATGAGAAAAATCATGGTCCAGGGCAGACAAACTATTAAAAAAAACTCCCAGTAATTATGACCAACTAAACTGTGCCCAAGCAAAGTAAAAGAATAAAATAGATATGAAGGCATTGGCACTTGTGTATTTTTCATAGTCCATAAGGCAGGGAAGAGCTGTGATTCAGGTGGAAAGAGGAATTCCTGGTATACCTGATTGATCAGCTAAGGAATCAATAAACTCTGTGCTGTGTACTAGAGATACAAAAAGAGACAATGTACAGTCCCTGCCCTCAAGGAAACTACAATCTAACGGATGAGAATAAATATATGCAAAGTTAAATTCAGGATAAATAGGAAATAACAGAGGGAAGACTGTAGAATTAAGAGGGTTTAGGAAAGGTTTCTGATAAAAGACACTGATGAGGTTATAAAGACCTGAGAGAAACTTCCGAGGTCTATATTTGGAATTCCTTTCCTTATAATTAATTTTTTTTATTGGATCTATGATTCAATTGGTATGGGAAACTCTCAGTCAGAAATCTCCCTCTACCAAAGCAGATTAACTCCTGCTCTGCACCATAGTATTAGAGGGTTAGTTGCCTGGGGGCACTTAGGTGTTTTTTCCACCAGCACACAGCAAGAGATATGAGGGAATTTGAACCCCAATCTTCCTGACTCCAAGGTTTGCTCTATATCCACTTTACTGAAATGCCCCTATATTCTATGTCCTTTTGCTCTTTTCCTTCCAGAAAATTTGACTCAAATTAAATATACATACATACATACATTTATATATATATATATATATATAAACATTTACTGTGTCTAAGATACTGAAGGTACAAAGATGAAAAATGACAGTCCCTGCTGTCAAGGAGCTGACAGTCTAATGGGGGAGGTATGGATATAAAAGGTATGGGTATAAATATAATGGAAATTAAATAAACATTCCACTAAAGTCCTATATTGTTTCTTTAATACAGCAAGTTCCTGGGTTCTCAAATATTATGTCTATAGAGTGAGTACAAGCTCGGTCAGGTTTTACTAAGCTTGTAAGACTTATTGCATGGACCCGCTGGCAGACTACATGCCTGTCAGTCAGAATACTTACTTTTTTGTTTGTTTGTTTTTTGCTTTTTGGAGGGCAATTGGGGTTAAGTGACTTACCCAAGGTCACATGGCTAGTTTTTGTGTTAAGTGTCTGAGGCTGGATTTGAACTCGGGTCCTCCTGACTCCAGGGCCAATGCTCTATTGACTGCGCCACCTAGCCACCCCTTAGAACACTTATTTCTTACACTTGCTATGTGCCAGGTCCTATCCTAAGTAATGGGGTTACAAAATTAGAAGAAAGATTCTCACTACCCTTGTAGAGTTCACAGCTTAATGTGGGAGATAACATGTAGACAACTATATAAAACAAGATATATACAGGTTGAATTAGAGAAAATCAGAACAGTGATAGCAGTAGAATTTAGGGGGTTGGGAAAGGTTTCATGGAGAAGGTAAGATTTTAGCTGGGATTCCTGGATCATCTGAAGAAAGCTCCCACTTCTGAAGGAATAGCAGAACCCTCTGGGGACCTCAAGGTTCATCTAGTTATGGCCCTAGACATCAAACAAGAGAACTGTTCCAAAATTCTGGGTGAAGGCTGAGTATACTGTTCTGTTTTTTTTCCTCTTCCATTTTGCCATGTGCCCAACCATCAAGGCCCTGATTTAAGTGTGTATTGGCATTTTCTCCTGCTATGTTCTTGCGCCCACCCTTTTCTTTGTAATAAACAGTGGCTAGACAAGACTTATTACTCTATCTGCTTGTGCTCTTTGCCCCATGGAGAATTTTGCAAGGATACCTGGGACACACTTCTCCTTAGATCCCCTCAAGAAACTAATCTCATGGGGTAAAAATGCCATTCTTCATCTCTCCTCCAGCATTGCTAAGGGGGAAGGGCTAAAATGGTTGGATTTGTCACTTTGTCACCAACCTAAGCCTACAGCTCTTCCTCAACTCAATGGAATAAAGACTTTGTGCCTATAGCCTCTGTGAGTTCTTTGGCCTTTTGTTTTCAGGGTTTGACACATGCCCTCTACAACTCAGCCAAACTGGCCCACTCGGCATTCCTCCCACACGGCATTCTAGCTTCTGCCTTCGGGCCTTTGTACTGGTTGTCCCCCAAGTCCAAAATGCTCTGCCTCCTCACTTCTGATAAAATGACTTGGTATTCAAGACTTGGTATTAATGCCCTTAGTCCGTGAGCTACTTGAGAGCAGGGACTTTTTTTTGGCCTGTTTTTGTGCCCCCAACACTTAACACAGAACCTGGCATATAGTAGGTTCTTAAGAAATGCCAGCTGACCGACTGACTCTTCCAAGAGACTTTCCTAGATTATTAGTTGTTAGCACCCCCTCACTCTCAAAAAACTGTAAATTTATTTTGGATTTATCTCTTACAGTATTTACTTATCGGTCAACATGTTGCATCCTCCAAGTATAATGGAACCCCCTTGAGGGTTGGGAATGACTCAGTTTTGTATCTGTATTTCCACTGCTTTAGCAAAGAGGAATAGAGAGGGAGAGAGAAAGAGGGAGAGGGAGAGGGAAAGGGAAAGGGAGAGAGAGGGGGAGAGAGAGAGAGAGAGAGTGAGACACAGAGAGATACAGAGAGAGAGAGACTGAGAGAGACACACACACACAGAGAGAGAGACAGTGAGACACAGAGAAATACAGAGAGAGAGACAGAGAGAGCGAGACAGAGAGACAGACAGACAGACAGGCAGACAGAGAGTGAGACACAGAGAGATACAGAGAGAGACAGAGAGAGACAGAGAGAGAGAGAGAGTGAGACACAGAGAGATACAGAGAGAGACAGAGAGAGAGAGAGGGAGAAGGAGAGGGAGAGGGAGAGAGAGATTACAGTAAGCAGTTAGGTGGCACAGAAAGACCTGAGTATAAATTGCTATGTGATCTTGAGTAACTCACATAACTCTGAGTGCCTCAGTTATCTCATCTGTAAAATGGGAGTAATAGGGTTGTTGTGAGGATCAAATGAGATCATATTTATAAAGTGTTTAGCACAGTACCTCACGCATAGTAAGTACTGTATAAATCCTGCTGCTGCTACTGCTACTACTATGAGTATATACTTGATTTTGACTTGAGAGAGTAAAAATGTGCCAGTAAAATGTGCCCTAAGAGGTGAAAGTGGGAGCATATTAGGGCAGAGTCTGGGAGAACCTTAGCACCAAACAGCTTGCTATAGAGGCTCTTGCCTTGCAAGAGCATCCAAGAACATGCATAGTCTTAAAGTTTATGGCCCAGCTGCACATCCTATATTCCTCCACTTCACTATCACCCACCCCGTGCCTCTCCCCAGCACAATGATCTTGGAGTCATTGGACCTGAGTTCAAATCCTGACTCTGCTACTTCTTACCTATGTGTCTTCAGGTAAAACACTTCATCCTTCTCTGCTCCAGTTTCTTCATTGGCAAAATGAGGAAATGGCACTAAATAGACTCAAAGATACTTTCCAGCTCTAAATCTGTCTAGAAGTCTGGAAGGTACAGAGTGAGCAAGGATTGGCTTCTGTCCAGCATGGTGTATCTGGGTCGTGGGCATCTGGGCTCTGGTAGTTTTCTGTTGCACAAGTAGAGGGCCTGGAAGACACTGAGTCACCAAACAAGATCCATTGGTATTGAGGAATCTCCTGTTTCTGCACCCAGCAAAGTGTAGCTGAGATTCGAGTTGAGACAGCATGTGATATGGGTCCATTTATTACTCAGGCTTGGCAAATCTAGGGGAAGGACTGGACTACAGAAAACCACAGCCATATTCATAAATTTGGTGTTCAGTTTTTCTCCTTTCCTGTCCCCTTATTTGATGTTTCCTCAGAAGATATAAGACTTCTTATCACAACAAGAAAGAAAGAAGGAAGGAAGGAAGGAGGAAGAAAGGCTCTTAAGACTCCATAAAGTCTTAGCCATAAGAAAATGGAATTGGAGTTAGGAGGGATTTTCCAAACTGTCTTTCCCATTTATCACCCCAAACATGGATTCCTTCTGCAACATCTCTAACTATTGGTCATTCCTTTTTTGTTTATTGTCTCTTAGTCATAGAAAACTTGTCATGTTAAGAAAGATGGGAGCAGCTACGTGGTGCAGTGAGTAGAGCGCTGGCCCTGGAGTCAGGAGGACCTGAGTTCAAATCCGGCCCCAAATACTTACTAGCTGTGTGACCTTGGACAAGTCACTTAATCCCAATTGCCCTGCATTCTCCCTTCCAAAAAAAAAAAAAGATCCAATTTCTGGTTAGACATTACCAGATCAAGAAAATAAGCCCATTCTCCATGAGCTCTCTCCTCCTCTACTCCACATCTCAAAACCCTTCAATATCACCTTTCATTCTCTCTTTATTTCACTCTCTGATGAAGAAGTGGCCTTTTTCTCCTCAAAGCTAAACCCTCTATTTCTAACCTTTATCTCATCTCTTTGTGTTTCCTCTGGCCGTTTGTTCCCACCTCATCACCCTCTCCCCTCTCATCTTTAATCTCTCCCTATGTGACTCGCTGGTCTACAAGGGATACCCAAACATGACAAGAACTCAATGAAAAATAGCAGAGAAGGCTAATCCTTAACCCTTTAAGGCACTCAGATCCATCCCTTACCACTTTTTTGGGGGGAGTGGCTTTAAAAGCCTACCCACTGACTTTAGACAAAGCTCAAATCTACTCTCCCTCTTTCCCAGTGCCATGGAAATACAAAAGGTAGAAAACTGATTAGGCTGAGATAGTAGCACCTCAGAGCTCTGTGCCCCAGCAAAGGAAACTGAGGCAGGATACATATGTATGAATTGTGTTGTGGCACTTCACTAAGCCTGAAGGAATGAGCCCAGCATCCAGTTAAGTTCAATTCTGTTCCCTCAGAAGTCACTCAGGGCAGAGTCTGAAATTGGTGAGTTGCTTAGCGTGGGAAGAGGCTTGTAGATGACAGATCTGTTCTCCAGGAAAGCCATACTCAAAGGAAGAGCCAGAAATTGAGTGATAGGGGATTATAAGAAGAAAAGAAAGACTGAAATGATTAAAGATTTCAGGAGGAAGAAATCCCAGTTAAAGTCTGTCATGGAAATTTTTATTTCTTTCTATTATTCAGGACTCAGGGCTATTTGCCTTGAAAATTTTGGTTGACTAAAAGCCTGTCCTCTTCTATTAATATTAACCGTACCTGATCAAAATGTGACTCATGAAATAAGAGAACAGTATTTGGCATCCCTCAGATAGATGCCAAAGGGAAACCAAAGTGATCTAGTTATGTGTTAGCTCCACTAGCTGAACCATTGAAGGAAGAATTCCCCTGATGCCTGGTCTTGGTTATCTTGGTGTTGTAAATATTCCCTATCAATCACCTATTTGTGAAACCTCTAAATGAAGTTCACCCTGTAATCTAACTTAGTTTATATAGAGAATTTGTTTGATTTGTTTCCTTAGGGGATGTATGAGACTCCTTTTAACTAAATTTGTTCAACTTTTTTTGACATTGAAGGAAACATTGGGATTGAAGACCTGTCTTTAATTTTTATGACCTGAGGAATATGCAAGATTGCATTTTGTAAAAGAATTATTTCTCTGCTCTGATATAATTTTGTCTATGGGAAGCCTTGTCAGAATCCTCCTAGTTGTTTGGGTTTTCTCTGAGGCTTGAACTTTTGCTTGAACAGAGTAATAAAACTTAGGTTTTTACCTCTATAATTTCTGCATTGTGGTGAACATATATTTGGCAGCACTTACCTACCAGGAGAACTCAGAGAGGGTACGTTTCTTTCATAAAAAGCACTTTACAATCTGGTGCCCATTTGCCTTCACAGCTTGATTACATACCCTACTTTCTAATGCAAGTTTCATTCAGAATGGCCCACTTGCCATTTTTTTAAATACCAAAAAACCAATTTTCTTTCTCCCCGCCTTTGGGTGGAATTCACTCCTTTCTTACTTCCACCTCTTCAAAGCTGAGACTCATGTGCCACCTCTTAAAAAGAGACTTTTCTTGACCCTTCCAGTTGCTAGTACCTCCATGAAGTTAATTTGTACTTACTTGGGATATATTTTATTTGTATACATGTATACACACATAAACATACATCTATACATGTTTGCATTTCCATCATAGAATATAAGTTCTGCAAGGGAAAAGATGTTTTTCTTTTTGTCTCTGAATCTCTAACATCTATCACAGCACTTGTTATAAGGTTACTGTGTTGATTAACTTGATTGATCAGAAGTGATCCTATTTTGTCCAATTAACCCCAGTTAAGTTCAATGTTTGACTGTCTTGGGGATTTGGGACTGAAATTCATCAAGCATCATCCCAAATGTCAGTCAGACAAGGTCTTTCTAGGGTTCGAGGATTATAGATTTACTAAATTTGTCCATAGCCCATGGCTGATTTGTATCAGCTTGAGAAGAACCAGCAGGACAAGTCTCAATCTTAATCTAATGCATATGAGTAAAGCCAAAGCCGTCGGAGGCATGCAGTGATAAAACATATCTTCTTATTTTCCTAAATTCATGCTATCCTCACTGGAAATACCTTTTGTTAATTCTCACCAGTCCCTTGAATATATAGCTTAGGGTTAAAATCAGTTCTTAAAGGGATGAACAAAGCACAGGTGAAGAACTGTGACTTTGATGAAAGATTTGGTAGTGAGCCCTCTGTCAATGGTTTTAGAACTTACGACATTGAATGGACCTGAAGTCATAGGTCCCACCCTGTGCCTAAACAGTGTCTGGTCTTCCTTGGGATTTGTCAGTCAGTGGTATAGCAATGTGAAATTCATTAAGGGTCTATGATATCCCCATTGCACTGCATCTTCCAATATCCAATTGTTTTTATAACCCTTGGGTGACTGTGTGCACAGTGAAAGAGATGGGGGCCTGAATCCAGACTCTGACACTTACTAGTTGCATAGCTCTATCACTTCTCTTGGTTTTCTCATCAGTAAAATGGGGGTATGGCCAGTTGTACTACACACCTCCCAAAGGCTGATGTGAGGAAACACACAAACAGTTTACTTTGTCATTATTTTGCATATGCATATGGATATCTCTGCGGTTGAAAATCCAAACCCTAACCCCCATGCAAGCTCTTCCTTTAAAAGCATTGAGAATATCCTTGAGATCTGATTAGCTCATGGGAAGAAAGTTCCAGATTGTCAATGCCTCTCATTTTTTGTTGTTGTTCAGTTATTTCAGTCATGTTTACTCTTCATGACCCTTTTGGGGGTTTTCTTGGTAAAGATACTGGAGTGGTTTCCTTTTCTAGCTCATTTTATAGATGAGGAACTGACACAAACAGGGTGAAGTGACTTGCCCAGGGTCACACAGCTGGTATCTGAGGTCAGATTTGAATATGTGAAGATGAGTCTTCCTCATTCCAAGCTCAGCGCTCACCTTGCCACCTCACTCCCCCTCCTCCTCATTGACTGAGTATAAAAGCAGCCACGTGGCCTACTAAGGCCTATTACTGATGCTGGACTGGTGATCATGATGAACTGAATAAATTCAAGGTGTCCTCACTCTATCCTTTTATTCTTCTTCTCCTGCTATGGCTAAGTAAATCTCTTTTTGTTAACTATCGAATGACATACAAGTAGCTCATTTCATTGGATTGGCCCGAGTCAGACCCAGTTTAGAATATTACCCTAATAGAATGTGGGTCAGAGGGTATATATCTCAAATACAGCATGGACAAAAGAGAACTCTGCTACTTTTTCCCAAAAAATTCTAGCTCTTTTATGAACTTCCTTATTTCTATGGATGGTACCACCACCTTTTTTTGTCAACCAGGTTCACAACCTCATGTCCTGTTTTTCTCACCCCACATACCCAATAGATTGACAGATCTTGTAATTTCCTTCTCTGTAATATCTCTTGCACTTATCCCCTTCTCATCACTCAAATGGCCAACACCTTAGCTCAGGCCCTCATTTTCCACTATTACAATAGCCTCCTCTTGGTCTCTCTGCCTGGAAAGAGTGATTTCTCTAAGCCCAACCCTATCACCCTCCTTACCTAATAAACTCCTGTGGCTTCCTGTTGCCTTCAGTATAAAATATAAAATTCTTTGTTCAGTATCTAAAGTTTTTCACAGCCTACCCTTTTCCCACCTCTCCAATTTTCTTACATTCTATACCTCCCATGCACTAATGTCCAGATAGTGGCTAGCCTGCCATTTCTTACACATGATACTTCATCTACTACCTTCATGCTTTTGAATTGGTTATTTCTCATGTCTAAAATATTCTCCCTCCAAACATTTGACTGTTAGAATTCCTGCTCTCCTCTAATACTCAGCCCAAACACCACCTCCCTTCAGGGATGCCTTTCCTGGTCCTCTCAGATACAAGGGCCATTCCCTCTAAGGTAACCTTCAATCTACTCTGAAATGATCTTTTCTGGTCTAATTTATATATGTTATTTCCTTTATTTGAATATAGGATACTTGGGAGCAGAGACTAATTTTTTCTTATCCCCAAGTGCACATAGCAGATGTCTTTTATTTATTTAAATGCAGCTGTATATCTCATAACGGCTTAGAAACATAAGCAATTTAGACACATTTGAGTAACATTCATTGCATTAGTATCATGATATTGTGAAGAAGACAAAGATAAAATAATTAAAAACACCTAGGCATTTTTAATGTTAAATTTCCTCTGTGTGTGTGTGTGTGTGTGTGTCTCTCTCTCTCTCTCTCTGTGTCTTTCTCTCTCTGTCTCTGTGTGTATGTGTGTGTGTATATGTGTGTGTGTGTGTGTGTGTGTGAGAGAGAGAGAGAGAGAGAGAGAGAGAGAGAGAGAGAGAGAAAGACAGAGACACAGAGAGACACAGAGGAGGAGAGACAGAGGCAAAGACAGAGAGACAGAGAGAATTATAATGTTTGAGCCCACTTCCTACACCAATCCTTCCCAGAGCATAAAAGAAAAAGTTCTACCCCACCCCATATCCTTCACTTTGTCCCTTGCTTTTAATTAGAGATTCCTAGATTGGGATCTATGAGTGTCTTTTACAGGAGGGGAATGAGGTCAATCGATTCAGTTGGGGCTCCTTGTGTGACCAAGCAGCTGTACCTTCTGGTGGGGATACTGACTGGCTTTCAAAGGGAGAGGATCACAGTGGTGGACTGAAGAAAATATTTGGCATTCAACTGGGTAGGGAAAACTGGGTCAACACAGGCAGAGCTAATTTACATTCAGAGTCAAAGAGGCAGGCTTTGATGGTAGTCATGGACACCCAGTAGGCAAGGTCTCTGGGGTCAGTAATGTTTATGGAAGCCCTTGTACAGTGAGCTTACCTTGACCTGTGTTTTTACATCAACTTGACAGTTAACATGAATTAACATGAACCACTAGCAAGAACTAGATACCTGGGTTGTTTTTCTCAGCCTACACAGACTAAACTTGTTGGTCTTGTTTGCAGCTCAAACAACAAAAAATATTAGGGGTTTACGCCTGTGGAAATAATTCTATAATAATAATCATTGCCTACATACTGTAGTAGCTCTAATATCTTTTATCCTTTGTGTTCTAATTTATTTTTACTTAATTTTATTTTTGCTATTTCCTTCATCAGAATATAGGGAACAGAGACTATTTTTTAAATTCTCAAAGGCTGAGCACATAGCAAATGCTTTTTTGAATTAATTGAAATAAAGTTGTATATCTCAAAATAGCTTAGAAACACAAGCAATTTAGACACATTTGAGTAACATTCATTGCATTAATATCATTATGATATTGTGAGGAAGACAATTGGGGTTAAGAGCCTTGCCTGGGGTCACACAGCTAGTAAGAGTCTGAGGTCACATTTGAACTCCGGTCCTCCTGACTTCACTGTGCCACCTAGCAACCCTTAATGTACTGGTTCTCAAACTTTTTGGTCTCAAGAATCCTTTACAACATTAAAAGTTATGGAAGAATTCTCAAAGGACTTTGGCTTGTGTGGGTCATATCTATTAATATTAGTCATATTAGGAATTTAAATTTCTTAGTATTATTATGAAAAAAAGTTCAACCTTGTGCAGTCTCTGAAAGTCTTGGGGGACCTATAGGGTTCCCAGTCCGCACTTTGTGAATCACTGCTTTAACTGAAGGAATAATGGACCATCATTCTTTACAGATGTTGTTTTCATCCAAGAGATCAGACCAAGATTTGCATGAACACAGAACTTAAGACAAGCCAGTATTAATGTTTGGATTAATATTTTAATAATTACACACTTTTTACATTATGAAAATAAGTCATAAATAGTGTAAAAATAATTCTGAAGATCAACTTCTCACAAACTAGGGACCCCCTAGACAAGTTAAAAAAAAAAGAACAAACCTCAAATAAAACAAACGGAAAATGGAAAACCAAAGCAATATTTTCAAACCAAAAATCAAACCCATGCTGGTTTTTTTTTTCCTGATTCAGCAAAGTCAGACATCAAGGTTACAATGAAGATAAAATAAGTCATCAAAATGCAACTTTGCTATTATTTACATCACTGGGAAATCCAGATTTGTGCCATATTTACAGTGATAAGACACAACATATTCTTAATATAATCAATGATATGAGACTGGCCCATAGACGATTTCAACCATAAGCAGTATAAAGCTTGTGAAAATACTTTTTGCATTTTTCTCCTGTCATGGGCTGATGAGATCACTTGTGTTCTGCAATACAAAAATAACTGCACATATTGATGAACTTAAAAAAAGTATAAAATGAAAATATATTTTCCAAAGGAAAAAGATGGTCAGATACATCTTTTACAAATGTTAATCATTTGCACAGTATTCTATTTTTCCAAACACATACAAGAATAAAAAGCATATCCACAAAAATGTTAACAGGATGTAAAACATCCTCCATGAATCTAAATCAATAATATTTCTGAGATGTGTGCAAGTACCAACTACATTATGAGAAATTCTGGTAATTTTTGGTTAAACATCAACAAATGATGAAATAAAAGTTCTAGGTTGAGTAAGGTACCCCTGTTTACCAAGTAAGGGTAATTCTATTTATCAGCAGCATGATTAGTTTTTTTTAACTACATTTAAAGTGGCATTATTTTTCATGCTATTCATTCTATAGTGGGTTAGTACAAACTCCGCCAGAAATTAAGATTGGAGGTCATTCCCTACTATGGGTCTCAACGAATCCAGCTAACCAAACCAATGCTTCAGGGAAATTATTTTCCTAATAAGTTAGCAGGATTGTAGTAAATGCTTACAAATGTTAATAATACCTTAAATGTAGTATCTTAATTGCAGAAACATCACATCAATAAATCTGTTCACACTTAATTCTAACCATGGGTTCCCATACAGAACCAAGCTTCTAGAGGTACCAAAGTTTTCAGTTTAAAAAATGAAAAATGAAATAAGACTCTATAAAGATTGAAGGGCTCTCTCCTAGATAATCTTGAAGACTTGCTGATAAAAACTGAACAATTTGATCACCAAGCAATAGAGCTAACGAAGCTTGAAATGCTGATATCTGTTTGCCCACCATGATGTTTTCATTTATTGGAAGGTGTCCAAACAGTAGAACAAAGACATAACCCATTACTGCATAGGGCTATACCTTTAACAACACACAACTAGAAAATGAGAATTTCTACTTTTCATGCTACATCAGCAAGATAAAAAATGAGTTTGGAAGGGATCAAATGTTTCAAAATGCTATACACAATGTTTCCCTAGTTGCAGGCATGCTGATTTGACCATTTCCCCAAACTTGTATTTATACATACACTTTTGCTATTGTCAGAAAACATGTATATGAAGCCAGATATACAGGTACTCCCTGTCTTATCAAAACATTAATACACTGATGAGAAATTCACCCAAAAGAAAGGAAACAAGAAAGGAAGTTTGTGTATAGCACCAACAACCTTTGTCATAGATTTCATTTTCCATAAACATTATCCAAAGAAAAAGGGGTGGGGGGAGGAAATATTTCCTCAAGCTAGACTGAGATAAATTAAAACCAGACAAAATGTATACATATTTGTGTCCTGCATTCAAGTGTAGGTAGTACGTGTTAACTTGGCCCCTCCAGAGAGGGACTCTGTTACTGTTATTGATTGAAGAGAGTGTGGATGTTGATAAATGAATATACAAAATAAGAAATAAGATAAATCATGACACACTAAGTGAGAAGATATACATTCTATGTAAACACAGGTCAGTGAAACATCACGGCAATTGGGAGGGCTGGTCATTGAATCCCCGTCACTGCAAGTTTGCTCATTTTAAAAGGATTCCCCTCCTCTTCTACCCCCAAGCTAGTTGAAGCAGGCTGCCAAACAGATAAGACATGGACCATGATGGAGCTCACGTCCTCTCTCTGCTCTTCCAAGAAAAATAATATATTAGTACTAAAACAAGGTCAAAATAGTTTAAAAGATAAAACAACTAATTCTGTGTTTTCAAAGAATCCTCTCTTTTTATAACTAGGCTAAGCTTGTTTTTTTTTTTATCCAAAACTTCTTATATGTACAAAAAGATTGACAAAGAAAATAGGGATCTTTCCAAAATCTGCATCCAAAGATAAGACTAACTCATTAGATCACACTGAATGTCATTCAAAGAGACCTTCATGTTGATAGAACTTCTCCAGTCAATGAATAGATAACTACATCTTTTGTTGCAAGAGAAATTTACCACATTTGCAGATTGGAAAGAAAAGTTCTGGATGAGAATTTGAGTTGTCCTCCAGGTGTATTTTATGCCTATACGCTAGGTGTTCTCCCCCCGGCTGGGAAGTACCTTTGGTCATATTCCCAAATCCAAAAAATCAGGTTCACAGCTTCCTTTGTTCACTGAATAAAAAAAGCATTGCCAAATCACTTATGAAACTGTATATGCAGATATGTTGGAACAGCCTCTTAAAAAATTAAAAACTTTTTAAAAAAACAACCAAAAAGTATATTGAAGGCCATTCCAATGGGGGGAAAGATTGAGAAAAGTTATTTTTTGTTCTGTTTTGAATCTGTGCAAACTCTAAAGAGTAATTCATCTCCCTTCATTTCTATAAGAGGAAAAGAAAGAAAAAAATAACAAGGATGAAATCTACTTGCCAAAAATCTTATACTTACAGTTATTTTCTTAAAGACTCCAGAGCTCTACCCTCTTTAAGGCTCTGTTCAACACTGACTTAAGACAAGTTGCTTCAGACAAAGAAGGACCTCTTTGCCCCACTCACCCAAGTCCCCTCCATCCTAAGTCATAGCACAGAAGATTAGAAGTTGCTCCTCAAAGGCTCCTAAGAATGCTGGACAGGGCTCCGGGGTGGAATGTTACCAAAAATGTTAGCACTCGGATGAATTAATTCAGTGGTTTGATTACCCCATCCTGCCCACCCTGGAAAGAAGTCACTGAGGAAAAAAAAAGGATGGGGTAAAACAAAACAAAACAAAATAAGAAAAAAAAGAAGAGGACATTTGGTATGATTGATCATTCTGCTACATATTGTAAAAGAGGGATCATGGATTCCCTCTGAAATGCTGGCAACTGAACAAAAAGTAAAATGGAGATCATCTGTTTCTCCTTTCGGTTACTGAAAACTCGTGCATGGAATGGGAACACATTGAACGGACACACACTCAGGAGGGGATCTGAATTACAGCAAGGCTCAAAACTATAGACCTTCCTCCACTGAGACTTGTTTTGAGGTAACCTTTCCATTTTGAACAGCCAGGAAAGCATTTCCCTTTCAAAGCATCTAAGAAATAGACAGCCTGAGATGTTTAGGGGCTTTGGGACAAATAGGTGGAAACAGATGCTCCATTTGTGAAAGAGCACTTCTATCTCTGACATCTTTCTGAGAGTTTAGGTTTGGTCTGTGGATAAGACAAACATTCAGGTACTTAATCGTAATTATAAAAGAATCTTAATACAGACAAAGCTTAGCTCTAAATAGAACCATGAGGAATAAAATACCATTTTGCACAGTTTAGAGGCACCTGGAGCCGTGTTTCAGGCAGGGAGTGACCTAACATAGTATATATTTACCATATCAAAGAAAGTCAACACAAAAGCACTGAAAGTATGAAAATGCATCCCTTGGGTGCTTAAAAGTTAACAAAGTCAGGAATCCGAGAGCCTCTTTTCTTCTTCTTCTCCTTCTGTTTTTTCCAGCTCCTCCATGGGATAGTCACTACAGGCCAACTACATCACAGTGCTGGAGAGAAGAGGGTATCTTTCTTCAAGTATGAGAATACTCAAAGTTTAAAAAAGTAATTTTTAAAAAAGAAATAGGCTCACATGATTTGAAGGACTTCCAGTGCTTAAAAATTGGTCACAACATATATAAAAGAAAATGGAAATTAACAAATACTTGAGAGGGGGCAAGGTACAAGGAAAAGGTGGCGGTCAAAAGAAAAAAAATGAAAAGAAATAAAAATATTGTCAGTTTCCAAAACCCTGTAGAAAAGGTTCAACATGGATTGTTTCTCAAAAAATGCATTGTCCAATCACGTTGCAGCATGGAACTGTCCAGATGAACTTGGCCACTTTACTCTGTAGGAGAGTGTGAGATTTTGACTTCTCCTCATCAAAGTCCGTCCTTTCTTTAGCAACCCTATCATGCAACATGGTGACCACTAGCTGTCCCATTCCTCAGAGAGAAAGTCTTTTGTTTCAAATATCTCCTACCTCAGAAGAACCACTGGACATCTCCGCCATCTTTCCAAACCACCCATGTTTTCACTTGTAAAATTCTTTTCCTAAAATTTATTTTAAATAAAAATCTTTATTTTTTGTTCTCCTCTGGGTGTTTGCTTTTGTAAACCTCTTCCCTACTCAGTCACACAAGAGACAGCGCGTGATGCTGAACTTGTCCGCCTTGCACATCTTCACGGCCAGGAGCGGTACAAGGAAAACTGTTGGTAGGCAACAGGCCTGGCACCTTGTGTTTGCAACCAAGGTGGCCCATGGGACCCCACAAAGCTGGAAGCTGTCGCTCTGCAGTCAGGACTGCAGCTCCCTCAAAATACAAGACCTTTTTCATGTTCTTGCTCCGCGAACTTATCTCTTTTTGGCAATAAGCCATGGTGTGACCCCCTTGGGAATGACAAAAGGAACAAAATCGTTCAGTGACTGGGATCAAAGGTGTCAGCAAGCAGCGGGTTAGCATCGAACAAGCGGGTTGGGCACACACTTCATGCTCTTTTAGGTTATCTCAACAGGTAAGGGGGAGGGCTTGGGTCAATGGTGGTGAATGTGGATGAGAAGACATTCAGTTCTACATACAATCAGTCAGTACCATACATTTCATAGCTTTTAGTCCATATTTGGTCACATTTTAATGTAAACGACTAGTTCATAGAACTTATTGTCCATGGGAGTCCAATGGAAGGGAGTGTCATGGCAGGCACAATCACGCTCTATCTCTGCTATTTTCACATGGCTACATGTCGCCATACCAGAGAGCTCTCAATCTGTGTGTTTTCAGGTTTCTCTCCCCATGGTTTCCTACACTTCCTAACTTCAGATGTAAGTGAAGAAAAGATGTACACATGGCCAATTCAAACGGGTAGAAGCAGCTACATGTAAACATATCTCAAACTTGTAAAATCTATATTTCATTTTTCAACTATAAATACAAAATGTAGAGCATTATATACACAACTTCATGCTTGTAAGGTTAGATTCATCACTGCAGGGAAACAAACAGAAACAATAAGTAATATTAGTAGTCTGGAAATTGTCACAGAA
Organism: Pseudochirops cupreus; assembly: GCA_028627135.1. Taxonomy (NCBI): domain Eukaryota; kingdom Metazoa; phylum Chordata; class Mammalia; order Diprotodontia; family Pseudocheiridae; genus Pseudochirops; species Pseudochirops cupreus. Next base: position 168,570,908 of record CM053583.1, on the reverse strand, counting down.
ATCTTGGTGAACAAAACAACAACTGAGAGAACAGAGACTATGGTTTATCAACTAATCCCTAACTGGATTATTTCTAGAGAGAGTTTTCTCTTTAAGAGAGCTCAATACTAGGCAGGTGGGTAGAACAATGCATAGACCACTGGGGTTGGGGACAGGAAGATTTGAGTTCAAATATGGTTTCAGACACTTCCTAGCTGTGTGACCCTGGGCAAGTCACTTGACCTCTATCTCTTTCAATTTTCTTATCTGTAAAATCAGGATAATAATAGCATTTATCTTCCAGGGTTGTTGTGAAGACAAAAATGAGACCTCTGTAAATCTTAAAAGCACTATATAAAAATGCTAGCTATTATTACTAAAGCAGCTAGGTGGCGCCATAGTGCACAGAGCGCCAGACCTAAAGTCAGAAAGACTCATCTTCCTGAGTTCAAATCTGACCTCAGACACTTATTAGTTGTGTCACCCTGGGCAAGTCACTTAACCCTGTTTGCCTCAGTTTCCTAATCTGTAAAATGAGCTGGAGAAGGAAATGACAAATCACTCTGATATCTCTGCCAAGAAAATCCCAAATGGGGTCACAAAGAGTCAGCCATGACTAAAACAATTAAATGACAACAAAACAAAATCCTATTTCTGGTTCAAAACTAAAACCACTGACTATATTCTGTGGGTCCAGCCCTTTACTATGCCGGTCCAGCCCTCTCAGGGGCTGTGAATACATCTGTCTTATGTGGATGGTTTATTTCCTTTTGCCACTGAGTGGTTTGTAATTAAGCATCTCCTTTTAGCCTCTGAATTAATGGAATCACTGGAATCACACAGTATAGCAAAGGCTGGATCTGCAGAATCCAGGAAGACATGAGTTCAAACCCTGTCTCAGCCACTTAGTAACTGTGTGATGGTGAGCGACTCAGTCTGTAAAATATGGAAGTTTGACTTGATCACCTCTAAGGGCCCTCCTAGCTCAAAATCTAGGGTCCTCTGATCTATTTGAAAGGATGTGACAATTTCCTGTTGTATGGCTTCATTCACAATGGAGACTTGTGACTGCCTAGAGCCAGGGGTGGGGGACCATCGGTTTAGAAGCCACATGTGGCCTTCTAGGTCCTCAAATGTGGTCCTTTGACTGAATCCAGACTTCACAGAACAAATGCCCTTAATAAAAGGATTTGTTCTGTAAAACTTGGACTCAAAGGGCTGCACTCAAGGACCTAGAGGGCTACATGTGGCCTCGAGGCCACAGGTTCCCCACCCTTGGGTCTTAGACCTTCTCATGCTTCTCCCTCCTCATCTCCACCTGTTGGCTTCCCCAGCTTCTTTCAAGTCTTCATTCAAATCCTATTACTACAAGAGGCCTTTCCTGCTCCTCCTCAAAATTAGTGCGTTCCCTCTGAGAGTACCACCAACTGATCCTGTATGTAACTTGTATGCTCATAGACATATTGTCTTCTCATTAGACTGGGAGCTTCCTGAAGGCAGGGTGCTAGTTCTTAGCTTTCTTTGTATACTCAGGGCTTGGCAGAGAATACTTATTGACTTGACTGACACCACTCTTGTATATTTATTTTCTTGTTTACATCATTCATTTCCATGAGATTTTGAGTTCAAATTTTCTCCCCATCTTTCCCCTGCCCAACACCTCAAAACAGCCGTCCCACTGTATAACCCCTCCCCCAATCTGCTCTCTCCTATGTCCTCCCCCTCGCCCTTGTGACTTTCCGGTAGGCCAGGATGGATCTCCCAACCACAGTGCCTATGTATCTTAATTCCCAGTTGGATGTAGTTAATAATAATAATAATATATACAAATATATATTTTTTAACATTTGATTATAGAACTTTAAATTCTAGATTCTTTCCCTAGGATGGTTTGAAGAAGGAAGATCTTTACACATCTACTAGTTCCTTCTCAGGAACAAAATATAGCTATCTGATTGACCATTCCAGGGCACCTACTTCATCTACTGGGGCCATTTCACTTAGAAACATGAACCTATAAACCAGAAATGAAAGTCATTTGAACAAAGACCAACTGGCATTGATCACTCAGTGTCTTGTATGTTCTTTCATGTAGAGCTCAATATAAGACCTTTGACGGACTGAACACATGAATAAGCAAATTACTGTTGGAAGAGGCCCTGACCAAAGAGACTTGTCTAATTAATCACAGTGATTTATAGTCCTGTGATGCTGGTTCAGGTAGGGTTTTCTGGTTTGTTTTATTTTAGACGAGACCTGTGATTATATTAGTATAGGGACCTTCTGGTGAGGGAACTTTCTTCACCAAATTAGCCCCAGTCTTAAAGCATTCTCTAAGGCATGAAAGGTCAAGTGATTTGCCAAGGCTCACACAGCTAGTGTGTGTTGGAGGTGGAGCGTGAACTTGTGTTTTCTTCACTCTAATGTCAGCCCTCCATTTACTGCCTCATGCTCAAGAAAACGATTAATCGTAGAGTGCCAGGCCTAAAGTCAGGAAGACTCCTCTTCTTGAGTTCATTTGGTCTCAGATACTTACTAATTGTGTGACCCTGGGCATATCACTTAACCCTGTTTGCCTTAGCTTCCTCATCTGAAAAATGAGCTGGAGGAGATGAGGTCACAAAGAGTCAGACACAACAGAAATGACCGAGCAACAACAAAATACAATAAATAAACATAAGCTCATTTTTATATTGAGTTTTCCATATGTAAATCTCATTTTATCCTCATTGCAACACTGGGAGATACAGGTATTGTTATTATCCCCCATTTTATAGATGAGGGAACCAAAGTAGACAGAGGTTAAGTGACTTGGCCAGGATCACACAGCTAGCAATTATCTGAGACTGGCTTTGAATTTAGACCTTCTTGACTCTCAATCCACTGTATGCCCCTAACCAACCCTAGGTCAGCAGTTCTCAACCTGTGGGTTATGTTCAATGTGAAACAATGAAAATACATCCTGCATATCAGATATTTACATTACGAGTCATAACAGTAGCAAAATTACAGTTATGAAGCAGCAACGAAAATAATTTTATGGTTGGGGGTCACCACAATATGAGGAACTGTATTAAAGGGTCGCGGCATTAGGAAGATTGAGAACCACTGCCCTAGGTTCTATTTCTTTCAAAGGCATACTGATGCTACTGGACATATCCTTAAGCTATAGGCAGACAGGCATTGCTAGTCAAAAATAAATATGTTATGAGTGGGTTAGAAACTTGGAGAAATAAAACCTTTCCATTTTTATATCGAAGGCTTGCAAACTAAAACAGCCAACCTTTTGGATAGGACTGAAAATCATTATAGTACTTCAATTACAGGGAACTGAAAATAAATGGTAATTCTAGCACTGCATGCCACTGAAGTACTCTTTGAATGGGCTATCATTTTCATTGGGTAGTTTTCATATGTAAGAAAGAGTCTACCTGTTTGAGAATCATTTGATCCCAAATGCAGATAGCAACTTATTTGCTAGCTTGAAAAAGAAGTACAGGTAGGAGCACTAAATAAATGAAGTCATCAACAGAAAAGCTTTGTTTTCACCAATTAATTGTATTTCTTGACCAAGGTGGTGAAACTTAGTTTGTTCACAAGAAAAAGTTGTACAAGGACTGATCCACTTCCAGAAATTTCAGAGCGAATGAAAGCTAAGAGCTCTTTTCTATGTCTCCAAAAAGCCCACATGGCTCTGGCCTTCATGAATCTATAAATGAGCCATAGAAAATTGGGGAAATAAATCAAATACATGCTGATGACACTAACTGCATGGTTTAATTTCACTTGTTCCTTTTCTTCTTTGTGCTTTTTTCCTTCTTTAGGTGATTTCTTCTTTTTACTTACCTAGAGATTTTTTTTTTCCTAGGTCTGGACCTGTGACTGAATTGGTACAGTAACTATTCTTCAATTTATAGTCTCAGGTACTAATGAGTTAAATGCCCCACACAGGTCCATACAAATGGAGGTGGGATTTAAGAGGTGGGTCTTGAACCAATCCAAAGCTATCTTTCTATTCTTTGTGGCATATTCAATCTCTAATTGGTGTATATCACTTTTCGCAATGACTGTTCTTTTACTAAAGTCCATCTTTGACACCTTCTCATGGTATGGAGGAACCCTGGGTTCTTGGAGATAATATTTAAATGAGTTCCTGTTTCCTCTGGTCTGTCCTACCAGGCTGAAGAGATTGAGTACAGGCCCAGTAATGGACTGCTTGTCCAAGTACAAGTATAGCTAATTTTGAAGAGCCTCAGTGAACATGACCAAAGGGGAAAAGAAGGCATTGACTTTAAATTTTCTGCCTACTCTGCTTTATAACTTATAGTGACAGATGATAACTGTTTGGACTCCAAAGATCAAGGTGCAAAAGAGTTGCCATCTATAGGGGTAGAGAAAGTTGGATGAAATCAGCCCTCTTTTGATGGATCAAATAATTATTACATTTTATTAAATGGGATGACAAGTATATTTATTCTGGGTCTGAGTCTTACAATACTGCTACCCACAAGAATATGGCAGAATTATTTTTAAAAAAATGCCAGCATCAGGTGGATACTAAAAATGAAAAAGAAGGGCTTTCAAACGCTTACTCTGAGTACTTTATATTGTCAAAGAAATATCTTCAAAGCCAGGAAGGTGCAAGGTCTTTTAACAAAAGCAAACCTTCTATGTATGTAAACTGTTGCCTCAAGCTAGGACACAGACCTGAAAGAAAAGATTAACTAAATATTTAAAAAGTCCAAGCTGTTTTGGATATTTTCCAGGTTCATCTAGCTAAGCACAGCATATTTACTGGAGCAGTTTGCCCACACCACAGTGGTGTTTGAGGGCAAAAAGATGGATTTTGAATTGTAAAGTTTGCAAAGAGTTTAATGCATATCTCATTTGGTCCTCACAACAACCCTGGGAAGGAGATGCTATTATCATCCCCATTTAAAAGATAAGGAATCTGAGGCCAAGCCAACTGTTGAGGATCTAGGATCTACACAGACAGTAAATATTTGAGACTGAGTATGAAGTTGGTTCCTGATTCTAGTTCCAGCACTCTCCCACTCTCCCACCAAGCTACCTCAAAGTTCTAAAAACATAATAAGCATTGGCCAGGACTCCGAGACCTTCCCTTTAAATGACAAGGAATGATTTTAGTTGGCAGTGTACATTATAACTAAACAGTCTTGTTATTCTTCTTGCGTCAAGTCCAACTCTTCCCATTTGGGGTTTTCTTGGCAAATATACTGCAGTGGTTTGTCATTTCCTTCCCCAGCTCACTTTACAGGTGAAGAAACTGAGGCAAACAGGGTTAAGTGACTTGCCCAGGGTCACATAGCTAGTAAGAGGTCACATTTGAACTCTAGTCTTCCAAGGCTTTGCCGCCTAACTAAACAGTGTTTTCAGGTAAAGCAAGTCAGCACTATCAGTTTTCAAAATGGAAATCTGAATGAAGGGTCATTTTTGTTCTATTATATATACCAGTGCCTTTTCCTTTAATGTATAGACAAAATTGGTAGAACTAATCAACTGTGGTGTGCTGTTATAAAGGTTGGCTCTGGAGTTTCAGCTTTGCCACGTGCTACCAAATCAACTTGAATAAATTAGTTAAACTTATTGGCCCCAGTTTCTTCATCTGTAAAATGAAGGGTCAGATTGGATGAATTCTGAGGTACCTTCCAGATCTAACTCTATAATTCTGTGAATGGATGATCACATGCCTTTAGAAACATCTTAAGTTTATCTGACTTTTGTCTAACAATTAATGTAGCATTGAAGGGGTGGGGGAAGGGGGAGATAAGCCTTTAGATTTTCTTCCTGTTTTGCTTTATACATCAAACTGATAGAGTTCTACCATTTTGAAACCCAGTGATTTATCCAAGCAATGTTCTACCCACTGCTATTAAGCATATATGTGTGTGTATGTGTGTGTGTGTGTGTGTGTGTGTGTGTATACAGAAAGAGAAAGAGAGAAAGAGAGAGAAAGAGAAAAACAAAGAAAGAAAGGAAGGAAGGAAGGAAGAAAGAGAAGAAAGATCTGACTTTATTTGTGTAAAATGTGTTTTGTAATTGTGTTCATATAGTTGCTAGGTTTGTTTTGGCATGTAGATCCCCAAATATTTTATAATGTCTGCAGTAAAAAGGGTACTTCCTGATGAGTGTAATTGATAAGAAGGAGGGACTGTTTTGCATCCCTTTTTAGGGTTGCCCTCTGTGAACGAGCTTACATAAAGACATCTCTCCAGAAGAGAGAACTTCATGTTTGCATATGATCTGACTTTTCTGAAGGTCACTTTCAAATGCATGAAAGGGTGCAGAAAGCTTTAGTCCACATCAAAGCAGAGGGAGGGGGCATCTTAATAGAAATAGTCCCTTGACCTTACCTTTTGCCAACACCCGGGCATCGGTAATCCATCCGGCCCCTGTTTCAAGGAGAACAAAAAGGACATGTCTCAGCACCCCAAAAGGAGAGAGAACTTCGCAGTTTTGCTCAAAGGCTTAAAAAAAAGGATGCTCTAACCCTGAAGTTTGAGTCTATACTTCTGCCTTCATTTTCTTACTAGATTTCTTTAAGTAGCTTATACCATTTCAATTCAGATAAAGAAAATTCTGATTTCCTCAAGAGAGGGAATGGCTATATCTTAAACAAAATGAACTAAGAACATAATGATTTTGAAAAGCAACTGAGAAATTGACAAATTATCGTATGGTTCCTCATGACCTCATCTTTAAATATCAAGTGCTATACTGCAGCTCTAGTTTTCGTTATCCTTATTAAGCTTCCGATTTAGCTATATTGAACCCTACCTGATCACAATAGTCTATGCATGATAAAGATAAATGGTCATTTCTATCTGAAGCTTGCAATTCACAGCATGCTTAAGACCATCCTCCCACTGTAATTTTTCCCCCTTTAGATCATCAATCACAGTAGAATCTACTCATCTAATTGAATTAAAAGTCAGGCCACAGTCAAAGAATTCTATTCACCATTCCTTATTTGTACAAGGGTATGCTGGAGCCAGCTTGAATTTGGCTTGGGAGAGCCAAATTTCGAGTGTGAGCATTTACATCTTAAAAATTGGCAAGCGCTAAAAAAAAAGCAGGTTTTGATTTATCATTTTATTAATTTAAACTCGAGAAACTGATGGAGAAAATTGAATAATGCAGGTCAAACATAAAAAGTGTAGGTGGATAGTTTTACTCAGGAAGCTGGTTAACATTTCTTAGCACAGAGCTTTTGGAATAGTGCACAGTAGCCCATCTATTTGAAATTTAGCAGGTATGAAACATTCACTAATTTTCTTATTTATTAAATTTGGCTGAGAAGCCATCTAATTCTTAGTGTGCAGTAAACTTTTCTTCTATTCTACTATTCTCCTTCTAATCTACACATTCTTCTTATAAGTGCAGACATGCTCCAGATACCAATGATATTACCAAGACCATAACATTTGATATATTATGAAAGCATGCTTGTGTTTTCCCCATGAAAGATAACCATGGATCCAAAGCAAACAAGAGAACAGACTGGACACTTTTTATTATGATTCTCTAAGTAGAGAATTAATATATTCCATTTTGAAAAATCTAATCTTAAGAACCTTTTACCTTTACAGAAGCATGCTTAGCTAACAAGTCATAAAATAACATGCAAACTAGGAATAACCCCCTCATCCCCCAACCTAATTATAACATAGGCAACTTCAGGAAATACTCTTCTTTTAAAAGTAAACATAAAAAAAGCAAAAAAAAAAATCCTTAAAAATATCTTCAGATATGGGGGGGAAAATTTTAGCATTGCCAGATTGGTACCAGGAAAAGGAATCAATGGAAGAATTTTAGTATAAAGAGGAATTGGAGTTTATGTTAACAGAGTAAGGAAGTGCGATGGACTTTGGCAAGTAAGCTCTAAAAGGAGAGACCATTAAATTGGAAATGTTAAGCAAAAAAGAGAGCAAGGTATTTGGGCTGCAGACCATTATCATCTTTAGAAGGATGATGAAATGAACCTGCCAATTTTTTTGACCAGAGATACTATGTTGCTATTTCATTATTACATTGAATTCTCATATGTAATAATGGTAACAACACGAGTCTATCAGTTCCACCCCAAGAGGGGCAGTGTACAGAGGAGGTCCCAGACTTATCACGCTTGAGGTGGGGGATGATGAGTAAAAGAACACCCCACCTCTCTTGGCCCTCAGCTCCATCAATAGGACTAGCTCAGACAATCCTGGGAAGCAAGAGTGGACCTACCTGGAAATTCTCACAAGTAGGGAAGGAAATATGTTAGGAGGAAGATGGATACATAGGCCCAAGTCAGGCGACACTTGCATGAATGGAGGAGGATATTTTTTCCCTATTACAGACTGTGCATCGATCAAAAGAATCTGCTCACACTAGATGCTCCTTCAATGGACCAGCCATTGTAAGGCAGAGCAAGATAAAAAAAATGAACAGTTGAAAAAAATGAACAGTTGTTTAGGATGGGAGCATGAGAATTTCCCGATAAGCTGTAGGAAGAATGGAGATCTGAAATTCCTGACATGGAATGCTGTGTGTGAGATACACTAACAAGGGTCAAGCAGAAATTTTGGGCCAAGATGGAGGAGGGTCCTTTTTGGATAAGTTTTCCTAGGCCTTGGTAGGTTCAAGGTGACAGATCCCTAAATGATTGAGTCTAGGTGGTTGTAGGAAAAAGTTTCTGCCTGGGCCCTCCATTCTCATGAGCCATGTGTAAGACTATACAAGAAGACGGCTTAACAAATTTCATGTCAATGAACCTAGAACTAATTTAATATTAAGGCCCAGATTGAGAAGTTTAGTCAGGAAAGAGATAGAGCTTACAAATATTCTCCAGTTTTCCAGAATGAGGCTTTCTTTGCAAACTTAAAAAAAACTTTTAATACTTCGTGCTGTCACCTATCTTGAATCATATGAGGTGGTTTGCTATTATTGGGAAGTAGGGATCATAGACTCAGATCTGGAAAGGACCTTAGGGGTCCTCTGATTGAGCCCCGTCACTTTATATATGAGGAACCAGAGACAGAGAAAAGGGAAGTGACTTATCCAAGATCTCACAACTAGTAAGTGTCTGAGTCAAGATTTAGACTTGGGTCTTCCTGACCCTAAGTCTAACTCTCATCCACTATGCCACCTATCCATAAAGAAGATTCTTTTAATTTTTCCCTTCATAGAGAGTCAGGAATTCATTGAAATCCAGAAATTTGGAGTGAGACATGGAAGACTGAAATCTGAAGAAGTCACTAGTAAACTGGAGACATGGGTTCACTGAAGGGGATAAAACAAGGAAAACCTTGAGATTCCTGGGTAGAGATGGTCTGATCCCATCAGGTGTTTTAACTGTTCCTTGAGAACTAATAGCCTTCCTTTCCAGTTTAAAAAGTAAGCCGAAAGTAGACTTCTAAAGCTTAACTTTCACAGCTTGCTCTTATCCCCATATAGACAGGAACTTGCTGATAAAGACAAAGATTTGTTTTTCTTCTTTTTAAAGAAAAAAAACACAAAATAACAAATTAAGTTATAAGAAAGTAATAAGTTTATGGCCTATTTCAAAGGACAGAAATATGGTGGCTATGTCAAGTGTAAGCAAAAGACCAGGGCATTCATTCACATTTACTGCTAAAAACAAAAACAAAAAACCCCCAAACCCACCTCTCCATCTTGCATTAGTCTCTGGAGAAGCCAAATGATCCATGCACATGCATGAACATGTAAAGCTTGCTTCAGAAAGGCTTGCTTTACATTGTTAGAGAATGATGTGTGATCACACAAAGGAACCGCATGCAGGGTTGGTAGGAAAGAGAAATACTGTACCAATTGGCAAGGGGCATCCAGCCCATCCAGGCCAGGCTGACCCGGCTCCCCTTTTTCCCCCTTAACTCCACGGAATCCCTGTTTGATGAAGATTAACTTGTAACATTACTGACAAAAGAAACGTCTTTAAATACTGAGGCTGCTGAAGAAAACAAGAATTTGTAGCCATGAAAGACCAGGAGAGGAGCAATTCTGGAGTAGCTTTCAATGGTTGATGAATGGGAACAAAGACCTGGCACAGCTCCATGAAGTAATGGGTTAATCTTTTAAATGCCTTCCCTTTTTTTAAGCACCAAATTGAGATGCCATTCAGCCTATGCTGTTTTCTCATTCAGTATTACCTGTGTGTTTGGGGCGGTTCCTTTTAAAATCAGTTCTTTGGGATTAATGTACTAAGGTATGAGGCTTGAGAAGAAAAGATCCTGTGATAAGAGCAGGCTCTTTAGGACTGATTATCATCTATAATGGCTGTAGCAACATGCTTCCAGTTTGCTCCTCTCCCATTTTATTCTATGTCTTATATTACGCTAGACATCAGGACAGACTTCTATGAATGAGACATACCAACGGGCAAGGTGCATCTAATCCAGGGGCACCCTGTTCTCCTTTCTCCCCTTTGGGCCCCTTTTTGCTTTTCTTTCCCCTTTCCCCCTGTGGACATAATAGTTTGGAAAAAACAGAGATTTCATTTTGGGGGTGGGGGTGTTAAAAAAAATATACTGGTTCAAAGGACAGTTTTAGCCAATAGAAGCCTGAACAGACATTTACCACTCCATTCTGATTAGGATGAAAAAAAAGTAGAAACCCAGTTGTTAATGCAACAGCAGACCACGCCAGCTGCCCAAATGAGTTGTGGGCATCTGAGTGTGGGCAGGATTTGAGAGATTTGAGCAATCTTGAAATGGAGAAATGACAGACAGGCAAAGCAGAAGGACAATGCTGGTGTTTGCTTCATCCACAGCAGGATAAAATGTTTCAGTGACATACAGCCTGGCTAAACTAACGCAAACAGTAATGAGGCGATAGTCGGTCTCGTCAGGTGCAAGCCAGCAGACTAGGTCCCAGAAGGACCCATTAATTGTGGCAAATGAAGTTCTCAAGGAGGCCAGCTCCTTTGTTGAACTTATCTCATTTGTGGGCATGGACATTTTTAACCTTGCAGCAGCAGACTGAGGTTGTGCTAATCTAGGAATCTAGGAAAGAATGCTCTAACTTTCAGAAACGATGCCAGATGTTTTTGCTTTCTATTCCAACTGTTTGTACCATGTTATAAGACCATGTAAAATTTGTTCAGTATCTTAAAGCATATGAATATTTAGTCACAGGCTCTGTTAACAATAGAATCCTTTTTTCCAAAAGCTAGTGTGGCTTTTATGGATGGGTCACTGAAACAAGTCACTGAAAATGCATTCTTTTTGTTTATTCATTTATTTATTTTCCTGAAGGCCAATTAAAGAGTCAGAAATATTTATAAGTCTCAGGTTCTGTGGGGTTTTTTTCCCCCAGTTATTCCCCCCTTGATCCCTTGCCAGATGATCAGAGTGGTAAATGAGTTTCTGGCTTACTCTCAATTTAGCAAAAGCCGTTCTGTTTAAAATAGGAAAAGCAAGGTGGACTCAGTGGTACTAATACTAAAAAAAAATGAAGTCAGGATGATTATGCAGTGGAATAATAGCCATAGGAAATTAGTATCAGCTGTCAAGGTAGAGGTGGTAGGAAATTTAATTGGCAAGAAGGATTGTTTGGATGAAGGAATTTTTAGGAAAGGCAGCAAAAAGAGGAAAAGGAAAGAATGCCCCTCTGGATAGAGAAAGATAGTCAGCAGATAGATAATCAACAGTTTTTACCAAGGCAAAAACACATGGATAATCTATATGCAAGGCAGAGGCAGCTTTTAACACTTTAAAAATAATTTATAAGGCAAATCAGTATTTAAAGCAGAACATGAAATGTAATGAATTCCACATTTAGATTAGTGCGTTCATTTTGCAATCAGGCTATATAATGAAATTAAGCTCAAAATAAATGCTGAAGCAAATAATCAGACTTGTCAAAGACGAACATATACACGGGGACCACAAAGTATTATATGAGAAAGATCCAAGTATATGCGTTAATTCTGCCAGAGGGTGAGTGGAAAGTTCCTCATCTGGCTCCTGTGTGCCAAAAAGGAGTTATCAAAAGGCTTCAAATCAAAGCCCTGGATAAATATGTCTTACTCTAATGCTGGGAGAAGATGAGAAAGTCTCTGAACAGGAGACACAGGCTGGGTCATTAGGAGAGCAGATAGACCAAGTAAGCATAATGAGAGTAACATTTTAAGACTGTTCAGTCTTGCAAAGTGAATGCTTGTCTTGTTTAACACTATTTTTTTAGTGCAGCAAAGTGGATAGAGAACCAGGATCTGGGTTCAAGTCCTACCTCTGACACACACACACTGTCTGTGTGATTGTGACCTCTCAAGCCCTTTAAACAATTTTCTAAGACTATCCATTCAGTCATTTTTCAGTCATGTCTGACTCTTTGCGAACCTACTTGGGGTTGTCTTGGCAAAGATACTGCAGTGGTTTGCCATTTCCTTCTCCAGTCCAATTTACAGATGAGGAAACTGAGGCAAACAGGGTTAAATGACTTGCCCAGGTTCACACAACTAGTAAGTGTCTGAGGCCAGATTTGAACTCATGAAGATGAGTCTTCCTGACTCCAAGCCTAGGACTCTACCCACTGCGCCACCTAGCTGCCCTATTCTACGGTTGCAAAAAAGGTGCCAACTTGCACTGGTAGAGAGATCTCTAGAGAAATGAAATTGCTAGTCTGGTCCCTATCTCTATCCTGGAAAGAGAACTGATTTTAGGTTATACAGTTCACCTCCTGAGTCATGGTTAATTCTCCCTGTGCTATATGTGACCATGACCAGATGTCATGGGAGTCAATCTTGCAGATTTCAGTTCATGTTATTTTGAATTCAAAGTACATTGGACACACACTATCCAACCCTAGAGTTTGATGTTGCCAAATGAATGCCAGTGGGGAAAGAGTTTGTGAATCAAATCAGATACTAAGCCACCGGCATGCTTCAGGCTCCAGGGGAAAGAGGCATTACTCTACAAGGGCTAAGGCATCATTGTCACTGTAAATCATCACAATTATGGAAAATCTGTAGTGTCTTCTTGAGGAGCTCAAAATATCTGTCTCCACAGGTAGAGTGTGTGTCTGCCATTGCTAACTTCCATGTACCATGCTGAGGGTTGGAGCATACACAAGGCATTCAGATTTAGCCTACAATTCCCCAAAAGATAAAATTTTTACTTCAGTCCTAGAAATTCTAAAATATTCAAAGACTATGCTGCTGTTGTTCAGTTGGGTCCAATTCTTCATGATCCCATTGGGGTTTTTCTTGGCAAAGATATTGTAGTGGTTTAACATTTCCTTCTCCAGCTGATTTTACAGATGAGGAAACTGAGGCAAACAGGATGAAGTCATTTGGCCAGGGTAACACAGTTAGTAAGTGTCTGAGGCCAGATTTGAACTCAAGAAAAGGAGTCTTCCTAACTCGAACCTCCTCCCTCAGCTGCCTCCCCTTCCCCCCCTTCCCTTCCATAAATCTATACATAAAGACCATAATTTTATTAGCTTGGGAAACTTCCTGGTGTGGAAAATCTCTCCAGTAATGTAAACAGGCAGTTGCACTGTGCAGATGAATAAGTACAAAATTGTAAAACAATTAAATCCATGATTTAGGAGATTAGAGGAGTCATTTTTATAATACAACTTAAAATGTTCTCTTCTCTCTGAGATAATTCAGATCCTGTTGCAATTATCCTTGCTACCTCGGTTGAGTCCTACGGAATAATTTGAGAACAAGAATTCAGAGTTGTTTAATAGAAATGTGTAATGTGAAGGTAACTTGTCTTACAAAGTCAAGTAAACTAGTATTTATCAAAGGCAGGTTTTGAGCCCAAGTTTCTTCACTATAAGGCTAGCTTTCTATCCTCTATATCACACTGCCTTTTAAACAATATTTATAGTCTAAAAAATAAATTCAATTTTATTTTTTAAATAGTAGAAATCTTTTAATTAGCATCTACCTCCCAGGGTTGTTATGAGGCTCCAGTGAGAAATATAGAAAATGCTTTGTAATCCTTAAAGAGCCATATAAATGCTAACTATTTTTATGTTTATTTTTAGTTAGAGGATTGAACATTGTATTTTAAGTGAGTTAATCTTTCACTATGACTACTTTCACCATGAACAGTTGAAAATTAAACTAGACATCTATGTTTATAGCCAGATTAACTTTCTAGTTCCAGGACATACCTAATAAAATGATAGTTTGGATAGAAGAGGAAAAAAAATCATATTTTCTTTTAATTCTCTGACATTTACTTTTTTCATTTAATTTGTTACTGTCTGAAATCTAGTGATGTTGACAGGCACACACTCACCAGAGCCAGTCTTCCCTATGGACAGGACTTTGACCTGCTGAATAAAATACAGTACTAGTAGTGGGTGGCCACACACATGCATCCACAGGTTAAACTATAGCTGAATCAGTACTTCCAGAAAAAAAAGATATCAAGTGTTCCCTAATTCTTAATTCTTTTTTTTTCTTTTTAAACAATTAATGCTGTTACAAATGCTAATGATGTCACGACAAGGCAAGACACAAATGGTCCTACATCTTCTCTGCAGTATAAACATGGAAGGTTTTTTATACTTAAGTCTGATACCACATTTGTTGCTAACCCATTACAACTGAAGTCATGAAAACTTTCTGCTGTTTGAATTTATAAGCCTGATTCAGATATCAGTAATGAAGAACCCAATCATATCAACTATAAAACATATAAGATTTCTCATTTAAAAACTCCTATTTTCATTGAAATTTCAGAATGTGGGAGAGCTTGGTTCCTAATCCAACACAAACTAATTTTATAATCTGGGGTAAAACAATTACCCAGCCTGCTCCTTACTTTCTCTATCTGAAAAATAGAACCATAATTCTTCTTTTTCAAGCAAAGGGGTTTATGCCATGAAGATGGAGTCCATGCCAGAAAAGTATCAATGGAGGGTACAGTTTAATTCCATTCAAAGACCCGGTCAATGTCATTAACCTTCATTTGCCAGAACCTGTGCCCATCAACTACATCTCACAGCAAAGACTGGGGAAATATAGTCTGATGGGGACAATAGGGGTTAAAATCTAGCCTTCATTTAGAGACAACATTAACAACAGTTGACTACACAGGCTTCTCTAGTCTCTCTCTGAGCCTTGATTCTATAGGTTCTAGCATCTGCTTATTTTTGGCACACAGGATGAGGAAAAGACTAAGCATATGAGATAGTTATGAAGCCGGAAAAACAAGAAGTGAATGCAATAGGATGAAACAAAACGAAGCAATTGCCAGCAGCATCAATGTCACCTTTTCTCCTTTCTCTCCTAAATCACCCTTCTCTCCTCGAGGACCAGGAAAACCCTGTAGGAAAAAAGAAAACCAAACAAAAACAAGAGTATCCATTGGTCTAATGTGTGACAATTATGTTGGGGAAAATATTCGGATTTATTGTTTTTCTACAGACACAGAAAGAGTTAAGGGTATCACAAATAACTTCAAGATCAAATCAACAATAACAAAACAATTCATAATAGCTGACACTATTATGGTGTTTTAAGGTTTACAAAGTTTTCTTTACAAAATAGTGACTGTCAAACCATTTATGCAATTCTGATCAATTTTCTTAACGTGTCAAGATTCCATTTAGCTCCTGCGTTGATGCTTTTCAATGAATTCTAACAGCTTCTTGGCTTGTCCTTCATGATCTCTCAACTAACGTATTCCACAGAATTTAAGATCCTTGAGGGCAGAGACTGCTTCATTTTTGTTTGTGTATTCCTAGTAGCAGAGTGGTAGGTGCTTAATAAAGGCTTACTGGTTGCAGGACACTAGACTCAGGAGACATTCAGGGCTAGTATATTTTATGAGATACAATCTAGGGATAGCATACAATTTAAGTTTAAGTTTAGATTAAGAGCAAACTGAAAAATCCTTAAGATAATGTATATCCGGGGTGGCTAGGTGGTGCAGTGAATAGAGCACCAGCCCTGGAGTCAGGAGGACCTGAGTTCAAATGCAGCCTCAGACACTTAACACAAAAAACAACTAGCCCTGTGACCTTGGGCAAGTCATTTAACCCCAGTTGCCCTGCCCTCTTCCCTCCAAAAAAAAGAAGAAAAAAAATAATGTGAGTCAAGCTTTATAAACCTTAAAACAACCTATGTGTCAACTATTATTGTTAATACTGCTAATTATAACTAACAAGGATATTAATAATGGTGACAGAAACTACACCAACAATTTGGAATCACCACAAGTGAACAGTGAGTGCATTCTTTTATACAACTTGGCTCTGACTCCACCGGTAAAACCATAAGTAGGTTTTCTTTCATTCCAATTTAGTTTAATTTGGTTAACTCTTATTAGGCAGCTGCTGGGGACTGAGTACTAGTTTTAGATCACTGGATAATAGATGAAAAGTTGGGAGGAACCTTAGTGGTCATTTAGTCCAACCTATTTACGTTCGGATTAGGAAACTGGAACCAGTAGAACTTAAGTGATTAGACCAGATAACACTGGTGTTAATAATAAGTCTTTTAACTCCATATCTAGCAGTTTTTCCATGACACCTTTTCTATTTGGTAACTTTAAAATGTTATCATATACTACCCTATGTTGACTTTCTCCCCTCTAATTTTGTCCTTGAACTATATTCATTACACACAAACACTTGTAATACATTTCACAACACTCTCTAAATTCCTAGTATGCACAGTGAATGGTAAATAAATAAGCGATATCCATGCTGTTATAGCCACAAAGCACACTAGTATCTGTTACTACAGGAATATGTCCATTGTATGTTTTACTTACATCAAGACCAGGTTCTCCATCCTTCCCCTGCCAAAGAACCATATGAGCTACATTATTGCTCCTAAGCTTAAGCTACTATTTTCCCTACTCAGGATGGTTGTGCTAGCATGTAAGCACACAAGTATCAAAATGGCTACACTGGAAGTACAGAAGCTGGGCTTTTTAGTTGAATCACACACATTTCTTCCTCTAGCCAAGTGAAAGATAATGATTCATAATTCCTACTAATGTTACACACTTTCTTATTAAAGCTCCATGAGTTGATTGCATTTTCATGATGTTCACAGGTCAAATGTGAACTTTTTTTTTTCTTCTGTTTTTGAAGCTTGGTAACCACATCATTATTCCGGGAGTTGATTTCATGGGGGAAAACGTCAGTCATTTTAAAGCCATGTTAAATTCTGAGTGCATGTGTTTCTTAATGTTTCTGCATATCTCTAACATGGAATAATAATAATAGTTACCATAAATAATGCTTTAAATTTTGACAAATCTTACCTCATTTGATCCTCACAATAACCCTGGGAGGTAGGTACTCTTTTAAGTCCCATTTTTGCAGGAAACTGAGGCAGATATCAGTAAAGAGACTTAGCCACAGTTACATAGCTCATAGCTCTGGGAGGCAGAATTTGAATTGAGGTCTTTCTGACTCCAGATCTTGTTCTCTATCCACTACACCTTTTAGCTGCCTCTAAATTAGTAAGATTCTAGCTCCTTTATAGTGCAGGGAGTGAAACATGTTTCATTGCTAAATATTATATTGAGTTTTGTTTAAGACACTTCTGGTCTCTCTGTAAATGAAAAAGACATGAAGGGAGAAAAGTTTTTAAAATGCTACTTTTTAAGCAGATTTTGTAAATAAATGCTGGCCAAGGATAAAAGAAATCACAAGCTGGTGGCCAATGATGATCAATTCATCCTTTTTTAGAGTATAGTGCATACTACTAAAACAATGTATTTCCCCTGTCAGTTCAGTGATCCATTCACTTTCAGCAAGAAATCTGCTTTGACTCTACCAAACATTTGGTGGTTCATTTCAAAATCAGAATGTGTTAAGGTCATTGTTTAAGTTTTATTTGTTTTTTAATTAAAAAAGAAGAGACATATATGTAGAGTAAAACAACCAGAAGAAACTTGATTATATTTTAGCAATAGGTTTATATTATGTCAATAATTTTAACAAAATGCTCTTGTATGATTTATAGTTTTATATATATATATGTATATATATATATACATATACTTCATTGTTTGCTTTATAATTTTATTTCTATGTGTCTGAGAATTTTCAGAAGAAAAATGAAAAGATAGTGTATGTTAGATTTAGTTTTCCCAGGAGACCACTTATTATTCTAAGGATAATTTTTTTCTTCACATTTATAGTAGGGCATTGCAGACCCTAGATCTAGGGACCAGGCAAAGTCCTCGAGGCCTGTATATTCAAGCATCTTGGAGCTGTGAGGTCTGTAGGTGCTGATATCTAGGGCCCCACTACAAGATAGAAATGGAGAAATGAGCACTAATATCAACAATTTTCATTTTTTAAACAGTAATAATACTTTATATATAACATATTGAATAGCGTGCTTAATGCTGTTCAATGTTAGTTTCTTTTAGAGGTGACTGGGTAAAAGAATCTGAGTAGTAAACTGTTAAATTCTAATTTCTTGGTACAATTCCTGTATCTAATGTTTATGCACTAAACTTTTTAATGATGGGCACCAAATTAAATACTACAAGTGAAAAATTAGAAATAATTTGAACCCCATATTGCACATTACTCTAGTCTGTTCCAGTGATAATCTTTGGTGTTTTCCATTCTGTGTGTGTGTGTGTATGTGTGTGTGTGTGTGTGTGTGCGCGCGCATGTATGAGTTCGAGAAAGAATAATGGTATTGCTGAAAGAAATAGGCATAATTAGGGCTGTATTTCAGAAGATTATTTTACTCTTTTCCTTAAATGATTATTCTGCTGCTCAAGGAAATGACTGGGAAAATAAATGACATTTCATCAATGTATGGACTAATGAAAGGTACAGTCAACTCACAGGCAAACCGTAAGGTCCTCTGGGTCCGGGCTCTCCCACAGCTCCCTTTTCACCCTAAAAGAAAAATAAGAATGCAACAAAGACATTCAAACACACATACACACATTTTATTTTTGTAATAACCTAGCCTTAAATTTTCTACTTAAAGTTTACCCAAACCATTCTGTCAAAAGCCCAGAAAAATGGCCTCAACTGGTCATTTCAGGCAATTAGTTATTAGTAACTCACAGAGGTAACACACAGAACATACTTTACTAAAATCACAGGTCCTATGGTAACCAGCTCCCATCAGCTCTGTCTGAAAGCTTATTTATGTAAAATACCGTAACTGAATTTTATTCGTCATAGTATGGACTCCCCCCAACCCCCATTTGTTAGTTTATTATAAATGCAAAGATGAAATGTTCTATCTTCTACTAGAGTCCAGGGATGGGGAACCTGTGTCCTCGAGACCACATGTGGCCTTCTAGGTCCTTGGGTACAGCCTTTAGACTGAGCCCAAGTTTTACAGAACAAATCCTTTTGTTAAGGGGATTTGTTCTGTCAAATTTGGATTCAGTCAAAGGGCTGTACCTGAGGACCTAGAGGGCCACATGTGGCCTTGAGGCTGCAGATTTCCATCCCTGTACTAGACCCAACTGTAGTGTTATAAATTTGGTGCTTCTTCTTCAAAGGGCATCTAAAAACTATTCATCCTCCTTCTTAGAAGTTGTTGGGAAGATCTAGGTCTGTGATTCCATTAATGCAAAGCACACCTTCTGTGAGCACAGGCTAGGAACTTGCTTGTAATCTTAGAGAACTGCCGAGGCTACTTAGTGAAGTCACACAGCTATTAATAGCTAATACTACTAATAATTACCGATCATGAATATTAACTGGTGATTAAAATATTACTAGTAATTGCTTATTAAGATCACTATTGATAATTAGCATTTATATAGCCCTTTAAGGGCTTCAATGTACTTAATATTATTTATTTGACCTTTACAAGTAGGTGCTATTATTATCTCCTTTTAGCAGATGAGGAAACCCAGGCAGGCAGAGGTTATATGACTTGCTCAAGGTCATACAGCTAGTAAGTCTGAGGCTGGATCTGATCTCACATCTTCCTGACTCCAGGCCTAGCACTCTATCCACTGAAA
>CM053583.1:168508982-168543987 GCA_028627135.1 Pseudochirops cupreus | reverse complement strand
TTTTTTTTTTTGTGGGAGTTATAAAGAGAAGGTTGGTGTAAAGTATGGAGAAGGAGGAGTCCAACTTTCATTGTTTTGAAAACTTATTTAAAAATCCCCCTCTTCAAGATCTACCACCACCTTCTGGAATGGTATGTGCAAAACAAACAACATGAAACATTCAGAAGACAATAGGATTAATGTAGGGAATCACACAGCATTGTCCTCACACCATGAACAATGACCAACTGCATGCCAGTCAATGCTGGGGAACTACAAAGTGTGGCATTGGGGGAAAAAACGAACTTCCAGAAGTCTTTGAATCTACACTGAATTATGGGAATATTTTTGGAGGAACCATGCAAAACAATGAATGTGTTGGCTTTAATAGGGAAGAAGGGGACACTTTCATTTGTATATGGGGAGAGTTGGCATCTATGCAACTGAATGAGGTGGCTAAAGTGACGACAAATGCAGACTCTAGGGAAAAGTGAATGGGACTGAGCTCTGCTCCAAAAGATGATGCTTTCCACAACAGGAATATCGACAACATTCAAGTGTTCCTGAGTAAACCAGAGTTATTGGTTAAAATAGAAAGACATGTCTGAGATTTGCACTAAAAATTGAATAGTTTTCTTTACTTACTGGAAGACCAAGGGGTCCTCTGTCACCCTTTTGACCTGGGTCACCCTTCAATCCTTTAAGACCATTTAACCCTGGTTCACCCTAAATGCAAAAGTAAATGCTAGTTTTGGTTGCTATTATGGGTGTTTAAAGTTGGGACAGAAGAGAGAGCCAGTCTTAGAAGTGGCTGCAAATTGCAGTTTTAGGTAACAGCAGAGAGGCAAACTAGAATTATCTTTTATCAATTCAATACAGTTATTTCTGGGGTTTTTTTTAGAGGGGAGGGAGGATGGTTATTAGCTAATTGAAATGTATGATAGAATAAAAGAACATGGAATTGTTGACATCATCTTTGTAGAAGAAAAAACCCTCCTGACTGAATTAATTTAAGGGTGGGATTATGTCCCTCTGCTTTGCTCACATCTGGAAATGAAATATTTGCATCACACAGCTGTGGCAAAATGTACTGGTAAAAACCAAAGGGGAAGGTGCTGGGGGAGTTTTTGTAACAAAAGCCCATTCTGCTGGAACAGCAAACTGTAATATGCAGGAGAGTCTTAAGGATGGATACTTTAAACCTTTAAGCATTTATGTTCACCCAAAGAGGACCTGATGTTCTATAATAATGCCATTTTGGAAACCTAAGTCCACTGACTTCATCAAACAATGTTTTCTTCAGATATACAAATACCTTCTTTTGCAGCTGAACCAGAATGATAGAGACAAAATGCCCAGAATGCCTATTTTCAGTCTCTGCTATCCCGTATGTAAAAAAATAAAGTTTTTAGAAATTTTTTTGTCATTCATATGTGTAATATTAGAATAAAGGGAGAATAAAATGGAAGCTCAAGATGTGTCCTTAAAGTCTTAGTGTAGCTTTAATACCTTTAAAGCTAAAGGTCTAATATGATTGCTTTAATTCCATATTTAACATAAATAATTTAACAAATGAAAAATAATGAATAGTCAATTATTCAATTTAACATTATAGCTTAAAACTGCACTAAGGCTTTTGGGAAACCCATATAAGTCATTGGCACAACAAAAAATTATCACAGAATCACAGAATTAGAAGTCCTCTAATCCAACTCAGGAATTTCCTTCTATGACATCTGCCAAAAGAGGTCATTCAGATTCTGCTTTAGAATCTTTAGCGAAGGGAAATCCATTTCCTTCTAAAGAGGTTCATTCTGCAATTTGCTAGTGTTCAGTTGTTTCATTTGTGTCTGACTCTTTGTGATTCCATTTGGGGTTTTCTTGGCAAAGATACTGGAGTGGTCTGCTATTTCCTTTCTCCAGCTCATTTTATAGATGAGCAAACGGAGGCAAACAGGGTTAAGTGATTTGCCCAGGGTCACATAGCTAGGAAGTGTCTTAAGGCCAAATTTGAATTTATGAACATAAGGCTTCTTCCTGACTCCAAGGCGCAGGGCTCTATGCACCATGGGGCCACCTAGCTTTCCCATTCTGCTTTCAGATTGTTCTAATAGTTGGCAAGTTTTCCCCTTGTATTAAGGCTAAATCTTCCACTTTTTAGCTTCTGCCCATTGCTTCTCTCTTCTCTCTAGTTGCTAGCTGTTCAACTACAGATTGAAAACAGCCTTCATTGGCCACTCCCCACTTAATCTCCTCTTCTCTTGGCAATATATCACCATTTCATTCAGTCTATCATTACATAGCACATCTTTATTTTGGCCACCCTTTCCTAGCTAAGGGTCACATTTTCAAAGTCCTTCCTAAAAGTTAGTACCAGAACTGACTGCAATACCTCAGATGGGGTCTGAACATGGAAGAGTAGAGTGGGACTGTTAACCTAATTGCTCTGGGCACCTTGCCTCTCAATGCAACTCAAAGCTGCCTTTTCCCTTCCTTTGGCTGCTATATTCTAGTCATACTGGGCTTGTCATGAACATACAAAAACACAATCTGTATTTTTGCATGTGAATTCTTATCTACTCATATGTTATGATACACTTGCACAATTCATTCCTTCAACTCACCTGTAGGATTTCACATTTACCTTTCTTGGGTTTAATCTAAGATTTGCCCACTTTTCAGAGATTTTTTGGAGACTTACTTTGCTTTTTAATGTGCTAGCCATGCCTTCCCACTTTGTGCCATAGCACATGCTTAGTACCTGTTTTTTCATACATTTATAATCACATAATCTATATCTTAATAAAATAATGATAATAGCTAACTTTTATATCATGCTTACTATGTGCTATGCTCTGCACTGTGTTTTACAATTATAATCTCATCTGAACCTCACAATGACTCTGGGAGATAAGAGCTATTATTATGCCCATTATATATATAATATATTATATATAATATTACACATATTATATATAATATATATGATAAAATATAATATATATGATTATATATATATGAAGAAACTGAGGCAAACAGAATTTATATGACTAGCCCAGAGTCAGACAGCTACTAAATGTCTAAGGTTACATTTGAACTCAGGTCTCCTGACACCAGCACTGTGCCACACTGATAAATGTTCCAAATTATGTTAATTTGTTGTACTTTTTTTTTCATTGGGAGGTGGGAGATCAGAATTATCCAATGTTTCCATGAGACTGGAAAACGAAGATAAGATTTTTCGATTAACAAGCAGTCAACTCCAGACAGCCCTAACCCAAAGTCTTTGTGACTTTCATGTATAGACTTTAAATATACCAGGCACAGCCTCCAAAAATCGGGAAGGTAATATTTCAGAATTATACCTACCATAGCATCTCTCAGTATGGAAAAATTTGTGGCTACACTGCAGGAGGGGATAAGTTAGTTAAGGGATGAAGTAGTCCAAGGGGAGAAGAAACATGCATTCTGGTCCCCTGCCCCTTACTGGTTTAATTTCCCTTATGTCCAACAAGGTGGAATTCCTGTGTTCTGAGAACTCTGCAAAATAACAGAGAATCTTACAAAGCTCAGGTAGTTAGGCTGATTTCAGTATGAGGTCCCTAGCCTTGTATATTTATAAAGTACCAAATCATGGTATTGAGCTCCGAATGACAAGGCAATCTTTCTTCATGTGATAATATTCGGTAAGAAGTCTTGATTCATGAAAGTTGGGAATTAAGTGGCAAGAAGATTTGACTGAAAAAATATCTAGTTTCAGAGGAACATCAAATCTGAATAATGCAAATAGAATCCATTTGAGACTAACCATGGATTTGTAAATAGAGTAGCAAATAAAATCATAGCATTTTAAAGAGGGAAGGGACCTTAACTGATAACTTTTTGAATAATGTAATTTCAGATGATAATTTTTTAAAACTTTTTATAGCTGGAGACAATGAAGACTAGAAGTGTTAGCCCCAAAGTCCTACAGCTAGAACCCAGACCAGATATCTGGCTATTTGTGTTTCCAAGACACTATCCAGGGTTATGAGATATTTCCTTTGGGTTCACTACATCCCCAAGAGAAAGGAAATTATCTGCTTCTTTATACGATTCACTTAATTGCTACGCTCAAAATTTAAGACTTGAATACCTTTCTCCCTCCTTAAGTGCAGTTAGCTGTTGGGGCTGTCAGTCCTTGAACAATGTTTCATATACATTGCTCCCCCCTCCCCCCCTTTTCTTTTGCTTTTTGAAAGGCAATTGGGGTTAAGTGGCTTGCTCAAAGTCACATGGCTAGTAAGTGTGTCAAGTGTCTGAGGCTGGATTTGAACTCAGGTCCTCATGACTCCAGGGTTGGTGCTCTATTCACTGAGCCACCTAGCCGCCCCAACATTGTTTCCCTATGCACTGTCCTAACACAATATCTAATTACTCCTCTCCCACACAAGTGCAAACAGTGAGCCACTTAGGGGGTACAGTGAACAGAGAACTGGACCTGGAGTCAGGAAGACCAGAGTTAAAATTCAGCCTCAGATGGAATTAGCTGTGTGACCCTGGGCAAGTCACTTATCCACCTCTTCTGGAAATGGGGATAATAGTAGCACTTACCTCACAGGGTTGTTGTGAGGCTCAATGAGACATTATTTATAAAGGGCTTAGCACAGTGGTAGGCCCATAGTCGGTGCTTAATTATTATTTTCCTCCCTTCTTCTCTTCTTTAACATGTCTGCCTGTTTCCACTCCCTTATCTATCCTTCAAATCCCTGTCAGATTTTCCTCATGTATAAGAGATATCACTCCTCTGCTCAGAACTTTATTGGATGCTGAATTAAGTCCAAGGCTCCTTACAAAGTGACATCACTCTATCCATATTATCTTGCATTTTTCCTCTCTCCTTATCTCACACCCACCCTTTCTCATACTCTGTACTCTAGCCAAATTTTAATACACACCAAACCCTAAGTACGGCTATACCTGGAAAGTCCTCCTCAGCTTTCTTGCCTTGCTCCCTCTCCCCCTGCAGAAATCCTCCCCATCTTTCAAGACCTGATTCATGTTTCCTTGTCCATTAAGGTTTTTTAGGTTCCCTCCACCTATAAATCATCTCTCCTTCCCTGGAGTTTCCATGGCACTTTTTCAACCTTTCATATGTATTTATAGCATACTAATGTAAGTTACATATATTTGTGCATGAGGGAACGAGGTGAAATAGTGTCTAGAGTGCTGGACCTAGAGTCAGGAAGACCTGAATTCAAATCCAGCTTCAGACACTTGTTAGCTGTGTAACTGTGGGGAAGTCATTCAATCTCTATATGACTTAGTTTCTTAAACTGTAAAATTATGGCAGCTATGTGGCTTAAAAGACCCGAGTTCTAATCTGCTAGCTGAGCGACCCTAGGCGAGTCACTTAACCCTGTTCGCCTCAGTTTACTCATCTGTCAAAGGAGCTAGAGAAGGAAATGGCAAACTACTCCAGGATCTTTGTCAAGAAAACCTTAAATGGAGTCATGAAGAGCTGGACATGGCTGAAAAATGACTGAACTACAACAAAATGGAGGTAATAACAGCATTTACCTCTCAAGATTGTTGTGAAGATCAAATGAGATAATATTTGTGAAGTTCCTGGCACATAGTTGGTACTTCACAAATTCACATTTCATTTCTTCTTATTCTACACACACACACACACACACACACACACACACACACACACACACACACAATAGCTATTAATAGGGGTGATGTGTGTGTGTATGTGCGTGCGCACGCACATGTCTTGTCTCCCCAGTTAGATTGTAAGTTTATTGAGGGCAAAGCATGTTTATCTTTTTTTTTTAATCTCCCTTGGTGTCTAGCACAGTAACTCCTACATGGCGCACAAATAAATATTTCTTGAGTTGTTCAATATAACCATCATTGCGCTTTCTCTAGTTCAGAGAGAGAAAGAGGTTTACCAAATTTACTTGTCTTCAGTACAGTCTGGATGTCCTCAAAGGAAACAGCAGGCTTCCTAGGAAGTAGGCTCCCATTCTCTAAAGAAGCAGTCTTGGAGGTAAGGTTGGTACAAGGATTTTTTTTGGACACAATACAAACAATGCAGAAGCTTTGCTAACACATCTCCTTGGTTGGGTGAATCTCTCTCTCTCTCTCTCTCTCTCTCTCTCTCTCTCTCTCTCTCTCTCTCTCTCTCTCTCTGTCCCTCCCCCTTCCTCTCTCTTTTTCACTCTCCCTCTCTTTCCCCCTCCTTCTCTCTCTTTCTCCTCTCCCCCCTCCTTCCCCCCTCTCTCCCTTTCTCTCACCAGTGGTTACTCTGTTATCCCTCTTCTGCCTACTTTCTTCCCTAGACCTTGAGACATCTGTGGAATTCTTTGCCTTCATAAGGAGTCACAACAGTCTTAGAAGTGGATCTGTCTCTTTCATTAGGTTTATTTTCAGCTCTCAGTATTCCATAGAGAGGTGATGCTCCCTGAAGGCACTGGAATTAATCAATCATCTTTACACTGCCTTTCACTGCTAAAGTTCTAACGTTTCTTCTTAACAAAGACAAAGGGCAAGATGAGGTTATCTCTTCTGCAAAGCATAAGGAGACATTACTGTGGGTTTCTAGGGGACTGTGTCTGGTTACATGCTCCATCTCAATGAATATAAAACATACGTGTAATCTCATAAATGCCCTGTAGGGTAGTTGAAATTTGAAAATGGCAGACACTAAAAATTAAATGGAAATTTAGAAGTATGGCAATATCATATTCATAATGTGATGGAATGAATGTTAGATTTGGAGACACTGAATCTAGATTCAAATCCCCTCTCTGTCATTATTTACGTGGTTTGGGGCTAGTTACTTAAACTCTTGGGGCCTCAGTATCTTCATCTGTAAAAGGAAGACATTGGACTAGATGATCCTGAAACCCTTCTTAGCTCTAGATCAGTAAGCCTATATAAACTTCAGGAAGCACCCAATTATTAATAACAGCCAATGATTTTTAAAATGTAAGCTAAATTTGTTCTAAAGATAGCATAGTTACAAAGCAACACCTGGGATAGCCTGAAAGTTTCATCAGCTCACTGTATGCTGAACTGATTTTTATTATCTCAGTACCATAAATGTGAGTTGTGCTTGGAAGAAATGCAAAAGAAGAAACCCACCTCTGGGTGATATCATTTAAATTTGCTGTGAGTCATTTTTCATCATAAGATTTAAACATCTGGATGCTTAAAGGCTTAAAGAATACCACTGATATTGGACAAATGAATGAGACAGAGACAAACATGCTTGGGTCATGCTTCACAATGATTAACAAAGAAATTTAATAGAAAAGAACCAGGCAGATATTTGATTACCTTTGGCCCAGGAAGTCCATGGGGTCCCTGGAAGTAGAGAAGAAATTTCTGATTAAGAACTAGACCACGATTTGTCATTTATAATCAGAAACAACTTATTGAAAACATATATAATATATAATCTGAAAAATATATACAACATATAAATAGAGCATATGAAAGTACAATATAATATGAGATGAGATAATATGATATAAATATAATTAATATGATATAATATATAAAGTAAATATAATAGCAATGATGTGATTGTTTAGGGACATAGTTAAGGGAAGAGGGCTGGATTAGATCTGAGATAACCTTTTGAGGTCTCTAACAGATCTTAAAATTCCATCACAATAAGATTACCATTAAAAAAAATCACTTAGTGTTGAAAAATGTGTCTGCGTACAGAGAGGAATGGTTATCTTTGTGTATCTATTTAATGGCATCGACATTAGAATGTAAATTCCTCAAGAATAGGGGCTGGTTAGTAGTCATATTTATAACCCCACAATGCCTAACACTGTGCCTTACACATACTTCAATATTTCAGTGAATTCAGGATCTCATTGATACAGATATTTTATATAACAATGTAGATTTGGAGTCATTCACCCCTTTTTAACCCACTTGATTCTTGTTTGTGTTCTCCCATAAATCTATAATGAATATACCCAACATTGGAGAGGCTTTCCTTTTAAAGAATGAATGAATAAAGAATTTATTAAGAAATTATTACATACAAACTATTGTGCTATTTGAAAAGTATAGAAAAGTAAGATGCTCCCTCCTCTCAAAGGTTCACATTCTCAAGGTGGAGACACACAAGGAAGATTTTAACTGCAAGTCAGATGGAAATGTCTCATTTTGTGACCATCAGGATAGCACTTGGGCTATCTATGAGTTGTCTCTCATTCTATATGTTCAGCCAACCCAATTTTCTAGTCATTCCTTTCTTCAATATCTCTAACAACACTTTTTGGACGCAAGTCATCACAGGTAATATGATACCTACTCCATTGTCCTTTGGGTTGCCTGCAATCATGATTTTGGGGAATTGCGGTTTTCCGTGTTCTGTGATTATATACTACTACCAAGAGAAAACTAGTGGGTGTTTTAAAAAATTGTGTGTGTGTGAACATCTTGAATTCATTGGTAATACTGCAAAACTTCCCAAATACAATCTAGCCCAGTTCCTTTTATTCTTTTCTGAGCCCCACTTCCCATCCATCTTTAGTGCCTGCCCAAGATATATGTACTGGAGAATGGATATTTTTAAATCCACTTTTTTCATAGATTATTAGCATGTTCTCTTTTAATTGATTATGTTTTTCACTGAAGAGGTCCTATGATATTCTCAGGTTTGATGACAAGCTAACAAGAACATGTGAAAGACCTCACCATCTATAGGGAATCCTTCTTCCATTGGACTCCAGAAGAACACTTTTGATGATTAGAGGATTGGATTCTGGCATTCTTATATGATCCTAAGATATGTATCTACCATGAGGTAAATACATGATTGGAACAGAATCTTTAAGGCAATTTTCTCTATTGAACCAAATTTCTGTCCACAGTAGAAATAAACACAGTAGGGTCTATACCTCTCAGTCAATTGCGTAATTAAAAAGATATGTATATTATAATGATATAGATAAAATCATCTGCAAAAGTCTGCCTATTCTCTTCTTATGTCTTCTTCATGGATATTTCATATTCAAGGTACACTTTCTAATTCTTCACTGGGGCATTAAAAATGCTCAATTTTATTTTGTATTCTCTTTTGTTTACATTGTACATCAATTTCCTGGTTCTGTTTACTCTGCACCAATTTTATGTCTACTATTTTTCTAAATTCTCATATTAATAATTTTTTCACTGTAAAAAATGATGCAAAGATTTTATAAAGATGGAAAAGTGGTCATCTAGGTTAGTTTATTACTGGTGTCTTCTTGATCACTTTTTGGGGAAATAATAACACCATTTGTAATTTTTTACAATTGTTTAGTATCTTTCCTTCTTTGAAAAATCAATCCATTAGTAGTTTTAAAATTATAAAACCTCCAGCACGTCTTTCCTATGTGTGTGCATTGTCTGGCTGAGTAATGTTTCTTAACTTATTTTTCTCAGTCACCATTTCTCCCTTTTCAAATAGTACATTGGTTCCTGAGGTCTAATTGGGTGATTGCTGAATAGTTTTGGTGGTTCCTTTGCTTTTGATAGTGAGACCATGATGGTGTAGAAATACTGGCATATCTATTCCATTTTCCTTCTATGCATTGTTTCCTTTCTATTTATCTGCTAAAAACATTCGGTATATAATTTGGCTTGCTTGGATGTCACATAACTGTATCCAAAGGCAATAAGAAAGATCATTCTTTGGTCATCTCATCCCGGAAGATTCATGAAGAATAGAAACAAAGACTATCATGAAAATAACTGGAATTTATGCTTCAAAATTGGTTGTAGAGGATGAAGCAGTAGAGGAGTCCTATGAAGAACTTGACAAGGTCTTCAAAGTGAATTGGTATAACCTTTGGTACTTGATGACTTCAATGCAACAGTCAAGAGTGAAAAATAGGATAGAAAATATTGTTCAAAATTAAGAAATAAAAAGGTCCAGACTTCACACTTGCATATTATTAATACTTCCTTCAAGAAGGGACACACAAAGAATGCCAAATTATATCAAAAAATGAAATTGATTGTATCCAAACTGACAGGTTAACTGGTTCCTTAGAATAATTTCTGAATCAGCTGTCAATGTGCAGGGAGAGCAAAGGTCAGAATCAACAACAAATGAGAAGAATAAAGATGAGGTATATTAAAACACCTGAAATCTGACCTTACTCAAACATGATCTATTCTTACAAGCTGCTTACACTGAAAAAAGGGGAAATGGGTAAAGATACTGACTGACTGTCATTATCTATTACAGAAGTTTAACTAATGTAAAGCAGTCACTACAACAAGGAGGTTAAAACAGTCTAAAAACTGTTTCAGGAGGTATTTGATCTCCTTTGCAGGTAAAAAGACATGTGAACCAAGGGCAACACTAATTTGGGATGCAAACTTATTACAGAAGGGTATGGTACGTTCATGGCGGAATTGCCTTATTTAAAAAAAAACACAATAGGAAAATATAAAGGAGGAGAAAACAAGTCTTGTAACAATAAGGGCTCATTAAATTTTTGTTGTACTATTAAAATGACTGAAAAAACATTTTCTATACGCCAAGAACTGTGGTATATGATTTACCTCTTTCTCTTGAGATCATTATACAGGTTGTCCCCAAAGTCTTAGTGCAATTTTAAGTTATTAAAACTAAAAATTATGGGGTAGCTAGGTGGCACAGTGAATAGAGAATCAGCCCTGGAGTCAGGAGGATCTGAGTTTAAATATGGCCTCAGACACTTGACACTTACTAGCTATGTGATCCTGGGCAAGTCACTTAACCCCAATTGCCTTAAAAAAAATCTTAAAACTATTAAAGGTTTAAACTTCACGAAGACTTTTTTGTCCAACATGTGTGCATGCGTGTGTATGTGTCCTCTGACAGAATGGAATTCATAAGAACGACTGTCCAAAAGATAAAAACTATGAAATATTTTGTCAATAAGGGGATTGGGGCAAGCAAAAGGTCATGTCAGAATGGTGTGGAGCATGTAATAAAGATTGGGAAGTCAAGAGTGAAAAGAAATCTAGAATCTTAGGCTTTCATGTACTCACTAATAGATCTCTTAACCTGAGGAGAAAACTATTAATCCTTGTCCAACTCTCTGCCCCACTGGGGAAAGAAAGTAGAATTTGGTTAGAGGGGTAAGTGCAGGCAAATGTCTCCAATGGCTCAGTGATGACATATCACAGTATCAATCAGTCTAATCACTTACTAGAAAGATCTCACAAGTGAATGAATCAGGCTGCAAAATAATGCTTTGTAGAGGGGTTGATAAGAAATCCAGAGAGACTAAGTAGATGTCTCAACAAAACTGTGCCCTTGGAATTCTATTTTGGCTTCTAATAACTATCTCAAAGGACTCTAATTAGAAAACAGAAGGAGGTAAATATAATATTTGCATATAAAATCATAAGAATTTATCATGCAATGAAATATTGCAGGACTATGTGTGGAATTTTTTTTTTATTGCAGCAATAGGCTCACTTTGGACAGATGACCAAAAAAACATTTTTCTGGAATCAACTTCTTAGTTTATCAGAG
Source organism: Pseudochirops cupreus (assembly GCA_028627135.1). Classification (NCBI taxonomy): domain Eukaryota; kingdom Metazoa; phylum Chordata; class Mammalia; order Diprotodontia; family Pseudocheiridae; genus Pseudochirops; species Pseudochirops cupreus. The sequence goes on along the minus strand of CM053583.1, from coordinate 168,532,478 downwards.
GTTGTCTCCACCTTTAACTTGGCTAGAATGTATTTCACAAGATCCCTGACTAAGAATAGATGAAAAGGACACAGTATCATCTCATTTCCTTTTCTCTAAAGCTTTGGGAGGGAGTGTTGTAGTGCCAACATCATAGTCACTTGGCTTAATGGGCTAGGAACTGTAGTGCCCTAACAAAGCATACGGAGGTGTCACCCGCTGCAGAATGGAAGCGGTCATTTATGAGATGGAACGATTGTGCCTGGGGCTGTAACTTGGGACCCTGGGCCTTTCAATCATTTTACCAGCCTTTTCTTTATTCAGTCAAACATTTATCAAGCTTCTACTATATGCCACGCTGAGTCAAGCACTGGAACACAGTAGAAAGGAAAAGTAACCACAGTTTATAATATAATAATGTAGATATGGACATGGATACACATGACAATATATATCTATATATCTATATATCTATATATCTACATACACACACATATTACCCCCCCTCTGAGATCTAGTTGTTAAATATTTACCAACAGACCCTAGGGTAATATGTGTATATGTATAGATAGATATAGAAATGTAGGATATAGAAACACATATACATCTATATTTATATATATACAACATACATTGATCATGCACAGATGTATGCATGTTTGTGTGTAGGTATGTATAATATGTATAATACATGTATTATATAATCAACTATGGCCACTTGAATGTATAGGTGTGTACATCCTCCCTGAGACCTAGTTGTTAAACACTTGATCAGCACATCTCTGGGTAGTGTGTGTGTGCGTATGCGTGTGCGTGTGTGTATGTGTACAGACAGATACAGAGATGTAGCTATATACAAGTATATTTATATATACAGTACACACACTGTACGTACATGTATACATGTCTGTATTTATAGTCATATACATATATGTATTATTATATGTATATATGTACATGTGTATGTATATGAAAGAGATCTTCTCTGTTGAGCAATACTGCAGATTTGATATTTTTCATTGCCTGCCATGCTGAAGACTGTTAAAAACAATCCAACTGTATATGAATCCCATTTATAATAGAAAACAATTATGTTATATAAATCAAAACCTTTCAGAAATACAATCGACAGGTCAGAATTTTATTAATGTTATATTGTTGAAGATGAGTAGAAGCTACTCTCAGGGATGTGCTTCTAAATTGCTTAAAAACTGGATCTCTGGAAAAACAACAACTTACCCAGGGTACATTCTTAAATTTAACCTGCATTATTAACTCTTCCTTACTTTCTTTAGTCTAGACTAGTGGTTCTCAACCTGTGGGTTATGTTCAATTTGTAACAATGAAAAAACATCCTGCATATCAGATATTTACATTACAATTCATAACAGTACCAAATTACAGTTATGAAGTAGCAATGAAAATAATTTTATGGTTGGGGGTCACCACAACATGAGGAACTGTATTAAAGGGTTGCGGCATTAGGAAGGTTGAGAACCACTGGTCTAGACAATCAATTAAAACAATCTATCAAGCACTAATGTAATTAGTGCTGATTTCTGAAGTATAAATTCTCACACTGAAACTTTAATAATCAACTCTTGTCAAAACAGTAGGAGCTTGCTACAGTAGACCCCTGAACCTACCTGTTGTCTTTTCACAAGGATTCCATATGCCCTTCAAAGCTAGTAACTAAGTCATACATTTGTTTGAGGAAAAGATACTGTCCTAAGTCTTTGTAGCTCAAAGCACCAACTTAGTTTCTTTCTAAATGTTTCTTGGTGAATAAAACAAACACCATTGGCAATTCGCGCTGGTCAACAAGATGAGCCCAGCTGCATTCAGGCTCTCTCTAGTTTTAGCTCATAAATAAAACATTAATTGCTAAAGAAAAAAAAGACTTACCATTGGACCTGGTGGACCATGGGGGCCTGGTGGGCCTGGTGGGCCAATGATCTACATATTAAAAATAAAACATGCTTATTTCTTTCAGATAAATTAGACTGATTCCCTCTAGTTTGCTGCTCTCTTTATTGGAATAGGGAGAAGGACCTTGCAAGAAAATGATGCATTAAATTCTCTATGTTTTAAATTCCTTCCATCAAATACCAATTGGTCCAAAAAAGAAAGCAACCAAGTATTAAGAAGTACCATAAATGCTACATCTACTACCATATTTCCAAATATTACAATGAGCAAAAACATGGCTCTAGAGAAAATTGAAAGTATGTTCTGCCTTCAAAATTCTACCCACAAGCAGTGATAGAAAGTCATTGATTTTTTTCCTTGCAGTTAGACAGTCCTCTGAAAAATTACTTCCAACCTGTTCTCCTGAGACACCCATTGTACAAGGCTGACAGAAATTTCCTTTACAGTTTGACACACCAAGACATTAGCAGTTCCTACAGTTGTTAAACCATCTGGTGCAGGTCTGGGCTCAGTAAATGTAAGACCTGTTTTCCAATGTTTTATGGAGAACCACAGGAATATAACCACAAGGAACTTACAGAAGGTCCCTGCGGCCCCGGTAAACCAGAGTCTCCTTTTTCTCCTTTCATGCCATTGGCACCCTGCAAAGAACATGAAGAAAAATTCACTTTAGTGTCCATTACCCCCACATAATGGGGCACACTTGAGCTAATAGTGATCAATTGCTGTAATAATATGATACAGAAATGTATTGCTTATTTTCAGAAGGATCACAAAATTATGTACATTCAACACACAAATAGTATTGTCTCCTTCTTTCTGTGTTTAAACAGTCTGTTGAAACCTACGAGTTCTCTTGGGACATATCAATCCAAAAATACAGTAGAGATTTTATTTTTGTATTTTACTCAAAATTTCCTTTACTATTTCTCTAAATTGCAAATGAACACCTCACCTCTTAGATTTTCTAATTAATTTAGATATATTTTCAGACTATGCTATACTTTTTTTTCCTTTTTGGTTAAAAGCTGAACTTTATAATTTAACACTCCAATTGGTAGATACTTTAAAAAAAACTGTTTCTTTTTATACTTCTAGCTGACTTCCTGACATTTATTTGCTGAGTTTCCATGAGGACTAATTAACAGGAATGTGGCCAAGCAAAGTTTTTCATTATTTCCTCCAATGAACATGATTTTGGAAAAAAAAAATGAGAGATTGTATTCTTTGATCAGTTAGTTGGATTCCTACAAAAAGTTAGCACGGCATGTTGCTAGTCTCAGAGGCCAGAGGATCTGGTTTCAAATTCCACCTGACCCATGAAAGTTTGTTTGGAACTCTATAAATGTCAGTTTTCTCATCTGTAAAATGGGGATAACAATAGTACCCATCTCAGCGAGTTGTTGAGGGGATCAAGTGAGAAAATGTATGGTAAGGTATTTGGAAGCTTGTAGTCTGAACTCCCCTCAGAGATGAAGTGAACTTGGAGTTGACAGGCAACCCCCAACATTCTGGTGAGTTCTGCCTGTCCAAAGGTATCTACAGAATTACTTCTCCCATCCATAGCCACCCTAGTTTGGATTATTATGATCACTACAGATGTTTGATAATACGATGTAGTATTCAGAGCTGGAGTAATAAATGAACACTCCCATGCTTCCAACCGAAAAATCATGTTGTCCATCATTGTGATTCTGAAGCTAACAAATAATGTTTCCTAGTGATTTAATATTTCCTGATCTGGAAGTCAGCACACCAAGCGTGCACACACACACACACACACACACACACACACACACACACACACACACACACACACACTAACTACTCCCCAAACCTTTATGTATACATACTCACCGGTAATCCAGGAAGTCCAATTCCTCCCTTTTCACCTGGCTGACCTGAATCCCCCATGTCTCCCTTTGAGCCTTTAGGACCCTAAAACATAGAACAAATCATATGGACACCTGTTAGTCAGATTTGGGGTTAGGCAAATTTCCAGAACAGCTGCCTCAACGGGCAGGTGAACAAAGACCTTTTTTTTCCCCCTCAACACTGGAATGATTATACTGATTATGATTCTGAACAGTCATATCCAGACTCCAGTAAAATTGCAAAGGCATGGAATCATAGAACATCAGAGTTGGCATGTACCTTTGAGACCATCTAATCCACCTTTCTCATTTTACAGGGGAAGAAACTGTGAGACCCAGAGAGAAGTGACTTGCCTGAGGTCACACAGTTAGACGATGCTTTTGTTACTCCTACTGCAGAAAGTCCATAAAGTACATCAAAACTGCTTTTCTCATTTCAAGGAAGACCCAAAAGTGCTTTGCTCATTCCCATGAAGTATGGAAAACATGGCATGAGGTGGTAGCAGTCTGTACCCTTATATTTGACTTCGCCATTCAAACTTGTCATTGTTACCCTTTATGGGAGCAAAGTGCTCAGCTTAAATTTCAACATTGTACCTTACATTTGTTATAAAACTGGATAGGAGACTAGAGACTGGACCTGTGACTTTGATGGAATAAGGAATCTCCCAGATGAAGAGACTCCCTCTCTCAATACAAGTTGGCAATTCTCTGCAACATACAGTCTTAGAAAGATACCTAGAGTGCTTGCATTCTACATAACTTGTCTGTGGTCAGACACCAGCATATTTCAGAAGTAGGATTTGAATCTTCCTGGCTCCAAAGCCATCTCTCTATCTACGACTTCATTTTGCCTCCCATACAACTGGATGCCAATTCAAAATTAAAGATCAAACGCATCTATTTTTTTTATTGTAGTGAATGCTCACTTGTTTGTGACTTCATGAACCCATTTGAGGTTTTCTTGGCAAAGATACTGGTGGTTCACCAAGGCCTTCTCCAGCTCATTTTGCAAATGAGGAAACTGAGGCAAATAGGGGTACATGACTTGCCCAGGATCACACAGCTAGTAAATGTCTGAGGCCAGATTTGAATTTATGAAGATGAGTCTTCCTGACTCTAGGCCTGGCACTCTACCCATTGTGTCCTCAAAACTGAGTTGTTTTTTAAAGTACAAGTAAATATTGTTGACATTATTCATTGAAACAACCAATTCCTGTTGCTGCTACAAAGTTTACTAAGCCCCAAATGCTTAATGACATTTCACATTTATCATTAGTGCTCCTTCTAAATGTTTTTTTTTTCAGATCCCTTATTGGATTTTATCCTCTTCACAGCCCTTTGAAAGAGGCAGCAAGGCATTATTGTATCCATTTTACATCTAAGAAATGGCTGTTTGTCTTGCATTATGCTGAGAGGATCATTAAATCATAGCTTCAGAAGATCAGCACTGAAGTGATTTCTATTGGGAAAGAATTGTCATCAATGAAGTGTCCCTGGCTGAGTCCTGATCAGACTAGAGATAGTATGTGGCCAGAAGGAAACCTTCATTTCCTTTTAGGAACCATCACAGATGATATACTATAGCCTCTGAAAGTACAGAATAGTGTCCCTTCCTTTCCTTATTCTGTATCTGGCTTTATAACACCTGGTACAGAACCATGCATGTAATTTAATAAATTGTCATGCACGAATCAACAATCAGGAAGGAGTCTACTGGACCAATATTTTCACAGTTTATAGATCAGTTTGATCTTAATTGTATCCAGAAATCTTATCCTAGTATGACTTCACTTAATAAGAGTGAATGATAGGAACATTTTACAAATATCTCTAAATAAATTACAAATAGGACTGACTCTAGGACAGCCAAGCTATCATACTGAGGTGGTATTACCTTTGCTAGCATATCTTTATAACTATCCTTGGGATTTATTGAAAAATGCAGATCCTTTACACTGGGAGTTTTTGTTTTGCTTTTATCTAGACCTGTGACTTAATTTGAGTAGGGAACTACCAGTGAGGAGATCTCCTTTAAAAATAGCAGCTTGGTACAGTAGATAGACAGAGTGCTAAACTTGGAGCCAGGAAGACCTGAGCTCAAATCAGGTCTCCGGCATTTGCCAGCTGTGTAACCCTGAGCAAGTGACTTAACATCTGTCTGCCCCAGTTTTCTCATCTGTAAAATGGGCATAGTACTAGTACCAGGGTTTTTGTGATGATAATGGGGGAACAAAGGGTAAGGGAATAAGCATTTATTGTACACATCTACAATGTGCCAGGCATCATAATAAGTTCTTTATAAATACTTCATCTGACCTTCACAATAATGATAAAATGAAATAATATCTGTAAAGCTTTGTAAACATTAAAGAACTATCTAAATATTAGGTATCATCATTATCATTATTAATGAGATTGGCAACTTTTGCTGCTTATAGTCTGTGAGTTTTCAGGGACCACTGAAAGGTTAGATGATTTGTTTGGAGTCATAAAACTAACGTGTGTCAGGGTGAGACTCAAACCTCTGAATGTGAATCTGAGGCTAGCTCTCTACCCACCATGGACCTCTCATTGTAAGACGAAGACCTCTTCTGAGACTAGGTGAAATAGGGGCACAAGTCTTTTGGGAAATCAAATGGGATGTGACAAGGCAGTAAGACATGCATGAATGAGTGTTGTACTTGAAGTGTTAATTCCTGGGTTTTAATCCAAGAGCTGATGCTTGTGGCTGTAGGTAAGTCACAAAACCTCTTTAAGATTCAATTTTCTCATCTGTAAAATGGAGATAGTGTGTTCTACTGAAAAGGACCCTGGAATGGAAAAAACAGAGACCTGGGTTCTACCAATGAGCTTTCTGACCTTGGACTACCCTTTTCTCTCCTCTCTGCTTCATGTCCACAAGTTCTATGTTCCATCCATGCTAAATAAGAAGACTGGACTGGATAATTCATGAACATCATTGTTAAGAGATCAATTTGTGGTCTGCAAATGGTACTCAGACTATATATTGAGGACCATTGGCATAGAGCATCTTAAAAAAATCATTTCTTCCTTAATTCATTACTGAATAAAAAGAGTTCATTGAAATGATATGGCATCTAAATCTTGATATGTTATTCTGCCTTTTTCATTTTGATCCAAAGGGTGCCTATTTCATAAGGCTGTTGAGGCCAAATTGGGAATAACAGGTTAGTAAAAGTGTTAATGTAAAATTGTTGTACAAGTACAAAGTGACATTGATTATCATAGAGAGGAAGCATGGCGTAGTGGTGAGAAAACATCAGTTCAAATACCATTTCTGATGCTTATCAGCTAAGTGACCATGGATAAGTTATTTATCCCTAAGCTAGAGTTTCTTCTTATGTAAATAGGCATAAAAATAATATCTGTTCTGTCTGCTTCATAGAATTAGATGATTCCATACATGATGACATTTTTGCAAACATTTAAGCACTATAAAGAGTGTAATACTAATGCATTACAAAAATTCACATATTATACATTTTAATTATAATTTAATATAAATTTTTAATTAATTGATTAAATTAATATTGTAATTTAATTATACAAATTTATGCAATTTACATATTACAACCATTATCATGTTTAATGTTAAAGCATCAAACATGTTATATTTTCTGAAATCAAATGTGATCTCTGAAATGAAATATGATTGATTAAAATTATGCCTATGATAAATAATTTCAAATCATTTGTTAAACTATGTGATGATAATGGATCAATTCTTACAGATCCTAAATTCTTGTCCTATAATCAAACTAGAAGTAATGAAGCAACAGCAACAGCATAGATGATATACTTGGAATATACCTGTTCACCGTCAACTCCTGGTGTTCCTGGAGATCCTGGTTCACCCTGTTAAAAAGGAATAATAAACAGTATTTCCTGGTCTCCATTCATCATTTGCTTTGCTAAGTAACAGCACACTCTAAGCTATCAGATGAAATAAATCAGAATGATACAAATCAGAACCGAATAAGAAATTCTGACATCATAGCACATGTCGAACTTGGGATGTGGGTGCTTTCCGAAATCAGTGCTTGTGTATAGTAGCTAGGATCCAATGCTACAATTGTGACAGTAGAACTAGACTAAATGTTTGCAGTGAGAGTAAACTCATCAAGGGAATTTAAAGGCAGGTCAGGCTATGCCCTGTAGCAAAAATCTATAAGCCCGAGTTAAGTTCTTTTCACTCTTTAAAATCCTCTATGTTCTCTCTTGGTAACCAAGGGTTGGAACAAAGTCAAGCACTGAAAATTTCCCAAAGCATAATAAGCAATGCTTCTTGAATTTACAGCTCTATTTAACTGGTACAGCTTTCCTTTGTTTTGAGACTAGGTCTCTCTCTTCTCCAGGTTGGAAGTACAATGGCCATGAGCAGGCATGGAAGCTTTGCCTTGTTCAGTTTCCTACCCCAGATGGCTCTCCATACCTTTGATAACCCAGCATCCCTGCTTCCCTTTCCTGGGGGCTTGCCATAATGGTGTCAGACTCAGTGCTCTTAGCCTACCACAGTTCAGAACTCCAGAACGCAAGCAATCCACTAGCCTCAGCCTCCCTAATAGTGGCTATCAGAGGACACCACCATTCCCCAAACTGGCACTGTTTTAAACTCCGATTGAAAAATGATAACCAGTGTGAATAGATTGTGATTTAAGAGTTATGATTGTTGGAGAATACAATAAATCAAAGAGCATCTGATTATAAAATTACTTCTAGGTAAATTTAATATCCTATACCATGCTAGGAAGGAACTATTATTTACAGTTCACATTATGATGAAATTTCTTGATTTACTTTATGCTACAAGTACAATGATTTATATTTTTAATTGAAGCTATTAAAAATATTAATTTGCGCCACAGATACCAGACCAAGGTTTATTTAATTTACAGACATCTGGCCATATTTCATTTGGAAAGACAACAAGCCAACAGATTTCATGAAAGGTCTGATAATATTTATTACAGAGGTAGTGTTTATGTGAAAAACAATTTCACAGCCTGTATATACTTATTATGCTTTAGGGGAGATGTTTTGATGTGCTGTATATATTTGAATTTCTATCATAAGATATCATTTATTAAATTCTATGGACCAGATTCTCTGACAATTATCCATGACTATCTACAAGTGAACTTTTTGGAGCCTGATCTTTCAAACAGACTATTTTTCAAGGAAGTAGGCTCAAGTTTGTATTTTGCAGAAAGATTTGGTGTGATGGAATAAGAAACCATAACATGAAATGACTAAAGTTGCTTTCACTGGTTGAAAAACAAAAGAAAACAAACCTCTGAGTTTTGTGGGCTACAACAGAATTTTAAAGCTTTCCAAGGCTTATTTGGGAAGGTATGAAATTGAACATATGAAATCCATATGGTGAAAAAAAGAGCTTTCTTAGGTTGATGTTCTCTCTCTATTGTAGTAGCAAAGTGTAGCCATACACAAATGACAAGGAAGACTGGAACAAGATGAACTGGCCAGGTCCTAGTTTTCATCACTGCCTAAATGGCACTTAATGCAGTCACTGTGAGCTGGATAATGGTTGTTTTTCTAAGCATTTACCCCTTTACATGTTTAACCCCACATGTTTACAGGGAAATGTAATCCACATGTATGAATTCATTGACCCGTCATTCACCAGAATATTGTAATTTGATGTTCAAGAATTCAGAAAGTACTATTTTGCCAAGAAACAAAATAGTGAATGAGACCACAATAGATTGCAATTTAATTGAACACCAAAGTGGAAATGGTTACTAAGCATGATCAAATTATTTCATTACTTCCAAAGCATATGAAATCTTTTTGAAACTGTATACCCAACAGATGTAAGGTGTTCAGCTCTAAGTACATTTCCTGTCTACCATATCACCATCACAACAGCCCTTGCCATGTAATATATCACACAAAAGCAAATCTGCTTTTAAATACACAGAGATGGCATCATGCCCTTGATGATGGGAGAGTCTAGCAAGTAGACAGCCTTTAAATGTATAAACAGATACTATATTTTTGAAGTTGTTTCAATGATCAATTTAATGACAATTAAGAAGATACAATCAGAATCTTGTACACCCAGAGTTGAAGTGATACTTTCTTAAAATGTCAGATTCATACTCTAGCCCATTGATTAAATTTCACCCCTCCCAAGTGGTTACTTTTCCCTATTTCCCCAAAACTGTTGCTGATCTTCAAGGATCCTTCTACCTGCTTTAGGGAACTGTGCATGGATACATGTACATATTGCTAATGGAAACAAGTAAAATAAAAGATAACCTTTGGACCCTGCAATCCTTGTGGTCCAGGAGGTCCCGGGGGTCCCTAAATCGAGAAAGAAAAATAGATATCAAAAAATGAGAGCAGAATTAGGTACCAAAACAACTCTAAAATACAGCCAGTACACAAACATTGTACACAAAAACAACGATTGTGATGAAAACTGATTTATAACTTGGATTAATCCTACAAGGCATTAACAGATCACTAAGTTAGGAGAACGCTATAATTTCATATGTTAATGATAAACACAAACATTTAGGTCAGAGTAGCAATGGGAATTGTTTGGTGATGGAGGTTTGTTGCTCGGTCCTTGTATTCATTCTTTTAGGACACTTGGCCTATAAATATTTACTTTTCTGGATGTTCTCTCCCCCTAAGCCAGATTTTATGAACATTTAAGGCCATAGCCGTGATATTTAATAATAAGTTTCCACCAGCTTCATCTCATATTCTCCATGTTTTTAAACATGTTTTCTTTTATAAGCTAGAAGTGACAGAGACGTCTTCTTTCTGCCATACGATAGAATTTAGTATAACTCAACCAGGTCTAGCATGATGTAGGAATTTATTACTTTGAGGAAACCCAGAGATAAACATCAGGAAATGAGAATACTAGAGGAGTGACATTACGGCCAACATGCAACCACACAGAAGAGACACATTTACAAACTGCAAAAAAACATGCAATAGGAATTACCGTGACAGTTAAGGTAGTAATCCTCTGTTGGAAAAAAATGCGTCGACAAAAGACAACGTTACCAATGTGGCACACTGAAATATACTACTACATTTGCTTAATAATGAACTCTTCTGAGAATATAGAGAAAGATGAATATGTCCTGCATCTCCAACTGTCTATTAGACATTTCAAATTGGATGAGTAGACATGTCAAACTCACCATCTCCAAAACAGCACTCACCATCTTTCCCACCAAATCCTTCCCTTTTCTGAATTTCCCTATTGCTGATGAGGGGACATCACCACTCTCACCATCACCGTGCTTATAAAACCTTGGTATCACCCTCAATTCCTTAGTCTCATTCACATATACAATCTGTTACCACGTCTTGTAATTTCTTTCCCCATAACATCTCTCACACTTATGCCCTTTATGATACAGTCACCACTCCAATTCAAGTTCTCATCACCTCTCATTTGAACTATTGTAATACTTCCCCCCTCCTTGGTCTCCCTAAGTTTCTCTTTGTATCAATCCTCCTCCTCACAGCTGCTAGCGATTTTCCTCAAATATAGGTCTGACCAATTCATGCCCCTCCCCCCAACTCAATAAATTCCAATGGCTCCTTATTACCTCTAGAATCAAATACAAAGTCATTTGTTTGGCATTAAAAGCTATTCACAACCTAATGCTAATCTTTTCAGTCTTTTAACAATCATTCCTTTCTTCCTATTCTGTACAGTTTTATGTTTTGGTAGCTTAAAGACTGCACCAAAACTTTTAGAACACCCCAGATTTGTCTTATATACAGTAATTCATACAGATGTTATATCTCCCATTAGAGAACAAAAATAAAAATCAAGGGAAATAATTAAATGTGAAAAAAACCAGCAGGACTATGGGGGAGGAATAGTGTCTAGAGAGAAAAAGGAATAGGAATTCTTGCCATCAGATCCTTCCTCTGACACATGGTGTATGACCCTAGGTAAGTCACTTACTTTACTAGTGCAACTAGTTCTTTCTAAAAATAGGGGTCAATATGCTTTGGCAAAAAGAGTTCCCTAAGTAGGAGTTCTTATACTGATGAAAATCACAAGTTTATAAGCAAAAATATCTCAGATGAGAAAGTTGTGTGTGTTTCAGTAGAGGGAAGCATTGATTATTTCCTGCCTTTAAAAATACATACGTGGTATGGAAGTTTATTATTACAACCACCAGTACAGGGGAACCTTGCCATTTACTGAGTTTCTTTCTAGAGAATCTTGCAAATAGGGAATTCCATTTGTGCTGTCTTGTGATGATCATCAATGCCCATTTTCTCTCCTCTTGCGTCTTTTGGGTACCTTGATTAGGGGTATGAATTAATACTGTAAAGCTGCCACATACTGATTATAACAGTGTGGAGAGAAGACAGCAACAAAGCATAATTATGCTATTTAAGGAGGGAGCGTGGGTTGGTATGGCTCACTGTGAATATTTGAGCCTGCAAATCACAACTCCAAGAGGATTGATTGTTTCCTGTAATAGCTTTATTGAGTCTGCTTCCTCTTCAAAAGTTCTAAAAAAAACTCTTGGGAGAAAACTCTTCAGTGGCTGTGCTTGTTATCAGAATAACTGAATTTCTTCATCTCTAAAGCCCCGGTTTAGAGGACCCAGAAGGTCTATTGATTCTCGTTATTTTAAAAACCCACTCTGGAATCTTACACTTTGCTGAGACTTGGGTTTTGCTTCCTAGTATTCATCTGGAAGACTTGTGAATATCATTTTAAAAAAACACCTTTCCCATTTGCATCCCAGAATTGCAAGAAACTTACAAATATCATTATTTTAAAAAAACAACTTAAAATTCTCTTTTTTGATTTTGGTATTTCATTCTTGATATTATTCTCAATCTTGATATTTAACTCAGAAATAGCTATGGTATAGTAGGTAGAGAAAGCCAAACTTTGAATCATGAGGTTCTGAGTTCAAGTCCTGCTTTTGGCACTTTTTGGCTCTGCCATCCCTCAGGCACCTCTCTAAGAATAATACAGGGTGTCCTAAAAATTCTTACTACAATTTTAAGTTATTAAGGCTTGACATTGCACTTAGATTTTGGGGATACATTGAGTAAGTTGTAGAACAAGCACCATTATATAGGAAGTTTCATCAACATGTGTTTCCTATAAAATGAAATTATAGGTACAGTCCAAATGAGTTGTATGAGGCACAGGAGGTAGGCCAGTTATGTAGTGACAGGGAGGGGTAGCCATATACTTTCTTGGTATCTAGACAATGTCAGGGGATACAGAATAACCCCCTGGGCTTTTGGGAAGACACCTCTGTCTGAAGTTTCTGGAATTTTATGGACAAGAGGCAAGCAGGTTGAGAGGGAAATAAATGGATTGCAAACCACATTGATGGAAGGAGCAAAACCACTGATGAGATCTCAGATTCATCAAAGCAGTACTTAATTAAACAACTCCAACAAGTCCCTCAGTGACACCATCTTTACAATAAAATTGATTGTGTGTTTCAGCCTTAATCAAAAACATAACAGATGATTAAATCTATACACCTCCAAGATAGAAAATGGCTGTAATTAAGAATTCAGTTTGAAAAAAAACTCATACAAACACAATATTCCAGCAAATATGGGAATGGACAATGCTGACAATTCTAGAGCAGGTTACCTGGAGAGGAGTTGTCTGGACTGGTTTTGTAGATACTAGGGGCACAATTCTTTGTTCCTCTATTTTAATGACTGTTTTTCATTTGTTTCAAAGAAACAATTGGAAAACCAGAGACAGACGGAGGGAGGAAAGGAGAGAGAGGGAGAGAGAAGGGGAGAGAGAGAAAGAGAAGGAGAGAGAGAGAGACAGAGAGAGAGAGAGACAGACAGACAGAGACAGAGAGAGAGAGACAGACAGAGAGACAAGACAGAGAGAGACAGAGAGAGGGAGGGAGGGAGGGACAGGGGGAGGGAGTTTTCTGTAAGCATCCTTTAAAAGATTACTTTAAAACAGGAAAACATGGAATCAAAACCAGAGGGTAGGGAGGGTCCTAGAGAAATAATCTAGTCCATCTGCCTTTAGTGATATTTAAACAAAACCAAGCAGATGAACAAATAGCACATATAAATCACATTTTACACTTAAACTTGAGATACATTTTCTTACCTTTCATAAACATGATGATATTTTTCTATCTTTGAACAGTTTTATGAGTTGCCCAATGAATAATATACCTGATAATCTGAAAATGATGCTTGTAGAAGCTGATGCTAACAACTCAAACAGCTCACAGACTTCCTTTAAAAGAGCAACATAGTTAAAGTTCACCTGGTCTTGGATGGGCTTGAAATTTAGGAAGGGCAATTTGCTGTTGTCCTGCTAACTTATAGGACAAATGATTATCAATGAAGCCAACTTCATGGGTCTGCTGTTTTTTATGGTCTCCTGGAAGTGCCCACATGCAACCACACAGTGCTGTTCTAACACCTGCAATGAAAGACGCATTTTGTATCTAGTCCTGCAAAGTTGAAGATACATAAACCCAGCAGGGTTCTCTCTTGAACTCTGGTAGTAATTTGAAAACCATGGCTTTCAGTAGTGATAGAATAAGGAGTCTTGTTCTCTCCAGTGAGACATGAAATGAAATGGGAAGCATGAACTACAGCAAATATAAATTGACTTGAGCCAGCCAGGCTGTTCCGTAATTTATTCCCCAAGAACTCCCACGTGAAGCCCTTTAGAATCAAAGGCTGTTTTGTCCCCTGTGTCCCATAATGATGCCAGATTGAAATTACCTATCACTGATTCTGCCTTACACCTGAAGAAGAGGTACAGTTTATGAGAAATATTAAAGCTTAAGTTAGGAAGCAGAGGGTTTTTTATTGCTAATTGCTTGAAACTTAACTGCCTGGCAAATTAAAATGAAAACAAATGTCTTATGGAGTGCAGGCTATGGAATGAAATGATGTATAATCATTTAGTTTTATATCGTCAATGTGATGCCTTATAAATATGTCATATCTTGTACATTATTCAATAATAGCAAACATTTATATAATGCCTTAAGGTTTGCCTGGTCGGTGTTATACATATAAACTCATTTGATCCTCACAACAACTCTATAAGGGAGGTGTTATTTTTATTGCAATTTAACAGATGAGGAAACTGAGGAAACTGAAACAGATGTTAAATTACTTGCCCATGATCACATAGCTAGAGAATGTCTGAATCAGGATTCAAACTCAGGTCTGACTCCAATTAGTCTATCTGCTACTCTACTTGCCTTTGATGTTACAACTCTTCACTTGTGCATATAAATTATAACCTATTCATGCCCTCTCATCCTGAAGTTCTTTTTAAAATCTCTCCATAAATTCTCTGTGGAGGAGATATCCAGCATATTAATGTTCTTCTAGGTCTTTTACCATTCCCAAAATACCAGAACGAAATGTTAGATGGTCATCTGCTACCCTCACTCTTGTCATGTCCTTTTCTAGTCATACAATGTTCTTGGTGGTGCCTTATATGCTGTTTGTGCCTATAGGACATTGCTGGAAATAGACTGGAGCCTATTTTACCTACCCTACCTCTCTCCCCTTTGTCCTTTGGATTCCCCACATTTTGCTTCTTTGATACATAGCCACATGAAATCACCACAAGTATTTGCTGTCCTCTGTGACATTTTGTGCATTTGTTGCTTATGTAGGCTGGCTAGAACTCTTAATCTCTGCCAAGGCTCAGCTTAAACACCTTCTTGGACAAAGGCTAGGACAATCAAACAAAAACTGTGGACGTTTATACCAAGCTAGAAAAACTTGAATTATGGTCCAGATTTCTGGCCTGCCATCCGAGGACCAACTTAGCTGTGCCTGAAGAATCAGTAAGTTTGCGAACAAATAAGCCGTTTTTTTGGCCACACTAAACCCTGCAATAGCTACAAATAGAAGTTAATCTCAGTTCTGTGTTAGTAACGGAGTAGTGAGAAAGGAGGCAGAGGGCACTATGTTCTGGCCAACCTCAACTCTTAGCAGTTCCAGAAATGAATATTTCATTTTCTACCTCTGAATTAGCACGAGCTATTCCCCATGACTGATACGTACTCTATCCATTCAAGTGGTTCACAGTCCTCTGATATTATTCCCCAATGTTTCCTCCTTCACTCCAGTCTCTGAGTATGCATGGAGGAGCCAAGGTCAACCCTTGATCCCAGCCTTCCTGTCCTCTCTAGCAGATTGCTCCCGACATTATCCTTACCCTTTGATTTTCAGTTCCTTCCTATCTCTTCCCTCCTTCCTAGATGCCTACAAACATAAAAATATCTCTCTGATCCTAAGAAACAAAAAACAAAAACAAAACACCTTTAAGTCCTACCATGCCCGCCAACTGCCAGCCTATATCTCTCTTCCCTTTTCCAGCTAAACTCCTTGAAAAGACTGGCTACAATCTAGTGTCTCCATTTCTCTGACTCTTCTAAACACTGTGTAATCAGACCTCATCATTCAGCTCAAACTGCTCTCTCCAAAACTACCAGCATTCTTATAATTGCCAAATTGAATAATATTTTCTTATTCCCCAATGGATCAACAAACATTTATCAAGCACCTACTACATACCAGGCACTATGCTAAAGACTGAAAGAAATACTGATGGCTAACGTTTATATAACGCTTACTATATGCCAAGTACTATTATTATCTAATTTAATACTCATAACAACCCTGGGAGGGAGATACTATTGTTTTCCTCATTTGACAGTTGAAGAAATAGGGAGGTTAAGGGACTTGCCCAGGGTCACAGAGATACTAAGAGTCTAAGAATGGATTTGAACCCAGGTCTTTCTGATTCCAGACCTGGCTTCTATGTACTGTGCTTCCTAGCTCCCCCAATATCCTAACTGACCTCTCTGAAACATTTGACACTATTTAATCATTTTCCCCTCTATGCATTTTCATGACTCTGCTGTCTGGGTTTTCCTTCTACCTATCTGACCACTCCTCAGCCCCACATCTTCATCCAGGTTTTGCACACTCACTTTAGGTATCCCCCAAGACTCTGTCCTGGGCCCTCTTATCTTTTTTCTCTATACACTTTCATTGGTGCTCTCATCAGCCTTTGCGGGTTCAATAACGATCTCTATGCAGATCTATTTATCATTCTGTCCCAGTCTCTCTCCTGACCTCCTGTCCCACATCACTGACTTACTGCCTGTTGGACATTTTGAACTCACTGTTCCATAGGCATCTTCAACTCATCATGCCTCCCTTCTTCTGAATTTCCCTATTCCCGCCAAGGGCACCACCATCCTCTAGTCCAGTGGTTCTCAACTTTCCTAATGCTGAAACCCTTTAACACAGTTCCTCATGTTGTGGTGACCCCCAACCATAAAATTATTTTCATTGCTACTTCAAAGCTGTAATTTTGCTACTGTTATGAATTGTAATGTAAATATCTGATATGCAGGATGTATTTAAATTGAACATAACCCACAGGTTGAGAACCACTGCTCTAGGCTCTCACGTTCACGATCTCAATGTTCTTAGCTTCTTTCTCCCATCCCATATATCTGATCAGTGACCAAACCTTGTAATTAGATACACTTCTCCATCACTAATAAATAAATAATATAGTAATTTTACACTACAAATACACTGTAGATATACAGATACATGTATGTAGAAGAAAATCAAATTGGAAAACTGGAGTTTGATAGAAGCAGGGCTGATGTTTACATCCAATCTTCTTGCTCTTTGGGATCCTAAATCAAATTGTTGACTGTATATATTGCATGTTAACATATCAAAGCAATGCTTTCCCAAGCCTTAAACATGTTTCCTTTTGTATTTTTCAGATATAGAACAATGAGAAAAGGTTTTTTTTTTAAAGCTAAAGAAAATGATGTTGAACTAAGAAGTAGATGTTTCTGCAAGGTGTACTAATGTTCTATTAGTTAAAATCAGTTTTTTGAGCAATAAAGCTCTTCCAGATCTTTTTCTTACCTTGCCAGCTAATATTAGTAAAGTCATGTGCTCACAAACTAATGTAGAAAGGAATAAATTAACAGAGTGAGACAAAATTGAGTCAAGCTTCAAGCAGAGAAGGCCATTGCTAGTGCTATTATGCATTTGGTGATTGAGCAGCCATTCATTCAAATAATAAGAATTTTGAAACCCTCATTTATGCCTAGGTCTATTCAGTGGAGAAGAGAGACACAATTTGCTTGAGATGACCCAATAATTTACATTCAACAGCTAGGGAACAATTAAATGTTAAATTATATGGTGGTGATTCTAACAGCAGAAAAGGAATGGAAGTCAGTGAGGGCTACAGTAGACAAAGGCCTCCAGGAAGAGAGAGGGATTTAACTCAGCTTTGAAGGATGGGAAGGATTCATACAAATGGAAGGGAGGAGGAAGAGCAGAAGCAAATAGACAGAGGTGGTGGGAATTGACACAGCATTTATGGGAGACAAGGTAGAGAGTGACTTGACTTGCAAGTGCAGTGTATTGTAAAGAATGGAGAAATATAGTGTACTAGGTAGGATTTCTGGAGAGATTTGGTGGAAAACATGGAAGGCCTTAAAACCAGACAGGAAAGTTTATGCATAATGCAGGAGGTAACAGTGAGGCACTGTGGGTCCTTGAGCTACATTTTCCAAGTTCCATTTCAGGAAGGTTAGTTGGGCAGAATGAAATGGAGGAAGAGACATTGGAAACAAGATCAGCTGATTTTCTCAGTAATAGACCTGAACTGATCAGAGTTTGAACTGGGAGAATGGGGAGGGACTTGAAGAAACTCTTTGAAGAAAGAAATGAAAGGATTTAGTGATGAATTAGAAATGAGGGACATAAGATTGAAAAGAATCAAAGATGAGTCCTAGGTTTTTATCTCAGGAGACTAAAAGAATAATATGGTTGGTACTGCTAATAGAAATGAGGTCAAAAAGGACACCTGGTTTTTAATGAGGGGAGAGTGGTAGCAATGAATTCAGTGTTGTGTGCTTTGCATTTGGGATGGGAGCAGGATGGCTGAGTGTAAGAAGATCTGTAGGCAGTTGGCAAAATGTGATTGGAGTAGAAGTAAGTGTCAAAGAGACAGATTTGTACAAGGTAGAACTGAAACTATGAAAATGGATAAGCTCATTGAGGTCCGGGTCTCTCTTTACAATATTGTCCTATCATATATGTATACGTGTGTATATATGTGTGTGCATAATCTAATATTCTCTTTATGAGGCCAAAGTGGAAAGAGAGCGAGTTTCAGTGCCAGGAAGACCTGAGTTCAAGTCTTGCCTCTGACACACACTGGCTCTCTGACTCTAGGTAAAGTCACTTAACCTCTCAGTGCTCTAGGCAACTCTCTGAGACCAAGTTTCAGAGATGTTGATCTGCACTGGCAGAGGAATTTTTCTTAGCCAGGAACTCCTGTACCAATGAAATCACATGTCTAGGCCCTGTGCCATATATCTTCCCTCTCCTCCCTTCCTGTCTCTATATATACATATATGAAAATTTTATCTAAATGTAAAAGATACAGCAAAAAGTTAGTCTTAGAGCTATCAAGACTGGGGTTCAAGTTCTGCCTGTGATGGCATGTCCTTGGGGAAATCGTATAATTCTTAAGACTAAGAGTAGGTGTTAATTTACACTGATAAAAGAATTTTCTTACAGGGAACTCCCTTTACTGATGAAATCATAGGTACTCTGTGTGTGTGCGTGTGTTAGTATATACACAAATATTGTGCAAAATATATAGATATAAATGCATATGAAATATAATCATATATTATAGATAATATAATCGAGTAATAATATGGAAAGAGAATATATGTATATGTACTTAAATCTGCACACAAATACATACACATGTATCTATACCTCTATCTACATATCTATCTAATCTATGCAGAGAAAGAAGGAAGAATAGAGATTCAAACGCAGAGATTTAGTGGGTAGGAAGGTGCAGAACAGATGGCAAAGCAGACAAAGCATTAGTTTGAGAGGCAGGAGGAGAATCAAGAAAGTATGGTGTTACAGAAGCCAAGGAAGAGAGGCTATCAAAGAGTGGATGTTCGCTATGGAATAAATGCCATCGAAAGGTCACGGGAGGTAAGTAGCGAGAAAAGTCCATGGCTTTGATGAGAAGGGAGTCATCGGTAGACTGTGATGGAACCATTTCAGTTATGAAAGACAGAGTTAAGGAGAGAACGGGTGCTTGTGTAGGCAATGCAGCGAAAGGAGCACATATTTTCAAAGCTTTTGGCAGGGGAAGAAAGATTGTGCAGTAATGGAAAGAGGAAGCAGTTATAAGGGAAACGATTCAAGTGCATTTAAAGGTGAAAGGGAAAGGGGTTGTGAGAGGAAGTGAATGATAATCATGGGGGCAAGGTCTGAGGGATGGAATCAAGCGGTCTGCTTTAGGAAACAGGAAAGAATTCTTTCCCTCTGAGAATGACTTTAGAAATAAATATTTATGAATGCCAAGAAACTAAAAGAGTTTGAACCAAAATATGTTTCTCTTTTTGTAGAGGGAAATGTTCACCCACCTGCAAGGCCTCATGAATATTGCCATTGTAGTCTATGATTTCTGTTGCTCCTGGATCTCCCTTTTGCCCGGGAGGACCCTAGGAATACATCAAGAAGAAACTGTTGATGGAAAAGTGTACACCAGCAATACTCCTGTACCCTCAGAATCGCTACCCCCACCATTTCTGAGCCCCCTCCACCCAAATCCCCATATCTTTGTGCTTATCCTTTCAAGACAAACATTTATGGCCAAATTTTGTTCTTTCATGCACTGTTAGGCAACTTCTAGCTTCCTTGAGGTACATACAAAAGGCATGAACTTCACCAAAGGTGAAATAGAAGAAATTTAACTTTATAAAGAGTTTCTAATAGTTATTAGAATAAAAATTAAAATGAGATGTCAACATTTGCACTGGATTTATCTCTATTTCCCCAAGTCATTCCTTTTTCTTCATTTTCACCTTATAGACAATTTCTAATCTCTTGGCTTTAAGAGAACAAAGCATCTTTCTGCAGCAAAGCACTTCTGAGTCACCCACAGGTACAGGGCTCAGTTTAAAAACAAACAATATTATTTCATTAGACCTGACAAAAGTTTAATTTGTCTGTGACTTAGGAAGCACAGATAGGGAACAGAAAGGAGAATGTTGTTTATTAAATCTTTTTCATAGGTTCACAGACTTAAAGCTGTAAGGAATCTTAGAAATCCTGGAGTTCAACCTCTTTATTGTACAGATGAAAAAAGTGATGCCCAGAAAGCTTAAGTAATCTCCCCAAGGTCACACAGCTAGTAAGTGCTTGGTGTTGTATTCGGACCCAGATTTTTCTGACTCCAAGTCCAGCGTTCATCACCAGGCTGCTTCTCTTTTCACTTTTATCTGCTAGTTCTTAGGATGACACTCTTTAACCTCCACCAGGCCTCTTCCAATTCCCTGATTTCATTTAAGCCCAAGGTTCATGGGTTAGGGTCTATTTTTCTTACTGCATTAACAGTCTAATGAACATTATAGACAGATGATCATAGGGTAACTGTTGAGACTGAACAGAGTGAAAAATAGAGAATATTAAGATCTTCCTCTTAGAGCTAGGTTTGTTTATTATCATTTACTCACTCTTCACCCTTTTCCTTTGCAGTGGTTCTCAACCTTCCTAATGCTGAGACCCTTTAATACAGTTCCTCATGTTGTGGTGAACTCCAACAATAAAATTATTTTCATTGCTACTTCATATCTGTAATTTTGCTACTGTTATGAATCATAATGTAAATATCTGATATGCAGGATGTATTTTCATTGTTACAAATGGAACATAACCCACAGGTTGAGAACCGCTGCTTTAGGGCCATGAAGGAGAGAGTGAACTTGTTGGATGGGCCAGTAGTGTTGACAGCAATAGTTATAGTGAATGTTTGTTACCCCTTGCACTCTGCACTCTCTCTCCCCATATAAAAGTATACATTACATATAATATACATGTATATTTACACATATGTATATGGATATATATAAGCATAGTGGTAGCAACCCCATATATACACACATATGCATGCATATATATGAATACATGTATATGTATGTTTATGCATACATATATGTATATGTGTATATGTCACAATATTACAAGTACACAGTTCAAATTCTACCTTGTCTATAGGCTAATGGTAGCAATTCAAGATGGCAGGCACACTCACCCTTGGTCCCAGAGCTCCAGAGTCACCCTTGTCTCCATGATCACCCTATTGTCCAGGGAAAACAAAACAAAAAATAAATTTCTCCTTCTTGGAAAAGAATGGTCAGTATTTGAAACTTATAATATTTTGACTTGTAGTTGGCATGCACAATTTAGTCAGTAATAAGAGAACATCCCATAATGTAGAAGAAATGACCTCACTGGGCATTATAAATCATTTATACACACAAATTATATATACATATAATACATGTATACACATACCCCTTATTTATCTATAACATAGCAATCTTCCTATAAACATTTTTAGAATTCAGTGTGCCAATCAGAAGCTTCTCACAGGAACTTTTGCAATATCAGTTTATATTTTTTCTTCTTTAAAGACTTCATTTGAAATATGTCATTCATCCACCTGAAACTGAGCAGTCCCGGCCTTCAGGATCCTTTGTAATGTCATGATACTTAATAGCAAGGACCACAATGACCATATTGACTGAGTTTGGCAGAGCTATGACCTCCTGTCTTCTGTTTTCCCCCATTCTGTCACCCACTTGCAGTTTTGTGAGTAAACAGCCCTGATGAATAGCAAGTTCCAATGAATACTGAGTATTTATTTACTTACAAAAGGTAGTGCTTGTGTTTTAGGGGAAACTTTTCATCTGATAAAATATTCACTGAAGAAACTGGCACTCACCCTTATCGAAACTGAAATATAGGAGAGGCCTTTAGAAGACATGTGATGTGCATGATTCTGCAATTCCATCAATAAAAAAAATACTTAGCTTTATTCTTTGTTTAATGAATTCGATTTGATTTGATAAAAAAATGGAAATTTAACCTCACTCAAAGAAAATAGCGTAGACACAACCCATACACTAGAAGGAAAAGCAGAAACCACCCTGAAAAAAGCTACTGATATGAAACAAATTCCAATTGTGTTAAGGTGGAATAATGAGTAGACATATAGTAATGATGGTGTGTGAAAGAGTTAGTGAGAAAATCAGGTTCTTTGTAAAAATTAAATTCTCCTAACTATGCATCTTTACTTCGAAGGGGCGGGGGGGGGGGGTGGGAGAGACAGAGACAAAGAGAGAGAGAGAGGGAGAAGAAGGAGAGACAGAGACAGAGAGAGAGAGACAGAGAGAGAGAGGGAGAGAGAGAGAGACAGAGAGAGAGAGGGAGAGAGAGAGAGAGAGAGAAGGATGGAGAGAGAGAGAGGAAAGAGAGAGAGGGAAGTGAAAGACAGAGACAGAGAGAGAAGAGAGAGAGAGAGGGAGAGAGATGGAGAGAGAGGGACAGAGAGGGACAGAGAGGGAGGGAGACAATGAGAGAAGAGAGGGAGATAGAGAGACAGAGAGAGAGAAAGGGGGAGAGAGGGAGAGAGAGGGAAAGAGAGAGAGAGACAGAGAGAGAAGGAGAGACACAGAGAGAGAGACAGAGAGAGACAGAGACAGAAAGAGGAGAGAGAGAGAGAGGGAGGGAGAGGGAGAGGGAGAGAGATGGAGAGAGAGAGGGAGGGAGAGAG
>CM053583.1:168481359-168508882 GCA_028627135.1 Pseudochirops cupreus | reverse complement strand
TTAAGAAGAGAGAAAGGAATTAGCTGTGACACGAAATAATGCAGAATGGTGAATCTTTTTTGTTAGCTGCCCCAACACTAAGGATAGGTATATATCCAGTTGGGTCTATAACCACAAGCATGAGGAAACCATAATGGTTCCTGGGTCCCATTTCTTCCCACCAACCCAGACATTCCATGATGATTCAGAAGACTATTCTCTCATCAAAATAAAGGGAGGATTTACATGAATAATTCTCATTAGTCTTAATAGTGTTTATCTGCATAAATTTCCTCTTCTTCAAAGAGCCAATTATTTCCTGTGTCAGTAGGATGGGCAATTAAAATAAAGTGTTACCACATTAGCTGCCAGGAAAGTATAGTGGAATAAAGATCAAACAATCAAATGAATCTTTTTCTCTAATATTTTCAAGGTGTTATTCACCATCGTATAATACAAATAAGCAGAAATTTTATATTTTCCCAGAAAGTTTTTAAACATATCTAGGGGGAAGACTTTGCTATAACATCTCCCTCCTCTTCTTGTCCCTATCCCACTGGACTTGGTTAATCAGGATGAGAGAGTAAACAGAATAGATCAAGTTGGAAAACTGAAATTATAGAATCAATCCCATTTGGAAAAGACCCAGTATGCACACATTTCAAATACTATTTGGGAATTTGGTAGTTCCCTTCAACACCTGTTGAGATTTATTTTGATTTCATGGTCTGAAGCAGGTGGTACATGTTTTCAGACCAATGAACACTTTATAGGGCAAAAACAACTGACCTTTGGTCCAGGAGCTCCAGGTTCACCTCGCTCACCTCTCCCAGGAGACCCGGCCTCTCCACGTTCACCCTGTCACAGATCACATCATTCATAAGTGACAGAATGCCAATATTGATCATTATAGAATACTAAGGTTTGGGGTGGGGTAGAGAGGAAATCTAATAGAGGCCAAGAAAATGGTCCTGCTCAAAAAAAACTCCAACAACTTTGATTCCAATAGTTGTCTATAGAAAATGTTTTCTCCAAGGAAACTTATGACATACAGAAATGATATGAAATTTATTTACTTTTGGATTGCATCATCTTATTTTCAACTGTCAGTCAGTAAAACAGATTTCTTGTTAAACTAGGGGCACTAGGTAGTCAGTCCAGATGACTGATGGGGAAAAAAAATCCCCACAATCTTAGGATGAAGAATGTGGCAATATGGATTCAATACAATCCACACACTATTTAAAAATGATAGCTAGCATTTATATAGAACTTTAAAACTTACAAAGTTTTTATATGTGTTAGCTTATTTAAACCTCATAACAATATCATGGGTCACATAGCTATTAAGTGAGACAGGATTTGAACTTGGGCCTTTCTGAATTCCAGTCCTACTTTTAATTCACCTTTTATCCTAGAACAAAAGTTTTTATGGATTCATGTTCCAATGTAATCTTCGTTAGCAAACCATCAGATCTAAATTAGAACCTGATGGGTTTAAACTCCCAAGGGACTTCATCATCACCATCATCATCATCATCATCATCACCATCATCACCATCATCATCATCATCATCATCATCATCATCATTATCATCATCACCATCATCACCATCATCATCATCATCACCATCACCATCATCAACATCATCACCATCGTCATCATCATCATCAACATCATCACCGCCATCATCATCATCATCATCATCATCACCATCATCATCATTACCATCATCATCATCATCACCATCATCACCATCATCAACATCATCACCACCACCACCACCATCATCATCATCATCACCATCATCATCATCATCATCATCAACATCATCACCATCATCATCATCATCATCATCACCATCATCATCATCACCACCATTATCATCATCATCACCATCATCATCATCACCATCATCATCATCACCATCATCATCATTATCATTATTAATTATTATTATTATTATTATTGTTGAAAAGCATTAGAAAGCCAGCCTAGAAATCAGGAAGACCCCCTCTAGACCATGTACTGGCTATGTGACTTTGAGCAAGTCAGCTAACTGCATAGAATTACAAGTTACTCTGTAAACTGCAGAACAGATTGTCTTTATCAGGAGAGGGAGTTTCCTAATTAATAGTGTCTAACACACTTGAAGTCTTGACTCCTTACTCTCAACTCTCCCAACAACAACACAAAAAGACCTTAAGAGAATGACTTTAAAAGATATTTAATTCATATTGTCTATGATTCTGTCTCTAATTTGAACAGACAAGGCTTCTATTCATTTGGTATGTTAATAATGCCTACTGTGTGTTTAGTCAGCACTGTGCTAAATTTCAAAGAGAGAATACACAAGAAATTTAAAAATGGGTATCTGCCTTCTAGGGAGCTTACAATCAAGTAGGGGAGATTAGGCATACATATAAGGGGCAGAGAAGCAACAGTGCCAGGCAGTACTTAATCAGTGTGGTCTGGGGGACTCAGGAAAGGAGAAGGGAATCAAGCTGATCCCTGAATGAGGGTCAAAATTCAGATAGAAAGGTAGGAGAGGGAATAAGTATGTTACAGACAAAGGACTAGAGATGAGATTGAGAATGCAATTTGAGGGTAAAGTGGAGTTAACCTGACTGGAGGCTTAGTTTTGGGGAGCAAGGGGGCATATAAAGTCAGAGAAGCAGAATGAGACCAGACAGTGGAGGGTTCCAAATGCCAGGCTGAGGAATTTGGACTTTATCTTATTGGGAAAGTCATCAGAGCTTTCTTATCAGAGCAGTGACAAAGATTCTTTTTCCTTAATCCTGCACAACCAACCAGCTGCCAAATCTCATTAATTCCACTTCTGCAATATCTCTTAAGTCATTCATTCCACCTCTCTCCATTCTCATTGTAACCAATTGAGTTCAGGCCCTTGTAACTTCCTGTCTATAATATTGCAATAGCTGCCTGTCCTTCTATCTCACCCCACCCTAATCTCCTATTCGCACCATAGAAACCTAAGTGACTTTAGGCAAGACATCTGGCTTCCCACTAATAATGATGATGAGAAAATAAGTACCACGCATGTAACACTTTATACATTTCTCTCATTGTATCCATGCAATCACTCTGGGCAGGAGGTCCTATCATTACCTTCGTTATACAAATGGGGAAATTGAGGCAGAGAGAAGGCAAGTGACTTGCCTAGGGTCACATAACTAGGAAATATCTGAGGCTGGATTTGAACTCAGGTCCTCCTGACTCCAAGGCCAGTGAAGAGACTGATTGCTAAAATCTGCCTAGGTTAAAACAGGTGCTACATATGCTGGGACACCTAACTGTATGAAAAGTGCATGAGAACACCCCCAATCTGCATCCATTGTCTGTGTTCCAGCTCTCATGTAAAGCTAAGCGAATTGGTCGCCTCTGATAGGTCATACATCACTTCTGCTGATAAGAAGAGAGGTGGTCTGTCCTTCTCCAGGGAGGACGGGGTCCTCCATCTACAGACCGACATATTCATGTCTTTTCTTCCAGGGACAGTCTATGAACATCCCAATCTGACTATCTGAAACTAACTCTCAGTTATTTCCAGTGACTTTAGCACATGGAAGAAGAGGGTGCAGTGGTTTAAAAATAAAAGAATGCTGTTTGGTCTAATGTTACCTTCTTTGATTTATCTAGGACTAGTAGCTGTCACAAACAAAACTAAAATTTCAGATCCCCGTCTTTTAAGTTCATGTGGGTGTTTTTGTTTTCTCCTGAGGAGATGAAAAGGAAACCTCATCCTGATTTAATAAATAGCCAAAAAAAATTTTCATATGATGGGCACACAGGCTTTTATAAATGCTTTTAGCATACTCTTTGGAGCTGTCTGGTGGGACAAGTCATTGAAGATTTTATATTAGAGAATCTTTCTGCTCTTCAAAGTGTCTCTTTCTGTTACCAGGTGCTTGTGGAATCTATGAAAGGATTATTTCTAGCCTCTGACTCCAAAGGAGTTGCAATGATGAGGGTGAGTTATAATTCTCTGTTGAAGTTAGTGGGCTGCCTGACTCTGCTTAAAAATTTCCCTCCTTCCATCTGGCCGTTAGACTACAGAGCTATTCAGCAGCTTATATAATGGAGGTAGGGGTGAGGTATATTGTCTCATTTATTCTACTCCCCTGTGACTTTGCCCATCTCCTTCTGCACAGAAGCCAAAGGAATGAGAATCTACTTACCTTTGTTCCAGGTAACCCTGGCAACCCTGGTTCTCCCTGTGGACCAATGAAACCTGGTTCTCCCTTTAAAAAGATGAGCATATCACAGTATTATTTATTTGCCATAAGTAATTAAAACAAAATTGGTTTTCTTCTAATGCATTTCTTCTCACCCACCCTCCTTTTCCATCACCCACTTATTTCCAACTGAGATCCAGCAACTGAGACAAAATTAATCAGGGAGGGTCTTCCTCTGCACAATTATTTGGAGCAAATCTTCATAGAATTTAGATGAAAAAGAAAGAAAGAAAAGACGGCTGAGAAATTTCTAATTCTCCTTTTCCATTTATTGTGTGGTGCCTATTGTTATTTGCTTAGCCAAAATCTGACATATTTGTACTAAGGGTTGGATGAAATGAGTTTTTTTCCCTTTTCTTTTACTACCTTTCTATTATGTTTGAATGTATGCATGTAGACATAGACATGGGTATGAACCAGTGGTTGTCTCCAGAGGTTCCATTCCCCATTTTCCCCAATGATTTAATATTTTATTTTTCCCCAGTTACATGTAAAAGCCACTTTTTACATTCCTTTTTATAAATTTTGAGTTCCAAATTCTCTCCATCCCTCCCATCTACTCCCTCATCCCATTGAGAAGGCAAGCAATTTTATGTAGGTTATACATGTACAGTCATGCAAAACATATTTCCAAATTAGTCATGCTATGAAACATGATCAAAAAACCCACCAAGAAAAATAAAGAAAAAGTATGCTTTGTTCTGCATTCAGACCCTATCAGTTCTTTCTCTGGAGAAATAATTTCCTATTCCTGATACCCTTGGCACTGTTTTATTAGAAAAAAGGAGGGGAATAATGCTGTAGAGGGACTTCTCATGAACATTTCTGATTTTTTCTCCTCTCTGCACTTTTACACATAAACAGGTGAATCAGAGTAGACAACCTCCTAGGGCATGTTTAACAAAAGTGTTCTGAACTCTAGTATTCCAGGAATGTCAACGACAGAGATCCAAATTTCAGGCAAAAAATGTTCAACCACAAATTTATAATCTACTGTTGTTGGAGTCACTCCTTACTGAAGACTAAAAATGCCCCTGCCCACAAAAACAAATAAATAAACTATCCTTCAATACTTTCTGACTCAGTGTCTCTTTAAATGACTAGCTAGCACTAAAAAAATGTAAGTTTTTTTTTTTAAGTTGACAATGTATAGGTAAGTCAGACTTCTCATATTTCTAAAGAGAAATAAGTTCTCTGGTTGGTTAGCATACCAGTAAGAGTGCAAAGCAAACAGGAGGACCAGGAAGGGCATAACAGCAAAAGAAAAGGGGAAAGAATAAATGATGCACAAACACACGTTTCTTATGCTGGTTAGTGGTCATGTTACTAGGAAGAGAAAGCATTCGACCCTTGGGATGCAAAATTTCAGAGCCTGTATTATTGCTGACTAGAAACAGTTTATAGGATCTAAAATTTTAATCAACTGATAGAAATACCTTCTGAATTCAGGTAAGAGAAAATGTTTGGCAATCCCAGTATTTCAAACAACATTGGCATTGCTTAATCTTATAGTTTTCCATAAGAATGATTATTAATTCCTTGTCATCATGACACTCTCAGAGTCTACATTTTTCCATCAATTAAAAAAAAACCCAACAAACAAAAAGAAAAAACCCACTATTAGTTTCTCCTACATGTTTATTGCAACTCTCAACCTAGTCAAAGGAAAAAAAAAAAGAATGTTTAACTTTAGGAAAAATCAATTTGCATTTATTTATTTTTCCCTCTCATAGATCTCAACCACCTTCACAGTTAACATTCTTGTAATTTCTTGATGTGATAGATATGTAGACAAGAATTGTTATACCCATTCTACACATAAGGAAATATAATTTAATAGTAATTTGCCTGAGGATAGTCCTGAAAAAAACTAGAAATTAGACCTGTCCTCTGATTCCCCTCTTTGGTTTGATCCCAAGACTACAGAGCTATCCTTGAGTGCATAAATCACTCCCTTTCATCTTGAAAAGTTCTTGGGAGCTATTGGTAGACCAGAGATGGTGAAGTTGCTCTTTTTCTTTTCTGAGGAGACGAATCAATGTCTCTACAAAGCCAGGGACATGCGGTTGCAAAACTCAGATTGTTTTACCTTCCTGCTATTGTCACCTCCACAGCATTCACCTAAATGCTTGGGGTTGGTGCTGTGAGCCCTCAACTGGACCTACCCTGGAGCCCAATGGTATACAAGATGACTCTCTGGGCTTGTTTCAGTGACCGGGCACTATGTTTTGGAGTCAACACAATGCATGGCAGCAGCAATCTACCAAGGGTGAGGTTATAAGATGATAGACTTAAAACTGAAAGAGGGTTCAGAATCCATATTGTCCAACACCCTCATTTAACAAATGAGGAAACTGATACCTAGAGTTAGGAAAGAATCTTGGGATCATGGATGCAAAGCTCTGAGGGACCTCAGAAGCCATTTAGTACAACAGTTTCATTTTACAAATGAGACAGCTGGGATCCAAAGGTGGGAAGTGGCTTGCCTAAAATCAATAGATGGTGAGAGATAGAGGCAAGATTTGCCCCGAGGTTCCCTTACTCTAAATCAGGTACTCTTTCCACAGCACCATACTGCTGTTTCAGCAGGAAGAAAACACATATTTATCAAATGCACACTGTATGCCAGGAACTTTACATATATTATCTCATTTGATCCTCCCAACAACCCTGGGAGGTAGGTGCTTAATTTTTCAGGTGAGGAAACTGAGGCAGGCAAAGGTTAAAAAGCTTCCCAGGGCCACACAATTAGGTAGTGTATATGGCCAGATTTGAACTAAGGTCCCTTGACTCCAGGCCCAGAGCTCTATCCATGGTCTATCTAGCTGCCAGTAAGCCATACCTCTCCTTCATCACCATTCCCCACCCCTCAATTGTTGAGATCTGTCACACAGAATGGAAAGAAAATAAAATACTGAAGGAGATCCTGAAGAAATTTTAAAAAAAAATAGATCCACTTTTGTAGTTCAGACTGTCAGAGTATAGAGTCCATTTCTTAGCTCTTTTCTGTCTGCTGGCTCAAGGATGCTTTTAATATGTCGCTATCACAGCTAATCTAAGATCTATGGGAGGATTCAAAGTACCTCTTATGTTTCCTGAAACTCTTGGGAGATAGACCATGATTACTCAAGACTCTGTAATCACCCTGACAGTCAGGAAAGAAATAGCAGATGGAAGTAGGAGGGACATCATATTGCAGCCACATTTGGGGGAAGCTGGAAGAGAAACAGAATGGTTCAGGAAAAACAGAAACAGTGATCCCAAGACAATGTACTTGGGTGGACTCTTCTTGGGAGGGAAGCAGACTCCTCCCAGACTAAGTTACCTGGAATTTTCAGGTCTATGAATGAAAGAAATTACTATGCCTATGGAAGAAATACAAACAAATGATCACTTGGAAAAGGAAATCAATTGGAATTATCAAGCAACTGCTTTACAGTAGAAAGGAGAAAAAAACCCAAACTTTCTGCAAAACAGTTAAAAATGGGAAAACCTTGACTTCTAGAAGAAATAGGGAAAGAAAAAAGGCAGACAGCTATAGAAATATAAAATAGAAATATATGTTATAGAAATAGTGACATCAACTAAGAACATTGTCCAGAGATAAGAATAGTACAAATCATTTCTGAATTTGTACAATCTATAGCCTTCCTCTCATAATCCTTTCATGTAAATCAAGTTGTTGATTTTTTTCTCCTCTTTCCTATCTGTACTCTCTTCAGTGGCAGACAACAATTGTGCTTTGGTTTTGTGTTATTGTACCCGGCACTCAGATAGCAAAGTCAATTGGGAGTCCAGCCAGATTGGGTCTGCCAGTGAGGTGTGAAGAGGAAGAAAAATAAACAGTAAGATGAAAACTAACAGACTTATCTCAATCAGTTATGCATGGCTAGGGCCACCATGACTTGGATGGGGGAGAGAAGACAAATCTTAACTGATCAGCTGGAGGTCACAAGGGAATGGGGTGGCAAAAGAATAGCAAAGTTAAATTTTTCTTTAATAAATAACACAGAAAATTAAATTTAGAACAATGTTACCTATGAATGAACTTTAATATGAAGTCACTGAATGACTGGGATTAATATTTTGGTCAAAATTAACTTCAATGAAACAAATTTTAAGTGTTGTATTTCTTATTTTTTTTTAGTAGTTTCATTTGTGTCTGACTCTTTATGACCCAACTTGGGGTTTTCTTGGCAAAGATACTGGAGTGGTCTGCCATTTCCTTCTCCAGATTATTTTACAGATGAGGAAACTGAGTTAAGTGACTTGTTCAGGGTCACACAATCAGTAAGTGTTCTGAGGCTGGATTTGAACTCAGGAAGATAAATCTTCCTGATTCCAGGTCTAATGTTCAATCCACTACACCACCTAGCTGCTCATATTCATTATTAACATATATCTGTTCATCATGAGGCAACTGAATTTTAAAATATGAATACTAAAAATTTGAATGAGAAGGTTACAGTCACTGCTATATAGAATATCATAGGATGCTGTTCTTGCTTTCTAAAAATAAAGTTAAATCACATTCTTATAGACACAAAAACAGTGGTCCTTGACATGTGTTCTTAATATAGGCTAATACCTAGGATCCCTACGTCTTAAGCCATCAATGTACCAACATACAAGCGTCAATGCATCAATAATTTTCGAGGACAAAAAACAAAAGATGAACATCAATGACATTGCCTACATCTCTGGATGACCATGACTATATTTTTGACCCATTTTCATATATATTTGGACAGAACCTAAGCAATACAAAAGTATGCTTTTAAATGACTTTCTGAGTGGCAAGAAATTGAATGTAAGGGACATCTGAACCTAAAACCTCCAAGAATGAGAGATCAGATGTAGTAGGATGTCTTGGGTATGAAAGGAGTCAAGTCAAACAGTGTTATTTTATAGAATATATAGACTGATAGATATACATATGCATATATATTCTCATAATTCATTTGCTAAAAATCTAACTTGGTAGAACTAAAACAACTAATTTAGAAAGATCACTGGATTGGGAATCCTTTGTTCTAGACACAGCTTGAGGTACAAACTAGCTCCATAACCTTACCTTCCTAAGTTTGAGTTTCCTTCTCTTTAGGTTGAAGGGGTAGAGAATTTCTTAAGTCTATTCCAGTTTGAAAATTCCATATTTCAAGATCCCAAAACAGTGCTTTAATGAACACCACCACTTTTAAATGTCCCGAGGGCTAGTACTGATTTGTCATTTCCGCAATTCTGAGACCAAGGTTCTTCTCTGAGAAGAAATCCATAATGGTTATGGTTTGGCTCCTAGACATAGGGTCACCTTGCATTAACATCTCTAAAAGTCAGTTTTATTATGTTTTAGAAAAAACTACGTCTGCAGTTTCATTGCTACAGGGAGGTCTTTTTGAGGGACCTCCTCTACAACTTAGTGTTTTAAAAGAGTTGCCTGGTATTTCTGAGAAAAGATCTGCCCACGGTCCTAAAGACA
The DNA here is from genome assembly GCA_028627135.1 of Pseudochirops cupreus. NCBI lineage: Eukaryota > Metazoa > Chordata > Mammalia > Diprotodontia > Pseudocheiridae > Pseudochirops > Pseudochirops cupreus. The sequence continues at coordinate 168,499,167 of CM053583.1, read as the reverse complement.
ATATGTGTCGGAGGCAAGACTTGAACCCAGGTTGGCCTGGCTCTGAGGCTACCTTTCTATCTCTCTACCAGGCTGTCTTGAAACTCGACTTCTTATTGGTCTTCTACTGGACTGAGTCCTGTTTAGTGGATATTTAAAGGCACTAAACTAAAACTTCCCAACATTTTGACACTTGGGTCTTTAGGTTATGGTTTATAGTCAAGTCAGCACAATTCAACCTATTAAAGATGAAGAGGTCTGTTGAGTTTCAAGAGGCTTGTAATGCTCTCTAGCTCATCGGTTTTAAAGATAGAATTAGCTAGCAATTAAATAATAATTTCAAGAATTCTCCTGCTGTTAGAAATCCCTGCTAACGCTCAAATGAAAGAAACATTTAAGCAAAACCTTTCACCAGCCAACCAGGAACCCCAAACACTTCTTGGCTATTTCAGAGTCTCACCTCCAGGCACAGGGTACATTCCCTCTTACACAATGGGAAGAATCATCCCCTTATCACTTCCTAAACTGCCCTAAGTCTTAGCAGTGTGATCAAAGCAAGTTTCAACAGAGTGGAAGAGAGAAGACTCATTTTGAGCCCAGTCATTGAAGTAGGGTGTGCTCCAGGGCAGGCCATGGCTGAATGCTGGGCAACCCCAGGATGCCTGGAGAGCCACTTAGTGGCAGGCTGAGCTGGCCCATCTTCCAACAGTATAGCTTAGCTAGAGTATACTGAGAACAAGGGTAGCAGGTGGACCCACCTGTCTGCCCACCATTGGTGGGCTATAGGCAGCCTAGGAGATGAATGGGGAGAGTTTCAAATAGTCATAGGTTCTGGAGAGAAGAGGCTATTGCTGCAAACCAAAGTACTCTTCACGTGAACCCCTTGTGGGAAGTACTAGGCATCACACACGGTTCTCTGCAATCACTCTCACGCACGTCGATAGAAACGCCATCTTCAAATATGAAGGACAGCTATATCTGTATTCACAGATATAGAGATATACACATTCATACATGCATTTCACACTATCTATAGACATACACATGCCCATATGCAGTTCTCTCTGTCTCTCTCTCTCCTTCACTCCCTCCTCCCCTCTCCCTTTCTTACCTTCTGCAAGAAACCTTCTTCAGTCCTCCCTAATCTTTGTGCCTTCTCCTTAAGACTATCCCCGATTTATCTTTTTATAGCTTCTCTGTACATAGCTTTTTTAAATGTTGTCTTCCCCCTAAAACTGGGAGCTCCTTGAGAGCAGGGACTGTTTTTTGTTTTTCTTTGTATCTCCAACATTTAGCACAGGGCCTGGCCCACAACAGGTGTTTAATAAATACTAGTTGTCTGTCTAATATGACCGAGTCTCCCAATCTCACTCAAACTGGAAATGCAGGGGGCAACTCATGTACTCAATCCCACTATGATCAACAGAAGAGTTTTGCCTACTTCATTTTCAACCATGGATGATTCTCCCATTGCCCACCTTCAGGTAACCTGGTGGCTTCCCTGCTCTCAAGGGCTCACCATGCTGATGGGAGATGCTTTGCCCAGCCCATAGTAACCCTATTTCAAAACATTTTTCAGCCTCATCCCCCTTGGTAGCTGGGATTACAAAAATGTACTACTATGCCTGGTAACATAGTTATTTTTCAAAAAGAATTATTACCTTTTCAAAGAATCACCCTGGCTTTGTGCCATCCAAAACAAACAAACAAACCCTAAACCAACCTCACATATTCTGGAATGTCAAAAATCACTGGATTAAAAGCTGTACCCTTACTAGACACTTCTATTCTAGCACAATCATTTAAAAATAAATAGTTGTTTTCTTGCCCTACATCTCAGCACAGATCCAAGCTTTATTTATCTTTTATGACCTTAAATGTCACTACCCCCATGGAAGGGTGAGGAAGGCAAACTTCAAGAGGAAAGAGCCCAGCAGAGAAGCTGAAGGCTATGCTTCCAGCTCAGTTGGAGAACGGGGAGAAAGAATCCCTAAGGAACAGTTTTCTCTTGACCTCCTTGGCAACTACTATCTCTACCTGAAGAGCATCCTGAGAAGTGATCCAAAGTCTCAAGGGTTTTTAGCTGAGGTGTGTAGGTCAAACAGATGATTAAAGAGCTGGGAACTGATTCAGGGAATGTGTCCTTCCTATTACCTTTAAGAAACTGTGGATGACTGCTACAGGTTTGAATCTGGGAATCTATAATAAGGCACTGACTAATTTTCTGCATACACAGCCAAAAACAGCAAGAGGCTATAACTGCAATTGACCTTGAGGTAATCTCACAGCTGACCTTGAAGTGACAGTACTAAAGTTCTTTCCATTTGACTTGCTATATTTACTTGCTAAAGGTATCTCCTTTGTAGGGACAGGAGATAGCACAAGTTCATCTAGTCAGGATTATCTTGGACCATTTTCTGCTTGTTTCTGTAATCAGGGAGTTCTTAACCTGGGGCTAGTAAATTTGTTTTTTTTTTTCTAATATTTTGATAACTGTTTCAATGTAATTGGTTTCCTTTGTACACTTGTGTATTTTATTCATGCATTGAAAAACCTTACTCTGAGAAGGGGTCCAAGGGCTTCACTAGACTGCCAAAGAGGTCCAGGACGCATAAAAGGGTAAAGAACCTCTTCATTATCATTAGCAAAGTTAAAGTAATAGAAGTAAACACCTCTGGTTAATGTAAGCAGCTACCAAATGCTTTGGGGATTCATAAGCCCAGTTTCATGCAGAAGCAGCCTGCCAGGTGTTCTCATCAAAAGCTTTTCAAACTGACCACCTGCAAAAGTGAACTGGAAATATCATCCTAAATGAGCAGATCTCACATTCAGAGAAATCTCTGACTTTGCATTTATGACCACTGGTTTTATTTTATGAGTCATTCAAAGTGAAAGGCCTCCAATATATGACTTTTTTAACCTGCCTAAAGGAACTTCTAACATAGCAGCCATAATCAAAGGTTGTGTTTTCCGAGATCTTTACTACTTCCAAGCAGATCCAATTTTCATTTTCCAAAAACAATAGTACAGCCAGATTGGAGGGGGGAGTGGGGGGAGGGGAAAGTGCTGATTTGCCAGGGTGCTAAAAGCATCAGCAATAATTCTGATTAATGTGATGTGGCACTGATTGCAGGAACCGTGGAATATCCTTCTTCCTTACAGGCTAATTAGAATTCAAGTCAGCACAATATCTGCTTTGGAGGATTATAGTGAAAACATTTGTTGTAATAAGAACCGCTAGGCAGCCTGTTTGGAGGTAATGATTGATTTGTAAAATTATTGAAGGGGGAGAAGGTGCAGCAGAAAATGAGAGAGTGAAGTTTGTGAAAAAAAAAAGTTTATTTCCCTTATGGATCAAGTTTGACTATGCATTAAAATATCTTTTTTTGTGGCAGTGTTAAAAATGAGTTGCACAGCACAGGCTTATTTAAACCCTAGAAAATATGGCTTTCTGCTCTTTTCTTCATGGGATTACACCATGAAAGTACTTCTAGTTTATTTATCAGAGGTTTTCATCGGGGCTGGTGAGATTTCTCATTTCTGGTTGCATGAATTTCCTAATTGGACTCTCAAATTACTCAATTGCTTATATTGACTTTGTCCATGGCAAGCAGGCTAATGATGGATAACAGAAACACAATGCTAGCCTTTTAACGAGCAGTGTTTTCTTTTTTAGGAAGTTATTTCACATCCTGTTTCTTTCCTTTTTTTTTTTAAGTCTGACTCTGTTCTGGTTTTCTGACGAGAAAGAAATAATAGTGTAAGTTGATTTAATGGATAACATTTTTAACAAGTGATGGAGAATCACACTTGTTCCCAACAAATGGCAGAATCAGTGCCTTACCTGCCTAGAAAAGGAATTTTCTCCTTTTCAATTCACTGTCAGGGATGATTTCATGGCAAAAACTCAGAATCAGAAGCATCTCATGCTTGTTCCACTCCCTATAGAGTTGATCTAGTTGTGGAATTTCTATTAATCCAAAGACTAAAGCCTTTTTTTCTTTTTGAAAATAAAAAAGAGGACATTTTAAGAAAAGTTTTAAAAAAAGTTAAGAAAAAAACAAGTTTCTTTAGTATTTAAATGATTTTTTTTTTAAAGTTTCATTTTATTTATCTCTAATAAATAAAGACCAGGGGTTGTCTTATTTTTCTATTTGCATCTCCAAATGCTTAGTACAGTGCTTAGCACATACTAATCAATTAATTCCTTCAATCTCGTCATTCCTTCATCTCCAGGAAAATTATGTGCCTCCTCCATTTGTCTTTCTTCATATTTTAAAGTAAGCTTTAAAGTAAGCCATGTATGTTTATTTTTTAAATTTTATTTATTTTATTCTGAACTTAATAAAACAAGCATTTCCATCACATATTAGAATAGAAAAAAAGATGATTGCACATGAAACTGCTAATCTATTATGTATAACTTTCTATTCCTTTTAAATAAATAAAGTTATCATGTAACTTTTTTTCTTTTCTTCCCTCCCTCTGCCTCCCTCGAGATGGCTACTATTAGACACAAATATGTATGTATGTATGTATGCATAGTACATTTGTGTGTGTGTTTGTGTGCATGTGTGCATGTAAAACCATTCTATGCATACTTCTATTCATCAGTTATTTCTCCAGATGTAGAGAGTGTCTTTCTTTATAGTTGATTTGGATATTTATTATAGTCAAAATGATTCAGTCACTCAAAGTCATTTTTAAAAATAATATTACTCTTACTGTGTACAATATTCTCTTGGTTCTGCTCATTTCACTCTTCATTACTTCATTATAAGGCTGGCTGTGTATGTTTAAAGAAATCCACATCAGTGGATAACTCATAGTTTATGCAGCATAGTGTTTGGTGACAATAAAAATTTTCATGAGCTTAGGTCATTTATGCCAGGGCCACTGCTTTTCCTGTCAAGGAGGGGGAAAGAATTGTCATACAACTCAATCAGACTCCTTAGCCTTTCACCACCACTGCAGATGCCTAGGACATCATGTTCCCTGATCTTTTTCCTGGACATGTACATGACCTTAGGTAATACGATGAGGGAAGGAGGGAGAGGCGATGGGGAGTTATTGTGATACAACAAGTAGGCAGCTGACCTCCCCACTCTAAAGACAGGTTGTTGAATTCATTCATATGCCCAAGGGATAGGTACCTCAACTCAAGTTGAAAATCACAGTTGATAACTGAGAAGTTGAACTCAAATGACCAAAAATAGAGGGGGAGCAGGAATTCATCTACCCACATTCTGAGATAAAAGAAGAGGAACATATATGGAAAAGGGGAGGACTATGTCTGCTTTTTACAAATGAGCATGGAGATAAAAGAAAACAATACTTATTGCATCTCAGATTTGTAGCACTTTAAGGTTTGCAAAAATACTTTCTTCACAGCAATCCACTGAAGAAGGAATTGCATATATTATTCTTCCCACCATACAGATGAGACAACCGATGCAAAGCAAAGTCAAAGGACTTGGCCAATATCTGATGTGTTGGAGCCAGGTCTAAATCTGTTCCATTTTTGTCTTCATTTTTCCAGTTCCTAGAATAGTGCCTGCCACACAGAAGACACTTTAAAATGCTTTTTGCTTCTTCTTGACTCTAAACTCTGAACTTTTTCTGCAACACAGAAAAATAAAAGCTATTTTCCTATTGGAAAGCTGGCAATGACCAACTTCATCCAGTCAGCAATTGAGTTAAATCATTATTTTGAAAGAATATGAAGGCTAAACTAATGCCTGGAAATTCAGTGACTGCACTGAGCATCTCATTACCTAGTTTAACCTTGGAATATCCTGACACTCAACGGACCATGAATGCATGAAATAGGAATTCCAAATGACTTCCACATAGCAAGGAGGACTTTTCAATGCATGAGTGGAAAGATGAAGAGTAGTCTAACTGTAACATTCTCAGTGCTAATGAGCATTCTGCATGCCTAAGGTTTCTGCACTTTTTGCTCTTAGTGGTTCCATAGGATGATACATGGATGAGTCAGTCTTCTGTGTTAGGTACTTTACTCATTTCCTGACTGCCAGGCTGGAATGGCATCAGATACTCATTAAGTTTCCAATCATTCCACAGCAGCAACAGGTGGTAAAACAAATCTTCTGTGGCTGATTTCCTCAATGTCCTGGAAACATGGAAGGTATTTGTGCTCTCTCTGTAGCAGCAGATGATGAAGGGGGAGGGAGGGAGGAAGGTTGAATAGCAACAGGAAGTGTTTCCAAAGCATAAACAAAAACTCAGACGGTGAAGCAAATCTTTTGGCTACCATGCATTCTACATTTTTTTGACATGGTGGTTTCATCTTATAGAGGTCCCTGCTCACGTAAAACTTGAAATCCTGGCTATCTCATTGACTGCTTGGCAGATCCTCAACTAAATATGTTGTCCCATTGATGTGAGTAATCCCTCAATTATGAGAGAGTTCAACCCATCCACATATCTTTCTTAATCTGTAGGAGTCTTGTCCATCCCTTTCTTAAATCCTCCAGAGAAGATCTACCCAACATGCCACAGGTCTTCCTCTGTATTTTTTGCTTTGTTGTAATATTTCATAATCACTTCCTCCAATATTTGGGCAAAAACATAGCAAATTGAAGGAGCATCCTAAGTGAAGCCACATCGACAATGCTCTATCAACTTGCTGCCTTCTAGGCAAAGGTTAAAAGCTGTGCTCAAGGTCACACAGCTAGTAAGTGTCTGAGACTGGATTTGAACTCAAGTCTTCCTGATAGGGAGCCCAACACTCTATCCATTAAACCATCTAACTGTCATATAAGTTACAGGCTACCAACTGACATTTACAAATGTTCAAATCTACTAACTTCTTCAAGTTAGTATCTAACTTTTATCTCTAATTATCTCTTAAATGACTTCCAAACTTACTATGAACTAGAGAGAAAAGGCAAGATGTTTAGAGGAAAACATTGGCCCAAAAGACAATGTAGTTATACTAATAGTTACCTCCAAGTACTCAGTGTGGAAGCTTCTCCAGATGATGCTAAATAGCAATTAATGTCAAGTGACAGGAGCTGTCCACGCCTATAGCTCCAAGTTATCACTAGCAAAAGAAAGTGCTTATTTTAGTTGGACTACCTCCCCAAAGCAAACCAGGAAAATTCCCATGGGGTCTGGGCACAAGACCATTTTTTCCTAGAGGTGGCAAACTATTGACTTTACCTCTCCCCAGTCTGAGAAAGCATAAAAACTATGAGTTATTCCACAGGCCACTGGGCTACCAATGCTCAAATGCCCCTTGGATTAGTCTGAATCTAAAGCATATGAAATTATTAAAATAAGAACCTAACATTAAATCATTATGATAAAATAATAGAGATTAGTAACTAACATCGTCATATGGAAAAAATAGGATAAGTTTATTTCCCTTAAATTCTATGCAGAAAAAAAAATAAGGCAGAGAAATAGAGGGAAAGATAACAAAATTCACTTTTCAGTGAGCTGTCCTTTGACACTGCCTGAGCTTCCTGGCAGGGGGGCTATTTGTCAATCTCACAGGATTCCTGTTGTTATTCTGAGTTGCTGCTGAAGTCAAAGGACTGTTAGCTCTCAGTCTCTAGCTCTCACAATATGCCTCAGGTTATATCCCTTTCCCATATAGCTACCAGTTTCTCTTTTAACCATCCCTAAATGTCATTTTCATAAACTTCCCTTCATATTTTACTTCATAAATTAAAAGCATATGTTATGTATGTATGTATGTATGTGTATATATACATATATGCATATATATACAAATATGTGCAAAATTTTCTCTGTATACATGGAAAGACTTAAAATTGACACAAAGTAATTCTGAACTGCCTAAATGTAAGTGATTTTTAAGCATTTTTCTTTGTTAACTATCAAGGCATATTGAGTGACTGCAATTGCTTGAGTTTCAGGCAGTTCAGGAAGTTATTTTCATAAAAGTATTTTTTTCTTTCACTAAGGAATCAAAGAAGAAAATAACTAAACTTCTGTGATATTGGTATAATAACAGTCACAACCAAAAAAAAAAGGCAGGAAACATATTAGAATTCTGAACACCATCCAAAAAGACAAGGCTGAGAATCGCACTGATTTAATTCTACTGTTTATATATCTTATATAGCATAACAAAGTAATCTTATTTGAAATTCATGTGGTTGTCATATATTCTCCAGGTAACTCAATACTTTAAGACATTTATTATGCAATTCTTTTATTTCATGTAGCATGTCCTGCCTGGGAGATTTCACCCAGATTCAGAAACACATTTTATAGAATATTCAGTGGAAATTGATAAGAACTCCCATGGGATTTGAAAATCACAAGTAATAAGTCTATTCCCATCACTATCATCAAGCACTTTCCCCCTTTCCTCCATAGTGCCATGACCAGCCAAACACCAGGGACAAAGCCCTATCGGCATGCTGGACATGAAAAGAGTAATAATAGCCACTTTTAGAGAAACCTACAAGTTTCAGAAGGAATACTGACTCTTTGTAGCTTGGGGAGATTCATATACATTTGGTGCATCTCTAGTGATTTCATGCATGTTCTATTTTGAACAATTTGCCTGGGTGGAAACAAATTGTTAAGTAATTCCTTAAGTTAAAAAATAATTTAAGATTTACAGAAAGTAGATTGTTTTTCCCAAAGATTATGATATCATTAGCCATAGGACATATATAAGAAGGAACTAAAAATAAAATATCTGAAAGGACAAATTGTATCCTAGATTGAGAAACCAGGTGTCTTAGCTCCCAACTGAAATACTTGATTTTAATTCTGTCCTCTTAGTAAAATAATTTCAAATTAAACTTTAATAATTTTCTCCCAGAGATCAAATAAATGGAAAGCCTATGTAGAGATTATTTCCTAGTATGTGAAATATTGTATGTTGCAGTAAAGTGTTTAAATACTAAGGTTGCTGGTGGAGACTAGGGACAGTAAGTGAATATTGTAGGGAGGAAACACTTTGTGAATAAATACATCTACCTAAATGCCAGCTTTGTTGAGCCCTTATTCTAGTTCAAATCGACAAGATCTTTGGAATGGAATCAAAATCTGAAGTCAAAGTGAGACCCTAGAGTGCAGAGTCTAGACCAGTGGTTCACCTGTGGGTTGCGACCCCTTTGGGGATTGAAGACGCTTTCACAGAGGTCGCCTAAGACCATCGGAAAACACATATTTCTGATGGTCTTAGGAACCGAGACACTGCTCCTCTGTCTCCAGGCGGGTCTGCCCACATGCAGATATGCCCACATATGAGTATTAAAGGGTCGTGGCATTAGGAAGGTTGAGAACCACTGGTCAAGACTATAAAGAAGTTCTGACTTCAAATAAGAGCAGCATTTGCATTTCCCCCCAGTAATAACAGTGGGTTAGGTTGTATATGAAGTCCAGATGGTACAAACTTCAGCAGGACTTGTATTTTATTTTCTGCTTTTAAAAGATGAATCAATTGAAAACACTTCAGAAGGAATCAGAAAGACAGCACCACCTTGTTGTTGTTGGCTTGTGTTTTCCCTGAATTTTGTTTTTCTTTCTGTCCTCCATTTTGGGACTTTCTCCATTTTTAAGCCCTATTACACCAACACTGCAGATTGAGTATTTACCTTTATCCCCGGAAGTCCAGGCAGCCCAGGCAGCCCTGGTTCACCCTACATAGGAAAATTACATAACATTATAGAACAGTATTCACCGAGGCACAAATTGATGGAGAGAGAAATGGTAAATGTGGCTGGAAGCATTGTAGACACCCTTTCTGCATATATACACACAGAAATACTACCTAACTCTAACAAGGATGGTGAAATTGTGTGGTTCAGTCAACTCTTGATGATTCAGGGGTTGGTTAATCGGTCTGCAGATTCCACGAGCTCTTTCCTACCAAAGAGGTTTATTTACACAACTTTGAATTATTTCACTTATCATTAACAGTCTCCCCAAAAGGTGCACAGGGTAAGAGCTAGCTCAAGACAATACCCTTTGCTACTCCCAGACAGTGCAGAAAGGGAGATTGAAGCTCCTGGTTAAAGTGAAGCTTTAGGGTTCAACATCAATTTCAAATATCCATGATAGCCCAATAGCCTCTTACCAACATGCCATCAAGAGTTGGCTGTGTGAACAGATGCTAACATCAAAACAATGCATATCAAAAGTCTTGCTAGCTTTTAAGTAGACTAAGGCTTCTTCTACATTCTTGGATGATGAGGAGATAAGTGAGTAGTTAAAACTATACTTAACACCACTATATATTTGTGACAATTGTTCAAGTCTCGCAAACCCTACTTAGTTTCTTGGTAGGTACTGTGCAGCTGTTCAGTGAAGGCAGGTTTGAGATTAAGTGGTGGACTTTGGGTGAGTGTGTTGGAGTCACACTAAACCTTCTCGTTTTCATAGAATTGTCTGCATTATTTTAAGCAGTAAGTATGGTGACAAGATGTACTGAGACTTCTTTGCTCAGAAAATCCCTTGCACTCCACTAACTAAATCATCAAAGACAGGGAAAATGGAGGCAAAAAAGTATATACATTGGGGTTAGAACAATTATATGAATGTTATCTGATTTACATAAATTACTATCACTATGGTAACCCAGTATGATTAGACCCTTTCCCTCTGACAGATATAGCCTCCAGAAAAGAGTTAGAGGAGAAGGAAGGGAGGACCAGGTACAGTTGGGGCAACTCATTCCAAGTGCAAATCTGTTGAGAAATTCCAGGACATTTCAATTAGAATACCTATTCCTTGTAAGTTCTACAAATAAATAATTTGCTTTAAAAAAGTGATCTGGAAAATAATACTTTCCAAAATGATTTACTGAAGGATGAAGATAAAGGGAGAAAACATAGTGGTTTTTTCCTGATTTCATTCAAAATTCCTTTCAGAATGCAAAAGAAAAATCATTCTGGCTGAAAGCTTTAAAAGACAAGTATTTTATTTTGTATTTTTAGTGTATATATTTTTAAAAATTTTAAGTGTAAAATAGGTCCAACACATGTTTCCCAACAATTCTGCTTCATTATTGATAATGCTTCTGCTCAAATCACATTTCTCTGGATAGATTGAACTTCACAATCATGACAAAAACTTTTTTTGTCTCTCAAAGAAGCTAACTGCTTCTAATAAAACTTATTCTTTCCACATGAGGTTATATTCTTATTGTATTCTTTTTTCTTGAACTGAAGATTATATTTTTTTAAAGTGCATATTTTCTATGAAACCATACTAAACAGAAATCTAGAAAATATAACTAATAAAACTAAGTAGAACTTGTGTGTGTGGGGGGGGTGTAGATATGTGTTCATATACAATGCAAAGTGAAGGCACATTTACAGTAATGGAGTTTAATTCACAAAAGTGTACCTTAAGAGACTTTAGGATAGTAACATTGTTTTTTTCTCCCCAAAATAAAAGGTGTCTCTGTGATTTATTAGAGAATATTATTGCAAGGAAGATCAATATGAGTATAAAGACAACTTTGGATTTCTAGGGAGGATAGGGTTGTCCAGAACATTTTGGAATAAAATGGAAAATAATGCAATGCAATATAATGGAATGAAATGGAATAATGTTTGAACAGAGATTTATACAGTTAACCATTCCCTTCATATACAGAGAGTGATATATATGCATTTCTATAAGTTCATGTTTATTTTGCAGCTGTTAATTATGCTAATTAACCATCTGTGGTCTTCATAGCATGGCTTTTATTAATTTTTCATCCAATTTATTTTTTTTGGTTGATTCAGATATAATTTCCCTCACCAGAGACTTTCTCCTTCATCTGTCTGAGGATCTATTCTGTAATCTCTGTGTTCCTCTTTCTCTTTAACACAATCAAGGCTCTCTCCATCAGTTTGGGTAGTTCAATCAAAGCTATTTCTTCTCTTACCAGAAAGGAACTCTCCTTTTTTCATATTTACCCTCTCCTGTGCTCAGGAATTCTTTTGGGTCATGGCTGAAAGGCAACCCTAATAGCTAGGTTACATGTGGAGAGCTAATGGGGTCCTTTTGCAGCAAAAGAATAAAACTTGAATGACTGTAAGAAAAACAGGGCCTGATTCCAGGAAACCCTGTCCAGCTTCCCCCAGCAGGGTTCTCTCCTCCCACTCCAGGTACCTGCTGCCACCAGCCATCAACACTAAAAACCACTGGTCCCAGCTGTTCACCTTTCTCTCCTGCTTAAAAAAGGGACTATTTTCCCTGAATGAACAATACTTGACAAATTTTCCTTTCCCTGTTTTAGATTGAAAATAGTTGTGGAAAAGTAGGGAGCAGTATTCTGAAAGTGAATTCGGTACATAGGAACGCAAACTCACACATTCAGCACAGATGGACATACGCATTAGAGCATTCATGCTCTAATGTAAAGCATATACAGAGAAATTTTAAATGGAGCTAACATCTACTACTTTTCAATTTATGCTAGACTTCAGATACAAAAGTTTTGCATTCATCGGGGTGAAATAAAACATTCCAAAAGTCTAATCTGCAACTGGGTTGGTGTACTATTATGTTTTTACAAGGTTGCTCCTAAGGCAGAAATTATAATTTGCCCATTGCCAGCTACAATGGAAGCATGGGCAACCATTGTAATGTGGAAGAAAAAAAAATAATCGTGGAGAAGTGAAATGGAGCTTACAGAAACTCCAAATCAAGGGGGAAAATGGCATTTACTACCATAGACATTCTACTTTTCATCTAGTATTTGGATTTCTTCAAAACCTAAATTCTCTCATTCAAATAAGCAATTCTTAATGACTTTAGTGGATAGTGGTAACACTGATATCAACCCGTTATGTCTTGCCTAAATATTTGTGAAAAAACTGGGAAGGGAACTGCTAACTTCTAAGAATGTATTTATTTAACTCCAAGGTCAACATTAAATGAATTCAATCCTCTTTTCTAAATGGAATGTTAAACATTTCTTTGGAATCCAAGGAAATCTAAAGTAGTTATCTATGAGCCTTCCAGGAACAGGTTTAGACTATAAAACCAAGTAATCTTGGTAATGCTCAATGAATGCCAATTGCAAGTGAAAATCTTACATCGAAACCAACAGAAACTATAGAAGGGTTTTTGTATCTTAAATGGAGTGGTTTTAGACACACCTGCTTCCCAAATCACATTTTAGATTAAGTAATTTAAACATGACCTACATATGTAAAGTTATCTCTATCAGGGGTAAAATCCATTTGTGTATTTCACATTCTAGTGATCTGTGGCCCCAAGTCCACAGAACTCAATTCAAATGTTTGCCATTATCTCTTCAATAGAAAAAATAAGAGGAATCTTAGGCTAATACTTGAAATGTCCTTAAGACCGAGAAGTGGAAGTCTGAACTTCCACTGATTACAGTGGAACTGACTGGGTTAGTCCTTTTTTCTAAGACCATTAGATTGTCTTCGAAGTTAGAGTCCCAAATGAAAAGGCCTTTTCAAAAATTACTTGAATCCTTAAGTTTTTAAAACAAAACACTGGCCCTCTCAATGTCTACATGAGTAAGAGAACAACATTTCATTATGTCCCCAGGTTCCAGATGAATACAATAAGATGCATTCTCTCATTTCAATTTCACTAATGAAGTAAATTCCATCATATGCCACCAGACAAAGACAAAGCCATAATTTTATACAAGATCTAATCTAATGTGGAATTCACATTTACTGGCTAGTGACAATACATCTGTTATTCCAAATCTGATTGTACTGGGCATTGAAATCCAGATGTTCACATGATAAATGATTGCCAGTTGTTTCCTGCACATTAAACTCAAATGAGCAGATAAATCTAAATATACTTAAAACAGCCTTTAATTTATTGCCCAAGTGAGGCATAAATGATAAACAAATTCAATGTTTCCATAGATTAACTGGTTAAAATAGTTTTGATTAGTGTCTTTAATTGAAACTCAGGTTTATTAACAGAATTGGTTTGCTTATCATAAAATTGTATACAAAGGGTGTTACAAATAATTTATACTTAATACCATCAACAAGAGAGCATCTATGATGAAAAAAAGTGTAATTTTTTAAGAGCTGCTGTTTTATTGAGGTTACTTTGTCAACATGCATCTCTTCTGAACAAATGAAGATAAGACAGCGAATATGGTTAAACATGCAAGATTAAATAGTTAGCATTCCACCCTAACTGGTCTTTGTTAGCCTCAGACAGTTGAGTATATGCAGACCTTTGGTTCAGAAAATTGTTCCTTACCACAAAGGAATTTATTTTATCCTCACCTTTGGCCTTAGTCAACGTCATGGTAGTTAAAACACAAAAACACCAACAAAAACTCAATGCAATTTATTTAAAATGTACTGCTTACATCCAGAAAATATTTAATCGTAGTCAGTGATTGGTAGAGATGAAATGGATGAAGATGGAATAAAGAAACTAATAGACTATGAGAGAAAGAGAGAGAGAGAAATCTTTGAAATATTACCTTTTGCCCCGGACGGCCAGATTCTCCAGGTTCTCCCTGACAAAAGAAAAAGGACAATTCAGTTCAAAGAGCTATTATTTAGTACTATGTGTCAGTTACTACTTCTACTAGGTGCTGGATGACAGGATGATATGAACAGTCTTGCCAATTATTTGCTGAAAACACCTCCACTACAAATATGTTTTGATTTGTCCGGGATACTCAGGATTCAGCCCACATTCAAGTCAATCCAACGTACATTTGTTAAACATCTACCAAGTTTAAGGAACTCAGTGCTCTGTATTGGACATAACTCCAGTCACTCATCTGTATTTTATCTTAATATTCAGTATCTCATTAGATAATTCATCCACAAAACCACATACCTTTGAAAACCAAAGACAATGGGGTGGGCATATTAATAAGCAGTATTTACCATCAGGTCAACTGTCAGATTTCCATCTGACACTCTCCTTCTTCCTTTGGGAACTGAGAATATGAGCCAGTACTTGTTTTCATGACTAAAATAATCGAAAAAGTAGTTGTTTAGTCAGTTTTTTTCTGTCATCTCTAGCTCTTCTGGGGGGTTTTTTGGGCAGAGATACTTGAATAGTTTGCCACTTCCTTCTCCAGCTCATTTACAGATGATGAAACTAAAGCAATAAAGTGACTTTCCCAGAGTCACACAGCAAATAAGTGTCTGAAGCCAGATTTGACTTCTGGTTTTCCTAAATCCAGGCCCACTGCACTATGTAGCTCCTCATCAGAAAAAAAAAAATATATATATATATATGTATATACACACACACACACACACATAATGCTTAATGGTTACAATTGGTGAAAGGGAAGAAATGAAATAAACTTCTAAATGAAAATTGTGACTCTCTGGGGGATAGCCTATGTTCAGAAGACATATAATTACCTTAATTCCTGCAGCAGAAGATCCAGGGTCACCCTGATTAAAAACCCACAAGAAAATATTCCATATGTAATAATGAGTGGTATGAGAAGCATCAATACATATACAATCAAGGTTACTATGGAATATATTCCAAGTGTCTCTTAATTCAGGCTGACTGTACTCCAGAGGATTTCATACAAATGTACTTGTTATCAAGATGTCATAATTTTTCAATGTGGAACAATTTATTTTCTATGTACACCATTAAAATTGTTCCCTCCCCCCATTAAGAACCTTATTCTTTAATAACCAACACGAACCTACCTTTTCATATTTTTTCACCTTGAGATTGTATTAAAATGTAATAATATAACATATTTTTCTGTTTTTTTTCATTCACATATATGGTGTATACTATGATTTATTGCTTTCCTTTTAGAGAGAGTGGATAATTTTGATTACATTAAATTAAAAAGGTTTGCACAAATTAAACAAAATGGCCAAGATTAGAAGTAAAGTGGGGGTGGGGGGAATTATATAGATAATTTATCAAAGGTCTCATATCTAAAATATATAAAGAACTTTGTCAAATCTTTAAGAATATAAATCATTCCCCAATTGATAAATGGTCAAAGAATTTGAAAAGACAGTTTTCCAATGAAGAAATCAAAACAATTTATAGTTGTATGAAAAAAATGTTCTAAATCATTATTGATTAGAGAAAAGCAAATTAAAACAACCTTGAGATGTCATCTTATACTTACCAGATTTGCTAAAAAAAAATAATCGAAGGGGAAAGTGACAAATGTTGGAGGGGATGCGAAAAAAGTGGGGTATTAATCCATTGTTGGTGGAATTATAAACTGATCCAACCACTTTAGAGAGAAATCTGAAATTACACTAAAGAGTTCTTAAACTCCCTATACCCTTTGACTCAGCAATAACACTACTATGTCTATTTCCAAAACTGATTAGGGAAAAAGGGGGGGGGGGGGAAGCCCTATATGTTCTAAAATGTTTATAGCAGCAATCTTTGTGGTGGCAAAGAAATGGAAATTGAAGGGATGTTCATGACTTGGGGAATGGTCAAACAAGTTGTGGTATATGATTGTGATGGAATACTGCTGTGCTATCAAAAATGATGAGCTCAATGCTCTTAGAAAAACATGGGCAGACGCATGAAAAAAATAAAGAGTGAAATGAGCAGAACCAAGAGAACATTGTACATAGTAATAGGAATATTGTTTTAAAGAATGACTTCAAGTGAATAAGTTATTTTGTCTATTATAAATACCCAAATTAAAGAAAGAAGCTATCTGCATCAAGTATGCTGTGCTGTGGTTCACTTAACATAAATATTGACAAGCATGAATAGAAGAAGTCTAGAGGAAGAAATCATGATGTTGGGGAGGCTGGAGGCCATGCCATAGGAAAATTGGTTGACGAACAGGGAACATTTATCCTGAAGGAAAAAAAAATTTCAGGGGAGACATGATAGTTCTCCTGATGTTTTGAAAAGGACAGGCACGTGGAAGATGGAGGACACTTGTTTTGTTTGGTCGTAGGGGCCAGAAGTAGAGGAAACATTTTAGCCCATGATAAGGAAAACTTCTCAAACCTATCTAAAAGTAGGGCTGTTTAGGATATGGTGGATTTCATCACTGGATGTTGTAAGAAGAGGTTTGGTGACTACTTATGAGAGATATTGCAGAAGGAAGTCATGTTGAGATGGGCTAGATAACTTCTGAGTCCCTTATAACTCTTAGATTCACTGATCTCCATTTTTTTAAAGTCCCATGTCATGATAGAAAGTAAGAAGGGGAAATCCCAAGAACAAAAGTGTGAAAGGAAAGAGGATTTCTGGTGTTTAATAGCAATTTCTTAGAATTTACTATCATGTAAGTCATTGCCTACATCATACGTTTGTATGTTTTTGAACTTTAAAAATACTTTTAGGTCTAGTATTTTACTTAAATCTAAAAACACTCCTGTGAGTAGAAAAGGTATGATCCCCTGGTTTGACACATTAAAAAGCAGAGGTGGGTTAAGACAATGATTTGTATAAGGTCACACAGCTTATGAGTAGTAGAACTATGGCTAGAATTTAGGTAGTAATAATTATAGTGAAGAGAATAGCTACAAAGGAAAAAAGAAAAATGGCATTATGAGAGTCCAGAAATTCACAGGAGACAAAAATCCAAGAAAGGAGCCATCGCTAAAACCCAAAGCCATACACATCTATGCACCAGGGGATCTTGATCATTTTGGCATCATGAAGTCCTCTGGTAGTCTGATGAAACCTGTGGACTCCTCAGAATATTTTTTAAAAGTTTATAACTGAAGGAAAATGCTAAATTTCTGTTAGATGTTAGTGAAAATCGGTGAGAAGTGATTTGATTTTTTTCTCCACCCAAGTTCATGGCCCAGCTAAGAACCCTAATGTGGCAGGAGTAATAGCCTGACCCTTCTCCCTTGTATGTTAAGCTACTGTTTTCTTTTTTTTTTT
>CM053583.1:168466706-168480859 GCA_028627135.1 Pseudochirops cupreus | reverse complement strand
TATAGTACTGGGATTCTTCACTTGTTTGGTGCCAGGGACCCTTTTGGCTACTGTCTGGTATAGCCAGATTGGACCCCTTCTCAGAGTCATGTTTTTATATGCATAAAGCAAAGTATTTAGGATTACAAAAGAAACTAATTATGCTGAAATGTGATTATAAAAAAAATTAATTCATGACTATCTTTCCACCTCCCCAACCCTCCCCCCCCAAAAATAATCTGTCTGCCTCAGTTTAAAAACTTTTTAACTAGAGTAAAACGACTTAACTCTGTTAAGTCATTTTTAAACCTAAGGTATATCTCTCACTGCTGGCTGTAGAGAACAATTGCCCAGTGCTTTTTTGGTTTCCCAGGATTTCCGGATGATCAGTCTGGGAAATCTTAGATTGTTTTACCATCCAGAAAACCAGACTTGGATCAAAAGGGGGAAAACAATCCCTATTAAAATGACTAGTCAATGATGTAACTTATTACATTGATGAAAAACAAGAAATATTTTTTTGCTGATTTTATTCCCAAGCTTTGGCAAATGATGAATGAATTACCATGAAAAGCCTGGAAATAAATTCTATGACAGAAGTAGCATTTTGTAAAATATGTTAAAAAATTACATTCAAATTATACCATTCATGGGGATGTTCACTACAAGTTAAATATAATACAATGCAGATTTCTATTTACAACTCATAGTTCAGACTTATCCAGAGTTTATTAAAATCATTTCCTTTTTAACTGATGCATTCCCTGAGCTTAATTTCAGCTGTCTAATAAAAATTTTTTAATAAAAATACCATCTAAATTAGTTCCTTTCAATTTTACATGAAATAATGAAATGTTTCTTTTAATTAAAAAAATAACAAATTAAGAAACTGTTACAAATAGGGTATGCTGGGAAAACTACTGATGAAAGCTAAATATATTTTTCTAAAATAAAGAGTTGTTTTAAGTTTGAAAATTAAAAATGATTAATTTTAAAATTCATCATGGACATGTGTTCTAAATATTATATTTTTAAACATATGGAAATTGCTTTGGGTCCTTTTGCTTAAGTTTAATTTAATTTTTAAAAAGTATTAAGCACTGTGCTGGATATTGTGCTTAAATCCACTTTAAAACTTTGTAGTTTTAATAAATCTATATGTATTTATACATATCCGTATGAGTAATCCATTAGAAGTTGTTTTCTTAACTTGAAACTGGGAGGTTTTAATTCAAAGCCCATCTCTGTTACTTATAAGCTCTGTGACCTCAGACAAGTCACTCAAACTTTCTCATGCCTTGATTACCCCATCTACAGAACTGGAACAATAAGACCACCTACCTCACGAGTTTAACCTTAACTTATTTCTTTCTTTCAAACATAAACTAAAAGGACATTTATGTTCATGTATCTGGTTTCTAGAGTCCTCAGGATAATGCTATTAACCTTATTAATAAGAAACATTTTAATGTCAATCCTGATTAAATACCATGGCATATGCATCTTCCTAGTAATAAAAATGGTTCTAATGTGCAGCATACTCCTAGATTACGACTGCCCTGAGATTCACAAATATAACTAAGAACTCACCCAACCACACACAATTATATATCACATCATATTGATTAGATTATATTTTTTTACTATACACATAAACTTTCATATTTCAAACACAAAAAAATGTACCTTTTCACCCATGTCACCTTTGGGTCCACTATCTCCAGCATCTCCCTAAGGGGAAAAAGGGAGAGGATGAGATAAGATCTTTAATGTCTGTAGCGCCAATGCAAAATTTACAGTGCCCACAATCACAATCAAGACCGTGACTATGAATATTGCATGATGTTCAATCACAAAATATACTAGATTCTCCAGGTAGAAGATAGAACTGAAGCACTTATTTAGACACCAGAGAACTGAATCCCAAAATCAGTAAGCCAGTTCCATCATAGTACCAAAGATATTCAGAAGCCATAATAACACTGAGAGCCACAGCATCCTTCAGCATTCCCACAAACCAATACAAGATCAATATTTACTCACAAACCTCTCTCTCTCTTTAATGAGCATCCTATCTCCTCCACCATCTGGCTAGCTCTGACTCCCAGCTTCCTGTGGGCTCTGGTTCCCTTCAGCAAACTCCTTCCACCACAGGCTCCATGTGACTACATTCAGCCTATTGGGTCAGAGTTTACTTTCAAAGCAGGGGAGGTCTTCAAACTCTCCCCTAGGTCTATTCAGGGGCAGGGAAGATCTTCAAATTCCCATTCCCATTACAGTGTCTCACACAGTAATGAGAAATTAAGTAAAGTAAAATTAAGTGTTTTCCCCCTTCCTCTGTATATAGTTTACCTAATTGTAAATTCTTTGCAAAGCCACAAATGTAAAAAAAATAATTAATTTGGCTGAATGAAACCATAAGGACAAAAGAAATGGCCACAAAGTGTCACCAATACTATATCTTCAAAGAATTTTTCATCAACTTAATTTTAATGAAGCAGGAAAAATATGCTTGAAAGTTACATGGTGTGATGCATTAAAAATAGTATTGTAGTCTGGGTCTCAGCTCTTTGACTTATAAAGTCATCTGACTACTGACAATCAATTTAGCAATTCCTATTATGAGTTTTAATCTCCCACACTCAATGAAATACCTCCCAAACAGTTCCAGGAACATGCACCTGACTCAGGTCAACTCTGAAGAGGACTGTGATTATTAGGAGGATAGAGATGCTCATACACAATTCAAAAATCTCAGGCACATTCATCTCTTCTGATCATAATCTGGGAAATTAATTGTTTTCCCCTGAAGGACTCTGTTCTTTCTAAGGTTCTAATTACCACTGTTTTTTTTTTCCCTACCATAATCTTTCTCTTTTATGTGGCTGTTGGGGGTGGTTGGTTTGCAGGAATATATTGAAGGTAGAGGTTCTCATATCTTCTTCAGATTTGGCTGGATGACTCTGAATTTAGGGATTATTAGAATGTATAGAAATCACACAAATTTCAAAATCTTGATATAAATGAAAGGTTGAAACCTAACATCAATAGAAAGCGATAGTACATGTGATAAGAAAGGACATATCAATGAGATTTGAAGGATATGTGTTTCTTAATGTATGGTTTTTGGTGTAATATAATGGTTTGGGTAAGTTAAAGCTAGTTATTATTGTGGATTTTTATCATTAAGATATTTCTTCTTTTAATAGAGATAGAAGGAAATTAATGTGAATCCTAACATTTTCCCTCTCAGATTTAGTTTATTCTGTGTATATCTTCTATGTTCATAATTGTTTGCATGTTGAATCCCCCATTCAATTGTGAGCTCCTTAATGGCAGATTTTTTCCCTTTTTTGGTATGCCTATTGCTTAGCACATTTCTGTTGTTGTTCCTTCATTTTAATCATGTTCAACTCTTTGTGACCCTATTTAGGGTTTCCTTGGCAAAGATACGGGAGTGGTTTGCCATTTCCTTTTCCAGCTCATTTACAATTGAGGAAACTGAGGCAAACAGGGTTAAGTGAACTTGCCAAGAGTCACATAGCCAGTAAGTGTCTGAGGCTAGATTTGAACTCAGGAAGATGAGTCTTCCTGATTCTAGACCTGGCACTCTATATCCACTAAACCACCTAACTGTACCTAGTGAATAGTAGGTGCTTAGTAAAAACTGGATTTTACTTTTTTCTTTTAAATGAAGTGACAAATAATTAATGAGGTGACCTAATACTTGTACTTCTATATTCCAAGTTTATGGGATTTTGCAAGTATGAATACTCCTACCACTAATGCATCTTACACACCCTCTACTACTTGATGTTTTAACTTAAGAGTTGTCCAGCACCTTTTTTTTTTGGAGGGGGGAAGGCAGGGAAATTGGGATTAAGTGACTTGCCCAAGGTCACATGGCTAGTAAGTGTGAAGTGTCTGAGGCCAAATTTGAACTCAGGTCCTCCTAACTCCAGGCCCGATGCTCTACTCACTGCGTCATCTAGCAGCCCCTCAGAACCTTTTCTAATGTAGCTAAATTTCAGTCTTTACACTGGTATTTGAAGTCTTCTGTATTCTGGCCTCTGCACATCTCAAGCTTCTCTCAACTGCATCAAAACCATTTCCTGCCCACATTCTTGTCTGTGCCTGATCTGTTTTACTGTTTCTCTGAGCTAGCATGCTCTCCTCTCTTTTTGTCTAACATCTACCCTTCCTTTAAGATCTAGCTAAAGCTCCAGCTCCAGCAATCTAATTGGCTAAATGTAAATTGGCTATCTAGAGGCAGATGTCTCTTGTAGACTATTTTCAGCCCTAGGCAATCAGTCCCCTGAACTCTATTAGCATTTATTATTTGTACCATTAGCATACGGGACTTGGTTTTGCTATTAAAAAAAAAAAAGTTGAGGGGCAGCTAGGTGGTGCAGTGAATAGAGCACCGGCCCTGCAGTCAGGAGGACCTGAGTTGAAATCTGGCCTCAGACAGTTAACACAAAAACTAGCCATGTTACCTTGGGCAAGTCACTTAACCCCCTATTGCCCTCCAAAAAGCAAAAAAAAATTTTAAAAAAAGTTGATAGGATGTCTCCCCCAACAGATTTGTAAATCTTATAAAATATGTCTTATATTTCTTTGTATGTATCTTGAGCACTTGGTGTAGATATGACAGACATTCAATAATTGTGATTGATGGTGATTTGGGGTTTTATTGGCTAAAATGATGGAGTTGTTTGCCATTTCCTTCTCTGGCTGATTTTATAGATGAGGAAACTGAGGAAACCAGGGTTAAGTGACATGCCCAGGGTCACACAGCTAGCAAGTGTCTGAGGCCAGATTTGAACTCGGGAATATGAGTCTTTCTGACTTCAGAGCCAGCACTCTATCCACTATGCCACCTAGCTGCCCCCTTCTTTTTTCATTAGTTTAATGCTAAATGTAAGTAATACTTATTTATCTTTAATGAGCTGCTGACTAATCTATAATAGTCAGCCTAGTAATAGTACCCCAATCTCTTCAGATCTCCAAGATACCACAGTCTGTTGCCAGATCAGCTCAGATCTAAAAAGAACTTGAGCTCTATAGACATGGCCATCAAGACTCTCAGTGTAGACTTTAAGAGATTGCTTAAAGTGTTTTCTTATAGAGAAAATAGAGGCTAGAGGTTCTTAAATTTTTGGCTGTGCATGCACACACACATACACACACACACACATACACACACACACATACACACACACTGGTGATCTAGTGAGCTCTATGGACCTTTCTCAGAATTACGTTTGTAAGTCTTCAATTTGGACAGCATTAAGAAATCAATTATATTAAAATAAAATCATCAAAATATTGAAAAAAGAAATTCTTGCATCCCTGGATGCTTTGGTCAGTTTCTAGATATACCCCTCCTTTCCTGTCCTTCATATACTCAGTGCTAGTCATGAATACTTATTTGATACCTACTCTTGTCTTCCGTTTGCAAAATTTCAGGTTTCATTTTGGAAACCCATATTTCTGTTGGATAATCTACTTTTTTCAGCACAAAATTTCTATAAATAGTGAGCCAAATTTTTCAGGCCTAGTGAATTTCAAAAGTTTTTTAAAGGTTGCCATGGAATACTGAACATTTTTAGTTGGAGTAGCTCTTTGGGCAGTTAGGTTACACAGTAGATAAAGTGCTAGACCCAGAGTCAGGAAGACCTGCATTTAAATCTGGCCCCAGACACTTCCTAGCTGTGTGACTCTGGGCAAGTCACCTAACCCTGTTTGCCTCAGTTTCCTCATCTGTAAAATGAGCTGGAGAAGGAAATGGTAAACCACTCCAGTATCTTTGCCAAGAAAACCCCAATGGGGTCATGAAGAGTTGGACATGACTGAAATGACTGAACAAAAATAACACCCAAATGAAAAATAGCAGTAATAGTAGCATCTCCCTCCCAGTGTTGTTGTGAGGAGGATCAAATGAGATAATATTTGTAAAGTACCTGACATATAATAGGCAAGATATAAATAAAATAAGCTTCATTCTAGGGGGAAAAAGAGATAAATGCAACCTTACCTTTTCTCCTCGCTCTCCAGGATCACCCTGGGAAAAAGAAAACAAATGTAGATGAATTATTCACATGTTCAACTACATACTGTTGATGATTGTGTTTGGTTGGGGGTGCCTGAGAAGATGAAGGGATATTTGAAGATGCCACAAATAACATGACAAAGTGGAATGAAGAATCATCCACTAAATTCTAAAACACTAGGATAAAGAGACTCCAGAATTTGAATAGGTAAGTTCAAAATTAACAAGAGGACACCTGACTTCATATTAAAGGTAATGAGGATTTTGGGTGGTTTTTTTTGTCTTTTTGGAGGGGGAAAGACAGAGCAATTGGGGTTAAGTGACTTGTCCAAGGTCACACAGCTAGTTAAATGTCAAGTGTCTGAGGCCAGATTTGAACTCAGGTCCTCTTGACTTCAGGAGAAAGCTCTATTCACTGTGCCACTAGTTGCCCCAAGGGTGATGAGTTTAAAGAACTTTCTGCCCTCTAAAATGAGATGTTGACCAGAGAAAGTGGTTGTATGGCTTTAGAGAAGAAGGTTTTTATTCCAACTCAGTTACTGACATACTGTATAACCATGGGTCACATTTCCCTTTTCAGGTCTCATTTCCTAATTTGTAAAGAGAAATGATTGATTAACTTTAGATTCTTCTAACTGCCTTAAAAGTTTGTCATTCAATGACTTAAGTAGGATGTTGGCTTTATAGATACTGCTTGAAAAAAAAATATTGATTCTTGGCAGACTATTCAAACCTAGGTATTATCTTGATTCTTTCCATCTTTGTTGTTGACATCTAAAGAAAGATCCAACAAATTCATATACTGTCGTGTGAATACTTGGTGGCATTAAAACTTCCGTTCCATTGCAGCATCTGTAAATAGCCTGGTAATTTTCATTTTGCTTAAAGTTGCTGTTTAAAAAAAAATGTTGCTTAGTACAACCTTCAGATTTCCCCTAAAATAAGGTTGGCATATTCAGGAAATACCACATTTCATTCTGTTACATAAATGAAGTCAATGAGACTAACAATGCCACACCATTATCAAAATACCAAAGAAAGAAATTGTTGAAAGAATAAGTTACAACATCTGTGTAATGAGAGAGCCTGCTGGACTTGGAATCATGAAGACCTCTGACTAGCCCTGTCAATTGAAGGACCAAAGGTCCCCTGGGTTATTTGTCCTTATCCTGTCTCTGAACTTCCAACCCCAAGACACTATCAGCAGTGTGGATTTTAAAGACCCATGAAAAGTTTGAGCCAAACGGAATGGTCCCAGCAACATAATACCCTTTGTAGCCTGGTTTCCTCCACCTCCCAACCCAACCAGTAGATTCTGAATCCATTGTTTGCTGGGATATTACAGTCCCCTCTGGAGGATACTGGAATGGGAAGAAACCTAGAGATTTTATGAGAGTCTTCTCTGCTCAGAAAGTACAAAATCAGGGAAATTCCTGGGGTAGAGTTTCAATACAACTTTACAGGAAAAAGACAGAAAACAGTCCTAGGATGAATTATATGCATTGTGAAATAGCTGCTTTCGTGTAAAGTCTGAGCAGAAGTCTCCAGTCCTCTCAGATCTTCTTGCTGAACAGACAGCTTAGGACAACTTCCATGTTCTTTTTCAAACCCATAACCTAGTTTCAGTGGCTATTCTTTCATTGTTGGGAGCTGACAGTGACCCTCTGGCTTCATGTATTTCTGGCCACTCTCATCACCCAACACCTATCAAGATGGTTGCTAGGAAACACTAAAATAGCACCATGAACATCCATTCTTCATGAATTGCAGTCATTTGGCATTTTAGTGTGGAGAGAAAGAACCAGACAGGAAGATGGCTGAGTTCTCAAAGACCTATTCACTTGCCTCCCTTTCTGGGCAAAGGAAACATTTATAAACTTGGAAGTCTGTTCTTGGCACCTGTCAATAGTGATGTGATCTGTGAAATCAGCTGATGGATATCTGTTGCTAGAGATACACAAAAACACAACTGATGGGATTATACAGAATCCTGCTGTTTTAGGGGAAGATCACCAAGCAAAGCTTTTGGAATTTGTCTGAACTATATTGTCACCTATATTGTCCTTAATAGACTCTTTCATTTCTCAAGAAAGAGAAAATTTGAAATTTCCCAGAAGTCAATGGCACCTATAGCCCCAAACCCTCTCAGGACCTTTCTTAACTATTTAGACAACATCTTTTTAAATGGAGCTACATCTCCATTTAACTGTGGAAATGTTTTATTATTGAATAGGTAAGTTTCTAGGACCAGTAACAGAAACTGTGGAAATCATTTGAAAGAATAGAAAATTCTGGGCAACATAAATATGATCTATGATTTTGCAGAAAGTCATCATGAAGGCAGAAAACACACTAGACTTTGCAGTAGAAGACTGAGGTTTGAATGTTTGCACTGAAACTTAATTGCTGAGAGGAAGTCCAAATTCCTTATCTACAAAATAAAGACATTGATACTTAGACTACATTCTTCAGAGACTGGTTGGAGGAAAGCTTATGTAAATGTGAATTATTGTTCATTGGCCACGAGGGAAACAAAGTCATCTTGGGAACCAGGGACTTCTAATGACAGCCAATAATCCCTGCCAATTTTCTGTGGTCGTAAATTAGCCAGAAACAACGTAGATGCCCAATGATCAAGAGAATAACTAAACAAGCTGTGGTTGTATTATGGCAAACAATGAAAAAATATTTTCTGTAAGCACTGATAACATAGGTTAGAAGTGGTGATCCATGGTGCCAATCCCAGTTACTGAGGACGCTAATGCTGTGGACCTCTTGAGCTTGGGAATTCTGAGCTACAGTGATCTGAGGTCACTGGATGTCTGCATTAAGTCTAGCAACAATTGGCAAACTCGTGGGAGTGGGAGTCCAGCCCCAGGTTGGGATGGAGCAAGTCAAAACTCTAATGATAATCAGAGGGAGACCAGGCTAGCGATTAGCCCTTGAACTTCTATCCTAGAAGAAAGAAGACAAGCCTTAAAAAAAAGAAAGGAATAAAAGAGAAGAAAAAAGAACTTATATCCATGAAGAAATGGGGAGGCATGGGAAAAACCTATGAAATATTCAGTAAAGTAAAAAGTAAGCGAGATAAGGAAAACAATGACTATGACAACATACAGGGAAAGAAATCAACAATAAAACAATAAAAGCTGAATGCTATGAAATTATAATGGCCAAGCTTGGCCCTGGAGAAGAGATGAGAAATTGGGCCTCCCTGCCTTCTTTGTAGAGTTGGGGTGTGGATGCATTGCTTATTGCTGCTGTACTGTTTTTCCCCCTCTTGTTACAAGGATGGCTCCCTGGGCTGGAGAGGGGAGAGGGAAATATTTGTGAATAATAATGAATATGAATACAAAATATGTCAACAAAACTGAAAAAAGGAGGAGAAAAGTCTGGCATGATAAGGGAGGCTTAATTTTATCCTCTCTGCTTTTTTTTTTCGGAAGCATAATGCACGTTAATTAGAATGTCACAAGCAATAATTTTTTTCACTTAGCATATAAGAGAAATCTATTGTGTCATGGTGTTAATAGGCAAAGAAGACCACACAAGTTTAGCTATCAAGCACATCAAAAATGGTAATCACATGATTTTTATGCAGATTTTTATGGTACACAGCAATTGTACAGGACTTTTTTTTTTTTAACTCACCTTAGGTCCAGGTGTTCCATCCTGCCCCGCTGTTCCAGGCAAGCCAGGTTCACCCTCAAATGAAAACAGAAGATGTTACTGAAGAAAATGACAATGCCTGCATTAAATATGTCCTTGAATTCTACCCAGCCTTAGAAAGGAGATTCCCATCTAATTGGGGCTCCCTGCATTATGAAATAAAGTGTTGCAAGTAGTTGTTATCACCACAGTACATTACATAGCATGGCGTGGCGGATCATATGCTGAACTGTAAAGTTAAGAAGACCCTTTTTAGGGATTCTGCTTCTGATATTTACTAGTTGTGAGATTTAACCTCACTGAGCCAAAATTTCCTCATGTAAAGTAGGGATAATTAGCACCGACCTTAAGTTGTTGTCAAGAGGCTCATATGATACAATATAAAGTCCTAGGAAGACTTTAGCAGTGGTTCTCAACCTTCCTAATGCTGAGACCCTTTAATACAGTTCCTCATGTTGTGGTGAACCCCAACCATAAAATTATTTTCGTTGCTACTTCATAACTGTAATTTTGCTACTGTTATGAATCTATCTGATATGCGGGATGTATTTTCATTGTTACAAATTGAACATAACCCACAGGTTGAGAACCATTGCTTTAAAGTAATATGTGTGTATGGTGAGGGGGGGGGGGTGTAGTGTATACATATATTAATCCTTTTCACTTCAAGTAAGCTTCTATGAGATGTTAATAGCTAGCATTTATATAGTGCCTTAAGGACTGTAGAGCACTTTAAAAATATTATTTCATTTGATTCTCACAATTATTATTATACCCATTTGACAGCTGAAGAAGTAAGAGGTTAAGTGAGTTGACCAGCATCACACAGCTAGTAAGGTCTGAAACTGGATTTGAACTCAGGATTCCCTAACTCCAAGTCCAATACTCTAACTACTGGGCCACTTAGCTGATAATTATTTAATTATTAATTTAATAAAGTGAAATTTAATAGTGATGAATATAAAGTCACACATGGGTTCAAAGAGTCAATTTCACAAATAAAGATAGGAGAAGCTTGGCTAAAGAGTAATTTTAATGAAAAAGATAGGAGAATTTAAGTGATATGTAAGCTCAATATGGGTCAATACAATAACAGGGTGGCCAAGACAAGAAATATAAGAGGGGCAGAATGTCCAGGACTTGGGAGGTGGTAGTCTTGCCCTGACAGTTCTAGGAACCGTGTTTTAGGAAGGACATTGGCAAAGCTGGAGAACACCTGGAGGAGATAACCAGGATAATAAAGGTCTTTGAAATGATACCATATGAGAGTCATTTGAAGGAAATGAGGGTCTTCTCTGGACAAAAGAAGACTTGTGGGGGGTCAGAAGGCATGGTAGTTATCTTCGAGTATTTTTCAGGGCTGTCATATTGATTTGTCTTGGTCTGTTTAGTCCCAGAGGGAGAAATGGGTGAAAATTGCAAGCAGACAAGTTAAGACTTGATGTCAAGAAAAACTTCCTGATAACATGAGCTACCCAGAAATAGCGTGGAATGTCTATGGGGGGAGTGGATCCTTGTGCATAAGTTAGATGATCCCTGGGAAGTTATACTGCAGAAAAGATTCCTCACTGGGCATACACTGGGCTAGATGACATGAGGTCCTTTCTAATTCTGAGATCATGAGTTTCTGTAACTACCAAATTCTTGAAATTATCTTACCACTATCCCCTCCCATTGCCATTATTGACTTACCTGGGGGTTTACTGGCTAGTAAGTGTGTGAGGAGGGGCAGCTATGTGGTGCAGTGAATACAGCACCAGTCCTGGAGTCAGGAGGACTAGAGTTCAAATGTGGCCTCAGACACTTAACACTTACTAGCTGTGCATCATTGGGCAAGTCACTTAACCCCAATTGCCCTGCCTTCCCCTCCTCCAAAAAAAAAAAAGTAAGTGTGTGAGGCCAGATTTGAATACAGGAAGATGAGTCTTCCTGAGTCCAGGTCTGGCACTCTATCCACTGCACCACCTAGCTGCCCCATTTCTCCTTCTACTTTACTACATTATACAGCTTCTGATCACTCTCCATAGCCCACCATATTAAGTCCCCATTGCTTATCCTGAAATTCAAGACCTTTCCATAAATCAGTTCCAACAAACTTTTTTAATACCATGCAATGAACAACTGTGAACAATTTATCTTTTCTCAGCAATACAATGATCCCAGACAATTTCAAAGGACTCATGATTTAAAAAAATGCTATCCACTGCTTGAGAAAGAATTGATGGAGTTTGAATGCAGATCAAAGCATACTATTTATCATTTTCTATAGTGTGTGTGTGTGTGTGTGTGTGTGTGTGTATGGTTTGTGTGTATGTGTATGGATGTGTGTGTATGTGTTTTCCTTTGGGTCTATGTCTTCTTTTACAACATGACTAACATGATGATGTGTTTTGGATGACTGAACGTGTATAACCTGTATCAAACTGCTTACTATCTCAGGGAGGAGGGAAGTGAGGGAAGTAGAGAGAAAATATGGAACTGAAAGCAATTTTTAAATGAATGTTAAAAGTTATCTTTATATGTAACTGTGGGAATTGGTATTACAACTGGATATATGCTATGGAAAGTGGTACAGGAAGAAAGACATGCCCTCAAGTCCTTTTTTCTTGCCGTATTCCATTAGTGGTCTCATTCATTCAGTTATCACACAAATTGCTCTTAGGAAAAATATAAACTCTTTAGCTTGGAATTTAAGACTCTCTGTGTCCTAATTCCAAACTGCTTTCCCATTCCTATGTCAACCTAGCCCCATGTCACCCACTCTGTATTGTACTACTAAATTGTACTACTCACTGTCCCCTGACCATATCTTGCCATCTCTTGCCTCCATGGATTCATGCAGGCTAATGCTGTAATAATGACATATACCTACACATCAGAAGCATACTTGGAATTTGTTTCTTCATCTCAACCACCGAAATCTTCTTTCAGGGATCCATTCAGGAATCACTCCAATATGAAGCCTTCTCCAACATCCCTAAATGCCCATATCATCTCACTCCTCAAAGCAACATCTGCATTTTACCTTGGCCCCCACCACTATTTGGCTGGCATAGTATTCATCTAGATAAGCTCTATAGCTCCCTACCAGACTGTAATCTCACTGAGAGCGGAGCTTGTGTCATTGAAAACTTTTAAATGCCTAGCCACTAGCATAGTGCCTTGCCCATGATACTTAATGGCTGTCTCTTAAATTGAATTCAATTTCTCCTCTTTTTCATTGCATCATATTTACTTATGGACTTGTTATATTTCCTCTAGTAGACGAAGAAGAGGCAGTGTGAAACAGTGGATAGGGTACCAGACTTTAGAGTTAGGAAGACCTGAGTTCAGATTCTTCCTTTAGGCACTCACTAGCTGCATGCCCCTGGTCAAGTCACAATCTCTCTGGGCTTCACTTTCTTCATCTGTGAAACCTTAGGGGTAGAACAGGTTGACTCTAAGTGCCTTCCAGCACTAAGCCTATGACACTTGACTATAAAATCTCTCAAAGAGAGACTGCTTCAGCTTTCATTTTTGTTTCCCCAGCACCTGTCCTAGAGTAGCTGCTCAATTGAATTGGGTCTATAAGGATAAGCTTGATTTTCTTCATTTCATTTACTATTTCAGCTTCTATAAAAGGTCTAAGAATGCAACCGTGTCAGTTTGATGTAAATATGCTTTACACGAAAATGCTTCTATCTATATATCAGATGAAATAACAGTAAGCTTAAAGTCTGGAGTTCTATCATGGAGGGAGAGGGGAGAAAGTCACACCAATGTAGCCGTAGGATGCACAGTTGGGTGATTGTGATCAAGGATATAAGAACAAAATGGGATAACCTTGAAAGAGATCTATCTTTTGCTATATGAACTGCAAAACAGAGATAGCAAATCTGTCATTGTCGAGGTAACTATATAACGGGAGAAAGGCTGATGGAGCACAGAGCAGCTGTCAGTATACGACAACATAGACATTGCTCCAACTGTCAAAAAATAATTACTGCAGTTAGAGTTGTGTGGAACAGGAAAGCCTCAAGACTGGATGATAATCTACCTATTCGGATCTTCAAACAAGAAAGGGAAGAGCTGCTTCGATAATTCCACAAGTTTCTCTACACATATAAGAATAGCAGGGAAAGACCCATGGTTTTAGATATGCAAAGAAATCAGAATTCCCTAAAGCAATTATTCTTTTACATCATGAAACAGGTATAGTAGTTAGTTAGTGAATTCTTGTTGAAAGGAAGAAGGAAAGAAAAGGGATAAGGAAGGGGGTAAAGAAAGAATAAAGGAAGGGAAATGAAGAGAGATGTGAAAGAAAGAAAGGAAAAAGAACAAGAGTTGAGGAGGGAGAGAGGGAAGGAGAGAGAGAGACAGAGGGAGAGAGACAGTGGGAGGGAGGGAGAGACAGATAAAGAAAAGAGAGAGACAGAGAGAGAGGGAGAGGGGGAAAGAGAAGGGGAGAGAGAGA